>CM072073.1:1200000-1800000 GCA_036785405.1 Coenonympha arcania
CATAGACCATACTATAAAAAAAGTTGCGCTACCTAACAAAATTCCATAGGGAAAATCTGTCCCTGTGAAACGCGCGTGCGAACTAATAACATAGTGAAGTGATCTGTGGGCTGTGGCGTGGATCGCAGTCCATAAATGATAATGCGGTCGGCTTATTAATGACGCCGTTGGTGTCAAAACAAACTTTTTTGACACCACTAAATGGGCGACATTTTTTCGCACGGTCCGTTTGGTCCTGAGTAGCTATGTCTCTTCAATAAAGTCATTAAAACTGCGATTAGTCCACTAGCTCCCAGCTGTTAGGGCATGCGTGTTATCACACCATCGATCACCAGCTGTCGCGTTATCAGCTGGTACCATCGACATAGCTCGCTGCATTTTGTTCAGTTTCGCGCTATTGACGCATGGATTTGCAATATTTTCCTTCTATTTAAGTGCAGTCAATGCAGTTTACTTACAGTTAATCGTATCGGGTGATCGTCCTTGTCTTCATCGCTTCTGTTCATTTGGAACTGTGTTAATTACTTACTTACTTACCTATATTTTGTTTTTAAATCTAAAATGAGATTTAGTATTTACACCTAGTGGTGATCCATTTAATTTGTTATATTTATTATTGGAAAATTGTAAAGAAGTTTTTTTTCGAACCTGGAATTCATGATTTTTAAACGTTTATATTGTTAAAACATTTCTGACATGACTGCCTTATGATAGAGTTTTTGAGCGATCAAAGCCATGATAGAGGTGTTCGTGTAATGTGAGATAGATATATCGCAGATCTGAAAGTGTCAAAGTGATAAAATGTCGTCGAGAGGCGTTCAAGACGGATCCCGATCACCACTCATCATCACCGACTCGTTTTTTGATGATGGCGGTAAGTTACCTATTCTTTCAGCACCTCTATTATTATGTCTGCCTCAGCATCTATCGACTCAGGAACCCCGATAGCTCATTCCATAGCTTGGGCAGAAAGACCAAAGAAACCAATAATTATTGTCTATGGTTAGCGATCGCCTGTGAAAATGCAACGTAGTTTCCATTTAACTTATTTAGCTTTACAAAATTTAATTTAGCTTTCAAATAACAAAAAACAATAAAAAATGTACTCCTTCGAGCCGGATTTGAACCAGCGACCTATGGATATCAGTGTCGTTTTCCTCTACAGTCCACCGCTCTACCAACTGAGCTATCGAAGGTATGCGTGGGACTGCGAAATTATGATTCGTACTAGACAGTATTTTGCAACGTGCTCTGAGTAGGGTGACGTTATTCTTTGATAAGATAAATAAGGATTATTTAATGTAATACTATTATTAAATTTGTTACAGTTTAATTACATAATTAACAATTAATAAAAATATACATTATGTTTCTACATGAAAAATACTTTGAATAATATTATTATTAATTATACTTAGGCATTTTAATTTTTTAAAGAAAGAGAAAAATCTTTTCTATATAAATATTAATTACATGTTCTTTCTTTAGGCCAAGGTTTCGAAAGCGCGGGGTTTACACCAATGATTTTTCCAGCATATTATTATAAACTGTAAATATACATAAATTTCAGCTAAGTCAGTTCAGAAGCTGCAGTGTAAAAGACTAACAAACAGACACACAATGCAAACTTTTAACTTTATAATATGTATCACTGTGATTTGATATTAATTATAAGTAGAATATGACGCACAAATAATTGAGACCACTTGTTTGTTCAAGTTAGCAAACGGCTGCGTACGTTTTTTCGCCGTTCTAAGAAGTAAGAAATCAATACATACTGTATCAGCATTTATTGTGGGTTGGGTGTTAGGCTGGTATGCGAGTTGCGACGCCCGGTACATTTCCACGTGTAACGGCAAACATTTGATTCAAGTGTACACAAAGTGTTGAATACGTAGATACGGTGATTCATCTTTGTCTTTGTGAAATTTATTCAGCAGAAAAATAGTATACATACACAATAACTAAAATAAGCTTAAATTAAAAGTTATAAATTAAAACTAGGTATAAAATTAAACTATATCTAAATTAAAAACTACATACTTATCTAAAATAAAAACTACATATTAATCTAAAATGTTAAAAAAAAAAAAAAAATTAATCTAGTAGACCGCTGTCAGAGGGAATTGTTCCCAAAATGCTAGCCCCATTGCCTCGTAGTATCGCGATACTTATTCTCTGGGCAAAATAGAAGCCAGCATTTTGGTCACGCGTTGCATCGACCAGGCGTAAAGAAATTTCTTTAAAAACTTTCTTTGCTCCCGGTCCCCACGGTCCCATAGTTTCGACCCCAATAGGCTCAAATATGTACCCACTGTCCAGGGATACATATTTGCGCCTTTTGAGGTTTTCAGCGGATTCAGCCGCAGCACCAGCCCTAATTTGGGTTCCAGGAAGATGGGACGGTGCAAGTGTGTCGACACAAGTCGCATCCCACACTAAAGGCCTTCCCATCTTCCATGGAATCAGGGTCATTCCGTCCGGTCTCTTACCATCGCTACGCACTAGACCGCTCGGTTCAAGAACGGCCGCACAGTTAGCGGTGGTAAGGGCACGGCGGATGATATCGTTAAGGCTGGCGTGTCGGGGAATCCTACCCGCGCTCCTGGCACAGGAAAGACCGTGGTGACCGAGTTGGTCGACGACAACACCACAGTGACAGCGGTGTGGTGCACAACAAGATGCGCCCAAACGAAGGGCGACGCCTATCCGGAAAGTGGACGAATCAATAAGCGTGCCAGTGTTGGGAGAAGGGAGAGCCCGCAACCACAAACCAGATTCCCACTGGGCAACGGCTAAGAGACGAGCACGATCTGCAGAGCTTGAGCACGTATTTACGAGACGGTTCCGTACTTGCTCACAGATCGGCCCATCCCACAGCCGCTGAGAAGATGGAATTGTTGGGAAGTCTGAGTTTGGGCATGCCGCTCTCCAAGCGTCCCTGGCTTCGTTCATATAGCTTATTTCTGAGGTTTCTGGACAATTCGAAAGAATTTTATTTATTAGGACTTCGTTGCTATGAATCGAAGACAGAAACGCAGGGAGAGCAACACTAGAGGCGGAGCGTATCCCTAAACCTCCAAAACGTACAGGTAAAGAAGCCTGTAACCACTCTCGATCACTTAAATTTACATTTAAAATTAAAGCCAATGTGTTTTTTATTATGCTGTCTAAATTAAGTAATAAGTCAGTATGCTTCCACAACTGACAGCATCTGACTAAATAAGTAAATTTTGGAACAAAAAGACAAAAACGAACAATTGTAAAAGCCATGTGAATATTAATTTTGGTTAGGCGATCCGAAACTTGTTGAAAATTTTGAATTTTTTCATCAATGAAAGGAGGGAATGATTCATCCAGGACAGGTGAGCCCAATAATTGAAGAGTTCTTTTGTTTATAATTTTTATATTAGGAGCTAAAGTGTTAAATTTTTGTATGATTGAATCTTTTTCCGGATGTATATCAGGAATCATAAGTTCACATTTTGAAAAATTTAAATCTAAACCAATTGTTTTGAATTCTGATATCAAAAATTGTAAGTCACTGTATAAGCTACAAGCGTCACCACCTAAAGTCCCATCATCCAAATACCAAACATTAAGTTTTGATTTAAGGCGTTGGATGATTGGGTGAATTGCTAATGAAAATAGAGCAGGGCCAAGAGGGTCACCTTGTTGACAACCTACAGCGGAAATAATTTCATTGCCACGAAAAGTTAATTTAGAAGATGAACCATAACATTGCCAAAGGTAGCTAAATAAATTTGGAATTTTGCTCTTGACTTGTGTTAGTAGGGCGCCCCTGTCGACTGAATTGAAAGCATTTTTAACATCCACCTTCAGCAGCAGATCTTTAGAATTTTGAGACAAAAAAGATCTGACTGAATGGACGGCGGCTTCACAGCCACCTCGCGAACCAAAACCTAATTGCAATGGTTGAAACAGGTTAGATAGAACCGGTGCAACCTTTTTGCAACATATTTTAGCCGCAAGGCGCCGATATGTCATTCCAACGGCAATCGGTCTTATACCACCGTCCTTTTTTTTTAAAGCGCATAAATTGGCGCCATATAGAATATTAATGATGTCATTGTTTACCCGCCCCGAAAGCATTAGATTAATCAAAGCCGTCAGGTCCTTCAGTAGAGTCTCGCCGGCTTCGCCACTTGTACCAGACAACAAATCCTTTAGATGTTGTGGTGTTAAGGCATCTAAACCACCGGCGGACCCATTTTGGAAAGACGTGACGGCCGCTGAAATCTCCAATGCTGTCACCTCAATGACTTCATCACTATCCAACGGCGCTGTAGGCAATGTTAGGTCTGTTGCTGCAGATGGATGTTTCTCCTCCAGGATCGAGAGAGTTTCCAGGCTCACTGGCGCCATTGTATCACTGGAAAAGAGGATACGAGCTGCACCTTTTATGTCACCATCACTGAGTCTGTTTTCCACTAGCCTATAGAGAGCAGACTCAGAAGATTGCTTTGTATTAATAAATTTTGAATTTTTTTTGTAGTCCAAGAAATTATTCGAAAAAGAAGATACCCCTTCGAGTGCCCTGTATTTCACACAATTTTCTTTTATAAGAGTCGTTAAAGATTTTTTATTGTCTGGGTAAACGTGAAGTACGGCACTCGGAAAGAAAAGTAAATGTTCCCAGGATCGCTTTGTGTTGTTTGTCACCACAGCTTTGATGGCGTGTGATAAAGCTGCGGCAACTGAAATGCGAGCACCTCTGGGGATACGCTTGACGACCGGCTTAGTTGATTTCAATATCGTTAATATCTCCCAGAAGTGACGAGAAGGCAGGGGTGCGTCATTTGTATCCAATACCCCACCAGGATTAGGATCTGGCGAGGTATTGGGAATTTGAATTGTTTTATGGCATTTACCTTTATGTATTTGTAAACCTCTCGCACCTTTAAAAAAGCGTTCCTGGGAACATTCTAAGCATCGCACCTTATCCTCCTGAGATACAATCGTTCGATTGGCTTCGTCCACTTCAGCACACCTTGTCGTCCCAATGAAATTTTTACTGCTAGACTGCATATGTTTTAACAGAAAATAACATATTATAAACAGGTATAAAAACAAACAAAGTGAAAATAAAAGCATAAAAGTTTATAAACGTTGAATGCACTCTTTCAACTTCGGAGGAAAGTTGCAACTTCGGATTCGAAGTCAACTCACAACCAGAAGACAACTTCGCAGCTGTAGGAGGAAATGTATCTTCCAGCCATTCCAGTGTAGGGCCCAGTAGAGGCCCATACCTTCTGATTTAATGCATGTAAAAGAGCCACTGAGCATGAAACTTTTATTAATCACTTTTTAACACAATTTATTTACTCTTTTATAATAAGGTACATTCAGCGATTTTGTGATTTTATTTTATGCACGTAAAAGAGCCACTGAGCATGAAATTTTTATTAATCACTTTTTAACACAATTTACTATTTTATAATAAGATACATTTCAGCTATTTTATATTGGTTTAAATATTAAATAAAAAATATTTTATTTTCCAAGAAAATATTTCTTGTTATTTTGTGAAATTAATTTTATCATCTATTATGAGTAGTAAATACACATAGAGACTACATGTGTATTTATAATTGAAGACAGTATATTTATGTACAATCCTTTATGTACCTACCTACAATGTTTGTTCCTTTATTGTACAGTACGCGCGGCGAGAGTTTGGCTTTGACCTTCGGGTGGAGGGGATTACTGCGCATGGGTACCCAAATTCTGATTGGTTGATACCCAATTTCTGATTTCTCTGATTGGTGATACCCAATTTCTGATTTCTGCGCAATAACGGTCAAAGCCAAACTTTCGCCGCGCGTACTGTACAATGTTTGTACTCAGTAATCTAGTACCTACTTAGTGATAGGCTTGTCAAATGTTACCAACAAATTTTAAATTTTAATAACCTTTTTTGATTATTTTACTCTTAGAATTATGTTTGTGTAATCTTTTTGGCCTTATTCTTCAACTACTTATCATTGTAAAAAAAAATTAATGTAACGTTGATTACTTTTCAAATAAATAAAATAAAATATTATAAAGATAGGTACTTCCTACAATTCTCTATTTATTAACGCCCTTTTTTGTACACCAAGAAGAAGCAACCCAAAACAGAAGTGATAAAAGTATTTCATAGTTATTTGGACAAAAGGCAGCCTTATTGCTCAGCAGCTATCTCCGCCAGGAAACTTCAGCATTTACTCTGGAAATGTATTTTGTTAACATTTATATAAAACGATGATAAAGTGTCTAGTTGTCTATAAAAGACTGCTTTTACAACGCTCTGAAAATATAAAATCTGAATTCTATAATTTTTGCAAATTGTCAAACTAAAGACTGAAAGCTAAACTATCCATCAGACAGTGCCGAAAGAACGCATTAATGGTTTTCGGTTGCTAATCCAATCTTAATAATAGTTAATAATAGTAGTTAATACTTACTGATTACTATTACTAACTATGTGAGTAGTACTACACATACATTACATAGAGACTACCTGTGTATTTATAATTGAAGACAGTATCCTTACTAATATTATAAATGGGAAAGTGAGTTTGTTTGTATGTTTGTTCCGCTTTCACGCCGTAACTACTGAACCGATTGCTTTGAAATTTTGCAGACGTAAAGTTAGAAGTCCGGATTAAATAATAGGGTACTTTTTATCCCGGGAAAATCCATAGTTCCTGTGGGATATTCAAAAAACCTAAATTCTTACAGCAATCTATAGCTACATCTATAGGTAGATAGCTAAAGCAAACTTCTTTGAAAGTAGGTATAAGGTTGAAATATTGAATGGGAACGGGAAATTTATGTTTCCCTCAGGATGTTAAAAGCGAATTTGACACAGGCAGGGCGGTGGGCAAAAGCTAATGATACTACAGATCTGATATTACTACTACCTACTGATCACTACAGATGTGAAAATGGGCACCATATAGATTCTGAACTTAGCACTGTACGCTTTTAACAATGTGTGTTTTAGTTGAAAAATGGGATATGGGATTATAATGCTATAAATGTGAAAATGGGTACCTAAATAGGTTTTGAACGTATCACTGTTTCGCTATTTACATTGTGTGTTTTAGTTAAACAATGAGATTTTGGGTTGGTAATAATGTAACTGTAATATTTAATACCTATATAAATTCTGACGTACCATTGTTTCACTATAAGCTTTTTTGTTTTAGTTGACATAGATGAGTTTAGATGAGTCAATAATATACAGGTTAATCCTTACTAATATTATAAATGGGAAAGTGAGTTTGTTTGTATGTTTGTTCCGCTTTCACGCCGTAACTACTGAACCGATTGCTTTGAAATTTTGCAGACGTAAAGTTAGAAGTCCGGATTAAATAATAGGGTACTTTTTATCCCGGGAAAATCCATAGTTCCTGTGGGATATTCAAAAAACCTAAATTCTTACAGCAATCTATAGCTACATCTATAGGTAGATAGCTAAAGCAAACTTCTTTGAAAGTAGGTATAAGGTTGAAATATTGAATGGGAACGGGAAATTTATGTTTCCCTCAGGATGTTAAAAGCGAATTTGACACAGGCAGGGCGGTGGGCAAAAGCTAATGATACTACAGATCTGATATTACTACTACCTACTGATCACTACAGATGTGAAAATGGGCACCATATAGATTCTGAACTTAGCACTGTACGCTTTTAACAATGTGTGTTTTAGTTGAAAAATGGGATATGGGATTATCCTTATCCTTACTAATATTATAAATGGGAAAGTGAGTTTGTTTGTATGTTTGTTCCGCTTTCACGCCGTAACTACTGAACCGATTGCTTTGAAATTTTGCAGACGTAAAGTTAGAAGTCCGGATTAAATAATAGGGTACTTTTTATCCCGGGAAAATCCATAGTTCCTGTGGGATATTCAAAAAACCTAAATTCTTACAGCAATCTATAGCTACATCTATAGGTAGATAGCTAAAGCAAACTTCTTTGAAAGTAGGTATAAGGTTGAAATATTGAATGGGAACGGGAAATTTATGTTTCCCTCAGGATGTTAAAAGCGAATTTGACACAGGCAGGGCGGTGGGCAAAAGCTAATGATACTACAGATCTGATATTACTACTACCTACTGATCACTACAGATGTGAAAATGGGCACCATATAGATTCTGAACTTAGCACTGTACGCTTTTAACAATGTGTGTTTTAGTTGAAAAAGTGGGATATGGGATTATAATGCTATAAATGTAAAAATGGGTACCTAAATAGGTTTTGAACGTATCACTGTTTCGCTATTTACATTGTGTGTTTTAGTTAAACAATGAGATTTTGGGTTGGTAATAATGTAACTGTAATATTTAATACCTATATAAATTCTGACGTACCATTGTTTCACTATAAGCTTTTTTGTTTTAGTTGACATAGATGAGTTTAGATGAGTCAATAATATACAGGTTAATAATATTATAACTGTGAAAACGGGTACCTATATGACATAGGTTTTAAACTAATAACTGTTTTGCTATTGAAAATTTTCGTTTTAGTTAAGCTATGGGATATGGGAAAGTATAACGATAAATAATGCTATAAACGTGAAAATGGGTGCCTAATGTTGGTTCTGAAGTAATAACTGTTTCGCTATTATGTGTTTTAGATGAGCAATGGGATATGGGATAGTAATGCTATAAATGTCAAAATGGGTACCTACATAGGTTCGCAAATTGCAAGAGCTCCAGGTTAGGTTAGGTTAGGTTAGGTTAGATTAGTATGCAGCGTTGCGGAAGAATATTACCGAAAAACGACATTTTACCTAATTTCTAAGGACCGATTTTTCAATCGCCAGATAGACTACCTGAGGAATGAATTTGAAAGATTGCCATACAAAATCTGTCAAAACGTCATATTTATTCCTTAGTAAACGTTTATCTGGCGATTGAAACATCGGCCCTAAAAAACTAAACTAGGTATCAAAAATTCGTTCTGCGGTTTTTTGGATATTATTATCACCGACACATTAAAACAAAAATTACAATTACATCTATTATAGTTTTCGATAAAAATTAGAAAAATGTAGATGTTGGAGCAGTTTTTGGGAGAACAATCGTATTCCTGCTTCAGAGCGAATTTGTACTAAAGGCCCAAAATACATTTGAAAGTATTTATAGTTTTTAAACTGCAGGTCACTGAAAACTAACGCTTACGCCACTAACAATGTGTGTTTTAGTTGAGCCCCGTAGTTGAACCTATACTGATTAAGGACGGAAGCGGGAAGAGCAGTAAAACTAACAAGCCGATGTTTGTTTTAGTTGTTGTAGTAGTTGACTGTTTATCTATCGCGTATGCTACTTTTTATCCCAGAAAATCCTTGGCTCCCACGGTATTTGTAAAAACCCTGAAATTCACGCGGGCGAAGCCGCGGGTAAAAGCTAGTAATATCATAAAAATAAGTAATTCCTACAATTCTCTATTTATTAACGCTCTTTTTTGTACACTAAGAAGAAGCAACCCAAAACAGAAGTGATAGAAGTATTTCATAGTTATTTGGACAAAAGGCAGCCTTATTGCTCAGCAGCTATCTCCGCCAGGAAACTTCAGCATATACTCTGGAAATGTATTTTCTTAACATTTATATGAAACGATGATAAAGTGTCTAGTTGTCTATAAAAGACTGATTTTACAACGCTCTGAAAATATAAAATCTGAATTCTATAATTTTTGCAAATTGTCAAACTAAAGACTGAAAGCTAAACTATCCATCAGACAGTGCCGAAAGAACGCAAATGGTTTTCGGTTGCTAATCCAATCTTAATAATCTTAATATATATAAATCTCGTGTCACGATGTTTGTCCGCGATGGACTCCTAAACTACTGAACCGATTTAGTTCCAACTTCGTGAATATCTGTCATTTGGTCCAACTTGAGAGATAGGATAGTTTAAATCTCAAATTATAGTCGCAATTTTAATTTATTAATATAACAAAAACTTTAGCCACAGCAACGCGTGGCCGGGTCAGCTAGTAGTTAATAATAGTAGTAAATACTTACTGATTACTATTACTAACTATATTTAATATCTTAATAATAGTTAAATATAGTTAGTAATAGTAATCATTTATGTGTATACTAGCTTTTACCCGCGGCTTCGCCCGCGTGAATTTCAGGGTTTTTACAAATACCGTGGGAGCCAAGGATTTTCTGGGATAAAAAGTAGCATACGCGATAGATAAACAGTCAACTACTACAACAACTAAAACAAACATCGGCTTGTTAGTTTTACTGCTCTTCCCGCTTCCGTCCTTAATCAGTATAGGTTCAACTACGGGGCTCAACTAAAACACACATTGTTAGTGGCGTAAGCGTTAGTTTTCAGTGACCTGCAGTTTAAAAACTATAAATACTTTCAAATGTATTTTGGGCCTTTAGTACAAATTCGCTCTGAAGCAGGAATACGATTGTTCTCCCAAAAACTGCTCCAACATCTACATTTTTCTAATTTTTATCGAAAACTATAATAGATGTAATTGTAATTTTTGTTTTAATGTGTCGGTGATAATAATATCCAAAAAACCGCAGAACGAATTTTTGATACCTAGTTTAGTTTTTTAGGGCCGATGTTTCAATCGCCAGATAAACGTTTACTAAGGAATAAATATGACGTTTTGACAGATTTTGTATGGCAATCTTTCAAATTCATTCCTCAGGTAGTCTATCTGGCGATTGAAAAATCGGTCCTTAGAAATTAGGTAAAATGTCGTTTTTCGGTAATATTCTTCCGCAACGCTGCATACTAATCTAACCTAACCTAACCTAACCTAACCTGGAGCTCTTGCAATTTGCGAACCTATGTAGGTACCCATTTTGACATTTATAGCATTACTATCCCATATCCCATTGCTCATCTAAAACACATAATAGCGAAACAGTTATTACTTCAGAACCAACATTAGGCACCCATTTTCACGTTTATAGCATTATTTATCGTTATACTTTCCCATATCCCATAGCTTAACTAAAACGAAAATTTTCAATAGCAAAACAGTTATTAGTTTAAAACCTATGTCATATAGGTACCCGTTTTCACAGTTATAATATTATTAACCTGTATATTATTGACTCATCTAAACTCATCTATGTCAACTAAAACAAAAAAGCTTATAGTGAAACAATGGTACGTCAGAATTTATATAGGTATTAAATATTACAGTTACATTATTACCAACCCAAAATCTCATTGTTTAACTAAAACACACAATGTAAATAGCGAAACAGTGATACGTTCAAAACCTATTTAGGTACCCATTTTTACATTTATAGCATTATAATCCCATATCCCACTTTTTCAACTAAAACACACATTGTTAAAAGCGTACAGTGCTAAGTTCAGAATCTATATGGTGCCCATTTTCACATCTGTAGTGATCAGTAGGTAGTAGTAATATCAGATCTGTAGTATCATTAGCTTTTGCCCACCGCCCTGCCTGTGTCAAATTCGCTTTTAACATCCTGAGGGAAACATAAATTTCCCGTTCCCATTCAATATTTCAACCTTATACCTACTTTCAAAGAAGTTTGCTTTAGCTATCTACCTATAGATGTAGCTATAGATTGCTGTAAGAATTTAGGTTTTTTGAATATCCCACAGGAACTATGGATTTTCCCGGGATAAAAAGTACCCTATTATTTAATCCGGACTTCTAACTTTACGTCTGCAAAATTTCAAAGCAATCGGTTCAGTAGTTACGGCGTGAAAGCGGAACAAACATACAAACAAACTCACTTTCCCATTTATAATATTAGTAAGGATAAGGATAAGGATAATCCCATATCCCATTTTTCAACTAAAACACACATTGTTAAAAGCGTACAGTGCTAAGTTCAGAATCTATATGGTGCCCATTTTCACATCTGTAGTGATCAGTAGGTAGTAGTAATATCAGATCTGTAGTATCATTAGCTTTTGCCCACCGCCCTGCCTGTGTCAAATTCGCTTTTAACATCCTGAGGGAAACATAAATTTCCCGTTCCCATTCAATATTTCAACCTTATACCTACTTTCAAAGAAGTTTGCTTTAGCTATCTACCTATAGATGTAGCTATAGATTGCTGTAAGAATTTAGGTTTTTTGAATATCCCACAGGAACTATGGATTTTCCCGGGATAAAAAGTACCCTATTATTTAATCCGGACTTCTAACTTTACGTCTGCAAAATTTCAAAGCAATCGGTTCAGTAGTTACGGCGTGAAAGCGGAACAAACATACAAACAAACTCACTTTCCCATTTATAATATTAGTAAGGATAAGGATTAACCTGTATATTATTGACTCATCTAAACTCATCTATGTCAACTAAAACAAAAAAGCTTATAGTGAAACAATGGTACGTCAGAATTTATATAGGTATTAAATATTACAGTTACATTATTACCAACCCAAAATCTCATTGTTTAACTAAAACACACAATGTAAATAGCGAAACAGTGATACGTTCAAAACCTATTTAGGTACCCATTTTCACATTTATAGCATTATAATCCCATATCCCATTTTTCAACTAAAACACACATTGTTAAAAGCGTACAGTGCTAAGTTCAGAATCTATATGGTGCCCATTTTCACATCTGTAGTGATCAGTAGGTAGTAGTAATATCAGATCTGTAGTATCATTAGCTTTTGCCCACCGCCCTGCCTGTGTCAAATTCGCTTTTAACATCCTGAGGGAAACATAAATTTCCCGTTCCCATTCAATATTTCAACCTTATACCTACTTTCAAAGAAGTTTGCTTTAGCTATCTACCTATAGATGTAGCTATAGATTGCTGTAAGAATTTAGGTTTTTTGAATATCCCACAGGAACTATGGATTTTCCCGGGATAAAAAGTACCCTATTATTTAATCCGGACTTCTAACTTTACGTCTGCAAAATTTCAAAGCAATCGGTTCAGTAGTTACGGCGTGAAAGCGGAACAAACATACAAACAAACTCACTTTCCCATTTATAATATTAGTAAGGATAACTCAATGGTTCAAATAACCAAAAAGTGGGCATTCGCTCTGCTCGCAACATTATTTTTCATTGGTATAATATTGATGTAGATAACATAGGTATTATATTTTTTTAAATATTAAAATTTTATCCTAAAACCTGGGCAAGTGTTTCTTAAAATATATACTAAATAAAATTGCCAAATAAAGGTTATACGGCATGCCCGTAATATTCAGTTTATTTGCATCTACTTGGTTTATGTAATGTTTATCTACGTGAGGACGCGTTATTCGGGTGATTCGGGTCAACTTATATCGTGGGGCAAGTCATATGTGGTGTTATATTGCGTGTAAAAGTCCTAACGAGAACTCGTACTATTAAGACATCCGCAATTAAGAATGAAAGAGGGGTTTTAGTTACCGAAACCAAACAAGTCCTGGAACGCTGGAAGCAATACTGCGCTGCTCTATATCAGAATGAAGCAGCGGTCGAGGAACTGCAGAGCTGGGACACGGAAGAACTAGAACCAGACATTCTACAGTCAGAGGTGGAACTAGCAACATCTTCGCTGAAATTGGGCAAGTCTCCAGGGAAAGATGCGATTCCAGCTGAGCTCATTAAAAACCTAGGTCCAGCAGGCACTAAAATAATAACGGATATCTGCAACTCCATCTGGAAGACAGGGCAGTGGCCTCAAGACTGGACTGAATCCGTTTTTATACCGCTGCACAAAAAGGGTTCGACTACTGATTGCGGAAACTACAGAACGATAGCCCTTATATCGCATGCAAGCAAGATACTTCTCCATATAATCAATAAGCGACTAAAAGCCTATCTAGATCGTCAAATCCCCGAAGAACAGGCAGGTTTTGTAAAGGGAAAGGGCACACGAGAGCAGATCCTAAATATCCGCCAGATTATAGAAAAGAGTCGTGAGTTCAACAACCCTGTTGTTCTCTGTTTTGTGGACTATACCAAAGCATTTGATTGCGTAGTATGGAGCAAACTATGGTCGGTTTTGGAAGAGATGGGAGTGCCAAAACATCTTACCGATCTTATCCGTAACCTTTACTGCAGCAACCGATCCTTTGTTAAGGTTAACACCGACTGTTCTGATGTGTTTGCTACGAGCAAAGGCGTACGTCAGGGCTGCATCCTTTCTCCAATGCTATTTAACATATACGGAGAATACATTATCCGCAAAGCTTTGGAGAATTGGGACAGAGGATTCCCCTTAGGTGGAAAACGGATATGCAACCTAAGGTATGCAGATGACACTGTTATTGTCTCTACTTCACTGGAAGACATGCAAGAACTTCTGCGAAGACTGGAAGCGGAAAGTTTGGAGTTGGGCTTAAGTATTAACAGAAGCAAAACCAAGATCATGATAGTAGACCGCGCTGAGAAACTCGCAAAATCTTGCCCTATTCCATCTATAGAAGTTGTGGAGGAGTATACCTATCTAGGCTCCCAAATTTGCAGTGACGGGAGTTGTGTTCCGGAAGTTAAGAGACGAATTGCTATGGCGAAAAGTGCCATGACACGACTAACTGGTATATGGAGGAATCGTGGTATAAGCAACACCACTAAGAGTCGTCTGGTCCGTGCTTTAATATTTCCAATATTTATGTACGGAGTGGAGACATGGACCATTAAGGCAAGAGAAAGGCAAAGGATAGACGCGTTCGAGATGTGGTGCTGGAGGCGCATGTTAAGAATTCCTTGGACAGCCAAGCGCACAAACGCGTCTATCCTGTCACAGCTAGGGGTAAAAACACGACTTTCCTCCATATGTTACCAACGCCTGCTCTCCTATTTTGGACACATTATGCGACGTGGGAACGATAGCTTAGAAAAGCTTATTGTGACGGGCAACACCGAGGGCAAAAGACCGAGAGGCCGCTCACCAACCAGATGGTCAGACCAGTTGAGGGACTCCAAGTGCAAATTTCACACTATTGCAAGACTGGCCTCCGATAGAACCCGGTGGAAGAATTTAATCCGCTCGAGGTTGCAAAATCCCCAGGACCACGATCTTCAGTAATGAAGGAACGACTGGAGAGAGAGAGATTGCGTGTACACTATACAATTTACACAGGCTGTGGAATACTGGCCCACTGGAGTACAGACTACAGTGAACGAGTCTCCAAGACTCCAGTCAGGCAGTCACAACGCGGGCCTTCGTCGATGCGCACATAATCGCCGTTAATTTTAACAGCGTTCACACACCGTCGCGTGGCAATTTTTATTATCATAATTCCAATTTCACTACGTATATTTTCCGATACGCCGGTTTATAAGTTATAACTTTTTGTATGTCAACTGTATGTTATATTCCATGTTTTTGTGCCCCTGTGTCAAATTTCTGTACAAAAGGCGTAGATTGTGAGCGACCAAACAGCTGTTCGAATACCAAATGAGCATATTATACTACGGTGCACATGATTTCATGTTAGGTGATTACTAATTAGGTTGTGATTAGCAGGATGTTATTCTAGTTATTTAAGAAATGTGTTTGCTTATATTTAATTTATAATGTTACGATTTTACGATATGTGCTTAGCTTGCATAAATATTGTTTTTTCATAATATTATGACAACAATACTACAGCAAATAAAAAAAATTAAACTACTAAAAGGCAAAAGTTGGTTTGTGTGGAGTAGGTACCTATCTACCTATAGTTTTTGTTTATTATTATACAATATGCTAAAATGTCATTCAAATGAAGTTATTAAATTATAATACATCAAAACTCTTGCAATACCTACCAAGATTGGACTCATAGTTCAGAGTCTTTAGCCTACTTAGGCTATTTATGTTGCATAATATGTACTTATTACTATGATAGGTAGGCATAATATGTACTTATTACAAAATATATTATATAAGTTGTAAGTTTACTATGCTTTCAATTAAAAACGAAGTATTCTGAATTCTATATAATTAAATATTATTGTTAAATACTTCACGAAATTGTTAATTTTTTTACTCTAAATTTTAACCTTGTATCTAGGTACTTAGGCAACAAAATCTAATTAGTAGTTTGTTGCGAGTTGCGACCTAATTTCCTGTTCTAAATGTGCTTGTGCTTACCAAATACCGTCAAGAACTTGATAACTATAAAAATATCTAGGAAGGTATGCCTACTTTGTGTCTTGACACGGATTTGACTATGTACTGAACAGTTTTGAGTGTTCAGAATGAAGATATGTAGCTTATAAGTCGATAAACCTAGATTAAAATACATATAGGTGCTTATACTACTAATAATTATTACTCGTATGACGATGGAAAATACACGTATGGCCTTGGTAATTGAATCTCGGAAAAAATCCACGGTTACTGCAGGATTTTTAAAAAACCGGAATCCACGCGTGGCAAAAAGTATCCCCATAAAAAATCTAATATCCGAATAACAGTTATGATCTGTCGAGAAAAATCCAAGAGCAACATACTTATTCAATTGCCATAATTTAATATTATATGTACATACTAATTAGTAATTAAGAGTTACTAAAGCTTCCATAGTGGTCGTCTAAAGTCAAGACGACTTTATCGCTAACCTTGCACAGAACAAGGGAGCCGGCGGCATGATAAAAACATTGCGTCACAGAAACAGGCTAAAAATAGCATGACCCGAGATTTTCATCAAAACCATGAATAGGCTTTTATTTTTACTGCGCTCTAACTTTGCACAATGCAGAATTTGTAGCATCTATATTCGTATTATACAAATTTTCTTTGTTTTACCAATTTAACATACATTACATGATTATTTATACGGTTCTATTATAATTTGACATGTGATGGAATTGTCTACAATAGACTGGCCGCCTTGTCACATTACTGTTTATTTTCGAAGTCAAAAAGTACTTCTTTCTGAGTTGTTTTTTCAGACTCAAAATATCTTTATTTCACATTGGCCTTAACGTACAGGCTCTTGCTGTATAAATCAATCAAATAATATTCAAACTTTTTATATATTTTTTATTTATTTATTTTGGCTTTTTGCCATTGGTTTACATATTATTGCTGAGGTAGATAAATAAGTTCATTAATTATGTAGTTATAAGGCGAAGGTTTCTGAGGGAGAAGATCAAATCTGACCAATTTCACTCGGAGAAAAAAAATCCGTCCTCAATTTGGTCAAATTATTTTAAGTCGAAAGTTATTTCATGGCTCTCTTGTATAATTGCGGCTATTTACACATGCTCGAAATAAAAGTGAATAATGAGTTTGGAAAGTCAATACAGTCCGGTAAAGTGGACAGTGGCGTCATAAATTGAATGCATATGTACTCAGCTACGCCCTGCAATTGATGACTGTGACACATCAATATGACGCTCTAACGAAAACCACACTTTTGCCATGGACTTCATATGGATACAGTACATTTCCTAATACTCCCGAAACATCTTCGTAATTCAAAAATGTCCAATTTTCTTGTCGACTTTTCCAATTTTTCTTTGACTTTAGAGTAGTATTATGATAAAATTGCCGAAACAACCCGTTTCTTCCGTGACGCGTTTACAAATAACAAAAAATACAATAATTTTTCAATCTTTATGATCTCTAGAACCGTAATTATTTAAATAGGTAAATAAAAGAGTATGTTTCTTGGATTATCTATCTAACACTTCAATGTACGGGACATTGAAGTGTTAGATAGATAATAATATTATTTTATTACATGGTAACAGCGTTGGTAACGAATTGAGCAGTTGTTTAGTCGCACACAAATGTGTGAACTCGAAATATTGAAATGTGAACAAGTTTCTGTTAGGCATCGTACAAGTGATTTCACTAGTCTTTTGTGGCAAGATTTTAGAGTTGTACAAATAAAAAATATATGTTCTAATTAGAATTAACAGAACTGCTATATTGTGAATTTATTAAAACTCGGAGGACATTTATGCGATGTCCCTATATTATTGAGTGCTGTGGATACGTATTACATAATATCTAGAAACTAGAAAGTGATGTACAGTTTCGACAAGGACCTGTGGCACGTGCGCACGCGTGCCACGTCTGACACGCAGTACGATGACAAGGAGCAGGAAGAAAAACGTAAATAAACTAAATATTTTTTTAGGCTATATTTTTTTATGTACCGTTAGCGTTAATATTTTGTATCTAAGATATTTTTATTGTAAATGAGTTTCCACTTGATGACGATCTAAGAAAAGCAATAATAGGATCTAAGAGGCAGGTAGAGGTTTGGAACGCGGTTGCCTATTATATTCATTCTTGTTTTGAAGAGACCTAAATTCTATTCTACTGGTTCCCTGTGAATTAAATTTTGTTTGGGTCTAATCTAATAAAGCAGGAAGGACGTTTATACCGAAACAAAAACACTTTTGTTAATTATTTAAATAAAAATATTATATGGGAATAGAGCACAACCGAAATCATTACCAAATGACGTTTTCTTATTTTGAAATTTAATAATTTTGAATTATGTGCCTGGAATACTAACTAATTACCCAACAAAAAAAAAATTGGTTGTCTGTAAAGTCGGTTTACTGACGATAGTTGAACGTGACAACGTCTTCTTTGTCGCTCGTTCCGCGCTCGCGAGGTAACGCCGGTAACGCCGCATGAGCGAGGTAACGCCAGTAACGCCGGATGAGTCATGTTTTTTCGTGCGTGCAACCGGCTCTATCGAATTATAAGACGTTGTCACGTCAAAATCATAAATCATAAAATAAGCATTGTAAATAGTGCCAAATGATCATATTTGTGCGAATTTAATAACATTTCGTGTCTGGAGAACTAATAATTCACAGTAATGGGCAGGAATTTCGAATTCGCCCAGACGTGCGGTCACCCTACTCTACTAGCGACGAAACGACGCGACGCATTGCGTTTTCAGTTTTGCTTTTATTATTATTATTTAAATTATAACGCAATGCGTATAAAGTTAAACTTTATAGTTTTTAATTTATTGTTAGACAAAGTAACTTATACATTTTATTTCTAATGGACGAAAAAAGACGTGTGTGTCGGTAGAAACAAAGTTGGGAATAACACCTAAAACAAAACTCAATTTTATATTTTCATACGTGTGATTTCACCCATGGCTTGATAGATGGCGTTGTCTTCAGTTAGCTCGTGCTAACGAGCTCAATACCAAATCTCTATACGTGATTGCATGCGTGCCCATTCTGTTGATTAGTAAGAGAACCCTTCACTCTAAATTTTCGAAGATTTTCTTCGTGACGGGATTTTCGTCTCGCCAAAAATCCATTTTCCCTGCCCGATACACTCCGAAACGAAACTTTCAAAAAAATACTGAAAGTTACTACTCAAGGCTGGTAACGCAGGATTTGAATAAGGGCATTTGAATAAAAAAATTAATTAGGTAAGTAAGTACTTACTTTAGTAACTAATAACTTTCATTTTCAAAAGTTAAAACTCTACCGCCCATATCGGAAGCACGTTGCAGAAGGTTATAGAACTTATAGATATTTCGATCCACTACGGCGCGCCCCACTACGTCAAAATCACTTATGTTTTATTCGATTCGTATAAAGTTTGACAGAGTGGGGCGCGCCGTCATCGATTGAAATATCGATACAGTATTGCAACGAGAAGAACGCGCAAGGAACTCGTAATCAAAATATCAAGATTTGAGTATAGGTACCTACTTGCCAAGTAAGTACACAATTATACTGATTTACAGACGAAAAAATACGTGCCTGAGTTAATTTTTAAGACTGTTGCATTTGGGTGCCAAATGCCGCCATGAGTTCTCAGTATTTCGCGGCTGATAAAAACTTATCATTTTAATAACAGAGATTATATTATTTGGGATCACGAGTCGTGACAGTTTCCCTTATCACCGAGTGGTAGGTGCCTATTAGTTCCCTTGCGGGTTGGTATTGCTATTTTTTGTATTTGTATTTTTTGCCAATTCGGTTTTAGAGTCTCTAAGCTTAGCGCGTTTATAAAGGTTACTATCCCCTTCATAACAGTACCTATGGAAAGAGATGGCACTAGCTACTTTACAAGTACCTAGCTCTTGCCACAGAGTAGATAGGTTAACCTATCGTTGTGAAAGGGGGTAGCAACAAGCAACTAGCAAGTATTAGCACGTTAAATGATTTTCGTCTCAAATTCAATCTCTGACACCCTCTACTTATGCCTGTGCAACAGAGGCCGTTATAAGCAGCGCCGTATCTCGCTGCCCACAGTGAAATAAAACAGGACGGTGCCTGTTGCCCAGCAGGCCTAAGACCCAGTAAGTGCGACAGAGAACGCAACAGATGGCCTGCTTCACTACACTGCGGGCATCGAGTATTGCGCCGGCTATAGAAATGAACACAACAAAGTGATCCTTCAAGAGTCGTCTTTTGAACTGTGACCCTAAATAGTTATTTGTTATGCAAAGTACGTTTTTGGGCCGAGTGTATTGTATGCGTAGCGAGGCATTCCCGCCCTAGGGCGGCAAAGTATTAGTAGTCCTGAATTACCGCATATTTTAAATGCTTTACCGGCCAAGGGAATATAATCGCATTTTGTGCCCGCGTTTCGGGCATTAAAGATCTCTTTTCCGAACGAGTGAGATGAAAAAGTGTAAAAGCCTGTTTCACAACCGCCAGATAAACTTTATCTAACCATAATAAATAACGAATAAACTTGACATTTTGACAAATATACTATTAGCTGTTACCATTTACTGCTGACAACAGTGTGCAAATATTTTGACAAATTCCCACTACATTTGTCACAATATCAAATATATTCGCTAGATAACGTTTATCTGGGTGATTGTGAAACAGGCCCTAATAATAATTCCAAATTGAAAGACCACGCTTGCCTGTCTGATTTGATAACGCAATATGATTAACCTTGCGTCAGCGTTAAGACAATAACATAAGTATTAATTGTTATTGTCAACATATCGTTGGCCTTGCCCGTGAACTTGCTCCGACTCCGACCATAAACAAGTACCTAATATTATAAGGACAATCAGAAGTAAATACTTGGCTTCAACAATTATATTAGTACTTACTATTTCATTGTTTTTCAAAACGCAACAAGTGGTCGCAATTTATTGTTAAAGTTAATTCAGCTAAGTTGTTTGTGTAAGTTGATGAATTGTCAACTGAAAGGGTGTAGCAGACCCGGGCAGCGAATACATAATATTGTGGACATTTTAGTTCCAAGTAGGGAGGATAGCAGCTAAGTGACGTAAGTAGGTAATTTCAAATTCAATATGGATGGCGGACTTTGTTGCTCTCGGTACTCATATGGTAATCACTAATCACACAATTCGCGGGTAATAAGTATCAAAAGAAAGGGTTTGAATATAACTAATACGAATAAAATAACGTATAAATACAAAGGCTTGTTTTTAAACATTTTTTGATCCTAACTTTATTTAATATCTCCTCACGTTTATTTTTGTAGTGAGGTTCAAAAAATATTTTCGTATTTAATGTGTCTTTTCCTTGATTCCAGGTAGCGAGTCGCCCACGAGCGCGGTGGGGGCGGAGGCGCCGCGGGAGCTCCCCAACGAGCTATCGGCGCCCTACGAAGTGCCGCAGTTCCCCATCGAGCAGATAGAGAAGAAGCTGCTCATACAGAGGCAGCTCAATGTCAAGTTAGTAGACCTGCTGCTTCCTACTCACAGACTATCGATGTATCACGTGTGTATCACTAAAATATTTTGCTGCAGCTGTCATCACAAGATTTTGACTAGACAAAGTAGTGAATGAAAGAGTGCACTGCCTAGCGATTCACGTAAAACGCTGGCTGCATTTCATGAAGTGAAATTTTTGAACCGGGAGGGGAACCCTCCCCCATCGTGAAGTGTACGTCACGCCAACGTAAAGTTTGTGGTGTACACACTGGTGTGAATTGTCTCAAAAGTCAAAACAATACGCGAATCGCTTGGTTGAAACTGTGTATAATTGGTAGGTATTCTGTGATTAGGGACACACGTAGAGATGTTTTTTTTTTTAACAATTATGTGATACTGTGAGGTCATCACAAAAATTTATACAAGAGAATGTATGTATTGCGGACTTAGATAAAGCAAAATAATTTAGTAGTTCATGCAAACGAAAACTTGCTTCAATCAGTGTACCAGTAGCGCAGAATCTACGAAGAGCTGTAATCGGTAACAGATGTCTCAACATCACCAACTATTTACTCGTATATTCAACAACGAATCACGATTTAGACTTTTAGATAACGATTTTCAATGTAACATGTACAGGCTATTGTAGTTTCAACAATGTATCGTTCTAGCATGAGCAGTAACAAAAGGCTTCGATGTTTGAGGGGTGGCATCATGCCAAGACTTTATACCAGACGCGATTTGTAATTTAGGTATTTTTGTTAGCGCACAAAATTGGCTCACTAAGGTAAAGTACTGTTTAGTACCTACCTAGGTTTAGATTCGGTGTTCTATCTACCATCCATGGGCACCTCTTCAAGACGGCCCCGAACTGTTTGAAAATGAAAATCTTTATTTTTCACATAGACCTCTGGTCTCTACAATTTACAGGCTATTATGAAAGTCAAAACTCTACCACAAAGTTCGGAATGTAGGTTTGTACCGAGAAGAACTGGCAAAAAACTCGGCACTTGCTTTTTTCAAAAATTTCCTTATATAGGTGCAACTTTTCCTACAAAGCATGAAATTATTACGTAATAACTAATAACTATTATGATGTCTTGAAAACTGAAGCATACAGCATAGGTATAGGTACCCTATCATTCCAATAAGAATTCTTGTCATCAAAAAATCTTTTGTTGTATAGTAACCCTGACTTATTAGGTTTCTGACCTTTTACGTTTGTTACTTTTAACATCTATGCAAATATAAGTCCAAAACAAACTTCGGGATCATATTGTTTTGTTGGAGGACCTTAGTTTTAAGTCGACTTGTAGTTATCACCATATACTTACATCGCAAATATCATATCGACTTTTTACAAGAGCCTATACGTTAGTCCTATGTGGAATAAAGATGTTATGAATTTTGAATTTTGGCCTTTTGTTGTGCTTTTTGGTTTTGGGAATGGTTAGGTTAGGTTAGGTTAGGTTAGGTAATTTTGCTGATTCAAAACATAAGTTACATTCGGTGACAAATATAGATACATTATGAAGGTTCAAACATAGTCTCTGTATTAGCCATGCTTTATTCTAATCCTGTTTAAGTCAACAGTTGTACGGATTGAGCAGTCCGCGATACACAGTGTCCGTCGCATGACTGCGCTGCCCCTGACGATTGTCGTGTATTTGTGCATAGCATATAAATTCACCCTTGTCCCGAGGGAGTTAACCTAGTTTAATACTTATTTAACTGGCGTTTAATAAAATATATAGGTACTTATGTAGATATTCATTAACATGAAAATTAAGACTAAGTTTTTAACTCTATAGACACCAAAAATAAAAACAGCCTTAAAGAATAATATAAAAGTTGAAAAGTAATATGTTTGGAAGTAAGAGTGAATGCAAGAAATTCAGTTCGATTAGGTGAGTTTCGATGGTCGTGTATAGTACGATTCACGAAAGATGACCACAAATGGCGGGTCTTTTCTTCATGTACTCATGAAGAAAAGACTTAAGCCAAAATAATATTTTAATATTAGTTAAATAAGACCATATATATTAGTTAAAATAAATAAGACCATAATATTAGTTAGATAAGTCCAAAGAGACCTAAAATAGGCCCGCCATTTGTGGTCATCTTTCGTGAATCGTACTATAACAGGGTTAAGGGCAAAACATCACTATCGGCAGTTAAACTTTATCTAACGAATAAACTTGTCATTTTCATAGATTCCAGAGAGAGAAATTTTTGAGAGAATATAGACTCATCACTATCACTAGATCACTAGATAAAGTTTATCTGGTGATTGTGAAACAGGCCCCTACGTTACATATATATCTGTTGGTTATCACTAGCTTTACTGGAGCGTATATTTTTTATGGGAACTATATTTTCTATCACCAAAATTTATATTTGTCATCAAGTTGTATCACCTAATAAATAGATCTATCGCCACGAAATATTTTCGTTCTCAGATAAACAAAAATTGTTCCCAGGTATGAATTATCAAATTAATTAATGTTAATATATGTGTAAAATATAAGAGATCGATAATCAATAAAATCATATTGCATTACATGAATATAAACTTCGTTCTTATAATAACAGTTTTGTACTTAAATAATAGCTCTGTGCTCAGAATGGTAGATCTGTCACCAAATAAATCGATTATCGATCCCTGACTGCGACTCCGTCGACATGCTCTTGGAGGGGAAGAGGGTGACGGCTAAGGAGTTTTCCTAGGTCCCATGTGCACCTATAGGTAAATAGGTTAAGGTTATTTTCCTTTTTTGACCACCCAGAAATAGGAGCCCCGCGAAGCGGGGCTCCGTCGACATGCTCTTGGAGGGGAAGAGGGTGACGGCTAAGGAGTTTTCCTAGGTCCCATGTGCCTATAGGTAAATAGGTTAAGGTTATTTTCCTTTTTTGACCACCCAGAAATAGGAGCCCCGCGAAGCGGGGCTCCGTCGACATGCTCTTGGAGGGGAAGAGGGTGACGGCTAAGGAGTTTTCCTAGGTCCCATGTGCACCTATAGGTAAATAGGTTAAGGTTATTTTCCTTTTTTGACCACCCAGAAATAGGAGCCCCGCGAAGCGGGGCTCCGTCGACATGCTCTTGGAGGGGAAGAGGGTGACGGCTAAGGAGTTTTCCTAGATCCCCCACTTTTTCTTAGGCTATAGTCGTAAATTCTTATATAAAGTTAACACATAAGCTCAAAAAATAAAAAAAATTATAAACATAATATGATTTATTGGTGATCTCTTTAAATTAGTTTGCTTAAATACTTATTAGGACACACCTATTATAATACATACAAAAACATTTATTTGGTACTAGACCTTCATCATTCATCATCATTTCAGCCTGCGGACGTCCACTGTTGAACATAGGCCTTCCCAAGTGAGCGCCACCACACCCTGTCCTCAGCCTTCCTCATCCAGCCGCTTCCCGCCACCCGCTTAATGTCGTCGGTCCAACGAGCTGGAGGACGCCCCACGCTACGCTTACTTGTACGCGGTCTCCACTCCAGGACTTTTCGGCTCCACCGGCCATCGCCCCTGCGACACGCGTGACCTGCCCACTGCCACTTCAGCTTGCTAATGGTTTGGGCTATGTCAGTGACCTTGGTTCTCCTGCGGATCTCCTCATTTCGGATTCTATCCCTCAGGGAAACTCCTAACATAGCCCTCTCCATGGCCCGCTGCGCGACTTTGAATTTGTGGATCAGGCCGTGTGTGAGTGTCCACGTTTCCGCGCCATACGTAAGGACGGGAAGAACGCACTGGTTGAAAACTTTAGTTTTCAGGCATTGAGGAATTGACGAGGAGAAGACTTGATTCAATTTACCGAATGCTGCCCAGCCCAGCCGTATTCGTCTGTTGGCTTCTTCATCGAAATTATTTCTGCCTAGCGCAATGGTCTGCCCAAGGTAATTGTATTGAGAGACAATTTCGATGCCAACGTTTTCGACGATCACTTGTCTCGGGACAACGTGTTGATTAAACATGACCTTGGTTTTGTCCACGTTAATCCCTAAACCGACCCGTCTGGAAGAAAGGCTTAGGCTGTTCAGCATGTCCTCAAGGTCCTGAGGAGTCTCTGCCAAGATAACAACGTCGTCGGCGAACCGTAGGTGCGAGATGTATTCCCCATTAATATTTAGTCCTCGTCTTTTCCAGTCCAGCCTTTTAAAGACGTCTTCAAGTGCACTGTTAAACAGTTTCGGGGAGATAACATCCCCCTGTCTAACACCCCTCCGTAAGTTAATCGGTTTTGTGCGCTGAGACTGTACTTGGACGGTCATTGAGGCGGAGTTGTAGATACCTCGCAACACCTCGATATAACGCCAGTCGACCTGGCACCTCTGCAGAGACTTCATAACAGCCCAGGTTTCGATAGAGTCGAAGGCTTTTTCGTAGTCCACAAATCCAAGGCAGAGTGGCAAATTATACTCTTCGGTCTTCTGTATTATCTGCCTTAAGGTATGAATGTGGTCCACGGTGCTATAGCCTTTTCGAAACCCAGCCTGCTCAGGTGGTTGGAATTCGTCAAGTCTTCGGGCGAGGCGATTTGTCAAAACCCTCGAAAATAACTTGTATTACTAGACCTTATATCTCAGGATTTTAGGTGATTTATTGTGGAACTGATTTTGCATTGTTTGGTGACTACATTTTGGTGACAGATCTACTATTTTGAGGACAAACCCTATTATTTAAGAAACACAAAACTAATTAAATTGGTGATAGCTTAAATGATACCCATTTTTTATACAGCAAAAACGGTCTGGCGAGTCGACCAAAACGTTAGGTATTCCCATTATTCCGGTACTCCCCCCATGACAGATGCACTGCGCTCAACATCAAAAGACATCATGTCACCAGCACAGACTTTAATGTAGTCTGAGGTCACCAGTTTTAAAGTAACGGAAAAATGAATGAATTTGACGAACATTTGTGAATGTTTGTGATACACAAAAAAAAGAATTTGACAGATGATCTCAGAGAGTTCCCGGGCTTCAAATAAAGGCATTAAAACTTTAAAAGTCTTTGTTAGTTATTTACTACGTACCCAAATACTCGTTACGAGTAAAAAGGGTTTAACTAAACACTTAAGTTGTTGGTCGTCATGGACTCCTCACTAGTCACTACCCACATGTTATTGTAAAATTATGAGTTGTATATGACCTTTTGCGTTGTGTCTCACATTTAAAATTCTAAGAGCACGACTATGCTGAATGCTCCTTTCATTCTGCCAAGTTCGACTCCATTTCAACCCTGTTTTATTTAAAGTGCGTCCGGGTTGTGGCGGATATCTATTACTCTGGCAACTTTGCCACACAATCTACAAAACGTTCCCCACAATTTCCCTCACGCGGGAATTATAAATGTAGGAGCTGGCGTCCCGCTAGGCGCTTGGCGTCTATCCCAGCACCAAACATTAGTACCATCTCACGTCTCACACGAGACACTAGCGCGACGCCTTAGCTCCCAATTCGTTAAGCTGTGTAACTTGCATTACAACATTACTTGGGATTAAACATTTTGTTCGCGCTAAACAGTATTTTATTAGGATCTACCCAACCAAATCCTAAACTGGTGAATCCTAAAGGTTTATATGCGTCCTTCACGATTAGTTGTTCAACTAACCTAAATCAATTCCCATTTTCTCCAAGTTCAAGCCAGATTAAAATAACTTTTCCCAGCTTTTATTCCGGCATTCGTCATGGTTATATTAAATATTCAGTCGCTTCCTCACTTCTCTTCGTGTAAAGCATCCTCCCTTAATAGTCTGTCGGCATATTTATATCTACATCTGCGCGATGTAAATTCGTTTCGGCAGTGAACGTTATTTAGTGACAGGCAATATAAGAGGAGTTGTTGAAAACTCTGTACTCGAAATTGTTGACGAGTACATATACCTTGGACATACAATACAATTAGGTAGGTCCAATTTCGAGAAAGAGGTGAACCGCCGAATCCAACTCGGCTGGGCGGCGTTCGGGAAACTCCGCGATGTCTTCTCGTCCAACATCCCTCAGTGCCTGAAGACCAAAGTCTTCGAACAGTGCGTGTTGCCAGTGTTAACTTACGGATCAGAGACATGGTCGTTCACTATGGGCCTCATAAGAAGGCTCAGGGTCACTCAGCGAGCGATGGAGAGAGCTATGCTCGGAGTATCTTTGCGCGATCGAATCAGAAATGAGGAGATCCGCAAAAGAACCAAAGTAACCGACATAGCTCAACGTGTCGCAAAGCTGAAGTGGCAATGGGCGGGGCACATAGCTCGCAGGACCGATGGACGTTGGGGACCCAAGGTGCTGGAATGGCGGCCACGCACCGGGAAGCGCAGTGTCGGGCGACCCCCCACCAGGTGGACGGACGACATTAAGAGGGTCGCGGGGAGTCGCTGGCGCCAGGCGGCGCAAAATCGTGGTGTTTGGCGGTCATTTCAGGAGGCCTATGTCCAGCAGTGGACGTCCATCGGCTGAAGCGACGACGAGCGACGAACATAAGAGGAAGAGAGAGAAACTGTAGAGGAAGCCAAAACCCACATAGGACTAGCGCCAAAGATATATTTGTAGAGACAGTCTCTCACGTTAAGCAAAAATGAAAAACCATTGATCTTTTCAGGGCAGCAGAATGTGGCCAATCAGCACGCTCGTTCGCGGGCAGTGAGGCTGGTGGAGCGTTTGACGAGGCTTCGACCAGACTCCGGCTCGACGATGACGACCTGGACGTCATCCTGCCGCACTTCCAGCGCGTGGCGATCAGTGGGGAGGACACGTCTGGGGTGCGTGGACAATGAACATATTATTATGGTTTGCCGAGAGCCTTTCCAGACTAACAAACAGAGGCCAATCATCAGAGAGGCATGCAGGAACCCACTAGTTTAATGTTTTTAGTAGATACTTGACTGCAATTCTGCAGTCTTGCTGGCAAAGTGATACGTGAAACCACCCCTCCCCAGACGACGTGAGACAATTCAAATAATGTAATAAGTTCCCAAACTGTCCCGTTATCCGACCCGGAAAATCTGCCGCTTAATATCACAGCTTGCTTTAGTGCCAGCAAGTTAATCAAAACCAGAGAAAGGTATACCATACAAAGGTTTTCAGGCCGTTACAAGCACAAAAATGTTATAAATTCCAAAGTCGAGACTTTTACGTCTTAAATCCATGACAATCCAGTGTGTAGCCATGGCGAACGAACAAGTGCCATTTGCTGCTGTTACACATCGATAATATCTTACTTGATCTTCTCTTATCAGGTTCCGCTGGAGGACCTCCAGCAGGCATCATCGTTCCTGGTGCAGGCTCTTGAGATCCGCAAACGCTACATGGACATGTCGCAGCAGAGCTTCCCCACCATCACCACGCGCTTCCTGCGCAGCATGGACGCAGACGCGCCCCTCAACCACACGCCCGGCATCAAGGTGCCCAAGAGCCATATCGCTGGTAAGAGATTCAAACACAGTTGGATTATAGGCAAGGATTCCTGTGCGAATTTTAAAAACCTATAGAATCTTTGGGAAAGCTGGATGGGAAATATTCGCAATCAGATAAAAGACCAAGAGTGATTAATTTTATCCTGGGAAGTTAAGAGTTATTGAGTGGGAGTTAAGTGGGAATTTTAAATACGACTGAACCATCCCCGAGACTGTAAAAGAAAAACGTTTTCATCGTGATCGTAATCGTGTCCAAATTCTGGCACTTGATTGCTTGGGAAAATTGTTAAAAAGCGATTCGGTCGATCGATAACATTTATTAACGAAGCTAACGAAGCTGCTTAATTTCCAGACCACATCGTCCACCCCCCATTCAAAGACAAGGACCCATGGGAGTGCCCGATGCCCGCCCCGAAGGACTACATCATCAAGTCGGACCGGGGGGTGTTCAACTTGTACAGGAGCACGGAGACGGGCGAGGAGCGGGTTCCGTATGACTACGTGCGCCTTTCACAGTACATCCAGGACATGAATACCATGTGCAACATGATCGCTGACGGACCACTGTGAGTGAATAACTTTCTGACTTTCAGTCTAATAACATTTACAGTCCAGCCCCCAAAAATTATTGAGTACCTAATTAGGAAAATTAAAATGCCTAAAAATTTTGTTACAAAGTTGCATCCTCTGTAGATTGTTTGATTTTGGCTATGAAAATGGCAATTTTTTTGTCTATTTTCTGATCTCACTATCGCATTTGACGTAGTTCACCACGTCATAAAACCTATTCTTTAACCTCTTTGACATACCTGTAAGTGCGATATGAGACGCCTATTAAGTGCGTTTGATATGGAATCTCGATTGCTTTCGTGAATTTACGTGGTAGTGCAGGGAGACATCATCGGTCCACATATTTTTTTGTAATTATGGAAATAAAATATTCATCCACATATTATTGGATGTTTATTACAGGAAGTCGTTCTGCTACCGGCGGCTGTCGTATCTGTCGTCCAAGTTCCAGCTGCATGTGCTGCTAAATGAGCTGCGTGAGCTCGCTTCGCAGAAGGCGGTACCGCATCGTGACTTCTATAACATACGGTAAATACTCACATAATGTTTGAGTTACATTCTGTGTTATTGCCAAAGACATAAGTATAAGGTACTTAACTATGTACGTTTATATTACAGAAAAGTGGACACGCACATACACGCGGCGTCGTGTATGAACCAAAAGCATTTGCTTCGTTTTATAAAAAAGACGTTGAAGAACCATGCAGATGAAGTGAGTATCTATAGTACCTTTATTTTTACAAGCCTAGCCTTTACACAAGACCTTAATAATTTGGGTTGCAGTCAAAGGTCCACCAGAAAGCAGCGAAGTAGATACTTACTTGTTTCAAATATATTTTTCATTCTAGGTAGTAACACTGCACAAGGGAACTCCAATGACCCTGAAAGCGGTGTTTCAGTCAATGAACCTCAGCACGTATGACCTCACCGTCGACATGCTAGACGTGCATGCGGTAAGAATACAACAATTTATGATAAATTGTTCTAATTATGTGATTGTTTGCACCAAAATTCTTACTTTTTTGTCCAGTTTATTGCTCTGAATATTGTATAAAAAATTGCATTTATCAATCTTCCTTTAAGGCCTATTTCAATGAAACTTTATAATTTACACCTATTGCCTAATCCCAACGATCCTTCAAGCTCGTACGTTCAAACGTATTTCCACCGAAGATTTACAATTAATTGTGTTGGTTAGGTACTCCTTTCTTCGGGAGTCGTTATTTTTAATTGCCAATGTGATGGCTTAGCCACATAAGTGTAGTGCTCTCTTTATTAACTTAAAAATTTAAAACCGATTATAACATATTTCACAGGATCGTAACACGTTCCATCGCTTCGACAAGTTCAATGCAAAGTATAACCCTATTGGAGAGAGCCGTCTGCGTGAGGTGTTCCTCAAGACTGACAACTACATGAATGGGAAGTACTTCGCCAGGATTATCAAGGTTATTAACACTTATATAGACATTAAAAATCAGTGGCGATGTAAGAGTACCTTGCACAACTCCACATTAATTTTTAATTTACAAAGATTTGCTGTTTCATTCTATCTAATTTGATACTCTTACTTGAAAATAATTAAAATATCTGAAAATGTGAAAATGATTGAAGTTAAGTCAAATAATATTGATGTTTATATCTGAGAAAAAGAAGTGCCACCAGTCCTTTATATTTTGTTTTATGGCGCAATTGATAGCCCTTATTTATTTCCTAATTTAAATTGTATTTAGGAGGTAGCATCGGATTTAGAGGAGAGCAAGTACCAGAACGCAGAGCTGCGACTATCCATTTACGGCAAGAGTCCTGGCGAGTGGGCCAAGCTAGCCAAGTGGGCTATCCAGTACGACGTCCATTCCAATAATGTGCGTTGGCTGCTACAGATCCCGCGTCTTTAGTGAGTGTTTACTGTTTATCCAATAATTATTACATTTATTTACGGCAATAGATTATTTCATTTTATCAATAATTGCGTTATTGCTACTATTTCAGAGTTATTTATGATATATTTCTTCCATTCTAGTGATATCTTCAAATCAAACAAAATCATGAACAACTTCCAAGAATTCCTCAGCAACATCTTCCAGCCGTTGTTCGAGGTCACCAAGGACCCCAACAGTAATATTGAACTTCATAAATTTTTGACGGTAAAACTCTTTTTACTTTCTTCTAATTGTAGACTCGACAAAAATTCTTAACAATTATAATCATTAATTGCTAAATATAAATTAAAAACCATGAAAATGAATAAAGATTAAAGATGCTACCGCTATTGCCTTTTCGATTTGCTTACAGTCATAGCTTTAGGTCTAAACAAGCGTAAGCTCTTTAAAAATTAATACGAAGAATTAGAAAGAAGATCTAAATAAAGACCAATCTTTCTCATTGTCCCCAGCACGTCGTTGGCTTCGACAGCGTAGATGACGAGTCCAAGCCCGAGAACCCGATGCTAGACCCCGACGTGCCCATCCCGGCGGAATGGGACGGCGAGGAAAACCCTCCCTACGCATACTACCTCTACTATATGTTCGCTAACATCACCGTGCTTAACCACTTCCGCAAGTAAGTTATTAGAGTTACGTAATGTATTATGTTTTCTCAATAATTGATGATTTTTTGTTATATAAAATTAATCGATAATAACATTAATTTATTACTATAATAAGTATACAAAGTTGGTCCGAAAGGTTACCTTGGCGTACACCTCAAATCCAGATAGTTTTATTCTTTTGTCGCAATATTTTTGTGATAGTATTTGTGAGTTTATAAAATGAATTCTCGGCTATGTTCCAGTAGATAGTGATAAGTTAAAATATTTCTGGATCTAAGAGAGGCTTTCGAGTCGTTTTCACATTCTTATGTGGTTTCCGCAGGGAACAAGGGCTCAACACGTTTGTGCTGCGACCTCATTGCGGGGAAGCAGGGCCCGTACAGCATCTCGTCTGTGGATTTATGCTTGCTGAGAATATTTCTCACGGATTGTTACTTAGAAAGGTCAGGGTTACATCACTATTGAACTCCGAAAGTGCATTAAAGACTTGTTGCACTGTGAGATAAAGCAATAACAAATAGGTGTATGTATGTACTTACGTTACTCAATGTTACGTGGGCCATTTGATGTGACGTTATCTTAAAACTTTCTGTAGTATTTTACCATATTAAATTTAAAATGTCTTGTTTTTTCTGCTATCAAATGTTTATTGATTTATTTCCTTATAATATTCTATGTGAGTTTATGTTGTCGAACAGTTGTTTTGACAGCTTCGAGCCATGTTTGGGATCTTTAACTTAGTCATGGCTGATCAACAGATTCTGACTTATTGAACGGGCTTATATTTCAGGTGCCAGTTCTGCAGTACCTATACTACCTGGCGCAAATCTCCATCGCGATGTCTCCGCTCAGCAACAACTCTCTCTTCCTCAATTACCATCGTAACCCGCTGCCAGAGTTCCTCGCGCGTGGTCTCTGCATCACCCTCAGCACTGACGACCCCCTGCAGTTCCACTTCACCAAGGTAGTACTATTCACGAATATTATGGTGCCGAAACCCCGGTTTCGGTTCCTATTCGTGAGATGAATCCTTGTCCAAATTTTTGGAATATATCAATCGACTTATACAGACAGTGGCGCCTCCATTTAGTGAATTCTTTTCCTATAATGTTCTCTTCTTCTTTCTATTCTTCTTCTTATTCTTCTATAATATCGTGTTTTGGTCCGTGTTGTGTGACAGGAACCGCTGATGGAGGAGTACAGCATCGCGGCACAGGTGTGGAAGCTCAGCTCATGTGACATGTGCGAGCTAGCGCGCAACTCCGTGCTTATGTCCGGCTTCCCACATGAGGTAAGCAACTAATTGGAGATATAACGAGAATAGACAAAAGACCCCACACAGTTATCAATGGGAGTAACATTATGTCAAATCAGCTGATCGGTGGCGCCGCCATCTTTGATGATCTATATAGTCGCACTAGTATTATTATCACTGACCTATTTTAATAATGACGATAATAATTACTAAACACGCTGTGTTTGAATAATTAACTACGCTAACTTGAACGCTCGCTGGCGTTCTCGCAGACCTTGTAGATAACCTTAGCGTACTTCGGTTGACAATTGACAGCCGACAGTATAAAACACAGCGTGTTTAGTAATTATTATCGTGGTTTTTCTACAGTCATTTGTTTTGTCCATACATTTTTGTCGATTAGCGTTAACGCCAAACGCTTGTGACTTTGTCTAGCCCCGCTGGTGTGAGCGTCCATGGAACTGAAATAAAATGACATTCAAAACGACGGTCACTACCAACGAATGTCAATTTAATACCGAGGACCTTCGAGCGATGCGCTTCAAATCGGCACAAAAAATGAACTGTCAATAATTGTATAGAATGTTTGATCCAGCGTACTAGTATAATAGAGATCAGTGATTTGAAGTTATAAAAAATTTGAAAAAGTATGGCAACTTTTTGAGCTTTTCTATACAATTCCCCAGATGAAGCAGTACTGGCTGGGGCCGTACTACCAGAAGGAGGGCGTGGCCGGGAACGACATCACGCGCACCAACGTGCCCGACATCCGCATCTCCTTCCGCTACGAGACGCTGCTCGACGAGCTCACCAACATATTCAAGGTAACGGACAGTCCTCACTTAAAACAAGCCTAGACATAGTTTGTTTTTAAGAAGATGAATAATCATACCATGATCACGGAACACTAAATAGGTACAGAAGGCCCACTCCGCACGATAATTTAAAGAAATAGCGACTCTAGCGCTGACACAAAAAGTGCAATTCAGTTCGCAATAGCGCCTGGCCCCGACATGCAACAAACGCAAGGTTGTGGTCTCTTTCTATCGCCTAACTTTTTGTCTCTTACAACGTACTAGGGCTGCCGTAGTCAGATGGTGCGTAAAATAGACCGTACAGAACTAGCGCGTGCAACTCGGCCCGCGAGCGGCAACCATCTGAAATATTGAGGTCCGGACCCCTACTTGTAGCCGGGACGGTCACGTGACAAGTGAGAATGGCCTGCCATGATAGAGGTCGAAGAGACCGCACGCGACTTCAAAAGAGCGGCAATAAATACTCTGTCAAAGTTCGCATACCCGAGCGGTCACTACACAATTTTTTACGCACACTTCAAACCGCGCACCATACAAATTTCAATAATTTTAATGATCATTAAATTTTAATATATAAGATGCATCGGAAGAGTAGGTAAACGTCTGCACTCATACAAGCCAACTGATAAATTAAATTTAATGATAATTAAAATAGAAAAGAGACAAGAAACATTTCTGAGGGCGCTCTATATGTTATTAATCTTCAAAAAAATTACACACACTCTATTATATTATGTCACACTACACTGTAGACTCTTCTTATGTGCCAACTGTTTAGACTAGATAGTTTGTTATTCCACTCTAACAACGAAAAAATTAGGTAGTAGTTACTATAGTTAATTTGGCAAAAAATAATGTGTTTTAGCTTCTTGTGTAAATATACTAGCTTACGGGTATTTTTTGTGTGTGGCATTCAATAAATAATCATGTGTGTCTGTCCAATAACGTTTCCATTAATTAAGCTTGTTTTTGTTAAAAAAATAATGAATGATCAAAGGTTTTTGTATTTCATCTGTCAATATTCCTTGTAACTTTTCAATGTGTAACGTAACTATCCCAATCTCTCATTAATATAACCGTTTTCAGGAAGGGATGTCGACTCCACGATAGACGCATCGACTCGAAATCAAGAGATGCGAATTACTTATTCAATGTTTAACGTTGTGAATTAAAATATTGTGTAATCGTAATTAAGCTTTATTTGTAATCAATTGTTGTTTTTAAAGCACCTATCGACGGTTGCCCCAATGTTAAAGTTGAGCTCTTTTTTAATATTGAACGCTGTTTTGTGTATCAAGTATACTTAACATATACCTATAAAAAAGTGCGTTAGATTTTTTACTAACCGACTTCAATTGAAATACACAATTTATACAAAAGAATTGTGTAATTGTAACAAATGATGATGTGAATATGATGATGACAATTCTGTATCATATCTACGAGTGTCTAGATTTTAACATTTCTTATTTCGTTTTTGTGCATTCTACTTCTAAAGACTACATTTTTATGATAAAACGCGTGATAACATTAAGAAAGGGCAATGCAGCGTATCTAATATTAAGATTTCCCTCAATGTGATAATTCGGATTGTAAGAAGGAAAGTGCCATTTTGGAGTATGTATTTTTTGATCCCTGTGAGTGAGCCTAGGGCACCTAGGTATGACTTAGGAGCTAAGTCTTAGGTATAGATAACTAACAATATTAATTCCTTACCAAGATCTGCCTTTACAGCATGTAGCTCCTACAATTTATGTAAGTATGTAGTTTGTACTTACTTATAAATAGAAAATTTATATCCTCATTCTTGACTCGTTTAATCAATTTCTGAAGTCTGAACTAAGTAGAGTGCTAGATTCTCAGAGTTTATCTCGTCGTGGTCGGATATTTTTAAATTACAAATTACACAACAACTCTAAGTTTGTCTCTGTCTAGCTCTAGTCCTTCGGTAATACCCCCTATAACTATATTATCTGTCTCTGCGTCAATAGTTAAAATAAATGCTTTGACAAAGTTTGTAAGTTTTTACTTACTAAGCATAGCAACTTATTTAGGCTTGTCAGCGGTTTTTCTCAATAATATGAATCTTTTCTTACGAATCTATTTCAGTATGAGCGTGAGTTTTAGAACTTGATTATAATTTTTTATTAAGCTTCACCCAGAGACATAATTCCTCTAAATTATCATTAAATCTAAAATAATTAAAATCATAATGATATTAAAATTAAGAGAGGCCACTGAGTGCGGCGTAATTAACTTAAATTTAAATTCCATGATCTGTCATAGTTGTAAGTTTGAGCTTTTATGTAAATAAAACAATTTTGTTATGTCGTTAATGTTCTCTTCATATTTTATATTCCATTTTTGTGATATCTAAACATACTTAATTTTATTTTTTGTCTATTTTCGTTTTAAACAAATTTTTGTTTCAAATTGATTCATTCTAACAAGGATTAATTTTCTTATGACAGCTTTTGATGTGTTAATTTTGCCGTGCATATACGTATTCAAAACTAAAACTAAATTAGAATGCTTAACCAAAAATAAGTACCTACCTAAGTATTTGTGATAAATTTATATTTAGTTTAGTTTTGGATATCTATTAAAATTGTGTTTTGTATTAACGCACTACCTTCCTATATTAAATCTTAAATAATAAGAATTAATTAAATATTGCATTTCAAATTGACACTATACAAAGTATAAGAATTTGACAATGTATTAATTATACACTTTTACATTATAATTGATACCTACTTGATAGAAGAGTGAATATTATCATGTTGTTGGAAATAAATATGCTCATTTGTGACTGGTTTTTCACTACCCATCACCCATACCAGAGAGGTGAACTCGACAACAAAATTATAGACATTAGACAAGTACCTACTAAATGAAGGATATTAAGCAGATAGCTAATTAAGTACTGTATATTATAACGAAAGAAAGTTTTTTTCATTGCACTTTAAAAAAGACAGTGAATGTAATTTGTTGATGTTGAAGAAAAAATCAACTCTGAGCAGGCCATAATGAATTTCAATGGATGAATTCAATTAAATACATTTTTTTAACAGTTCTAATGTAGGTATGTATTTTATTTTTATGGTATTAGATAAAACGGAGCGGCTCGCCCATGCCTGGTTAAGGTATAAACTCAGAATACAGAAAAAAGTATCTAAAATAAAAATCTGGATATATAACTCTTATCAAAATTACCTAGGTGATGTATGACGTCATTAAAATTTATTTTGCATATTTCAATTTAAAATCTATTTTTGTTAAACTCAGAAAAATGTTATAGGTACATTTTTGTATGAGTATTTAAATTATACGCCATGAGATAATTATTTTGACAGAGTTGTATAATTAGCTAATTCATCAATCTTGATTCTTCCTAATCTAAGATCGAGGATTTCAAGCATTGAATTATGACAAAATGCTTAATTTATTGTAATCTGCTGCTGTTGGGTTTTTAATTTGTGTACCCTCTTAAAGAACATATTAATAAGGTAAGGATTATTTAACTATTCCATTAGAAAAATATTAGATTTCATCGACATTTTTTTGTTTTGTGTGACTCCGCTTAATTTTGTGCTAACGACGGTATTTGTGTGCCTTTTAGTGTGCTTATGGGACCTGTAAGGTAAATGTTTTTAATGTTTTAATAATCAACTTCCTGGTACGTTCCCGGGTTTCGGCACCAATTTTTCACTTATAAATAAAAAAATTGTAGGATTTAGACATTACTCATATAAGAACTACATGAAAATTTACATGATTACGTTTTGATACATTAATTAATAACGACCTATAGATAACAGTCAAATATCATGTACTGTAGAAAATAAATTTAGAGACACATCATAATGTATTGGTTAAGAAATTCGAAAACGCTTCGGCCTTGAAATCCGACGAGATGCGGGTAGGAATCCCACTGATACCTTTTTAAATTTTAAAGAAATATATATTTTGTCGACTCAACGTCTCCTATATTATCTGTTTCTGAAAATGTAATAATTCCAGGCTCGTCACGGGTTCTCCCTGCTGCAGAATTGTCCTTCCCCCGGGCCGCCGGTCACGCCGCCGCCCCCGAACTTCAAAGCACCCATCGTCAGCCTCAAGCGACCCTCGCTAGTGTAGAAACCTAGTATAGCGTCCGGTTGACTCAACAATCGTTTATTCCCGTGGTCCCCCCGATGGTCCTAGGGTACCATGGGTAATTATTAGGGTAGGGTAGGCTTTAAACGGTTTGTGTTTTAATTTTTTGTTCCGCAGGGGTAGGTACCATGGGAAGTTTTCTTTGCCCGTGGTACCTACTCCTATAAAAGCTCCAGGGGTACCACGGGCAAAAAATTACCCGTGGTACCCTAGGGGGACTATCGGGGGGACCACGGGCAATAAACCGTTTATCGTAGATATTTCAATCCACTACAGCGCGCCCCACTCTGTCAAACTCCGTACGAATCGAAAGAAACATAAGCGATTTTAACTATTTGCTTTTGTTCTACATGTTAGACGATTACTGCGCGAGGCTAGACAACGTAAAAGTCGTTTAGCGTTCACGACAGTAGATAAAAATGTATGGACAAACCACGTGACGAATGAAAGCAGAATCTACTTTATGCGAAGAACGCTAAAGTTATCTACAACGTCAGCGAGAACGCCAGGGAGCGTTCAAATTGTCGTAGTCGATTTTCAAAAAAGCGTGTTTTCCAGTGGTTACGTGGCTAACCATACGGTTACGTGGTTTTTCTACAGTCACTTGTTTTGTCCATACATTTTTATCTGCTGTCGTCAACGCTAAACGACTGTTACTTTGTCTAGCCCCGCTGGTCTGTTAAAAATTGTTGAAGCATCTGAGTCTTAGGTTTATAGTAACGGTAGCCCATCTGGCAAATGGCAATACAAAGACCATAGTGTAGGTTGGTAATTAGTGTATGACCCGTAGTCAGTTGATATAACAGTCATTCTAGTAAAAGGCACGCGGGTTTAAATCCCGTTCGTTCCAATTTTTTCACCTAAAACATTGTGTAAAATGTTGACGAAGTGAAGACTTCACGAAAAAGTGTTTTTAACTCAAGTCTATCTGAAGAGACTTTACTTACATTTTAATATTTTTTTTTAAGTTTAGACAAGCGAGGATTTTTAAGCAATTAAAAATACTTTATTTTTAATTATTAAGTATATGCTTTGTACCTAGTTACTTGACTTTTATAGAAAATAAAGTATTATTAAAATTAAGGGCAATGTATATTTTTCCCTTTTCCTGTTAATTTTTTAGGTGTGACTCTCATCCGTCCGTCCGTCACACTTTGGTTATTCAGTAAATATTGGGAGTATAAGCAATATAAAGTCATTCCTTGCTCTGTGGGAGTAAGTAGTGATATATATACCTATTAGTGGCCCAACATCATAGGAATTAAAATAAATTGAAAATTGTTTTTTTCTTTTTATAATCGAGGGGTCTAAATTCTGAAATGAGATATCATATGAAAGGAAATTTACCTGTACCTACCTAATTTGACGAACTTTTATGAGTTCTTAATTATGTTTTTGAAGAGTTAGTAGGCAAAATGTGGAAAATATTACTATATGATTAACGGTCGTTTTTTGCAACTTCTACTTTTAGATTTTTTGTAGCAATTTTAAGACAGTCCCTCGAAGTTAGAGATTTTTTTAGAGCAATTAATCAACAAGAGAAATTGTTCCAAGATTCAGTCTGGCCTTTAGGTCTGGCCCTCAGATCACTGTGTTTGAGTGATCTGAGGTCTGGACGGGCTCTGGCCCTCAAAGCAAGTTGGATTGATTAAACCTCTTTAGAAATGCTAATCACCATGACGACGTCAATCAAAAATATAATTTGAGTTAATTTTGAATACCTGGCAAGTCCAACCATTAAAAATTGGCATATTTAGAGACAGGGACCACAATACGCATAAGTGAAAAATGGTTTGTTAGAAGATAATTATTATACTGAACGACAAATTAAAAGTATCAACCAGAGAAGAAATGGATACCTAACAGTATGTTCGGCACAAAGAAAGATGTCAAGCAATGGAACAAGACTCGGAAGTAAGTATTCGATCTCAAAACCATAAGCTTTGGCCCTCGAGACAACTGTACTATGTCACATTTCTTGATAGAGAACGGCACGAGGCCATGCCGACCCCCAGATGGTCTAAGAGTATTCTGTGATCTGTTTGAAAATCGGTCACTTAAGTAGGTATTGCCCCCGTTAACCCCTATCCAGGTGTACCATGGATCCGCCTTTATCTCATGATAACGGTGAAGAAAACTATAAAGCAATGAGAGGAAACCTGCTTGCCTGAGAGTTTATAGTAGGATTTTATCATTAGTTCTAAGTTGGCTAAGGTCTGGTCTGCAGGAGCCTTATAAGGACTTGAGCCATTCCTGCAGAGGTGAAACAAAATCGTAACGTTCCTGACCACAGTTAGATTAAACTCATAATGTTGCCTACATTACGTTGCTGTTGCAACATATACGATTTTGGCCATAGTACTTATAAGCTGTTCTTTGATGACTGTTACTCACAAAGCTGTTGGCAACGACATGAGAGTCGCCTGCAGTGTTCAATGCCTGAAGGAACCTGAGCGAGTACCTAAGAGTTACCCTGAAGGTTCTCAGGCGTTTCCCTGAAGCTTTATAAGTGCTTGTTTATAGTGAGACACGCAAAAACATTGCGGGTTCGACTCGCACCTGCATCCGCGGGCCGGGCGACGGCCGCCGACAGAACGCGGGCAACACCGTGGCCTTCCAGCGGCTCTCGGTCGCCGGGATACATGTCACCGGGGTGAGAACTTCGTATGCCTTGCAGCCTAACCCAACGGTAGCCAATTAATGAAAGTTATAGGTACAATTTGTATGCAGCATCGTAACTATAACCACGCGTAACGCTACCACTCTGTCAAGAGTGAACGACTGAGAAGAAGAAGTTACAATTGGGTTTTCACCACTTAAATATGCTATACTTAGTTCTTTTTTTAGATTTTGATTGTAAACCTCCCTAGAGTTGCACTAAATTGTGCGTGTGCCTTACCACCTCTACAAACAATAATCAAGTGCTCCTGTGGAATTGTAGTACCAAATTATAATAAAGGCTCATATCGTCTGATTCACAAATTGCTATTAGGCTATTAGGTACATGTACATCTTTCATGTATACCAAGTCTAGATGCCTTTACTCTTGCAGCAATCGATATTCAAACTCTGAAATTATATTCTTAAGTGGAGACTGGAGGTCTTTAACAGCTTATAGGTACTGGTACCAACCTAGTTACCTACTACAAAAGTAGGTACTTACATGAAGTTGTAATTCGGCGAAGGATTTAAATTGAATGTGACCCAGGTGCCATTAGATGACCTAGAGAGTGCGGCGTCGTACCTGATCGACGCGCTGGCCCTGCGGCGGGATTACATGGACATCTCGCAGCAATCCTTCCCGGAGACCCTGGCCTACTACATCACGCACCGCCAGGCGCCGCCCAGGGTGTCGCAGCAGCACAGCGAGCTCGTGGACTTGAGCAGGGCTGTGCTCAAGTTTGACGGTATTAGAACATTGGATAGAAGCAGACGTTACTTGATCGACGTCCATAATTAGCAAGAAAAGTAAAATGATTTTGTGTACCTACATTGTACGGGGCAGTGGGCATATACCTACCACAGTAACTACTTACCGCTAAACTTCCTAACCGAGTAAGTATTCTTCAATTCCTTGGTGCTGACATTGCTTGCTTGGGGACGTGGCTTTTCTTGTCGGTATTCTGATCGTAAGTAAATATCCTCCTTTCTCCTTTAAACAGATTTAAAGTTCTTCTTAAGTTTTTACAGCATATGTTTCATACACGAAAGCAAGATTTTCGTCTGATTTTAAGTGATAACGGCTGCAGACGTCAGACGAAAGATGACGTCACTCTACTTCCTATAGGTAATTTCTCCAGCAACAGTCACCTTAAACTAAAACTGAAACACATTATTGGGTATTGCTGCTTAACTGTTGCTTCACGGCAGCATAAATAACACTGATAATATAATGACAGTATAGTACCCATCCGGGTGGAAACTGCGAATGAGCCCTTTACCACTCACCAGCCCATGCCCATACCAAGGGCGCTGGTGGCACTATATTGTATAAACATTAAATATAAATATAGATGCGGCGGCAGAGCAAGCCGTGTGTTTGAAGACTTGCTCCTCAGAAGATGACGTGCTGCCGACCGCGCACCACATCGACAGACCCAGCTGGTACTCCGATACCCGATGTACGCAAAAAACTCCAAGTATCGATAGACTTAAAGATCCAAATGCCACCCTCGTAGTTTCTTACGTACGATCATCATTCTATGTGCCATATTGATAACGAACTTTGACGATAAACTTTTTAACTTTTTGCGGCTGCTTTGAAACTACTTTTGATTAGTCTAATTTGTTCATTAGTTAGTTTAGTGAAGTATCTTGATGTTTTAGGTACCACTTATATTGTTTAAGGATTTTTGTTGATATGCCTTTTGGCTTGTTGTTTTTGTAGGTAGTTACCATTGCTATTTGCCAGAGTATACTTCTGAACTTTTGATCATAAAATTCAATTACATTTTGTACTTTTTGTACCTATGATAATACAATATTATTTTCCTGGTAGTTTCAATTCCTGGAACTCTATCAACGATCTTTCCGGGTCAGTACATGTCCACGGAAAGTCAAGAGGATCTAAGTGCGAATGGTAGGTAACTTATTGTCTAATGCACAGTGCTAATGCACTATTATTTTACTATACTTACTTACCAGTGGTGTTTATTGTCAGTCTTAGATAAAATTAAGACGCGGAACATCATTTGCGCATTCACACAATTAACATTTAGGTACCTACGTATCCAAGGTACTTTTTAGGCACTTGAAATTGGCATTAGGTAACAGATTAGGACCTGGGTTTTTGAGACTCACACAAACGTTCCTTGTTTGTCCCATTTTTGAAAGTAAAGTAAACCTTCTATGCTCTTGGTGGTAGGGAACTAAAAAATTTTTCAATATCACGCAGAGCACCTGGAGCCGCAGGAGCCGTGGGCGTGCCCGCTCCCCGCAGCCGCGCACTACGTGTGTCGCTGGCGGCACGGCGTGGTGCGCGTGTACCGCAGCGAGGCCGACGCCGCGCAGCAGCGCCCGCTGCGCTACCGCCACCTGCCCTTCCGGAAGTACGTCGAGGACATGGCGCGTCTCACCGCGCTCATCAGCCACGGGCCGCTGTAAGACACTGTTGATCTGTCTGCGTGCCCGCTCCCCGCAGCCGCGCACTACGTGTGTCGCTGGCGGCACGGCGTGGTGCGCGTGTACCGCAGCGAGGCCGACGCCGCGCAGCAGCGCCCGCTGCGCTACCGCCACCTGCCCTTCCGGAAGTACGTCGAGGACATGGCGCGCCTCACCGCGCTCATCAGCCACGGGCCGCTGTAAGACACTGTTGATCTATCGGCGTGCCCGCTCCCCGCAGCCGCGCACTACGTGTGTCGCTGGCGGCACGGCGTGTTGCGCGTGTACCGCAGCGAGGCCGACGCCGCGCAGCAGCGCCCGCTGCGCTACCGCCACCTGCCCTTCCGGAAGTACGTCGAGGATATGGCGCGCCTCACCGCGCTCATCAGCCACGGGCCGCTGTAAGACACTGTTGATCTATCGGCGTGCCCGCTCCCCGCAGCCGCGCACTACGTGTGTCGCTGGCGGCACGGCGTGGTGCGCGTACTGCAGCGAGGCCGACGCCGCGCAGCAGCGCCCGCTGCGCTACCGCCACTTGCCCTTCCGGAAGTACGTCGAGGACATGGCGCGCCTCACCGCGCTCATCAGCCACGGGCCGCTGTAAGACACTGTTGATCTGTCTGCGTGCCCGCTCCCCGCAGCCGCGCACTACGTGTGTCGCTGGCGGCACGGCGTGGTGCGCGTGTACCGCAGCGAGGCCGACGCCGCGCAGCAGCGCCCGCTGCGCTACCGCCACCTGCCCTTCCGGAAGTACGTCGAGGACATGGCGCGCCTCACCGCGCTCATCAGCCACGGGCCGCTGTAAGACACTGTTGATCTGTCTGCGTGCCCGCTCCCCGCAGCCGCGCACTACGTGTGTCGCTGGCGGCACGGCGTGGTGCGCGTGTACCGCAGCGAGGCCGACGCCGCGCAGCAGCGCCCGCTGCGCTACCGCCACCTGCCCTTCCGGAAGTACGTCGAGGACATGGCGCGCCTCACCGCGCTCATCAGCCACGGGCCGCTGTAAGACACTGTTGATCTGTCTGCGTGCCCGCTCCCCGCAGCCGCGCACTACGTGTGTCGCTGGCGGCACGGCGTGGTGCGCGTGTACCGCAGCGAGGCCGACGCCGCGCAGCAGCGCCCGCTGCGCTACCGTCACCTGCCCTTCCGGAAGTACGTCGAGGACATGGCGCGCCTCACCGCGCTCATCAGCCACGGGCCACTGTAAGACACTGTTGATCTGTCTGCGTGCCCGCTCCCCGCAGCCGCGCACTACGTGTGTCGCTGGCGGCACGGCGTGGTGCGCGTGTACCGCAGCGAGGCCGACGCCGCGCAGCAGCGCCCGCTGCGCTACCGCCACCTGCCCTTCCGGAAGTACGTCGAGGACATGGCGCGCCTCACCGCGCTCATCAGCCACGGGCCGCTGTAAGACACTGTTGATCTGTCTGCGTGCCCGCTCCCCGCAGCCGCGCACTACGTGTGTCGCTGGCGGCACGGCGTGGTGCGCGTGTACCGCAGCGAGGCCGACGCCGCGCAGCAGCGCCCGCTGCGCTACCGCCACCTGCCCTTCCGGAAGTACGTCGAGGACATGGCGCGCCTCACCGCGCTCATCAGCCACGGGCCGCTGTAAGACACTGTTGATCTGTCTGCGTGCCCGCTCCCCGCAGCCGCGCACTACGTGTGTCGCTGGCGGCACGGCGTGGTGCGCGTGTACCGCAGCGAGGCCGACGCCGCGCAGCAGCGCCCGCTGCGCTACCGCCACCTGCCCTTCCGGAAGTACGTCGAGGACATGGCGCGCCTCACCGCGCTCATCAACCACGGGCCGCTGTAAGACACTGTTGATCTGTCTGCGTGCCCGCTCCCGGCAACACCGCCAATTTCCAAATTCGGGCCTGAACGATTTTCCGGCAGAAAAAGCCAAATATATGAGCTGACCCAGGGATAAAGCCCAGGGTCTTGTGATCGAACATCACTATGAAAGTGCGATCTGAAATCAAATATTTCGGATATGCCCGTTTTATTTTCCTCACCTTCAGCTAAGATTGGGATAAGATCCCTGCTGCAGCTAAAATCCCCATTTTGATCAACAGCACCAACCGATGAACCCTTATTTAGATCAATTCGTTTCTCCAGCAAGTCGTTCTGCTACCGGCGCCTGTCGTACCTGTCGTCCAAGTTCAAGATGCACGTGCTGCTAAATGAGCTGCACGAGCTGGCGCTGCAGAAGGCCGTGCCGCACAGGGACTTTTATAACGTCAGGTACCTCTTTATATTCAAGCCTGTCCAGTAGACGCAACGCCTTTTCCCCACTACCATGGTCCTTGCATTACTGATTACGTAGGTAGGTAAGTAGGGTAGGGTAGGTAGAACCAACGAAACAATCTTCCTAGTGCAAGAAAGGACGTCTTTATATTTCAAGAGTGTGAGGTCTGGAGTCCTACAACTCAGCCATCGTTTGAAACAGATTTTGTATCAACGAAGTAAGTATATAGGTAGGTACTCTCCGTCTTAAGGGTTATAATGATGATTAATACTTAAATGAAGACGGAGCTATTTTTAATGATGATGTATAGGAAAGTGGACACGCACATCCACGCGGCGTCCAGCATGAACCAGAAGCACCTGCTGCGCTTCATCAAGCGCACGCTGCGCACGCAGCCCGACGCGGTGGTCGCGCTCAACAAGGGCGCGCCCATGACGCTCAAATCCGTGTTCGAGGAGATGCAGCTCGACGCGTATGACCTCAACGTGGATATACTGGACGTGCATGCTGTGAGTGGACCGGTATTTTTACTCCCACACGGCATCATCAGGCAGGCATCGCGAGGAAAGCAGAAGAGGAAACAAGAAGGAAGAAGGAAAGCTTCTGCTTTCCTCGCGATAGTGGCTGCCTGACGCTGCAGTGACACCCTGCAAAGTGAAAAGAGACACCCTGCGCTTAGCCTCAAGTCCGTATTCATTCTGGCTCTGTGACTTTAATTTTATTGTCCGACATCAGACGCTTCCGATTCATTGAAATCTACTGAAGTATGGCGTTTTATGTACCCTTATGACTGATACGTACCTTGGAGAGTATAGAAGCTGAATTGGAGTTATTTTTCTGACTCCTAACTGGTACTGCTGGTATGTTAATCGAACCCTTGTAGGTACCTTGTAATCTGCAACCGATTAAGCTTGTAAGTCTTTTCAGTTCGTCTTTGCAGTGATTAACAATATGCTATACAGCAGGATTTCCAATTTCATCAGTAATCCTTATTATATGTAAGCATCCATATTCCATACGCCTTTATGCGATTTTATTTTTAAGGACCGGAACACTTTCCAACGCTTTGACAAGTTCAACGCGAAGTACAACCCCATCGGAGAGAGTCGTCTGCGGGAGGTGTTCCTGAAGACTGACAACTATATGAACGGGACATACTTCGCTAGCATTATCAAGGTTAAGACTTAAGTTCCTCATCAAGCATACCATTTTCTTAATTAACGCTATGAAAAACATAGTCGAGCTCTAGCTTTAAGGCTCAAGGCTCATGTAGACGCTTCATTATAAAATGCGTCTTGACTCTTCTCTTGATGGCAACTTTTGGTAGTTACAAGGAATAGAGATTAAGGCGGGCGTTACTTAATAATCGCAGCCTTTAAGTATTCATCTATGGCTGCAGTTTGGATAAAGGTAATTCTTAAAACGAGTCACCACAGGACGGTGCTATCAGGTAGGTATATCCTGCTGATTTATAGCTGCATAACTTTGCAGGAAGTAATGGCCGACTTCGAGGAAAACAAATACACTTACGCGGAACCACGCATATCGATCTACTGCAAGAACGCAGCGGAGTGGGGCAAGCTGGCGTCCTGGGCCATTCACCACCAGGTGCATTCCTCGCACGTGCGGTGGCTGGTGCAGGTGCCTCGGCTGTAGTGAGTTAGACTTTCCTTATTCCTACTTCTTTCTCATTTTCAAAAAAGACCAGTTCTTGCATGGTGCATCCTCGTATGTGCAATGTGCATCAATTGCTACCATTAGCTTTTATCAATAGCCGTTATTAGCTTGGGTTTATATTAACTTTTTAATCATTCACCAAATATGAAGGTGTCCCTTCACACCACAACGCAAGCTTCTCTAGTCTCTCGTTTCCACGTCGCATAATAAGCCACTACAGTTTATTTTTATCCCTCTCATCGAAGCGGCATTATCCTTGATATACCGGACCATCTTCATTGTTATACAAAATCTATGGAAGCCATTAGACTTAAGAAACCAGCAATACACTATTACTTTGTCAATCTTAAGAAACCTGGAAGCAAATGAAAATTTATTGAATCTCTGCACAGCGATATCTACCGCATCAACAAGCTCCTTAAGAACTTCCAAGAGTTCCTCAACAACCTGTTCGACCCGCTGTTCAAAGTGTCCGTGGATCCCCAGTCCAACCCTGAACTGCACAAGTTCCTCTCTGTGAGTATTTATTGTAATTATTCTGGACCAGTCATTCCAATGCGGTAAGGCACCAAGCACCTGCAAAGGCGTTAAAAGAGTTCAAATCACGTTGGGGTGACCAATGTGGGTTTGAAGTGTGAATTTACTTGCACCGGGAGCTATCTTATGTCATTTTACCACTAAATCCTGTCGTCAGTTGAGGCATGCAATCTGTGCACTTAGTACTGGCTAATGCATACTTCAGCTTACACGTTGAAATGTTGACTCCAGAATCACTCACACTTACACGGTCTACAGTATACACAAAATTGTAACATGGGGTTATTCAACGGGCGGATCCATGCAGTTCCTCTGGTGCTGCAAATGTCCATGGGCGGCGTTGATCGCTTTCCATCGGGTGACCCGAAATAATTAAAGTCTTCGTCCAGCACGTGATAGGCTTCGACAGCGTGGACGACGAATCGAAGCCAGAAAACCCGAACTTAACGGAGAACATGAAGTCGCCGGAGGAGTGGGACGATGAGGAAAACCCGCCCTACGCGTACTACCTCTACTACATGTACGCCAACATGGTCACGCTCAACCAGCTAAGGAAGTGAGTCCATTAACTTGTACTGACCTTCAAAAACTCTACCACACTGGGAACATAAAGCTAATAATAGTAACAAACTGGAAACCTTCCAACATCGTAGATAAGTACGTTATGTAGCTCTCTAGTCTCTATGTTGGTATGTCCTATTGACTGTTCAATGGGCAGTGCTCTGAAGATCTGTTTGAGGTGATTCCACCTTCCACTTTCTCTGTGCGGACACTTCGACGCAGAAACATGTTTCTTCCCTACCACCTCGATGGCTGGCAATTCACGACCACCTGGTATGCCAGATCCTTCTTTCCGCCCAAGAACCAGCTACCAGCAGCAGTGTTCCCTCAAAGCTATAACTTGGGGTTATTCAAGGGGCGGATAAACAAACTAGTGCTGCAAAATAGGCAGCGGTGATCGCTTAACAACAGGTGACCCGCCTGCTCGTTTACTTGCGTTTGCGCGTGTTATGTTAACTACTTATGTTTTTTTATTTGTGTAAAACGTAGACTGCAAAGTTGTTTTTATATAGTGTTAGAGTCTAATGGATATCGGTAAACACCAATATTTGGTGGTTCCAGAGAACAAGGCCTGAACACGTTCGTTCTGCGGCCGCACTGCGGCGAGGCGGGGCCGCCGGTGCATCTGTGCGCCGGCTTCCTGCTCGCAGAGAACATTTCCCACGGACTGATACTGCGGAAGGTAACAGAGCGATCGTCTTCAGGTAGGTTTTTCTGTCATAGAAAACGAGAAAGCGTGAGCAGAAATTTTGGGTAAGAAATAGGCTGCTTCCAATAGGAGTTATGGTGATTCCAGGGTTAGCAATCGGCATTGAAGTTGTGACGTGATTTTCACGCCAAAAATGACATACAAGTCAAACTAGTAAATAATCAAAACCCTATCATTATGAATATTTTGGCGAAATTACATGAGTATAAGCGGGATGGGGCTTACAAATGATGAAAACACTTTAACAGAATAGCGGTTGTTTAATTAGCAAAAAAAATCTTTTACAGCGTACAAAGGTTAGGCATCGCGGCACACGCGGGAAGAATTCTAGTGACAGAATTGCAAATCATGAAGTTCAAGGGCGCGACCACAGATTACATAGCGTCGCGCCATAGACGAGTTATTCTTACAGACTATATTATATTATACAAATCTACACACATGACCTTAGAGGTCTTACAGGCTCCCCCATTAGCGCGAATAAAGCGTCCTCGCATTCGCGGTAATCACCTAATTACGTCGTGGCCTACCACGTTTACGTTTTTCCTGTAAAGGAGGTTGGAGGTCGCCTACGAACGGGGTGAGCTGTGACACATGGTACTTCCCTAGCAGCTCACCGTTGCTTACCCTCTCTAGGAGGTAAGTGACGGCGCTTACGGCTCTGCGGATGCGATAAGGTCCGTCTCTCCGCGGAATGAACTTGGCCGTCTGCCCCCTACCGGTATCGTTGAGTCCTTGCGTTTTCAGCAACACGAGGCTCCCGGCCTCGTAGTCTGGGGCCTCGCGCCGTGCAGCGTCGGCGTGTACCTTGCTGGCGTTCTGCGAGCGCTCGTGTGTATCACGGGCCGCTGCGAGAGCACCTCCCAGTTGACGCAGGTAAGGTGTCACGCTCGCCACGAAGGTGTCGCTGTCGACGATGGCACGTAGGTCGCACGCTGCGTCCGCAGGTGCGCGTAGCTCTCTGCCGAAAGTTAAGAAAGCGGGCGAGTAACCAGTACTAGAAGTTACCGCAGAATTCATTGCGAAACGGGCAGCGGGTAAAAATACATCCCAAGTGGCGTGGTCTCGGCCTACCAAAATAGCCAGTTGGGGTTTAAGATCTCGGTTTTTCCTCTCTGTAGGATTAGCCTCTGGGTGGTACACTGCAGTCAGCGATTGCTTCACGCCTAACACATGGCAGACCTGCTGCATGACTTCGGAGACAAATTGAACTCCTTGATCGCTGATCAGGCGCCTGGCGACGCCATATCGAAGATAGATTTCGGAGATGAGCGTTTTGGCACACTCAAGGCTGGTTGCTTCACGCAGGGGAAACACCTCCACCCAACGTGAACACACATCTTCAGCGATGAGGATCCATCTGTTTCCCCGTTCTGTTTCCGGTAATGGACCAAAAAGGTCCACCGCTAGAACCTCAAATCTTCTGGCCGGGGCGGGCGTTTGCACTAGCCCCGCCGGTTTCCTTGTGTCTACTGTGTAACGTTGGCATGCGACGCAGCCTTTGATGTAGTTAGCTACGAAGGAGCGCATACCAGGCCAATAATACTTCGTGGAGATGCGCTGTAGAGTACGCTCTACGCCGAAGTGACCGGCGGTAGGAGCGTCATGATACTCTGTCATTACCTTGGCGCGTTCGTGCTCTGGGACCACCAGACACGCGTCGTCGCCGTCGGTCTCGGGTGTGTATCGGTACAGGACTCCGTCTGAGAGGATGTATCCACGATCGGCCCACTGTCTCCCCCTAAATGGTGGGTCGTCGGCTTCCAGGTCGTTGATAATCTTACTTATCTCAGGGTCCTTCAGTTGGTTGTCGCGGATCTCGCTGGCAGCACGCGCTGGGAAATCCGCAACGGCGTAGCAAAGATCGCAACGAGTTCGCTCCCCCTCGTCGCAGGGTGGACGCGATAACATGTCAGCTATGACGTTTGACTTTCCAGGTGTATACTCGATATGCAGGTCAAATTCTTGTAGAGTAAGAGCCCACCTGGCTAGTTTTCCACTTGGTGACTTCGTCGACATCAGCCATCTCAGGGGCTGGTGGTCGGTTCTGACCTTAACATGCGCGCCTTCTATGTAGCCCCTGAACTTCTGTACGGCCCACACTATCGCTAGCGCCTCGCGCTCGATAGTTGGGTAGTTGACCTCGGCGGGGGTCAACTGCCTACTTGCGAACTCCACAGGACGTTCATCTGCTCCCTCCCCCTGGAGTAGACAAGCACCAAGACAATACCTGCTACTATCCGTGTTAAGGACGTATGGCAGCGAGTCATCAGCCTGCCGCAGGATTGGCGCCGTGGTCAGAAGGGTTTTGATTCTTTCGAAGGCCTGCTGCTGTTGCTCTCCCCACTCCCAGCTCCTGCCTTTCTTGAGCAGTGCAGTGAGAGGCCTGGCAACCTCCGCGTAGCCCGGGATGAACCTCCGGAACCAGCTGGAAGTTTGCAGAAAGCATTTTAAGTGTTTAGTGTTCATTGGAGCGGGCATAGCAGTTATAGCAGCTGTCTTATCGGGGTCAGTATGAATACCACCCGGTATTATGACATGGCCTAGAAACTTGACGGAATTACATGCAAAACAGCTCTTGTCGCGGTTCACTCTTAGGTTGAACATAGCTAGTCTGTCAAACACTGACTTTAAATCTGCCATATGGTTGTCGAAACCACCTGGTGATAGAACAATTATGTCATCTAAATATGCCAGCACTGAGCCATTCAGTGAGGTGAGGTTTGCCTTGAAGCGATCGATGAGCCTTTGGAACGTAGCTCCTGAGTTACGCAGTCCCATAGGCATACGAATAAACCTAAACATACCAAACGGGGTGACAAAACCCGTTTTATCTCGATCATCTGGATGCACATTCACATGGAAGTAGCCAGAATGGAGATCAAGTGTAGTCATGTAGGTGCAGGTCTTCGCAGCATGGAGGACATCCTCAATCCTCGGCAACGGGTATCGATCAGGCACGGTAACCTCGTTGAGCTTGCGATAATCAATACAAAGACGCATACCTCCATCCTTCTTGGGGACCATGACTACATTAGCGGCCCACGGAGACTCACACTCCTCGATGACACCTGCAGCGAGCAGCTTGTCGAGTTCCGTCTTCAATGCCTCTTTCCGGTTGGCCGACATCCGGAAAGGCGGGCAGGCGATAGGCGATTGGTCTTCTCTGACCTTGATGCTGTGGGTCGCATACTCTGTGGCAGGACCTTCCTTGGCAAATCGCTCCGCTCTGCTGAAAATGAAATCATTCAATATTATCCTCTGTGCCTGAGACAGGGCTTGGCCCTCATCCGTTCTCAGACCCAAGTCGCTGGTCTGTAGGTTAGAGTGACCTTCATCGCTCTCTTGTGACTGAGACGGACCTCCAGTACTCAGCACAGAGGCGCTAGTGTGAGACAGGGCTTGGTCCTCATCTGCCCTCAGACCTGACTCGCTAGTCTGTAGGTGAGAGCGAGATTCGCTGTCCTCCTGTGACCGAGACGGATTTCCAGTACTCAGCTCAGGGGCGCTAGCGCTTGCCTCAATCCTAGGTTCATTGCTCTTCTGCGACTGAGACGGACCTCCAGTACTCAGCACAGGAGCGCTAGTGCTCGCCTCAAGATGGTAGGCTTTTACGAACTCAAACCGCTGATTTGGGTTATCGAGGAAGCTCCATGAGGCTCTTGGGATGTTTAATATGATCCCTGCTTTTGAGATGAAATCCTGACCTAACAATGTCCTTCCCTCTGAACCAGGGAGATACATAAAATGAGTAGCAACATCACGTTTCTTGATACCTACTGTGACAGGGTTACTAGTAATAAGTACATCACATACCTGTGCTAATCCAAGTGCTAACCCGATTGATCGCTGAACCTGCGTGAACTCAACACCTGCCTCTACCAAGACCCTGTACAGCATGGGGCTGGCCAGGTTCTGAGTCGCACCAGTGTCCAGGACAGCTGCGCCCTCCTTGCCTCCTATATTCACCATCACCGTGGGGAGATCTCTGCAAGATTGTATTATATTAAAACTAGCTGAAGAAGTACTAGCACGAGGCTCACCCTTAGTGCTGCAGTCGCACTTGGATTTAATTACGCCAGCCTTTCCACATCCGTAACAGCGGAGGGGTGGCCTACTCTCAGTACCAGTAGGTTGGACCTCCTCCTTCCTAGATGCAAGTTTCCTACATTCTTCCTGACTATGGTTGAAAGCACGGCAAAATTTACAGCGGATGCGAGAACGCTTTGGGGAGCTACTATCAGATTTAAGTTCTGAGGACGGCGGAAGCAAGACCTTGGTTTCAGCCGAAGACTCTTCAACTTCCCTCGCCTTCATTATGAGTTCATCTATAGTACTTACAGAGATTCGTGGTACATACTTTCTTATCTTTCTACTTAGAAGTCCATAGACTATATCTAGTTGCACACACATATCTAACTTGTATGGTAATTTCACTATGAGGGCTTTGACCTTTGGGATAAACACTTCAGCACTTTCATTACACTGCTCACGGGAGAAAATGTCACGTAGCACCTTGTACGCGGGGCGCGGGGCACCATACATGCTGCGAAGTCGCGCTTTTGCCTCCGCCCACGACGATATTTCACCTTTGACGCCACGCCACCAGATCGCGGCCGGGCCCTCGAGTAACATCGCTAGGCCGCGCAGCGCGTGATCGTCGGTCACGTCGGCGCACTCTATAAACACCTGTACTGCGTCTATAAATGCCTCGACGGCGTCGGATGACGTTTCGTTACCAGCGAAACGCGCCGTACATTTCGATAGGTTATTCGCACGTGTTCCGGTCGATGAGCTGCTTAAAGTCTCCTGCATAACTTTCGCTATAATGCTGGATATTTGTGATTCACTTATCTGGATCGGCGCGGTACGTCTCTCGCGCATTGTCACGCCTCCCGTCGTTGTCTCGTCCTCGCTGCTCGCACTGCTGCTCGCACGTGACGCCATGTTGCGGACGGCGCTCAGTCAAGCCAGCGCGGTTGCGCGGTGATGGAATTCCTTGGGCCGGCCTCTGGATGAATGCCCAAGCAGGCCGTCGGCGCTCGAAGAAATTCGCAGACGAAATTGCGAAGTGCCACGATGCTATACCTGCCACGCCGGGTATTGCGTCATCCGGCGTGAGTCCCTTTTACGCGTTTGATTTTAGCTATTTCACGAGCCCCGCACGTTGGGCAGCCACTATAAGCGGGATGGGGCTTACAAATGATGAAAACACTTTAACAGAATAGCGGTTGTTTAATTAGCAAAAAAAATCTTTTACAGCGTACAAAGGTTAGGCATCGCGGCACACGCGGGAAGAATTCTAGTGACAGAATTGCAAATCATGAAGTTCAAGGGCGCGACCACAGATTACATAGCGTCGCGCCATAGACGAGTTATTCTTACAGACTATATTATATTATACAAATCTACACACATGACCTTAGAGGTCTTACATGAGTCTTTTATACAATGTCCCACAGACTTGTTTGTTGATATAAGAGCGTTTATTCTAAATATTCCAGGTGCCAGCATTGCAGTACATCTACTACCTGGCGCAGATCTTCATCGCGATGTCGCCGCTCAGCAACAACTCTCTATTCCTGCGCTATCACCGCAACCCCCTGCCCGACTACTTCGCGCGCGGCCTGCGCGTCACGCTCAGCACGGATGACCCCTTGCAGTTCCACTACACCAAGGTTCAACTCAAATATTAGACACTTTACTCATAAGTAGCCATTTTACCAATGTATAAGGGAGGCTTCAGTTGGTTTGGTGTATTTAGTATTTATGCAGAGCTGGTTTAATGCAGAGTCGTAAGAAGCTGCTGGATATAAAGTGCAAAGTCATGCAGGTTGGAGATCCTTACAGAAAGCCAATGCCAAGCAAACTGGCGTTGTCGGCTGAGATGAAGAAAATGCAGGTTGAAGATCCTTACACAAAGCCAATGTCCAGCAGCGGGTGTTTGTCAGCTTCGAAATTAGTTTGAAATTGTTACGTTTCACAAATAGATGGCGCTAGTCCTGCCTAAGGACCTAATAATACGAATCGAAATATCCTCGCAGAGGGATATGGCTCGTATAGCTCAGCTGACAGAGCACCCAGCCGCGAGAGATGGGAGACGCGGGTTCAAATCCCGCTGCGAGTGAAAAATTTTGATTCGTATTTATTGAACAAAACCCCAATATGTAGGTCTGCGAATTGGAAATAGATAGTACCTATAGATATTTCAATCCACGATGACGTGTCCCACTTTGTCAAACTCCATACGAATCGAATGAAACATAAGCGATTTTGACAGAGTGGGGCACGTCATCGTGGATTGAAACCTTGTGTGCAGGAGGCTCTGATGGAGGAGTACAGCGTGGCGGCGCAGGCGTGGAAGCTGAGCGCGTGCGACATGTGCGAGCTGGCGCGCAACTCCGTCCTCATGTCCGGCTTCCCGCACGAGGTCTGATACACATACTTTATAGTTCATACCTGTTGACACAGCCTCACCAGAGTCTATACGGTATACGGTATCCATCTTAACGGCCTACAAGCCGTATTTAGGTGATTTTGAATGAAGTTTTATGCAAAAACTATAAAGAAAATTACTTTCAAATTTACGCGTCATGTATTTTGGGTCTTTAATCTAAAATCGCTTAGAAGCAGAAACACGATTGGATAAAATTTTCTCGATAGAAAGTTCTCCCAAAAGTTGCTCCAAAATCTCAGTTTTTCTATATTTTATCGGAAACTACAATGGATGTAATTGTAATTTTAGTTTTAATGTATCGGTAATAATAATATCCTAAAACGCTTAGAACGGATTTTTGATAACCAGCTTAGTTTTTGAGTAATTAGGTAAAACGTCGTTTTTCTGCTATATTCTTCCGCGACGCTGCATGTCGCACCTACCAAATCTCCGTGAGAGTGAGAAAGACAAAAATAAATTCAATCCCTTAGATATGGTCTCGCGATCACAACGCACAACGCATACGGCGGCGCGGTCGGAGTTTGGACACGTTTTTTTCGTATTCGTTTGAAAAACGCCAAGGATATGTAGGTAGTCTCTCTGTGTGTGTCGTGTGCGTTTTGATGGCAAGACCTAAGCTTAGGTGTATTAGTAATAATTAGTTACATAATTCGTTTGCGCTAGCAGCTTGCACGGTCAGTGGCTGGTAGGGTTACCATATGACAGGCGTTTGCCGCATTTGACAGGCATTTTAAGGTTTAGACAGGCGTGCGGCCGGCATTGGTTTGAGACGGGCATTTTTAAATTTGGCGCGCATTTTAAATTACATCGGTGGGCGGCGGGGCGGCGGTGATTTTTTTTTTCTGAAAGCTTAACTATACAGTGGTGCAATTTCCTCAAAAGTAGGGTGAATGGTGACATTACAGAACTCATGAAAATCTGCCAGTTTGTGTTCTCTATTTTGGCACACAATGCGAACGTAGAATGTACGTTTTCTCTCGTCAAGGCCCAGTGGAGTAAAGAAAGAAATCGGCTGGCGATTGAATCAGTAAAAGCAATATTGATTACACAGGAAAATTACAAAACTGTATCTTGTGAAGATTTTTACCTTTAAGTAATAAAAAAACAAAGAACTATTAAAAAAAAATAATGTCCTCTGACAAATATCACTAATAAATATCGTTCTTCATTAATATAATGTTGGCTTTTACTTATTACCTACTGCGTTTTGCTTTAGACAGGCATTTTTCTGAAAAATCAGGCATTTTAGGTACCATAAACAGGCATCCCTCTATTTACATGGTAACCCACTGGCTGGTCAGTTTATTATTGACCAAATTATACATTGACCAAACAGCAAGTAACCAACCATTAACCAACGCTGTACTTCTTATATTGCATTCTATCGCTGTCTACCACTGAAATTCAATCAAAAAAATAATCACTTCCGAAATGTCACTGTCATTTCCAAGTTGATGATTTAAGATTTTATATTGGTGTTGTTTATGCCATCTGTCAGGACTCATGGTTCAAATATTTGCGGTAACTGCCCAATCCAATGCAGCGTAGCCATAAACACGTGAGGTGTCCTCTATCTATTGAAAGTGACATCGTACTGACACTTCGTGCTGGTTGCAGATGAAGCAGCGCTGGATCGGGTCGCACTACGCGCTGGAGGGCGCGGCGGGCAACGACATTACGCGCACCAACGTGCCTGACGTGCGTCTCGAGTACCGCCACGAGACGCTTCTCGACGAGCTGGACAACCTCTTCCAGGTACGCCGGAGCCGCAGAAACAAGAGCATGCGTTCATGGGGACAAAGACCAAGAGAAAATAATTTCAAAAAGAGGTCAACCCTACGCCGCTCATAGCCCTCGCGGTTAAGGGGCCGAATCACTTTCAGTATAATCCGTTCGCAGAAGCTTTGCCTACGACTTCCCCTCCCTCTTCATCGGCAAAGCGTATTCAAATGGGTTATATTTGCTATTGGCATTTTCCCTGGGAAAACCTTCTTTATTGCTCTTTGGCGGTCAACTTTGCCAATCCTATTTTTGCTTCAGTAATGCAGCCTTGTTTCAATCAATATTGACTTTTTCTCTTTCGTTTTCAGAAAACTATCGCAGGACAAAATACATATCAGAGGTCCGAATAAATCAAAACCAAAGTGTTTGTAGTAAATATCACATTTTTATTGAAATACTCTAACAGTTACAAATAAATACATTTAACGTAAATCTTAGTATTATTTATAATGTCGCAACTCATATTAGTGTACAATATTTCTCAAACGTAGTACGGTCCACGTCTTTGTGTAACTGTAAACACAAAAATGTATGGAAACGTTGTTGAATAAATAAAATCTTTACTGCAATAGTTTACTAGTCTCACTAGCCTATGATTCAAAGATGATCTTGGCTCCCGATACCAGGATATTCCGTTCACCCATGTCTTGCGCTGTTTGTATGTCTTGGCCTATCAGATGCCATGGATTGCTTATGCTTTGGTTCGGTAAACTGGACGTATTCTACATAGGAAACGACTATTTGTATCATTCGTAGAGCATTCCGACAGTAGCACCAGGAGTTGTTCCGTTGGGAATGTGCCTCGTCGTGCGGCGACATCTGCCTGTTGGAGTGGAACTCCATGGTGAAGCTGGCCAGGCCGGAGCTGAGGGAGCGCAGCGTGGACGAGTAGCCCAGCAGCTCCGACAGCGGCGCCAGCAGTTGTTCCGTCGGGAATGTGTCTAGAAGCCGGTGACGCTGCGGATGGCCTTCTCCTCGTCGTGCGGCGACATCTGCCTGTTGGAGTGGAACTCCATGGTGAAGCTGGCCAGGCCGGAGCTGAGGGAGCGCAGCGTGGACGAGTAGCCCAGCAGCTCCGACAGCGGCGCCAGCAGTTGTTCCGTCGGGAATGTGTCTAGAAGCCGGTGACGCTGCGGATGGCCTTCTCCTCGTCGTGCGGCGACATCTGCCTGTTGGAGTGGAACTCCATGGTGAAGCTGGCCAGGCCGGAGCTGAGGGAGCGCAGCGTGGACGAGTAGCCCAGCAGCTCCGACAGCGGCGCCAGCAGTTGTTCCGTCGGGAATGTGTCTAGAAGCCGGTGACGCTGCGGATGGCCTTCTCCTCGTCGTGCGGCGACATCTGCCTGTTGGAGTGGAACTCCATGGTGAAGCTGGCCAGGCCGGAGCTGAGGGAGCGCAGCGTGGACGAGTAGCCCAGCAGCTCCGACAGCGGCGCCAGGCATTCGATCACCTGGTGGAGTTAACAAGGTCAATAATTTTTTTTCCTATGTACTGCTCTAAAGACATTATTTCCTGAAGATGCATGAAGATGATGTCCCTCCTTCTATAAATACCTTGTTCTTATGCCTCAAGTGTATATGCTGTATCTCGGCGCGCCTCCTCGCCAGGTCGGCCATCAGTCTCGCGGAGTGTGACTCAGGGCACACCAGCTCTAGAGACATCACTGGCTCCAGCAGAACCGACTCCGCTTCTTCGAATACCTGGCGGTACGAAAAGCACTTGAGGTTCTATGTCATAAAAGGTCAAACAGGCTGTATGCACTGCATTTTCTTCACAGCATTCCTTGGTAATTTAGCTATGGTGGTTAAACTTTCGGTAATAGCAGATGTATTGTTCAGATATAATGTCAAACTATAGATATACACCGAATAAGTTATCATCAGTTTCCTAATCAGCCTCCAACTATGAAAGCAAAATTAAAGACACCCCTTTAGGCGACTCTTTCACCGGAGTTCAAGCTAAAGTTATTGTTAGTTGGGTGCAAACCTTCCGCAGACACTGTGTGACGGCGGCTGCGACCACGGACTCCGAGGTGCCGCGCCCCACCTCCGCCCAGTGCAGCGTCACCTGCACGTCCACCAGCTGGAACATGCGCCATCAGCATAATCCTGTGCCATCTTACAAAAGAAGTTTGGCGGTCTATTTGCGAACAGCCCCCAATTATCGCCCTCATTTGCCGGGCACTGGGACTTCTTCATGTTGATATACTGGGAACATCATGATGTAACCTAAACTATTCGCCAGGGCACAACTGAACTGGGGGCCTACTACCAAATTCAGTTGTGCCCTAAATTTTCATACTGAAATTGTATGAAAATGTCAAAACAATATTACAATAATATTACTTTAAGCGTTGGTGGTAGGCCACCAGGGGGCCTACCACCAACGCTTAAAGTAATATTATTGTAATATTGTTTTGACATTTTCATACAATGTCAGTATGGAAATTTTAAAACAATATTACAATAATATTACTTTAAGCGTTGGTGGTAGGCCCCCTGGACTCCTTTTCAGAATGGGAAGAGTCGGTCACAGTATATCGAAACATGACATGCTGGCGAACTCGAAGTGAGGCATTAAACCTTCAACGTGTTTTGAGGTATTTTTTGAGAACATTATGAAAACCTCTTCGGCGTGATTTCTAAGACCTCAAGCGATGGTCATAGATCACTGGCTGTGAGAGTCGCTATTCATTTAAACCATTTGGCGGAGCGAACCTTCTGTACCGTAAGGTACTATTATGGTTTTCTTTGGTATAAGCAGGCCAGTCTCACTTATCACGTGACCGTCCCGGCTACAAGTAGGGGTCCGGACCTCAATATTTCAGATGGTTGCCGCTCGCGGGCCGAGTTGCACGCGCTAGTTCTGTACGATCTATTTTACGCGCCGTCTGACTACGGCAACCCTAGTACGTCGTAAGAGATAAAGTATAGATAGAAAGAGACCACAACATTGCGTTTGTTGCGTGTCGATTTTGAGGGCGGGGCCAGGCGCTATTGCGAACTGAATTGCACTTTTTGTGTCAGCGCTACAGTCGCTATTTCTTTAAATTATCGTGCGGAGTAAGCCTTCTGGTACTATTTAGTGTTCTGTGGTATAAGCAAGAAACGCAGTCTATTATCGCGACGTCGCGCGCTAAGCGGTGATGTGCATACGATATAATATAGTCGACTCTAACCGGGCATCCCAGTTTGGGTCCATGTAGCAGCGCGGCGTCCACGCCTCGGCGTATCGCCTGCATGTAGCGCGGGTGCACTGTCGCCAGGTTTGCCGCACTCTCGGCTGTCTTATCCAGCCTGACAACACAACACTTCCAAGTTAACACTGAGAAATGGCCTTATATCTCAACCTCGATGATAGTAGGTCAGCCAAAGGTCGAGAAGAGTTCCTATATAGGAGCAGTCTAAAATCTTAACATTAATGAGGACACCAAACTGTATATATATACTAAATATTAACTCTTCTTGGCCTTCGGAGAGAAAACACCGACACTACACATACACTGTCTGATTAAAAGAACTGGCTCATTCCATTTCTGAAAATATAAGAACTGGTACTGGAGAAGAGCTATAAGTCCTGGAACATTGCTGTAAACTTACTTCTCTTATCTGTGTTATGGACCATAAAGTCTGAAAACTCTTTAGTATGTGGAGGCGAAATGGCGATATATGAACTCTGGTATATATTTCTGGTTAACAAAATACCAATGACTAATTATAATTAATTAATGATAAACTTCTCAAGAGAAGCGTCGTGAAATTATGATATTTTAAGCCTGTATAAACTTGAAAAAAAAAACCAAAGCCAACTTACTTGAGCACCTTATCGTGTGAAACTCCCTTGACGGTTTTGGCCGACATGACCACTTTGGCCATTTGCTTGGCGCTGCCGATCTTGCGGTCAATGGTCATGGTGTGTTTGGCCGTGCCAACCAGCATTTCCTTGTAGGAGATCTGCGGCGGGCCGAGTTCTACGTCGATCTTGTACTCTCGGATTATTCGCTCCTTGATGATCTCTAGGTGGAGTTCGCCCATACCTGGCCATTCCAAAAATCATTACACCAACATGATTTTGAGTCATTATACATCTTAAGGATTACTTAAATATTGGTTATCAATTTCAACTCGATCCTTCCATCATTTGATGAGACAAAGACCCATATGTGGCAGACAGATGGATGACGTAGTAACTGTATTAGGTTTCTGTTATGAGGTATGGAAAAACATGCATAACCCTAATACCTTCGTAGGCGTCACCATGCATGTCCCTGACACATGCTCCTTTTTCATCCATCAATATTTTCTTGCACGTTATTTATTTCCTGACACTTCTAAGTTCTAATCCCTCTCATTTCAGGAGTCAGGTCTTCACCAGTTTCGTAAATGAAAGTCTTTTTGGGGCTCCCTCTAGTAGTATTCCACTCCACATTTAAACCGTCATTCTTGCCAAAAAGTTTCAAAATAGTTCCATTTTTTATACCAAAAATGAGAAGGTTCATCTGAGAATGGAGAGAGAGGTTAGGCCAAAGCATCGAACATCGTTTGACCCCCTGTCGCACACGTGTTCTGAACCACTGACAGACCCAAGAGACCTAGGCCTATACTATGAACTTTTCTAGCGACGCAGTTCCGGTTACGATTCAATTTTTTATGTCATCTTTATGTCAAATTAAAAGAATTTATGTCACGAATTAGCGATGCAATTCAGTTTAGGTCTATTGTTGAGTCGCGATTAGAGTTGATGGTAGGCCCTCTGTGCTAACTAGTGAGTTGTTAAGGGTTTGAGAGAATAAGGAGGTGCTTCCACGTACCAGCCAGCACCATCTGGCCAGTGTCTTCGTCCACCGTGACGCGCAGACTGGGGTCTTCGCGCTGCAACTCCTCGAGCGCGGTCTCCAGCGCGTTCTGGTGCGCGGCGCTGGGCGGCTCGATGGAGCACAGGAACACTGGCTCTGGCACTGTGTTACCTGTTATCATCGACACAAGATTCAAGTTCAAATTTCTTAAGTTTAGTTTATCAAATTTATCGGTTCTGACGACAATAGGGAAATTTCCCTACAAGTAGGTGTTATACCTGGGGACCGCTGGTGGACCGAGCGTATAACGACAGAAGTTGTATTTATAGAACACTTGTCGAAAACTTCGTCAGTGCGTGCTATTGCGGGTTACGCTCTATGAGCATCTATCGAAGATTGCATCACAGGCACTTATCTTCGTCGTTTCAGCCGATGGACCTCCAATGCTGGAGATAGGCTTCCCGAGATGACCGCCAAATACCACAATTTCGTGACGTCTGAAGCCCACGACTTCCTTGATGTCGTCTGTCCATCTAGTAGAGGACGGACCATCTACCAGCACTGTGCCATAGCTCTCTCCAACTTACTTTTTTGGCTCTGAGCTTCTTACGAAGCCCATAATCAGCGAACATGTTTCGGATCCGCAAGTTGTCATTGATGACTTGCGGATAGTAAGTCAGTAACATATTGGATCTCTGAGAGTGTGAAATAGTTATCGCATTTCACTATCTTAGAGCACTGAAGGTAGTTTCTCTCACCTATTCCCAGCAGCACATCGGCCACCTCCTCGGGAGTGGGATCAGAGTCCGCGGCCTGCAGGCGATGTCGCGCGCTGGGGAGGATCAGCTCCTCGCTCACAGCGGGCTCTTTGAGCATTGACGTCAGTTTCTCTTTGGCGCGCTTGGCTGCCGCTTGGGATGTGGTTACTAGATCACCAGACATGGTTGCCTATAATAAGACCATTTAAATATTGTTGGATAGTCCATTTATCGAGATTCGAGAGATACTATGATCTGTAGAAGCAGAGGAATATCTAACAAAGCTGTGCTACCCATTCGGTAGGACACTGCCAAAGTCCTAGGAATAATGTTATAGGAATTCTATCTTCTAACTCACTGAGAAGTCACAACAAATTTGACAGTGTGTGTACCTTGAGCGCGCTGACAACGGCAATGTTCCCGCTCGTGACCCTGTCCACGGGCTGGTACTCGTCCGCCAGCGCCACGTACAGCGACCCTGTCTAAGCGATGCCATCTCATTATTACAATCACATCAACAGGCAAGAGCGAGAGAGAGAGACGTATTCTGTTTGTTTGCTTTTAAATCTTGCGTTGCATTGCTTGCGTTGTGCGCAAAATCTGTTTGTGAAAATAATAAGTTGTCACGTACCCCATAATTCCACTGTCATCACAGTAGAGTCTCCAAATTCCGTTTAATAATAAACAGCTAATTACATACAGTCCGACAAGGCTCTCTTGGCACTTTAATGACATTGTGAGAAGGTAGTTGTAGAAAAAAGGCAGCCAGCGAATAAAATCTCCTCAATTTTAGTTAATAAGAAGCCAAAACAACGCAAAATAATTGCAACATAAAGACAGACATTCCGACAGAGTGAACTATCAAACATATCACAAGGTTACGGCGTTAGTCCGATTTTGAGCACGCGCCAAGATAGCCTTGTCGCACTGTACCACAGATGCACGTTGGTATAATTTAAGTCGCTAGTGAAGCAACGATGAACTCATGAAATATATTTTAGAACCATATCTAAATTAAAAACTACATACTTATCTAAAATAAAAACTACAAATTAAACTAAAAAAAAATCTTAAAACAAATTAATCTAGTAGACCGCTGTCAGAGGGAATTGTTCCCAAAATGCTAGCCCCATTGCCTCGTTGTATCGCGATACTAATTCGCTGGGCAAAGTAGAGGCCAGCATTTTGGTCACGCGTTGCATCGACCAGGCGTAAAGAAATTTCTTTAAAAACTTTCTTTGCTCCCGGTCCCCACGGTCCCATAGTTTCGACCCCAATAGGCTCAAATATGTACGATGAACTGATTTTCAATTATCATCTCACCGTGGTAAACCATCATCAAGAGCTCAAAGTCCAGGTTTTTTACAAACTATAGACATTTCAACTACTCTACTACTCTGTCAAAATCGCTTATGTTTCGTTCGATTCGTATGGTGTTTGACAGAGTGGGGCGCGTCATTGTGGATTGAGATATCTATATTATATATATAAACAAGCAAAAGTGTTAAAGCCACTGACCTGCTCACTCTTATCCCTCGCCAAGTTGTATATCTTCTGCCCTTTGTTTATCTCGCCGCTGTATACCCTAAGAAACGTCAGCACCCCCCTCTGGTCATCGTGCTGCACCTTGAATGCCCTCGCAGACAACTCATCCCCAAACCCTCTGTGTACTCCGCCCCTTTCACAGGGAGAGGGTAGGTAAGAAATAACACCATCCATCAACGTCTGTACACCAATATTCTTGTACGAACTTCCGCACAAAATTGGAAATAAACTCCTATTCACAGTACACCTCCTCACTGCTTGTATAACTTCTGTATAATCCAGATTGTCTAACGACTCCTGTTGTATAATTCTGTCAGCTAGTCTATCGTCTAAAGAGGAGAGTGTGTCTATGATTTTCCTGTGTTCTTCCAAAGAGTTTTCCCATTTCTTTCCGTCTGATTTTTCGGTGAGTTTGCGTTTAATATAGCTCTGTCCTCGGCCTTGCGTCCAGATGATTTCCTCTAGTGTTATTAGATCAATGAGACCTGTAACATAAAGGATGGAAAATTATTTCATCAGCTTTCCCTGTTAGAAAACAAAATGTAGATGCAATAGGTATACAGTAGGCTGCATTGTTGTGGGAACTAGAGCTAAAGGGCTGTTTATATGCGATAAAAGTATTAATTGTAACCACAATCAGCAACAAATTGTTCCCCTTTATTCGCTGATAAAATGTAGCCCTCTGAGCTACCAGAAGGTTCACTCCGCACGATAATTTAAAGAAATAGCAACTCTAGCGCTGACACAAAAAGTGCAATTCAGTTCGCAATAGCGCCTGGCCCCGCCCTCAAAATCGACACGCAACAAACGCAATGTTGTGGTCTCTTTCTATCGCCTAACTTTATCTCTTACGACGTACTAGGGCTGCCGTACAGACGGCGCGTAAAATAGTCCGTACAGAACTAGCGCGTGCAACTCGGCCCGCGAGCGGCAACCATCTGCGGCAATATCGTGGTCCGGACCCGTACTTGTAGCCGGGACGGTCACGTGATAAGTGAGACTGGCCTGCCCCTACATAGTACACAACGCTCATACTATACCTGTACAGTCGCGGCCCGTGGGAGCAGGACGATGCCCGTTTCCCGCTGCCCGCACGTGGTCTGCCGTAAAATTCGTAAGTGTGACAGAGACTGCAATAGATGGTCTGTTGCCCATTTTAATGGCCGGCAGCTATTTGCCAACAGTCCAATTGTGTCTGTCTGCTGTCTTGTATCATGCATACCATTTCATACCAATGAAATTCCCTTCCCTTCCCTTCGTGCCGCAGCGGCAAGTGCTGCAGCAGGGGTGTGACCCGTCGGTGTCGCTTCGATCCATATTGTTGAGGTACTGAATACGAGTCAGCTTGTACCCTTTCAAAGGTCATACCAAAGAGCTTCCCTTCGTGCCGCAGCGGCAGGTGCTGCAGCAGCGGAGTGACCCGCAGCTAGTCCCGCACGGAGCGCTCGCAGGCGCGCGCGTCGGGGTCGCTTCGATCCATATTGTTGAGATACTGAATACGAACCAGCTTGTACCCTTTCAAAGGTCATACCTATGAGCTTCCCTTCGTGCCGCAGCGGCAGGTGTAGCAGCAGCGGCGTGACCCGCAGCTTGTCCTGCACGGAGCGCTCGCAGGCGCGCGCGTCAGCGTCACTTCGATCCATCTTGTTGAGATACAGTATGCGAGGCACTTTGTATCCGTTGGCTTGACGCCACACTGTCAATGTTTGAGCTTCTACACCTGGTTGAAATAAAATAATGTCTTTAAACAACTATATTCTTCCTTCAATGCATGAAGCTCTGAAACAACTTTGTAGAAGCATTTATCAAACATCGCGTAAAAAGGTCGCCGGTTTATCGGTGCAAAAAATGGTTGTATTGCCACCAACAGTAAGGCCACACGGTAGTTTGATCAGCAGCCACCTATAGAACCTTGACAGATGGCGCTTCTGTTTGCTTGTATGAAAAAGGTTTATATAAATCATTCGGAAGCCCCTATCCTGAGTTTTCTTATTTGTGTCTAATGCTAAGATTTTATCAGCTCTCAATTAAGATTTTTTTTTTTAATGATTGATAGGCTTGCGCTTAACTACAATCAAGTCTGATGAACAGAAATGATGAGGTCTAGGATGGAGCGCGCTTGCCTAGAAAATGCCTATTCACTCTTCTCTTGAAGGCACCCAGATTGTATTTGACTGGGAACATGGAAGCTGGAAGGGTGTTCCAATTGAATTATAGAATCCTAAACTGATCTGTGTCAGCAATCAGACCGAAACTAACCAGCTGATCCATCCAACACGACAACAGCTCCGTCCAGCACGGCCAGACTCTGTTCCACCTCCATGGTGAAGTCAATGTGACCCGGGGTGTCAATTAGGTTGATCTGGTACCCCTGCCACGGGAATGATACTGCTGCAGCTGTCAAATGGAGAAGTCCATATTTAGAGATCTGGCGAAATACTAAACGTCCTTATCATCTACAAGAAATACAACCCTGGGATATATAAGAAAGAAAGAAAGAAAAAACTTTATTTCGCAGAAAATTATGGCACATGTAACAAACAATACACCTACGTACTAAAACGATGCCTGAAGATTCCCCCACTCGGGCAACAAAAACCAATAATTGCCCAAGTGACGGAAGCACCAGACACAGCCTGTCACATGTGGCACAACCCGGAAAAAGGCCCCAACTCAGCATGGTGCTGTGTGCCCCATATAAGCATGGGAGCATCGGAGCCTTGGACTGTCTTATATATATCGTAGGCGGCACTTAAGTTGATGATGTTGATTAATATAATTGATGCTATAAGGGTTCTGTTTTTCTCAGTAACTGGGTACCACTACTTTTGACTTTGAAAAAATGTTAACTTTGATAAAAATAATTATGTACAAATTTCATCATCATCATCATCATTTCAGCCTGCGGACGTCCACTGTTGAACATAGGCCTTCCCAAGTGAGCGCCACCACACCCTGTCCTCAGCCTTCCTCATCCAGCCGCTTCCCGCCACCCGCTTAATGTCGTCGGTCCAACGAGCTGGAGGACGCCCCACGCTACGCTTACTTGTACGCGGTCTCCACTCCAGGACTTTTCGGCTCCACCGGCCATCGCCCCTGCGACACGCGTGACCTGCCCACTGCCACTTCAGCTTGCTAATGGTTTGGGCTATGTCAGTGACCTTGGTTCTCCTGCGGATCTCCTCATTTCGGATTCTATCCCTCAGGGAAACTCCTAACATAGCCCTCTCCATGGCCCGCTGCGCGACTTTGAATTTGTGGATCAGGCCGTGTGTGAGTGTCCACGTTTCCGCGCCATACGTGAGGACGGGAAGAACGCACTGGTTGAAAACTTTAGTTTTCAGGCATTGAGGAATTGACGAGGAGAAGACTTGATTCAATTTACCGAATGCTGCCCAGCCCAGCCGTATTCGTCTGTTGGCTTCTTCATCGAAATTATTTCTACCTAGCGCAATGGTCTGCCCAAGGTAATTGTATTGAGAGACAATTTCGATGCCAACGTTTTCGACGATCACTTGTCTCGGGACAACGTGTTGATTAAACATGACCTTGGTTTTGTCCACGTTAATCCCTAAACCGACCCGTCTGGAAGAAAGGCTTAGGCTGTCCTCAAGGTCCTGAGGAGTCTCTGCCAAGATAACAACGTCGTCGGCGAACCGTAGGTGCGAGATGTATTCCCCATTAATATTTAGTCCTCGTCTTTTCCAGTCCAGCGTTTTAAAGACGTCTTCAAGTGCACTGTTAAACAGTTTCGGGGAGATAACATCCCCCTGTCTAACACCCCTCCGTAAGTTAATCGGTTTTGTGCGCTGAGACTGTACTTGGACGGTCATTGAGGCGGAGTTGTAGATACCTCGCAACACCTCGATATAACGCCAGTCGACCTGGCACCTCTGCAGAGACTCCATAACAGCCCAGGTTTCGATAGAGTCGAAGGCTTTCTCGTAGTCCACAAATCCAAGGCAGAGTGGCAAATTATATTCTTCGGTCTTCTGTATTATCTGCCTTAAGGTATGGATGTGGTCCACGGTGCTATAGCCTTTTCGAAACCCAGCCTGCTCAGGTGGTTGGAATTCGTCAAGTCTTCGGGCGAGGCGATTTGTCAAAACCCTCGAAAACAACTTGTATACATGGCTCAACAGTGATATCGGCCTATAGTTCTTTAAGAGATCCTTGTCGCCCTTTTTAAAGAAAAGGATCACCACACTGTTGCTCCATGCCTTCGGCGTAGTACCGTTCAAGATGACGTCATTGAACTGCTTTCCAAGCTCTGCCAGGATAGGAGTGCCTCCTGCACGCAGTAGCTCTGATGTAATGCCGTCATCACCCGGCGCCTTGTTGTTATTGAGTTGTTCGAGGGCTATTCGCATCTCGCCTACGTCAATGTCCGGAATGTCCTCGGTGTAGTGACGGGTGAGGGTCGCTCGTTTGTCGTGCGCGTCCTGAGCCGCTTTTGGAGCATGAGAAGAGTATAGTTGCTGGTAAAATCTTTCAATCTCTCCTAGAACCTCTGATTGGGAGGTAACGGTATTACCTTCGGGTGTCCTCAGCTTTGTTAAGTGGCTCCTCCCAAGTCGCTTGGTAAATACCTTCGAACCTCGATTCTGTTCAATCGCGTCCTGTATATTTCGAGCATTGAAGCGCCGGAGGTCGAATCGTATTTGCTTTTTAACGCGTTTGTTCAGAGTGTGCCACTCATCCACCGCTGGAGAGGTCACCCGTCTCTTCTCCATTAGTTTTTGGGTATCTATGGAGATCTTAGATGCCCGTTTTTGCCCCTGTTGGCAATATTTACGGCCCACATCGCGCACGACATCGACGAAGTTATCGAATCTCTGGTCAATGTCTAGGGTGGTTTCCAGTGCTTCAACTCAATCTGGAACTGCTCATCAATTGTGGCTTGGAATGATTTTGTCCTTAGAGTCGACTTTATCAGACGGTTCCTCTCTAATCGGAGATCCATATTTAAGATGCCTCTGACAAGTCTGTGATCGCTACCGGTATTGAACCTATTTATCACTGAGACATCCTCAAATATGCACCTACGATCCGACATGATAAAGTCGATCTCATTCTTCATTACGTTATCTGGGCTTCGCCATGTCCACTTCCTTGAGGATTTTTTCTTGAAGAAGGAATTCATTAAAAAGAGCCTTTTCTGCTCCAGGAAGTGAACTAGCATTTGGCCCCTGTGGTTTCTATTTCCAAATCCGTGAGGTCCCACTCTTGTCTCACCTGGTTCTTGCACTCCCACCTTAGCATTGAAGTCCCCCATGACAACGACGAAGTGGGTTTTAGTGGTTCTATCCATGACCCTCGCTATGTCCTCGTACAGGGCCTCAACCTCTTCATCTGAGTGAGAAGACGTGGGTGCATACACTTGTACTATCTTCAGAAGATACCTCTGATTTAATTTGAGTATGACGTATGCCACCCTCGCTGACACACTACTGATTTCGACGATGTTATTGGTAAGGACTTTATTGACCAGAAATCCTACGCCGCCTTGGGATGCCTGCTCGCCTTGCCTATAGTAGAGCATGTTGCCTGACTCCAGTGTTACCGTGTCCTCCCCCTCTCTACGGACTTCCGATAAACCCAGGATATGCCAGTTGATGTGGCTCAGCTCTACAAATTTAAAAATATTAAAATACAACAAGGATTTACAAAATAAGACATTTCCATTTTGGAGAGAGAGGATCTTCTATCCCTTTCTTGCAAAACAAAAATTAGTATGAAGCTACACAAAGCTACTGTGGCATTATTTGCATGTGACTTCACAATTCAATATTTAATTTTGAATAATCAGAAACTGTGTACCTATAGTCAGAAATATTAAAGTGCTTCTAACTCTTTTTTTTTTAGATTTTTTAGTTAAGATTAGTCTAGTTTCAAAAATGAATTTAAGAAATCAATATTCTGATAGGTATGTAATACCCAATTAAGACAGTCACAGTAAATGCTGAAGCGTACATGTAATAGTGATTCCCCTCTGTCTCTCTTGCTCCATGTAATCTGTGACAGTGTTCCCGTGGTGCACCTCCCCCATGGACCAGATTGTGCCCGAGTAGAAGAGCATACGCTCAGTTGTTGTTGTTTTACCTTAAAGAGAATATTAAAAGTTTTATGCATTGGTATAATATAATTATGTATGAAGTTTCATAATTAATGTGAGCAAATAAATGGTTCCTACAGAGAATCGCAATGGAACACTAAATTGCTTGGCTGTGCGTCTTTGCTGGTAAGGTGGTAACTAGCTAGGGCCAGATGCCTACCAGACCAGACCTGAGTCAATTTAGAAATAAATTTTTAAAGTGGCCCGTGGCGGGAATAAAATCCGCAAACTCCCACTTGATTCCGAGCTCACTCCACTTGCCAAGGAGGTTGTTGAAGATCGTTGGTTTCCTCTAGGGCATAGTACTTGTGATACCAGTCTAAGTCTGTTTTCGGAACATTCCAGTCTTGACTGATTAGTTGTGTGTATTCTTCTTATTTTTTTTTTACTCTATACAAGTTAGTACTTGACTGCGATCTCACCTGATGGTAAGTGATGATGCAGCCTAAGATGTTATAGTACTAACTTATAAGGGTAAGTAAATATACCCCAACGGTTGCTACAAGCATTGCACCGGAACACTTAATCGCTTGGTGGTGCGTCTGTGCTGGTAGGGTGGTAACTATATTAGCCACGGCCGAAACCTCTCACCAGACCAGACCTACTACTCCTCACCATTCCTCATCCTGCTGTGTTCTATGTTACAGTTATGTCATTGTACTAGATATTTTAATACTAAACTTTGCTAGATTTATTAAAGAAGTTGTTATTATACTGGAATAACCATTAATCTAATAATAAAAATTCATTATCCATTAAGGTTATTTTTGGTTAGGTCTAGTTCTGCCTTTCCTGTACCAATGCCGACTTTTTAATAATAATTCCGGACCCACTGCCCGAATTTGAGACTCGCCTTGATCAAGTGATCCCACAGTAATTTAAAAATCTATTAACAATAATTTATTTGTAATTCATTATTACACAATTATAAAAACTAACCTAACCTGCATCTATGTGTGCCAATATACCGATATTCCTAATTTTATCGATGCCATTTTTTTCCTTGATCTTTTCGATGTTGCAGTAGTTCCGCTTCTGTACATTTTTTAGATATTTTCTGTAATAATTTACAACACAAAACTTCTTCATACCAAGTATGAACGAGAGGTCAAAACCCACAGAACACATCCCTTACACCGTCCAAGCGCTATATCGTGTATGACCTTGAGCGTCGAGCCGCCTGGCGGCGAATTTTAACAAAAATTGAACAAATACTTGATTAAGTAATCGATTTTCTGTAAATTTAACATTCATTAGTAATGAATTTTAGCCAAGCTGACACCTAAAATACACGGGAAGGGTACTCCGGGTACTATTTTATTGATGTATTCAAAGATATCCATTTCTAAACTAAAGTATAATGTTTAATTTACACCTTATACATTTAGCAATAAGAAACAAGAAAAATATCGTAGGTCTTCATACATTTTTTCGTCACATTGGTCGTTTTTGTAATGTGGTACAAAGGAGTACAAAAAAACGCCCTCTCAAACGACCGGATTTGCCATAGACCAATAATAATAAGTCCACTTTCAACGGTCGTTTTTGCTGTCTCACTTCATTGACATTAGTTTAAAACAAGATAAAAAAGGTCAACAATAGATCAGTGACCACAGTTTATGGAAATACGAAGAGGCGGAATTCGCGCCATTTTTAACCGTTGACTCGCCGCCAGGCGGCGATGGGACGCTATGGGCCGAACGAATGTGACATTCGCCGCCTGGCGGCGATGGGACGCTCTGAGGGAACTCTCTCAAAACCAGTCAAAACATTAACCATAGACAACACCAATATCTCTGCTTTGGGTTGTCTATGGCCAACACTGTCAAGTGTCAAACTGACAACTCAAAAAAAAACAATTTTTTTTTTAATAACTGGCTTTACGGCTCTGGGTTCCAGCCCCTCTGAGCCTATAATTTACATCGATAGCTAGAGCCACAGATCCGAGGAATAAGTTTATATTCACCATTTATGGAGTAATAAATTAATGTTCTGTGCTCATTACAAGGATAAGGCGGGAAACGTTAAAGAATCAACAAATTAACATACTAGTCAGTCTTTATTTCACTAAAATTTTAACAATTGATAAATAATACCTAACACAATTTCTCTTTACTAACACTTACACTTTATCTCTGTATTTTGTAACACTTGACTCATTCTGTTGTACATAAAAACATTCAAACAAAATATAAATATGAAAGTTGTCAAAAAATTTTTAGCGTGCAACAGAATCAGCACCAAAAGTCCAACAAAGCAACCATGGACAATCATTTTTTTTATCAAGTGGCTGATAGCTTGAGGCCCATTTCGCCACACTTGTAGCCAATTTCCCTCAAGAGGTACGGCGTCCGCTCGTGCGCAGGCGCGCTGAGCCACTCGTTGACGTTGAAGGCGACGGTGGCGAAGCCCTGCTTATCCAGCACATCGAGGATGAGTCGGAACGGCCCTCGGAGGCGGTTGCTGTTCATCGAGAAGCAGCCCTGATTGAAATTCATTACACATATTCTGAAAAAAAAAAATCTGAACTAAAACCTTTACGGTGCATTATTCAAAAGATTTTTGAATGGCTAGAGGAGTGCTTTCTTGTTTCGCGTAGAGCAAATATGGAGGAAGGCTAAATGAGGTGACAAACGTTTTGATATTCTATTTCAAAGTTGGATTTAGTATTTTAGACCCATTTACTTCATTTGGCAGATACTTATAACTTGTTTGACTGAGTAGTCTAAGTAGTAATAAGTAATAATGTACCGAAATAACAATTATACCCCACACAACATTGTTACTGTTATCTCACTTTTGACCCTCGTATTTTCCCCTTTTTTAAAATAAAAATACATTTTATCCATGATGTTGGGCCATTCTTGGTAATATATATCACTATTCCATCCTGACGATTAAGCTTTAATAGTTAGTAATATAATCGAGTGTGACGGACGGATGGAGGAATTCTCATTTTTATGATTGAGGTACTGGAATTTTAAAGAGGTGCCTGAGGGAAAAACGACAGGAATACTCACACAATCGCACCCTGAGGTATGTTCAGCTGTTCGAGCGGCACTTTCGAGCTGCTGCTGACTGCCGGCAGCTCTATGGGATACCCTCCCTTCACGGCCACCAGAGCATCTGTCATGAAAATAATACATGTTGACGTACATACTTAATTACACTTTTTAATTATTGGGATTCTTTCTAGACAGTTTCGTTGGGATTTTTATAGCAATGAATGACGCGACCATATGTTCACCTAAGTTTTTAGGGTTCCGTAGCCGAATGGCAAAAAACGGAACCCTTATAAATTCGTCATGTCTGTCTGTCCGTCTGTCCGTCTGTCCGTCCGTATGTCACAGCCACTTTTTTCCGAAACTATAAGAGCTATACTGTTGAAACTTGGTAAGTAGATGTATTCTGTGAACCGCATTAAGGTTTTCACACAAAATTTTAAAAAAAGTAATAAATTTTGGGGGTGCCCCATACTTAGAACTGAAACTCAAAAATTTTTTTTTCATCAAACCCATATGTGTGGGGTATCTATGGATAGGTCTTCAAAAATGATACTAAGGTTTCTAATATCATTTTTTTCTAAAATGAATAGCTTGCGCGAGAGACACTTCCAAAGTGGTAAAATGTGTGTCCCCCCCCCTGTAACTTCTAAAATAAGAGTATGATAAAACTAAAAAAAATACATGATGTACATTACCATGCAAACTTCCACCGAAAATTGGTTTGAACGAGATCTAATAAGTAGTTTTTTGATATTTACAATAAAACCTCTAAAAACAAAGTTAGTTTTGCGGTTCGATAAGAAAAGTGGTTTTTATGGTTTTATTCCTCCGGTTGTAGTACGGAACTCTCAGTGCGCGAGTCCGACTCGCACTTGTCAGGTTTTTCCTTAGTGTAATTAGTTGACTGCAATCTCACCAGATGGTAAGTGACGATACAGCACGTTGTGAAAATCTTTATTTTTCACATAGGCCTCAATTGCGACGGCCTAAATAACGACGTTTTCACATAGGCCTAACGTGAAATGACTCATCTGCCATCAAAGACATATTTTTGCTAGTAGAGCAGTAAGCAGCCACGGCCGAAGTCACCCACCAAACCAAATCGTAGCTAATATAGAAATATCAAAAACCCAAACAGTCCTACCCCAAAAGCCCTATAAAAATAAACTAACCTGAAACTATACCATTGGGTAACGCAACATTTTTCGCAACATACTCCGGTCCTCCCAACCCTCGAGCCAAATGTTCCACCAGCACCCCAGTCAGAGCGTGCACCGGATACACTTCCTTGGCCTTCTCCACAACATTCTCTGGCAGCTGATATTCTCCACTATAAAACGTCCGCACCGCTTCATACAGCGTCAATAGCTGGAGATAGTCCAAAGTGTTGTTTTCCCTCGCCAAATATTCGTCCAAAAACTGTTTCGAAAACACCCTATTTAATAGTCTCTCCTCATAATGGCCAAGCGACGCTAGCTCGAGGCAAACCTTCGCCCAAGGCAACGCGGAATTCGTCGCATTTAACACGGGATTGGCTGATATCTGTCTTCTTAACTGTTCCCATTGGTCAGGTGCTGGCGTAAAGTTGTTATTGGCCAAAACGTTGATGAATCCGAAGAATATGTTTGTGCGTGCGTTCGACAACGTCTCCGGATTCGATGCCGCTTTGTTACAGAGGTATTCGACTAGAGCGAGGTGTGTGTGCGCCTGGAAAATTACATCTTATTATTTTACAGCAAAATAAATAGAGCATATTAATGAAATAGACCACTCTGTCACTCTCCATGAACTCCATGCAAATCGAATGAAACATATTAAGTGATTTTGACAGAATGGGGCGCGTCTTCGTGGACTGAAAAATATCTACAATATCTACGCATAGTAAGATTTATTTTAACGACCTATAATCCACAAGGTCCACACAATTCTAGTATTTGTGAGGACCTGTCAGCCTATCACACACCACTAGAAAGGACATGTTGTCTCAGTGCCGCAACGTAGCAATCAGAATTTCAGAAAGCACACACTGGTCAATTAATCGACAATTTTAAAATCACTATTAGAACGAAGTTTCCTTTCAGATGGTCACTCTTATAACGTAGTTGACTACGAAAAGAACTTCGTCCTAACGACACTCACGCGTCCTTTTTTTTAAAACAATACTCACAATTCTAGACAAGACCCTTGCAATAAGCAGGCCTTTTTCAAACTCCACATCCTTATTGATCACATAATTAGCGATCGCGTCCATCAGTTGTTGGTGGTAATATTCCGGATGCTTCTCCAAAATCCTGCCCTTGAGCCTCGCAGCCGTTCTCAGCACATCGTCATACGATAAACTCTCTATAGAGTGAGTCAAAATGTCACAGCATATATGTAGTAACTGGAACCTAGTCGGGAATGCTTGCTCCGTGCAATTGATACTACAAAGTGCCCAGATAATCGATTTAGCCATTTGAGCGTTGATTGTTTGGTCATGCAGCAACAGACCTGTCACAACATTGTTGATGCAACGGTCTGGCAAATCATGGGAACAACAGTACAGCAGCATGTCTCTTAGCAACGGTAAGTCTCTTTCGTCTAATTCCAGAGGCAGATGTATTTGGAATGCCAACGGTAGTGCCAACTTTAGGGCATCAACTAAATGGTTTTTTTCATCAAACTGAGATAAAATAAAGTCGAGGAACATTATCTGTTGGGTGTTTAACATGTTGATGTTGCATCTGATCATTTGGAGCATAGTTTGGACGATCAGAGAGTCTACTGGAACTTTGAGGTAGGATAGGAATTTGACCGCTTCAACTATCTCGTTAACATCCAATGCCCGCGCGTGCTTCTTGAAGTTCTGACAGAGAACACTGAATGTTGGGTCTTTTATTATCGAGTCTGTATCTTTGTCTCTGTCGTACCTGTAAAAAAAATTAAACTGCACATTTTATTCAATTATAAAAATACCTATAGGTTTCTAAGTGAAAATTTATATATGAATAAAAAGAAAAGTTGTGGCCTGTTCATTCATTCACTCACCGAATCATGCTCTCTGATCTAAAACGCTAAAATTTTGCATAGAAGTTCCCTTCATATTGTAAACAGAAGAAAGGAATTCTCGGAATTCCCATAAAATCTGCCGAGCAAAAATAGTTTTTATTACATTTGCGGTGTAAATAAGCACTATCTGCCATCTCAGACCATGTTGAATGATGTCACATAGCTAACGATGCATTGTCATCCAAACTAAATGGGATTACAAAATTTCAGCTCAATTGGTTGAAGATATCTTGCTTTAAAATTGAGTAGCAAGATTCTACACAAACAAACATACATTGCAAGATAAATAAAAGCTTGCAATAAAAAGTCACCTACTTGCTAGTTTTCTGCAGTTCAAACAGACTCCTCAATGCCTGCAGCATGTGCCTGTGGGTGAGCTGTGGCAGATATGCCTGCACTGCGGCCAGCACCTCGCCCGCGCTCGGCGCTGTCTTGATTGTCATCATTATGTTGTCCGGCGCCTTGTTGCGGACCTCTGACACTGAAACTGTACATTACAAACCTGCCACTATCATCTATAGGTACTAGAAAGTACAAAACTTATGTAGATACATATAAATAAAATATATAGAAAAACACCCAGATGCTGAAAAACATTCATGGTCATCACATTCGTTTTTTCTACTTTACAGGTTGATTAGACTGTGATATAGCCTAAGGTGGAGTACTCTTGCCTAGAAAATGCCTTGATTTGAACGTGTTTTTTGTATACACACTTATGTACATTTTGTAACACAGCCAGACAGTCCATGAAAATACAAATAAATATATTAAAGTAAAAATACCGAATACGACATCCGTGTCTATTAGTACACAAACATGCTTTGATGATAATGACAGTTTTTTTCGATCCTAAACATGTAGAAAATCTTAGGTTACTTCACCAAAATATAGCCGGTATTCTTAATAAGAAGGACCTTTTTGAAATAACATTAGCTGAATTAATTAAGGACATAGGTAATATTGACATTATTTGTCTTTGTGAAACGTTTATCAAACAGGGATCTATTAGTAACCTGCGCATAAAAAACCTAACTATGGTTGCATCGTACTGCCGAAGTGATGAAAAAAGGGGAGGGACGTGTATTCTTTTAAATAATGACATAAGCTTTAAATTATTAAATATACAAGATTTATCAATAAAATACCACTTTGAATGCTGTGGTGTTCAACTACCACAGTATGGGGTAATTATCATTTGTATTTACAGAACCCCATCCTCTAATGTAGACATATTTTTTAACAATCTAAATTACATCCTTGACAAATATTGCAAATCTAAGAATTTCAAATTAATAATCTGTGGTGACTGGAACTTAGATATTCAAAAAAACAATAAAAATACCCAACTATTAACAGCCATATTATCAAATCATAACCTATCAGTACATCTTAAAACTCCTACGAGACAAAACTCATGTATAGACTTAATAGCTAGTAATATTGAAACTGCAAAACAAACAAACCACCTTTTATGCTTATCAGACCATGAAACAGCTCAAGTACTAAATGTCCAGTTAACATTAAACGGAGAAAAAAGGACAAAACCGAAAGAATGGATGGAAGGAAAAAGAGACTACTGTAAGGAAAACATTAGAAAATTCATACAATGTATATCTGCTCTTTCTTTTAACGAAGTGTTTGAAGTATCAGATACTAATGTAGCATTTAATAATTTCCATGATACTTTAACGCTATTTTATGATCTCTGCTTTCCTCGTATAGTAGTAAAAATCACAAATAAACCAGTTAAAACAAACTGGTTAACTCGTGGTATAAAGAGAAGTTGTGTTGTAAAACGTAGACTTTATATTAAATATTTATACAATGCGGCAAATAAAAAAAACAACTTACATAAATACAAATTATATTCAAATGTACTCAAAAAATGTATATTAAGTAGCCAAAAAATTATAAATTTACGACGCATTATTCAGGCAAAGCAGGTCACCTCTACAGCATGGAAAATAATAAAAAATAACACTAATTTAAAAAACCCTAATGAACAGGCAATAGATAAAATAAATATTAACGAGAAAACCTACTTGAATCCGAAAATTATTGCAAACAAATTTAATGAATTTTTCACAAGTATCGCCTGCCAAAATGAACGGGACAAAAATAGTATTGAGTCACAAAATATAAATACCCTATTTTTATCAGCAGTGGATGATATAGACATATATAAAGAAATCAAAAATCTTAATAATACAAAGGCAACAGGTTATGACGAGATAAACACAAAAATCCTTAAACTAAGCTCGGTACATCTATGTCAACCATTACGCCATATTGTAAACCTATCGCTAGAGCAAGGGGTTTTCCCTGACAAGCTAAAGATTTCAGTCGTGAAACCCGTATTCAAAAAAGGAGAAAAATCTGACATAAACAACTACAGACCTATCACTCTCATACCAGTACTATCAAAGGTCTTCGAAAAAGTCATCTACGAAAAAATATATAACTTCTTAACAAAGCACAACTCGTTACATACAGATCAACATGGTTTCCGAAAAAAGTATTCCACGGTTACAGCCTGCTTTGATTTAATGAAAACAGTAACTAAAGGACTTAATGATAAATGTATGACGGTAGCTCTTTTATTAGATATGAGCAAAGCTTTTGATTCAGTGTCGCACGATATCTTGCTTAATAAGCTTTACAATTACGGAATCAGAGGAACTTCACACGACTGGATCAAAAGTTATCTTGCAAATAGACAACAATATGTTCAATTAACGAGTATATCGGGTAAATACAAAAAAACTTATAAATCAGACCTTAGATTAAACATAAACGGAATACCACAAGGGAGTATTCTTGGCCCGCTTCTTTTTCTAATTTATGTGAATGACCTTCCTAAATGCACAAGCCACAAATGTATTCAATATGCTGATGACACTACAATAATTGTAAAGAGTACTGACCAACAAACCCTAGAAAAAGAAACAAATAAAGCCCTTCATGATGTTGTTGACTGGCTAAAGAAAAATAGCTTACACATTAACCTAAGTAAAACGCAATTCATACATTTTCGGACATATAATAGTGCCTATCCTAAAATTAATGTAACTTTTGACGACATAAATATAAAAGAGACTGACACAGCTACATTCTTAGGTGTTACTATTGACTCGTACTGCAATTGGAAGACGCAAATAGACAACGTATGTACAAAACTAGACAAATTTATATACCTGTTAAAAAGATTGAGAGCTACAGTATCAGAGTCCGCAGCTACTGTAGCATACCACGCCTATGTATCTTCTATTTTAAGATATGGGTTAATCCTATGGGGAAACTCAACTGACGTAGAAAGAGTTTTTAAGACCCAAAAAAGATGTATAAGAGCGCTTTGCGGAGCAGACTTTCTTGACAGCTGTAGACCGCTGTTCAAGAAAAAGAAAATATTGCCTTTGCCTGCCTTATATGTTTATGAAATGTGTTTATTTATAAAGAATAATTTAAATATATTTAAACTAAATGATCGCGCTAAAAGACATAAATATAAGATAGAAGTACCAATGCAAAGATTAAATATGTATTCAAAGAATGTATACTGTATGGCAGTTAGAATTTATAATCACCTTCCGGACCATGTTAAAGAATTACCATGCAATAAATTTAAGAATTATATTTTTAATAAATTACTTAATGATGAAATATATGACATTAAAGATTATTTTAATAGGAAATGGATATGACAATGTATTAATTATTAACTATTGACGATTATGTAAAATTTGTATTAATTATTAATTATTGACGATTATGTAAAATTTGCACGCCTTGAGAAGGCAAATACACTGCTACCATATTTAGTCTTTAAGATCACATTATAACGTGTATTTTATGCAAATAAATAAATTATTATATTATTATTATCCTTATCCTTACTAATATTATAAATGGGAAAGTGAGTTTGTTTGTATGTTTGTTCCGCTTTCCCGCCGCTACTACTGAACCGATTTGGCTGAAATTCGGAACATAGATAGCTTATAACCCGGATTAAAAAATAGGCTACTTTTTATTCCGGGAAATTCCATAGTTCCCGTGGGAAATTTTTACAGCAATCTATAGCTACATCTATAGGTACGTAGCTAAAGCAAACATCTTTGAAAGTAGGTATAAGGTTGTAATATTGAATGGGAACGGGAAATTTATGTTTCCCTCAGGATTTGTTAAAAAGCAAATTTGACACAGGCAGGGCGGTGGGCAAAAGCTAATGATACTACAAATCTGATACTACTACTACTGATCACTACAGCTGTGATAATGGGCACCATATAGGTTCTTAACTTAGCACTGTACGCTTTTAACAATGTGTGTTTAGCAATGGGTTATGGGTTAATCCTTACTATCCTTACTCCTTACTAATATTATAAATGGGAAAGTGAGTTTGTTTGTATGTTTGTTCCGCTTTCCCGCCGCTACTACTGAACCGATTTGGCTGAAATTTGGAACATAGATAGCTTATAACCCGGATTAAAAAATAGGCTACTTTTTATTCCGGGAAATTCCATAGTTCCCGTGGGAAATTTTTACAGCAATCTATAGCTACATCTATAGGTACGTAGCTAAAGCAAACATCTTTGAAAGTAGGTATAAGGTTGTAATATTGAATGGGAACGGGAAATTTATGTTTTCCTCAGGATTTGTTAAAAAGCAAATTTGACACAGGCAGGGCGGTGGGCAAAAGCTAATGATACTACAAATCTGATACTACTACTACTGATCACTACAGCTGTGATAATGGGCACCATATAGGTTCTTAACTTAGCACTGTACGCTTTTAACAATGTGTGTTTAGCAATGGGTTATGGGTTAATAACATTATAACTGAGAAAACGGGTACCAATACAGACCCTAAACTTACAACTTTTTCGCTATTAACAATGTGTGTTTTAGTTGAAAAATGGGATATGGGATTATAATGCTATAAATGTGAAAATGGGTACCTAAATAGGTCTCTATTTACATTGTGTGTTTTAGTTGAGCAATGGGATTCGGGGTTAGTAATATTGTAACTGTAATATTAAATACCTATATAAATTCTGACTTACCATTGTTTCACTATAAGTTTTTTTGTTTTAGTTGAGATAGATGAGTTTAGATTCAATGAGATACAGGTTAAAAATATTATATTTGTGAAAACGGGTACCCATATAACATAGGTTTTAAACTAATAACTGTTTTGCTACTGAAAATTTTTGTTTTAGTTGACAAGGGATATGGGAAAGTAATACGATAAATGTGAAAATAGGTACACAGCTGCTGAAATTGCAAGAACTCCAGGTTAGCTTAGGTAATTGTCATAATTGGCTTAGGTTGGTATGCAGCGTTGCGGAAGAATATATCAGTAAAACGACGTTTTACCTCATTACTAAAAAACTAAGCCATTTATCAAAAATTCGTTATGAATATATTATGTTTTAGATGAGCAATGTAATATGGGATAGTAATGCTGTAAATGTGAAAATGGGTAGATACATTGAGCCCCGTAGTTAAACCTATATTGATTAAGGACGGAAGCGGGAAGAGCAGTAAAACAACTAAGCCGATGTTTCTTTTAGTTGTTGTAGTAGTTGACTGTTTGTCTATCCCGTATGCTACTTTTTATCCCAGAAAATCGTTGGCTCCCACGGTATTTGTAACAGTCTGAAATTCACGCGGGCGAAGCCGCGGGCAAAAGCTAGTATTATTATAAAATGGTGGGAAAGATAGTGCCTGGGACGGCATAAGAGCAAGACCAATAGGGTATTTTACTCAAATCTAAATGTTTATTTATTTCATTCATTTTTATTAAAACTATATTCCATAATAAATAAGTAACAAAAAAGTTATTTGAAATTTAATATTTATATTGGACAGTGACGTCACTATTTAAAATGCCTCACTACCTCACTCGTACCTCACTCTAGATATATTTTTGTTTTGCAAGAAAGGGACAGAAGACGACACAAATTCAAAAAGAGACAAAAAATTAAATGTTTGTAACTTTTGATTTCCTTGTTGGATAAGAATTTTATTTTCAATATGTAACTACTTTTGTCAATACTTCTTACCTAGTTCACAATAAAGCAATGCCATATTGCGTCAATCCATCTTCAAATTAAAAAAAATTGGTTGCCTGTAAAGTCGGTTTACTGACGATAGTTGAACGTGACAACGTCTTCTTTGCTTTCTTTGTTCCGTGCTCGCGAGGTAACGCCGGTAACGCCGCATGAGCGATTTATAAGACGTTGTCACGTCAAAAAAATTGGTTGTCTGTAAAGTCGGTTTACTGACGATACTTGAACGTGACAACTCTCGCTTGCACTTCAAGCCTTACATGGAACGCCTCAGAGCGAGGTAACGGCAGTGAGGTAACGGCACATGAGTCATGTTTTTTTGTGCGTGCAGCCGGCTACATCGATTTATAAGACGTTGACGTTGACGTCAAAAAGATAAAATAATATATAATTTAGAACCCAAGAACATACAAAATCATAAATATTTACATACCACTTGAAAAGCTTGATCTCAATGTAGAGTTATTAAGCTGCCCTCCCCTCAGCACGTTGCGCCACACACTCTTCAGCAGTAACGTCATTATAGCTATAAGTTTAAGCAGGTTTAAGCATATTTTAGGTTATGTTGTTGTGGTTTATCCTGTGGTAAGTGGTGATAATGGTAAACCTATTCACAACTGTTTTTAAATTTTTCAATACAAAGTGTTAGCGTGGATACATTAAAATTGAATCGAATGGAAAGAACTAACAAGTCATATAATGATGTAATTTAACGTAATAATTACAGAATATTTACTTACATAAAATGTCAATAATTATCGTAATTTAATTGCAACTTTGATCGCATAAGCAAAAACAGTGGTCTAAAAAACTTGTAAATAATTTCAATGTATGTACCTAATTAATGTTCCAAATATTAATTTGAATTTTGAAAAAAATTGTTTTTATTTTGAGAATGACCAGACATCAGACACAAACTCACGAGCTCTGTTGGTCCTGACATTTATGCAGTGTTGACAACTTTGTAAAAACACTGATACACAGAGCAAAGACAGAGCAACATTTTTTCTTTTTTCAAAAATGACAGCTGCTAAGTCAACACTATCTAGCCTTCTACCAGAGAATTAACAAGGGACACGTCCCATTCATTCATTCATTCTAGCCTAGCCAAAGCCTAGCCTCGCATGAAATTCGAGATCAGGATAAGCGCCAAGATTTGTGGTCAAATATTCATGTACTCAGTGACGTCGTGTCACCTAGGTTATGCCATTATATGCGTTATTTTTTTTTTTTTTTTTTTTTATCTCTTTGGCTTTTACACAGATAAGCCAATGTCAGGTTAAAGGATAGTAAAAGTTAGGGAAACTTTATGTAATTATTTTGAAAAATCAGGATTCAGGATTCAAATTGGAATTCCAAAGGAAAAGGATAGGTTTTTTTTTTTTAAATATCTACACAAATATTATATAAACATAACTTTTTTACTTAATATGTACATACATTGAACTATAACTTTATATTATTTGTTTCTAGGAACAATGATAAAATTTTGTAAACATCATAACAGTTAGTATATAATAAACAAATTATAGAGGTAGGAAATGGAATGTGCAGCGACTCAAGATTATCAAGAAAGGCAAATCGATCATACAAAGTGCATGCAAAGAAAATATGGTTTAAGTCCCCATACTCTCCACAGGAACATAGGGGGTCGGGGACAATTTTTATTTTGTGCAAATGCGCCGGGGTACAAACATGACCTAAGCGCATTCTACACAAAACAGAGGTGACTGTTTTCGAAAATACTAGTCGGCTAAACCATGGTTTTCTTGGAATGGATGGCTGAATTTTTCTATAATGTTTACCAACTGAACCATCATTATTCCATATCACATCCCACGCTTCATACAAATATGTTTTAGCTAGATGTACCAGATCAGTACAATAATTAGTGTATGGTACAGTATCTCCTACACGTACAGCCTCCTTTGCCAGTTGATCGGCTCTTACGTTTCCGGGAATGCCCACATGGCTTGGAACCCAAGCCAACACGACATCACAATTCTTCTGAGAGCATTTATATAGAAGATCTCTGATGCCGAAAATAATTGAAGACTGTTTATGAGCTTTAAATGGGAATCTCATAATAGCTTCTAAAGCACTGCGGGAATCAGAAAAAATTATTGTTTTTGAAATCTTCAAAATTAAGATATATTCTAAAGCTTTAAGTAAACCGTAACATTCACCGGTGTAAACGGAAGTTTCAGGTGGAAGTTTAGTTTGTTGTATACATTTATATTGCGAATGATAGACCCCAATGCCAACGCAACTGTTATCTTGATCTTTAGAGGCATCCGTAAATATGCAATGCCAGTCAGACCATTCATTATTAATGATGCTGTTGAATTCTTGTTTTGAGTTGGGATTATTTTTTCGTAATCCTATATCCAATTTAATTTGCGGAACAACAACAAGACTTGCATAATTGTATTGGTATAAAGGAAGAGTAACATTTCAATATGTGGGAGCTCCAAGGTTTTCATATTTTCTATGACTTTTTACAAGGCATGGAGAATCTTTATGCATCCAGTAGGTTGATTCATGTACCTGATTTGCCAGTTGTTTTACCTTTAAGAATAATGGATGTGAACTTAGCTGTAACGTACGGAAGAAGAATTTATCACAGAGGAACTGCCTTCTCAGATATAAGGGAGGATCGCAACATTCAACCTGCAGACAATTTATGGGACTCGATTTCATTGCACCTGTTACTAATCTCAAAGCTTTAGACTGAACAGAATCCAGCTTTTTAACTGCACTTGTATTACCAGGGTGTAATAAGAATGTTCCATAGTCCAAAACACTCCTTATCAAAGCATTATTGTTACGGCCCCTTGCCTGTCCAGACGAGGGCTGAGTTCCCGGGCCCATAGAGGAACGAGCCCGGACAGGTCGAGGGGGGACCGACTAGTGAGACTACAGTGATCAGTACGGATGACGGTATCCAATCCGAGTCGGATAGTAATATCCGAGTCTCACTAGCCGATCAGTGGAAATAACAGGCGGCTTTTACTAGCACTACTACGGCAATCGTCAACTCGGGCAGCGACAGCCTTCGACATAGACAAGGAAAATAGAAGGTCACTAACCTGGTTGATGCATGCGACGATACTCGATGCGACGCCCCCTGTAGTGGATGTGGGACAGTATGTGACGTGAAAGTGTAAAGGGGTGTGTAGGTGTGTGTGTGGGGCTGGCAACCGTAGGTCCTCTGCACCAATCAGCTCCCAGACACGTCAAACACGAACACAGCTCCAATCGTTCGTTCGCCTCCTATGAGTGGAGTGCTCAATGCAGCAGCACAGTGGGTCGCAACCCGCAACAATGAACGCGACGGTCAAAATATGTCGAACGTTCAGGCTGGCTTCAACTCCCACAAACACTCAAGCGAATAAAATAAAGTACGTGGTTCACGACACACAAGGTCAGCGGTCAATGACAGCGCGGTCTACAATTACTTAACTACCGCGAACTTTATCGCCGCTAAACGCAGCTGGGCACGCGTGTTACTAGGTAGATCCGGCGAGCGTAGCGAACTCACAAAGGCCGGCACAACAACTAGTCAATGTCCCAAACACACGTGCAATGTCCAAAAAACCCAGCGATATCACAGCGCAAGTCGAAGCGGTCCCCAAACAATCAGGTCCGGGGAAAACAAACCGCGGCACAAAAACGACTCCGGCGCCTCAAAAAACGGACGTCCCGTTGCGCAAATATTCCATGACTACACACCCGCGCAAATATAAACGTGGCTACTCAAACGTAGTAATTTACGTCTCGCGACTACGCGTTTCAAAGACGACACGTGATCAAAATTACGTCAGCCACGCGCGGGGAACCGCTAAGTTTGTCGGTCGACAGCAGACTAGCTCCACAAGATGAGTTCACGAATACGCACAAAAGGTCGCGCCCCCACATAAAACTGTCGCGGTCCCAAGACGTACGTTTCTTGGGGTACAAACCGCCGGGGCAAAAGGGCGCCGCAAAAAACCCAGCCGCACGCACGGCTGTTGCTAGCTGACTCCGATTCGTACTGTGCGCGCCCCGCAATCGCCGCGTCATTGCAGGCACAAAAAAAAACTCTCGTAACCGAGGCGTGAGCGGGACACGCAGATAAGCGCCTCTGCGGGTTAGCGAGGGAGCGCACTATTCAATGCAAACAAAAGACTCGGCGCGCGCGCCAGCTACCCTGGCGTAAACAATCCCCCGCTCCGAATCTAAGAATGTAGATTCGCTAATCAATAGGCCGTTGGGACAACGTGGCCACGGCACGTTGCAATACTGAGTCCCCTACAAATACCTTGGCCACCCGCGGAACGCCATCCGATCCAAATAACAGTTTAACAATGCGTCCACGACGCAAATAGTGGGAGTAGATTAGATTCTTTAAGCATAACAAGATCTCCCATTCTAGACATGACGGTGCCTACACAGTGCTTGCTCTCAACAATGAGGTCGACGACCTCCTTCAAATAACGATTGGTTCCCTTATAATTAGTCCCGCAGTCGGTCCGAACCAAATCGGGTAGGCCGCGACGGCTCACGAGGCGGCCCAGAGTGGCCACGAACGCCTCCGTGCTGAGGGCACTGACAAGTCCCAAGTGGACTGCCTTGGTTGCAAGGCAAACAAAGACGCACAAGTAGGCCTCAAAAGACCGAGCATTCTTAAGGTTAGAGCTCTTCACTAAGAAAGGACCGGCAATTGGTTCCAACACCGGCGAAAGGTCGAGCAGCCTTTTCGCGGTCCGCAGACAGGTCACCCATCACAAGCTGTGCAATGGATGCCTCCAAACGATAGCAAGCAATACAGTTGAAGATCACGCTTCGAATGGTTCGTCGGCCTGCCAAAATCCAAACTCACGCTGCAAAATGGCTGAGAGGGTATTGCAACCCGCATGAGTATTTAAAAAAGCCAAGATTATGGACCGAAGTCCGAAGCCAACACAGGACAATCTCACTGTCCGACCAAGCAAAAACGTCCACCATGTTTACCAGAGACTTCCAAGAAGCGTGGACGTGGTTTAGTAACCGGGTCAATAGTTCGGCTCCACAAGTGCAACTTAGGAATTGTTAGACGAGACCTGATAGATGCAACCTTGCACTTAGCTAGGACAAGGTGCAATGAGACTTGCCCCGAAGCGCTCACCCACCACAACGACGCAATCCAGCGCTGTGATCCGAGATCTAGCAGCGCGCGTACCATAAGCCACTCACCCTTCGGGTTGTACACCCTGACCAAAGCCGTTGGTAAAAGTACAGTCTGGCAGACCGGCTTATGGTCGTTCAAATTGTCAGGTGAGGTGGCGGTGGTGGGAGCCAAGGCAGCAGCAAGTCAACGGGAGTTGCCCCTTTCGGGCAACTCCTCTAGCCTTGGGCGCTCGTAAGGGCCTTCTTGGGGAACTTCGACCACACCAAGAGGTGGGGTTCCCCCAGGGTACACCCAAGCGTCTCTCCCGGTCTGAGGGGGTCTGGCCATGTACGACAGCCGCGGGGCGACGTAGTGCGGAAGGGGGTGTCCAGGCCATCGAGGAAGGTGTCGCTGCAACCTGGGGTATTCAGCCAGAGGAGGGGAGTATCTCCTTGGATCAGGCTGAGCGACGGCAAAACCTCCCTCAGGGTTGACAGAGGGCGGAACGCCCCCGCCCCTGGAGGGCTGCACCCCCGCCCGAGGGGGGGGTGAAGCCCTATCAAAACCAGGGGCCGCACTAACAGTGTCACCACGCCTTCTATCGGCTGGGCCTGTGACCGGTGAGGAGACTCCACTCCTGCCGGGTGTCCGCTCAACCACCTCCTGCCTACCGACGCCATTGCGGTCGAGGCAAAGAATAGGAAGGTGGTTGCCCTGACAATGGGGACAAGGCCGTTGGTGCTGGCAATTTCGTTGTAAGTGCCGACCTAAGCAAGAGTAGCACCAACGGCGCTCCCTAGCGATGGCCCTACGGGACTTGGGCGGTCTCTCCAAGAATTTAGGGCAGTCGGTCGTCGAGTGCGTGGAAGCACGGCAATAGTGACAGGGGGTCACCTCGGTCGCAGCAAGACCACTAAAGTTTAGAATTGGGCGGCGTCCAGTCTCCTGCGCTAATTCTGGCTGCTTGGAACCCCTGGTGGAAGTCGTGGGTTTAGAAGGTGGCGTCGGTCGCGCCGGCTCCTTTGCCGGTGTTCCCGAGGCCACGGCATTCTCCACCTGGCGGCTCTGTTCCTCAAGGAACTTTAAGAGGTCACTGAACGGGGGTATATAATTAGCCCCGTCCCCGCCGTACCTCTCTTCAAATCGGATCCGCAGATCGAGAGGCAGGCGGGACAGAACCAGGTGAAGAAGCCAGAAGGACCACTGATCCACCGGTAAGTCAAGTTGTCGAAGGGCGTTGCAAGCAACCACGACTGGGTCAATGATCACCTCCCGGAGACGTGCTAGGTCTTCCAAAACCGGGAGGGATATTAACTCCATCATGTGCGCGTCAGCAAGGCGGCGCACATTGGCGTAGCGCCTCTCGAGGAGTTCTCTGGCCGTGGAGTAGCTGGCGTCAGACAACTTCAAATGGCAGACTACCCCAAGTGCCTCCCCTTGAAGGGAGGTCCGCAAATAGGCCATTTTTTGGCCTGGGGATAGGTCGCGGCGGGTATGGACTAGACTGTCGAAGATGGAGATGAACCCCATCCAGTCTTGAAGCCGCCCACCAAAGTGTGGAAGGTCCAAAGTAGGCAGCCGACCCAATAGGGCGGGCTGCGGCTGCGGGCGAGGCGACTCGCACAGCATGCTCTGTCGAGCCTCGCGCTTCATTTTGGCCCCAGCCTCGAGCACATCGTCTGTGAACTCGAAGAACTGCTCGTAGTCCTTCTGGGCCGATTCTCGCGCCTCGTCGTCCTCCACTGTAGCAAGGAATTCCGAATAGGCCTCTTCAAAATGGGCTCGTCTGGCTGGGAGCTGCTCAAGGCGGTGGAGCAAGCTAGCCGTCCTGTCTGGACGAGTAATAAGCGCATGCGCGCTAGCCGCCCACCGCAGCTCATCCTGCATACGGCGCACCGGAGGCTTATGCGAAGGCATGGCGAGACTGCGCGAGAATAATTACAAGGAAGCACGAAAACCAAAAAAATAAAACAACAAGGAAGTAGAACAAGCACAGATGCAAACACCAACACGTGCAGAACGCTAATCAAGGTCGCGGTTAACAAACGCGCGGCACGCGGTAAATAAACGCGGCGTTGCTACAAAAACGCGTGGTGTAGCGGTACAATAATCTGTGGCCGTTAACGCGGCGTATCGGTCCGACACGTGGCGTACCGCGCCTACAAACGTGTGACCGACAGAGATACGCGACGAATTAAATACGCGCAACAAATATCGATATCGACGCGCCGAACGTGTAAAAGCCGCTTAACCAAAAGGCGCGAAACCACGCTCTGCTACCAAATGTTACGGCCCCTTGCCTGTCCAGACGAGGGCTGAGTTCCCGGGCCCATAGAGGAACGAGCCCGGACAGGTCGAGGGGGGACCGACTAGTGAGACTACAGTGATCAGTACGGATGACGGTATCCAATCCGAGTCGGATAGTAATATCCGAGTCTCACTAGCCGATCAGTGGAAATAACAGGCGGCTTTTGCTAGCACTACTACGGCAATCGTCAACTCGGGCAGCGACAGCCTTCGACATAGACAAGGAAAATAGAAGGCCACTAACCTGGTTGATGCATGCGACGATACTCGATGCGACGCCCCCTGTAGTGGATGTGGGACAGTATGTGACGTGAAAGTGTAAAGGGGTGTGTAGGTGTGTGTGTGGGGCTTGCAACCGTAGGTCCTCTGCACCAATCAGCTCCCAGACACGTCAAACACGAACACAGCTCCAATCGTTCGTTCGCCTCCTATGAGTGGAGTGCTCAATGCAGCAGCACAGTGGGTCGCAACCCGCAACAATGAACGCGACGGTCAAAATATGTCGAACGTTCAGGCTGGCTTCAACTCCCACAAACACTCAAGCGAATAAAATAAAGTACGTGGTTCACGACACACAAGGTCAGCGGTCAATGACAGCGCGGTCTACAATTACTTAACTACCGCGAACTTTATCGCCGCTAAACGCAGCTGGGCACGCGTGTTACTAGGTAGATCCGGCGAGCGTAGCGAACTCACAAAGGCCGGCACAACAACTAGTCAATGTCCCAAACACGCGTGCAAAGTCCAAAAACCCAGCGATATCACAGTGCAGAGGCGGTCCCAAAACAATCAGGTCTGGGCAAACAAAACCGCGGCGCGAAAAACAACTCAGGCGCCTCAAAAAACGGACGTCCCGTTGCGCAAATATTCTATGACTACACACCCGCGCAAATATAAACGTGGCTACTCAAACGTAGTAATTTACGTCTCGCGACTACGCGTTTCAAGGACGACACGTGATCAAAATTACGTCAGCTACGTCTTGGGACCGCGACAGTTTTATGTGGGGGCGCGACCTTTTGTGCGTATTCGTGAACTCATCTTGTGGAGCGAGTCTGCTGTCGACCGACAAACTTAGCGGTCCCCGCGCGTGGCTGACGTAATTTTGATCACGTGTCGTCCTTGAAACGCGTAGTCGCGAGACGTAAATTACTACGTTTGAGTAGCCACGTTTATATTTGCGCGGGTGTGTAGTCATAGAATATTTGCGCAACGGGACGTCCGTTTTTTGAGGCGCCTGAGTTGTTTTTCGCGCCGCGGTTTTGTTTGCCCAGACCTGATTGTTTTGGGACCGCCTCTGCACTGTGATATCGCTGGGTTTTTGGACTTTGCACGCGTGTTTGGGACATTGACTAGTTGTTGTGCCGGCCTTTGTGAGTTCGCTACGCTCGCCGGATCTACCTAGTAACACGCGTGCCCAGCTGCGTTTAGCGGCGATAAAGTTCGCGGTAGTTAAGTAATTGTAGACCGCGCTGTCATTGACCGCTGACCTTGTGTGTCGTGAACCACGTACTTTATTTTATTCGCTTGAGTGTTTGTGGGAGTTGAAGCCAGCCTGAACGTTCGACATATTTTGACCGTCGCGTTCATTGTTGCGGGTTGCGACCCACTGTGCTGCTGCATTGAGCACTCCACTCATAGGAGGCGAACGAACGATTGGAGCTGTGTTCGTGTTTGACGTGTCTGGGAGCTGATTGGTGCAGAGGACCTACGGTTGCAAGCCCCACACACACACCTACACACCCCTTTACACTTTCACGTCACATACTGTCCCACATCCACTACAGGGGGCGTCGCATCGAGTATCGTCGCATGCATCAACCAGGTTAGTGGCCTTCTATTTTCCTTGTCTATGTCGAAGGCTGTCGCTGCCCGAGTTGACGATTGCCGTAGTAGTGCTAGCAAAAGCCGCCTGTTATTTCCACTGATCGGCTAGTGAGACTCGGATATTACTATCCGACTCGGATTGGATACCGTCATCCGTACTGATCACTGTAGTCTCACTAGTCGGTCCCCCCTCGACCTGTCCGGGCTCGTTCCTCTATGGGCCCGGGAACTCAGCCCTCGTCTGGACAGGCAAGGGGCCGTAACAATTATATAACAGTCTCATTGTAAAAGGATGTGCACCCCACCATACACCTGTGAGACACCTTAAGATGTTTAAATTTCTCTCACATCTTAGTGAAATATATTCGTAGTGAGGAACTCCAGTAAGCTTAGAATCTAATATTACACCCAAAAATTTTGCATTCTCTTTAATTTCTAGCGGAACACTATTGTAATTAATATTAATAGGTGGGAGATTTCGCTTTCGGGAGAATATCACAACAGAGCTTTTGGATGGTGACAAATCTAAACCATTAGTATCTAACCAACCCTTTAAGGCATTTAATGCTAAGGTTAATAACTGACTAATATTATGTAAGGATGGTCCAGCAACATATAAAAGCAAATCATCTGCATATTGCAGAACATTTGCATAGTTCTCAACAGATATGTCCAAATCGTAAGTATAAATATTATATAATATAGGACTCAAAACAGAACCTTGTGGCAAACCTTTCCACACAGTTCTTTTAATTTCATTTTCAGACGAATCTAATGAATACTTTATATATCTTTCATACAACATATTTACAATAAAATTAATTAATAAATTAGGAACATTTAAGGCTAACAGTTTATTTTTTAAAATTGAAATATTAACATTATCATATGCAGCATTTATGTCTAGGAAAGCAGCAACCAGTGACCAATTTTTAGAAAAACTATGAGAAAAACTTAGTCTTATATCTGTGGTAAAAATGCTCAAACTGTCAAGAGTACATTTACCTCTCCTGAAACCTCACCTGAAACCAAACTGAGTTTTTGATAATAATGTATTATGTTCTAAGAACCATTCCAGCCTAATTTTAATAAGATGTTCAGCAGTTTTAGCCAGTACCGATGACCATGCAATCGGTCTATAGGATGTTGGATCTGCACTAGGTTTATTCGGCTTCTGTATTAGAATCAATGTTTGGGACCTCCAGGAATCGGGTACGATGCCCCTAATCATAACATTGTTTATCAAAGACAGGTAGTAACTGAGACTATTATCATCGAGATTCGACAAGAAGGAATAAGGAATCCCGTCTTCACCTGGTGCAGAATCTTTGGTAGATGAAAGTACGCCTTTTAATTCAATAAGTGTAAACGGCGAATTTAAAGCATTATTACCATAATTTAAAGTGGGCGTTATAACCATGGGACATTCAGGTACATAAGGAGGAGCCAAGCGATCCATGACTTGTTCTGCAAGTTCTGGTGAAATTTTATTTTGTTGAGTATCTTTAAATGCAGATCTAAACCTTCTAATGTTTTGCCAAACCAATGACGGTGAGACATTGGGACTTAAAGATAAACAAAACCTTTGCCACCCTTCATACTTCTTTACCCTAAGTAGCTCCTTAGTAGTATTAGCAATATGTAAATAATGATCAAAATTTTCATCAGTCATATTCTGACAATATTGTTTCTCAGCTTTCTTTCTTTGTTTAACTGCATTAGTACACTCTGCATCCCACCATGGTGGGGATGGAATAAATCCCAAACCACACCTTTTTAACGGAAAACATTCATTTGCAGCTTCATTTACTGCTGTAGCTAATGCTTGCGAGCATTCTAATATGTTAGAGTGACTTATTTTAGGTAAATTTTTAATTTTTTGTTCTACAGCTACTCTATACATACTCCAGTCAGCATCTTTTAGTTTATGTTTTATACGTGGTTGTCTTACTTGCTTTGAAGGTTTTTCAAAAGGGAAAGTAATTATTATGGGGTAATGATCACTACCATAAGTAGATTCAGCAGGTGACCAAGTGAGAGAAGAAGCAAGATCAGGAGTGCAAATTGACAAATCTAGAGCACTAGGTGTTCGAGCAAGTCGTGTTGGAGATCCAGTATTTAAAATGCACAGGTTATGTGAGCTAATTAAATCTAACAACTTTTCGCCATAGTAAGTTGATGTGGTACAACCCCATAACTGATGATGAGAATTAAAGTCTCCTAAACATAAAAATGGTTTTGGTAAAAAATTCAATATTTCATTAATTTTATTAAATATATCATTGTTAGGACGGGAGAAATATATAGATACATAACATATACTATTTACAATAACTGCAATAACAGATAAGTCATCGCTATGTACAGGTAGAGTGATAGGTGTAAATGCCAGAGTATTTTTGATGAGCATTGCCACTCCACCATACCCATCAAGTCTGTCTTCTCTGAGACAAACAAACCCTGGCATTTTAAACAATGATTCCTTTCTCAACCATGTCTCTTGGAGACAGATCAGAAAAGGATCTTGCTTATTTATTAATTGAATTAGGTCAGGTTTCCTAATTTTGAGACTTAGACAATTCCATTGAACCACTCTGGCTTTGTGATCCATTATTAATATTTTGAATTTGGCATAATGCTTCTATTACTGAGGCAACGTGGGACGGTGAAACTAAATTTGATTGTGATAGTAATTGAATGAGAAATTTAATTATATCAGCAATTTTCATAGTGTTTTCATTGTTATGATTGTTATTAATTGGTTTTTCTGTAGGTAACACAGGATCTTTTATTATATTTAAATGAGCAAAGCGGTCATATCCTTTGCTCAGCTTTGAGGGAGATCTTGGCTTTGCGTATACAGTTTTTTTATATGACTGAGACACAGAATTGGGAATTGCTGAATTAGTATCTGAAGTAGACGGATTATATTTTGAGGATGGAGACATGGGTGTTGAAAATAAAGCTTCGGCATAGGATAACTTTGAAACAGGTGGATGCATTTTAATAGCTTCCATATATGAAATGCAGCTTTTGCTCATAGTTTCTTTAATTGCTCTCTGTCTATTATGTTCTAAACATTTCTTATTCACAGCTTGGTGTGAACCTTTGCACAAACAACAGCGGTAATCCTCCTCTTCTACCTGACAAGTTTCCCCAGAATGGCCTTGCCCACACTTGTAACATTTTGGCATTGATCGGCATTGATTTTTTACATGGCCAAAACGACAGCATTGGTAACACTGGACGGTTGGATAAATGTACAGTTCAACTGGCAAAGCAGTATAGCACATGTATACTCTGGTAGGTAATACTTGTCCATCAAAAGTAATGATTACTGTACCAGTATTAATAAATTGGCTTGCATTATTTGTAATTACTTTTCTTTTAATACGCCTAATTTTAATTATTGGTCCACAACCAAGTGGCACAGTCATGCTTGACAAAACCTCTTCATCAGACCAATCAAGAGGCACACCTTTCACCACACCCATGCGAGTAACATTAAAAGTTGGGATAAATGCTTTATATTTTGCTATTTCCAGGTTTTTATTTAGCAAAAAGTTGTTAGCATCCATGAACGTTGAAAAAGTCATGCTGATTCTATTCCTGCCAACTCGTTTGAGACTACCATTCACAATACCATTAAAATTATTTTGTTTCAAAAAACGGCCAAATGTTATGGGGTGCAGTGATGTAGCGCTATCAACTTCACCTTCTTTTTGAACATGTACAACAAATGGAGCATTATCAGAGACTTGATATTGAGCACGACCAATCGGCACTCGAGTTGTAATATTAGTATTTGTGGTTACAGTTGGAATTTTATCAGTAGTTGTGTTAGGTGGATTTTGAAGCTTTATTGTATTTGCATCGCACTTGCAATCACAATTATACCTTGCCTTACCATCAGGTGTTTTTATTTTTCTTTTCCGTTTATTGCACGCCACACAGACGCTTGAAAATATTTTTCTTTTGAGTGTTTTGTCGACATTAGACACAATAGAAGTATCCGTATCCATTGACGACTCAACCGCCGCTATTAATATGTCCATCTTAGATGGTATATGTGGTACATTTACTGACCCTGGAGGAATTGTGCCTCCGGGATCGGGAGGCTCCTCCATGAGTTTGAGTCCTAATAAACTATTTTTCTATAACTTACCAATATATACAGCTAACTACTATGAATAATACACTTATAATACACTATTTATAATATAAACAACACCAATCCTTTTCTTATTATGCTATCAAATTAATAGAAAAACAGTAGGTAACGAAAAAACCGCGTCCACCGTGTCCGAAGTTTCCCGCCCTTTTTCTATATGCGTTACTTGACAGATTTAAAATAGTCACCATAGAGTATATTGAATATAGGGGTAATAGTCACGTTAATAATAATTTTGAAGACACGGCATGTCCATATTTGTTTCCTTGGTCTATGAGCCTCTGCTCAATCGTCAAAAAAAGTTTTTGACGTGAGTCAACTGTCATTTTTGTATTTGCTAAAGTCAAACCATTAACCAGTCAAAACAAAGAAAAGAAAGCCTCACATACCTCACCATCGAATTTTCGGTCGATAAATTCTGCATGGAAAAGAAAGTTTTATTAGAAAACTTACACCGGAGGATACAAGCCGAAGTGCAAAACTGCGAGCTGCTATCCACAATGAACAAAGAAACTATAGTTAGCACCAGGCCGGATCGTGAGATTCGGAAGACGGTGGTCATGCCGGGGGATTATACGATGGTGCCGTACGAAGACTCACGTTGTAAAATCAGACTTTGCAATGTGAAGTGCGAGAACAAGGCCGGGCCGTGCGAGATCGAGCCGGAGTGTCGTATATTTAACTCTCCGTTCGACGGGAATGTGATCATAGGTGACATGGACTCTTTTATCGATAGAGATTTCGAGTTGGTGCTGCAGCAGATGTGCCTGGGCGAGGTGTGCGACGCGCGGTTAATATATCGTAATGTGTTCGGGGACTTGGTGAAGGAGATCTCGTGCCGCGTGGAGCTGGTGGACTTGACGGAGGAGCAGCTCATCAGTGACTGGAGTTGGGCGCGGCTGTTCGAGTCGGCGGTGCATCACAAGGTAATATTATTATCCTTTTAATCCTCTGTAAGACTAACTTTAGGTTCTTACTGGTCAAGAGTAGCTTTAGACAGAGCGCACTGGAAGGAATTGGAGGAGGCCTTTGCCGAAAGGCACTCCAAAATTAGGGACATCATTTAAAATTTTAGATATTAATATGTAATAATGTGAGGGTTGCCAGGTCACCAAACCAGACAGGCAGCCAGTTTGGCACATTTGAGTAAAAAGCCCCAACATCATACATTATTAAAGATTTTGTATCTCAGTATTAATATTAATGAGGCAGAGGAAATTTCTCCATGGGGAGCTTACTAAATATCTTCCCCTCCTACAGCTTTATCCACGGTTAATATTTTCTGTCAATAGAAAGGGAAATACTTATCCTCTCCTCTTTTGCAGTAGAGTGTTTCCCAGTGCAGGAAATAATTATTATATACCCTGTCAGAGGATATAAAGGTTTTTTTTTCATTCTGACTTATGCTAGGAATGCAGGAAGCAGTCAATTCAAAGTGAATGTCTAATAGGGCTTAAGAACTGATATCTTCAGGTGTCATCTTACAGTGTGTGTATGTGTTTTTTAAGGTGAATTAGTTGGGAGTGTTCTATTTTAGATGAATGTTGGTCGAGATGGCAGTAACCGCCTAACGGTGAATTTAACTTATTCATGTTATTGATTCTTCAGTATTGTAGAATGTAGAGTAAAATAAGTTTTCTTTCTTTCCTGTAGGAGCGTGGGGTTCAGTTGGTGAAGGATAAAAGGATAGTGGATGGCTTCCGAAGGTTCTCCAAGGCGCTCAAGATGCTGGTGGCCATCGAGCCAGTTGACCGCACCACCGTGGATGAGGAGAGGATCAAAGAGCTCATCAACATGAGGGTGAGTTCACCTCCATGCTCATCCTGTGTCAATAATTCATCCTCACTCATTGCCTTATGATGCAACATAGGCCGATCCCTCCATTAAGACTAAAAATGCATAGAACTTTTGCTGAAGGAGATTAAGGGCCGATTTTCGAATAGCCAGATAAAGGTTAACTAAGGAATAAATAAATAAATATGACGTTTTGACAGATTTTGTATGACATATGTTTCAATTCCTCAGATAGACTGTCTGGCGATTGAAAAATCGGCGCTAAATTCAATATATCTAATTCTAAATCTAACAATCTGTTAAAAAATCCAGTAGCATTAGTAAATATGGAAGTAAGTGTCCATGTACTCGCAAGATGCTATTATAATTATAATTTTATTTTTTAAAAGAAAACTTACAACCTTTTCTCACTGATTAGTCTTACATCTAATTATCTTAAATAATAAGTTTTCACAGATAAGTATGAAGGATACTCAAAAAAAACTCAAAAACTCAAAATACAAGACTACACAAGAAGTACTAGCTTTCAAATAAAAAAATTAATCAACAAAATCTGTTCAACCAGTCACCAAATTAAAAATACTGTCCAATTGAGAACCTCCTCCTTTGAATTCTTTTGAAATATAAATTAATTACTTAAATAAAGAACCAAATATTGTTCCAGGTAAAATTGTTCAACAACATGGCCCACTGCCAGCTTCAATTCGAGGAGTACGGTGCCACATTGGATCTCTGTAGCCGAGCTTTGAAACTGGACCCCGATAACCTGAAAGCCCTGTACAGGCGCAGCATCGCCTACACGGGCCTCCTCATGTACGAGGAGGCCTGGGGCGACGTCCAGAGAGCTCTGGAGATAGACCCAACAGACAAGGCCTCCATAGCCAAGGCCAAAGAGTTGAGGCCTCATATCGAGAAAATCAATAAGGAATATGCAAATGTCATCAAGAAAATGTTTGGTTAAGATAAGTAAGAGTACTTAATACAGAAAAGAATGCGTGAGTTCGTGGAACACTCGGTTGGAACGAAGTTTCTTTCGTAATATATTATAAAAGTGACACGCGTTTTGAAGTCGCGAGATTGCACAATTTAGACCTTCCCAATCTGAGTAGGTGTAGCGGTCCGAACGCTAGATACAAAATATCTGTTTTCGAAAATTTAAATGCTTAAAAATGACAAGTAAAAGAATAAAATGCATCAATGATGAGATATTCGTGGATTTTCTTCACATATCCCATTCCGCCGTGCCGTCCGGAAAGGAACTTCGTTCCAAAAAAAACAGGAAAAATCGTGTTTGTTCGGTTAACCGAAACTAAAATAGTTTTCGGTGGATCATGATTCATGACGTTATGTTTTTATTAAGATTTCTGACATTTAAATTATGATAGTTTTTAATTTTAGGATTCTGTATGTCTTCACTACTTTAATGTATAAAAAATAAATCTAGTTCTGTAATCTGATTTTTTTAGGTAAAAGTATGAAATGCCGATATTGTGGTCGATTCTGTTGTGCAAAATCTCTAAACTAAACTAATTTAAAATAGTGCTATCCTTTTCCATAGGGAGCAGTTTGAAAAGGATAGCACTATTCTAAATTAGTTTAGTTTAGAGATTTTGCACGATAGAATCGACCAATTAGTCTTAATAGGACATTTTACATAATGAAAATATTATTTCTTTAACTAGATTCAATTTAACATTCAGAAAAAAACTAATACTCATTTTCATTTTCATTTTCATTAATGAAATTTGATATAGTAACAAAATAGGTACCTACTACTTAAGTATTTTAGAGATAGCCATCATTTTTCATCATTTTTGTTTTGTTTTGCGAGAAAGAGACAGAAGACACCTGTTTCAAAATGTTTGTGACTTTGTATTACTTTGTCAGATTTGAATTTGATTTTCAACTTATGTCTATATTTCTATTCTAGTTTACGATAAAGTAATAAAAAATATTTTAGTGCGATAAAGTAATAAAAAATGAATAAAATACCATATTGGGTGGTGCACAGAAATATAAAAAAAACAATTTTAATACAATGAGGATCCTGACGCAAAGTTCATCGCAACCGGCGCTAGCAGCGCGATGGCTATTGATGATATTGATAGTTTTAAAACGCTGTCAAGACAATGGTGACGATGCGCCATCTGACGTGATAAAATAACAATAGGGATCCTCGTTATTTGTGTATTATTGTAATTCTCATAGTGGGTGATTGAAAATATGCACAATATTAGCAGTATGATTGTGGTAAGTGATTGTCTTGTATCTATTCTTCTAATCGGCGTGAATCTCGCTGCTCGCGGCGGCAACAGTGGCATGTCAATGAAATAGCCTGCCTGCCGCAAAGCGCGTAAGTGCGACAGAGAGCGCGACAGGCGGCTTGTTTCCCCGTTTTATTGATCCACGGGCGGCGAGATATTGCGCTGCAATTATAGAAAAGTTGTCTATTTCGAAGTAATGCAACTATGACTGCCATCTACGGCAATTTTCCCCTAAACGGCCATTGTCGCAATATACCTAAATGTTAATTTTTAGTAGGTACATGGATCTCTATTAAAATAATATTATATTATATATTCTGTTTTCTTAAATAATTTTAACTTTGAATTGAATTTTAATGCTCTTTTAATAATTTTATACAGGGTTTAAACTGTAAGGAGACCGCTTCCGACAACAAAGATAGCTGATACTTGTGGCTATTAACAAGATACCATACATAAAATCGCAAAAAAATTGTACATTAAGTATATGGAAAGCTGAACATACATTTTTATGGAAGCTGAACATCCATTAAAAAATGTATGTAATCTTCAGCTAGGTTCAGGGGGCGGGTCAGGAGGGCTATTCACGTTACGTGTCGGCTACATTCCGTGATGTGAAATGTTTAAAAAGGTGATGGCATTTACGTATTTAAGCAGACGATATTGAAGTCAAAACATGTTTTGCAAACACTGAAAAATTAATTTTGACATAGAGCGTAAAATTGAATGTAGTATAAAACGGTTTGTATTGGTCGACAGTTCTGAGATTGAAATTACTGGAGCGCGTTAAAGTCGAAAACTGTATTTCCTATGAAAATTGTACTCTACGAACACTCAGATGGAAATACTTCGTTTTTTCGAGAGTAAAGACTATACACTTCTGCACCAAAATATAGCAGGCATTTTGTCTAAAGTGGATGATTTGGAACTTGCATTAGAGGATCTTGTGTCTAACAAATATGTCAATAGTGTTGATATAATATGCTCAACTGAAATTTTTATCAAAAGAGGGTCAGAAACTAATTTAAAGTTAAATAATTATACTGTTGCCTCTCAGTTTACTAGGACAAGGCAAAGACGAGGGGGGACCTGTATATTGATAAAAAAAATCTAGATTTCATACCATTGTGTGAACTTTATAAAATAGTGGAGCCAGTTGAAAACCATTTTGAATATTGTGGCATTAAAATTAACTCCCTTAATGTAACTGTTATAGTTATATACAGAACACCATCATCAGATATAGAACTATTCTTTGAAAAATTAGAGTCTTTGTTGTATAAATTAAATCCAAACCAAAAAAAAAAAACAAATAATCATATGTGGACACTGGAACATAAATACTTTAATTAAAAATAAGTACTCTGATAGGCTAACATCTATACTCGATAGTTATAACCTAATAAGTCATATAAACAAACCTACGAGGAAAGAGTCTTGTATTGATCTCATTGTAAGTAATATCCCAGATACTAAGTCAGAAACATTTTACCTCGCCTTATCAGATCATGAGACGGCACAATCAATAACATTTAAGGCTGAAAGAAAAAAAGGGTTTTTGCACAAAAAAAAGTATGGTTTGAAACAAAGAGGGATTTTTCGAAGGACAATGTTAGAAAATTTGTAGCGTGTTTATCGGCGCTATCATTTCAGGAAGTGTATGAACAAGATGACACTAATAAAGCTTTTAATATATTTCATGAACTTCTTACTACACTCTTTTATGAGCTTTGTTTTCCAGAAATTACGTTTAAGATTGTAAATAAAGAAATAAAAAATAAATGGCTATCGAAAGGGATAAAAAGATCTTGTATAAATAAACGCCGATTATATCTTAAATACTTACAATCTCCAGCAAATAAACGTCTAAACAAGAGCAATTATTTAAACTATTCTAGGCTCCTTAAAATTGTAACCAATAAATCACAATCCATTGCTAATAGAAACATTATTTATAAATCGAAAAATAAATGTAAAGCTGCTTGGGATATTATTAGTAATAGTTTTGACGTAAAGGAAGTTGATCGAGAAATTAGAAGCATTGAATCAACAGGAAAGACTTATTTAAATTCAGTTGATATTGCAAAGGTATTTAATGAATATTTTCTAAAAATTAGCAATGACACAAACAGTAGATCTGACAAAAACCTAAATATTAACATTAAGCATAACAATAAAACCCTATATTTAACCCCTGTTATACCAAAAGATGTATGTAAAACAATAAAAGAATTAAAAAGTACTAACTACTGGATATGACAATATAAACACCAAAATGATAAAGATGTGTGCAATTTATGTAGCACCACCTCTCGCACATATAATAAACCTGTCTTTCGTAGAGGGTACATTTCCTAGCAAGCTAAAAATTTCAATTAACCAATATTTAAAAAAGACAATAAAAATGACATAAAAAACTATCGACCTATCACACTTATTCCAATAATATCTAAAATTTTAGAAAAAATTATGCACAATAAAATTTACACATTTTTAACTACATGTAATATTTTAAAAAAGGAACAATTCGGATTTATTAAGAATAGTAGCACTACACTTGCTTGTTATGAATTAAATAAAATAATTACAGAGACCTTAAATGCTAAAGACAACGTCTTGTGCATCTTTCTCGATATGACCAGAGCATTTGATCTGGTTTGTCATAAAGCTCTCAAAAGTAAATTAGAAAAATACGGAATCAGAGGTAAGAGTCTAGAATGGCTGGAAAGCTACCTACATGACAGGAAGCAGTGCGTGGAAATTTTATATACAGCAAGGGCGAATTGTAATCTGTACCGCTCTGAATGCAAAGTGCAAAACCCTTATGGAGTTCCTCAGGGGAGCGTCCTAGGGCCACTTTTATTTCTTCTTTACATAAACGACCTCCCAGACTCCATTACGCACAAATGCTTAATGTACGCGGATGATACTACTTTAATAATAAAATGTAAGGACAAGTCAACTATTGAATACGAAGCAAATAAAGCGTTGTCGGATGTAACTGACGGTAATAACTTGTCAATAAATATGCAGAAAACCAAATTTATTCAATTCATTCCTTACAATAATACAACGTCAAATGTAAATATTAACTACAAAGGCACTTTGAAAGAAGAAGTTGAAAATACAACTTTTTTGGGCATCACACTCGATAAGTACACCAATCGGAAACCTCATGTTGAAAACTTATGCGGCAAGTTAGACAAATTTGTCTATGTACTCAGACGCCTTTACCAAACTACAGGTACTAAAACAGCCCTTCTCGCTTACCAAGGCTATGTCTCCTCATTGCTACGATACGGGATTATTTTATGGGGAACCTCTGTCTTGGCGAATAAAGTGTTCATTAAACAGAAGGCATGTCTTAGGGCGTTATGCGGACTGAGGCAAATTGAAACATGTACAAGCCTCTTTTTAAAAAATGTAAAGTTCTCCCTTTACCATGTCTATACATTCATGAAATAATTATATTTGTAAAGAAATATCCTAAACACTTTAAAAGCTACAATAAACTAGAAGGAGTTCGACAGCGTAGAAAGGATAAATTGATGATGCCTCCTAAGAGGCTAGAAATATTTGCAAAGAGTTCACATTGTATGGCAATTTCTATTTTTAATTAATAAACTACCTGACACATATAAAGACAATACTCTGAATTACTGAATAAATGTTATGAATTTTTAAATGAAACAAATTTTTGACTTTGTAAATATTGATAATATTGATTAATTAATACTGACATTATGTACTTATTTTATTTTTATATTCATACGCCATGAGGCAGAATGTACAAGGAAATTATTTGTTATTGTGACCACCTATAATGTACCTACATTCTCATGAATAAATGACATCTATTTATTTATTTATTTTACGAATATTGTACTAATTGTACAATTAGTTCTCTAGTTTTGGCATATACTAACGATTTCGCCTTTATAATATTTCCTTTTTCCTCGTAGGTACGTACTGAGTCATCAATGTGATTTGTAACATTATGGAAATAAAATCGTTGCATTTTGTACACATGGGTTTTATTTTTAGACCACATTATTTACTCATTTACCTACTCACCCGACAGGAAAGGTAAAATGAAAATGATTTATTTCATATTATGATATTTATGGGCCTTTATACAGACACTTATGAAGTCAGAAAATACATAAGTACATGTAGAAATATATCGTCTCATTTAAAAATGTGTTAAGTGCAAGTCGGGTTCGCGCACTTAGCGTTCCTTATGGCGGGGCTACACTAGCGGGCTACGGCGAATATTCGGATTAACGCACAGATGTGGCCGGGTAGATCGTTGCAACGCGGCGTATACGATGTGCTATCGGGGCACTGTCGGTAAACTAGCGCGCATCAAAGGGATTTGATGCGACAATATTCGCTTGGGTGGCTACACCTACGTCACTTTATCCTGTGACGTGTCGAGACCCTTATAATTACGTATCTCCGCCGTGTGTCCGTTCTTTTAGACACTTGCAAAAAAATAAAAAATTTTGCGCACGCATTTAGTAAATTCTATATATCTTAATTATGCTTATAGGTTTTGGCATGATCTTCTACAGTTTTGTTCGTTACGAAATGATTTACTTGAATATATATTTGTTTATGTCTGTAAAAACACCAAAAAAGTTATTTCCGAAATGTAAATATAGTTTAGGTAAAACTTACGTGAAGACTGCAAAAATTTTGTAGGCTGCAAATATTTCGTCTCATTTCACTAATTGTTTGATAATATTTACGAACAAGGCCACACTAAATACTAAATACATACTACCAGTATCAATAAACTTCATTTGTTTGATTCAAAACTCATTTGTTTCACTATAATAAACCATTTTACAAACAACAAGTAACCGCGCGTCCGCCATTTTGCGCCGCAACGCGCATGACTAACGTTCCAAAAATAATTTATTGTGAAATAGTTCTGATACTTGTACCAACATTCTAAACGTCATTTCATTCAAAAATCATACACTCACAAGCTACCAATAGCCGTCTCTAAAAATATAAAACGGCCATTGAGAATTAACTCAGCCAATGACAAGAAACTTCCCGCGCACATACGGGTGTGCGCTGACACGGCTAGATACGCGGATTCTCGCGCACGACCGGGGTTGCGCTGACATGAGAAAGGTTATTTTCGTCCAAACTGTAGCGGGACGGACGTGTGTTTTTTTTTGTACACTATGGAGTGGAGCAACGAAAACGTGTTGGAGTTCATTCAATTTTATTTTGTTTTGTCAACTGATACTCGTATAATTTTATTAAATAATAATTTACGGACATACAATGCAACGCCACTATTTCCTCCATTTTGAATACGCATTAAATCGCCGACGGCGACAATCCGGCACGATGAATCTTCGCCCGCCAATGTAGACAAAAACATTGTGTATGCCCGTACACGATGCTTTTGGCGCGCTAACGCGACACGAATCTTCGGCCGCTACTGTAGCCGCGCGGCCCGCGCCATTACCATCAAGACCAATCTAAGCAAATCACCGAAAATGCAAAAAAAAAATAGCAATAAATCACGTTTGTTGTATGGGAGCCTGTAGTGGGTAGTCATAGAACAACAGGAAAACAAGTATAATTATATAAGGTAACTCCGATGCGTAGCGGCAGTCGATATACAACCGCCGACGGGACCACACCGATCTTGTAGTAAGTGCTTAGTGCGACGAGCGAGAACTAAAGGTTGTAAGTCATTGTAAACGACGCGAATAATTATTTAATTTATAATTTTCGTTACTTAAAATATTCAATTATTAATCTGTGCAAATGTAAATAATTTTGAACGTTGCAATAAAGAATGCAAACAAAACGTTTGGCAGAGGGCGCTAGGCGATTACGTCAGAGGATAGACACCGCGCATTTCGAAAAAGGACGCCGCCGTTAACGAATTAAAAAACCGAAAAGCCGCAAATCTCTCTGCACAGCGTTTTGAAGCTGAAAAAGTTCATAAAGGCGTTTTTATTTAGCTCCACCGTTTACAAAGTGGTCACTTCAGCCGGATCTATTGAGGTATGTTCCAAACTCCACCGCCAAGTATGGTGAACCCGACGCGCGCCACCGTAAGAAAGCAGAAGGCGCCAGCTAAGGAGCAGGAACAGAGCCAGGATGTAGCACCGGAGCAACTTAATAACGCGCCACTGAAAGAGGAAGTGCGGAAAAGGCTTTTCGGCGAGGAAGAAGCAGGTTGCAGTGGGGAAAATGCTCACACTAGCGGCCACTCAGTGGCTTCGCACAGATCTGCTTCGCATAGAGGTTCGTCAGCTAAGTCAAGCACAATCCGCGCAAGGAAAGCGAAGCTTGAACTGGAGGCGGCCGAAGCAAAGGCGCGAATCGAGATGCAGCTAATTGAAAAGCGGCTGCAAGCTGATATGGCGGCAATGGAAGACGCATACAGTTCACGCAGAAGTTCAATAGCGGAGGAGCAGGAGGTGCGTAGCGTTAGTAGTAAGGTGGAGAATTGGTTGGAGCGTAGCCACGAGCAGTTAGCACAGCCCGTCCAGCAGGATGTTCAAAATTCGGGCGAGCTGTGCCCGCCCGTCGCAATGAGCGGCGGCACTGAAGGTACGATTGCGATGCTGGCTAGCGCACTTAAGGATATGGCAGCCGTCTCTAAGAACAGCGCACCGAATGCTAAGCTTTTAAGCCGTATTAGCACACAGAAGGATTTACCTACCTTTGCTGGAGATCCTATGGATTGGTTGCATTTTAAGCAAGCCTATGAAGAATCCACGGTATTATGTAACTTCAGTCCCAGAGAAAACCTATGGAGATTAAGAAATTGTCTGCGGGGACCAGCCAAAGAAGCAGTCACGGCGTTATTAATAAGCGCCACAACCCCTGACATCGTGATGTCTACATTAGAACTGCAATTCGGTAACCCAGACGTAATAATCCACAGAATAGCTCAGGATATAAACAGGCTACCGGCTATGGCACCGGATTATCATAAGGATATCGTCAAGTTCTCGGTGAAAGTCCAGAATTTCGTCTCAGCTGTACTTGCAATCGGTGAGGATGAATACCTGAAAAACATAAACATCATGTCCGCCGTGTTGTCTAAGTTCCCGACAGTATTGTTATCAAAATGGACCGATTACAGTTATCCGCTCATCACCGACAAATCTAAGCCTAAACTATTAATATTGTCAGATTTCCTACGCGAGGAAGCGGTGAAAACGTCGAAGACGGCAATTAATATTATTACTTGCACTAAGCCCGATCAAAATTATTTGAAACGTAAATCTACGGAAGCGGGTAGGTCGCAGCATCACGTAATGATACAAAGCGAAACATCGGAGCAGAAAAAATGCCGATTTTGTCACCGGGGAGCACCGCACAGTCTACCGGAATGCAAATATTTCAAGAGGGCACTACGTAAAGATAGGTGGCGCCACGTAAAACAATATCGCCTATGCTTTAAATGTTTACTTCCAATTAGGCACGACGAAGAGAATATTTGCACCGCTCCTGTCTGCGATTTCGACACAGGATCGAGAACCTGCGGCTTGGGTCATCACCGGCTATTACATTATGAGTTTAAGAACACGCGAAACGAAAACACCGCACGCGAAATCACCGCCGCGCCGACCTCTCAGGAACTGAACACAGAAACTGTTGCGCACATTAGGGAACCTAGGCACAGAACATTGCTGCAAGTAGTACCTATTCAGCTACACGGACCGAGGGGAACATACAACACGAGCGCACTGCTTGATGGCGGAGCAACACTGACGATGGTCAGCTCGGAGCTCGTCGCGCGAGTGGGGTTGCGCGGCCATAAAAAAACTTTGCGTGTGTGCGGTGCATTTGCCGATGTCGTCGAGTGCGACAGCGAGATCGTAGAATTAACAATATCTAACCGAGACGGCAAGCGATTTACGTTTACTGCGAACACAATGGATCTACACTTACCGTCGCAGGATGCCACTGATATAGATCTGTCGAGATACGGACATCTGAATGAAATCCGAAACGAATTAGAACTACAAATATTCAAGCCTGAGATTCTAATAGGGCAAGATAACTACAACTTACTTCAACCAATGCAAGTCCTAGAAGGAAAGCCAGGGGAACCGTACGCCACCCTTACCCCTCTCGGGTGGTCTGTACATGGTCTAAATAAAGGACAATGTTTCGTGCACTCCACACTCCTTACTAAAACCATCGACTGCGAATCTAGTTCTGAGAAGGAACTCCGCGAGTTGAATGAGCAGGTTCGGCGTTATTTCGCTATTGATTCCCTCGGCGTATCTGCTGCGCCCCGAGAGAACGCCGATGGCCTGCGCGCCTTAGCTCACGTGGAGGAAACTAGCCAGTTGAAAGAAGGAAGATGGTATGTGGGTCTACCATGGAGGGACAGTAACTCAAGGATGCCTGACTCATTTCATTACGCGATGGCGAGGCTGAGAAATGTAGAAAGGAAAATGAAGTCTGATTCTGGCTACGCTGCGCGGTACAAAGACAGGATTAATCATTTATTTGAGAATGATTTTGCCAGCGTGCTGAAGAATGAAGAGTCCTCAAGTCCAAGGACCTGGTACTTACCGCATTTTGGAGTTGATAATCCTAATAAACGGAAGCTGCGTCTCGTGTTTGATGCCGCTGCGAAGTACCAACACCAGAGTCTTAACGATTACCTGTTGAAAGGTCCGGATCTACTGGTTTCTCTGCTGGGAATAATGATGCGGTTCCGGGAACACAGAATTGGAATGACAGGAGACATAAAAGACATGTTTCTCAGAATTAAAATTATACCCGAAGATCAAGATGCATTACGTTTTCTATGGCGTGACAACCCTAATGAAAATATAAAAGTGTGCGCCATGACATCTTTAATTTTCGGCGCTAATTGTTCTCCATTCATTGCGCAGTTTATCAAAAATAAGAATGCACGGAGGTACGAAACATCGAAGCCAGCAGCAGTCCACGCAATATATCAACAACATTACATGGACGATTACATTCAGAGTGTTCAACATGAAGACACAGCGAAAGAATTGATGCAGGACATTTCTTTCATTCACTCACAGGGTGGTTTCGAAATAAGAAACTGGGCAAGCAACTCTCAGGAAGTTTTAAGTTGCATGCCAACTGAAACCTTAGGACCTACAGCCGTAAGGTTCAATATTGAACAGCTGTCAGAACGCGCGTTAGGTCTAATCTGGTGGCCGCAAGACGATACTTTGGGTTTCGACGTCTCCTTCAAGCGTATTCCAGCCGACATAGTCTCAGGAGAAAAAATTCCCACCAAGAGAGAAATGCTACGCGTAGTAATGTCAATATTTGACGTTTTTGGATTTCTTTCACCGTTCTCGATTAAAGGGAAAATCATTCTTCAAGAAACGTGGTCAGCGGGCATCGACTGGGATGATTTGCTTACCGATGAACTTTATGCCAAATGGACCGAATGGCTAGAATTGCTTAAGCGCATCGACCGTGTTTGTTTACCTCGATTTTATCACTCAGCTACGCGCGACAGCGAGAAGCACAAAGGACTAAGCGACGCGGACAAACATTACGCATATGACCATTTGGAATTACACGTTTTTGTCGACGCTTCTACAAAGGCGATGTGCGCAGCGGCATATTGGAGATGGGCTAGCCATAATAAGATAAACGTTTCGTTCATCGCTAGCAAGTGCAGAGTGGCGCCGATTAAAAAGTCTCTGACTGTGCCACGGCTGGAATTACAAGCTGCTGTTATCGGCGCTAGACTCGCCGAAACTGTGATTAAAAATCACACAATTAAACCTGAAAAGAAATATTTTTGGAGTGATTCAACTACCGTGCTGCACTGGATAAGAGACAACACTCGCAGTTATCAAGCGTTCGTCGCTCATCGACTAGGCGAAATTGATGAGCTCACCTGTGCGAGCGAGTGGCGATACATACCTACTACGCTAAACATAGCCGACGTCGCTACTAGAGAAGGCTGCGATTTGAATGTTTTTGAAGGCGAGTGGTTCTACGGTCCTTCCTTTTTATGCTGTAACAAAGATGAATGGCCTGCAGACTTGCCGAGAACGACTCCAATTAACACCGACAGATTGGAATATGTGGCTACACTAAAAGATATTCCCATACGCTTACCTGCGTGTCCCGATCCGGAGAGGTTTTCTTCGTGGATACGGCTGCTGAAGTCTACGTGCATGGTGTTGGCGTTTGTCGATAAATGTAAGAAACTCACCGGAGAAGTCGACGGAGTTATGATGGAGCGCGCCGAACGATTATTGATGCGATACGCACAGGCTCAATCGTTTTCCGAAGACCTCGAACACCTGCAAAAAGAAAAAACATTAGACAAGAAAAGTAAACTACTTACCTTAACGCCGTTCCTCGATGAGTACGGTGTCCTCCGAGTAGGCGGCCGCATCGACGCTGCACCTGGAATTTTAAGAGCTACAAAACAACCAATTATATTGGATGGTCGCAGTCACATAGCGAAGCTCATAGTAATGCACTACCATAGAAAGTACGCTCACGGGAATCAAGAAACTGTAGTCAACGAAATAAAGCAAACCTATTGGATCCTGCGGCTACGCCCGACTGTGAAGACCGTCGTCTCCAAATGCTTGCTTTGCAGAATCCGCAAGGCACAACCGCAACCACCCAGGATGGGGAACCTTCCTGAAGCGAGGATGGCTCATCATCAGCGCCCGTTCACGCACTGCGGGGTGGACCTATTTGGACCGATGAAAGTAGCCGTAGGACGGGGTCATAATTTAAGGTATGGCGTGCTATTCACCTGCATGACCATACGAGCCGTGCACATCGAGTTAGTGCACTCACTTACCACTGATTCCTTAATTCTTGCTGCGCGACGCATGGCTGCACGAAGATCCTGGCCGAAATTCTTTTATTCGGACAACGGAACAAATCTAAGAGGAGCAGCCACTGAATTGAAACGAGCAGCACAGGAATTGGATCAAGAGATGCTGAAGAACGAGGCCGTGAACTACGGCACCACGTGGGTTTTCCAGCCACCCCTGAGCCCACATTGGGGTGGGGCATTTGAACGCCTAATCCGAAGCGTAAAGACGACACTCAAGGTTGTACTGAAGGAACGCACACCGAGAGAAGAGGTGCTGATGACACTGATGGCAGAGGTGGAACAGATAGTCAACAGCCGTCCCCTCACTCATGTCTCTGTGGAACCTACAACCGCAGAGGCCATCACTCCTAACCATTTTCTTTTAGGTACTTCTTCGAACCTTCCAGTACCCGGTGTGACGACCCCCTATCTTTGATGAGCTCGAATCGTATAGGCTGGTCGTCAACAGTTTAATAATAGGTAGGTAATCTCTTACCTGTGTTCTGCTTCGCAATTTGCCTAGGTTAACTTTCCACTGTGCTCTCCGCTGCGTGTGTGTGTGTGTGTGACTGGCGCAGGCTTGACTCCGCTCATACCGTTCGTCTGCTGCCCACTGGACCGTGCCCCCTCGTGGGCCGTCCAGCAGATCGTGCGTTCTGAAACTGTTAAACCCAGTCGGTGAGGGGGTTGCTCTCGCAACCACCTCGGCCGACCGCAAATACGTTAGGCTATGCTGAGGAACTCTTAGAGATGTGTCACCAAGGTTAAGCCTGCGTGCTTCACGCATGGATGCTTCATCCTCTCATGCTACCAGCATGGAGCCGCCTTGTACCACGCCCTCGGCGTGGGTTTTAAGAGTCGTCACTCTCGTCGGACTTGTTTATACGATCTTATAACTTGTCTCGTGTGAATACCGAGAATCTATTCATGCTGAGGGCCCATCATCGTAGCCTCTCGAGACGAAGCCTGTTATATAACAGATTAATACTGCTCTGCTTCGTAGAACCGCTGCCGCTTATCAGTTCTCATGAATCCAACAATTCGACCAATCTCTAAGACACAAAGTGGATAGCTGATGACGTCATGAGCCTATCGGACCAATATGATGAGTTTAAGGGAATTGAGATATAACTTACTAGATTAAATCAATTAGGAACATTAGCTGGGCCCCTAGCTACGCATAGGCGCTCAGATAACGTTAACTGCTGCTATTAAATGCATAGTCAAACAATTAATACTCAATAGAGCTTACAGTTCTGTACCCAACAACACATAGATACTTAGCTCACATTAATTACTGATAATAAAAGCATAGCCAAACGTACTTACTGAGATATGCAGGCGAAGCACTTAGACCCGAAGCGCTCTAACTCCTTAAGAGGAGCGCCTTAACTCTGTCGACTGCGTAGGAAGAATAAATGAACTTTCGGTTCTCCCTTCAGCTAAACTTGGGCGGAAACAGTCGGTAAAGTAGCGTCGCGGAAATGGCTGCGTCGCCCGCCATTGGCTGGCGACGATAGCTCTCGTTATTCGCTTCATGATTGGTCAGTAAAAATAGCTCAAGGCCATATCCTGTCTATAACTTGAATCCAGAGACAAGAAAGATAAATGAACTAATACGGTCCGGTTCACAGATAATCAAGCAAGCGCCATCGGTCACAGATCTACCTGCACCTCTTGTGCCATAGATCACAGAGTAACTACATTATAACAGATCAGTGTTTCTTACCATAGAGTTATTACTTCGCGTTTCGCGACACTCCCGACTCGAGGGAAACAAAAAGTTTAACAAGACTTGCGTTCACTCCTTGGTTTTCGAGAGCTCTGTGGCAGCATTCCTTTTGGTTCTAGGCGTGGCAACAGTTACATACATCTCTGGAACTTGAAGAGTCTCTGCAAGTATGAAACTGTCCTCAGGTTCAGCTTGAGTGTTTTCCACACGGTGTATCTCCATTTCGCTTAGGATAATGTCTTCGGACGCTTCTCGTCCAGGTTCATCCTGGAGTAAACTATTGGTGTTTTCCACTAAGTTGTCCCTTCAGTTGGTCCCTTCAGCTGAACAATATGCTGAAACAGTTTTAAACATTTATACATCTTTACCGGTATTGGTAGGAAAATTTCCCTCCAAGCAGATGCCATGCCTGGAGACCGCTTACGATCCGAGCGTGTGACCTCAGAACTCGTATACATAGCATGTTCATCGAATGCTTCGTCAGCGTGTGCTAGGGTATTAGTTACGCCATCTATCGTCAGCTACCGACGACCGCTACACATCTATCTAGAGTTAAGAAATCTGGTGGCTTCCATTTGTTTCATGACTGTGCATAATTCACTGTCCTTCAATAAATGTTTCTGCAGTGTTCTCCTCATGCAGTGTTTCATGATAGTCACTAGACGTCCGTGGAAACTTCCAACTCACAGTGCTAAAGCTGGGATAAATTTCCATTTAATTTTGTTCTCTATGCAATCCGGTTGTGTTAAGATTTCTGACATTAACTTGAAGTAAAATGCATTGTCTGTATTACTCTGGGAGTTGCTCTCATAGCAGTCATCCTTCTCAGAGCTCGAGACCCTCCTCAGCGGAGAGGTTTTAAACAACTTCTAAATGTATGGCTCTTACCGCCAAATACTGGCAAATCCATCTCTTCTCGGTGCCACTTCCATTGTTAACTAAAACATCCTTAGACCTGTTTATGTTGTTAATCTAATCTGGTAAATGTAAAGTTATAGTTCACCTTTTATTTCATTCACTCTCTTTGGAGTAATGCTGATGTCGGTGTTAGCTTAAATGATTCTCCATCATGCTTCACGCATGTAGAGCATTTCTTCAATACCTTTTGTACTTAACTTTTGCCTTGCGTAATCCAATACATTTCTCGGATTAAACTTAGTGTGTGATTCACACCTACGTGATAGTTTTGCTTATAATCTTCCTTATAATATCATGAGTTAACTCACTATCTTTGTAGGAAGTAATATAGCGTATTTTTTATCAAAATATCAATTTGCTTTCTTCATCCTTCCTTTGCATCTGAATATATCTTCGATATCGAGAAATAATCCTAAGTTCCTCTTCAAACTTGTTTCTTCCCTTTCTATTTTCTTCTTCCCTCGGGTAGAAGATATGGGTTTAGAAGTTAGGTAGAAGATATTTCATCTTCTTGTACTAAATGTGAAGTCCCTGTAACAAGTAGTATGATCCAGTCAACCAACTTTCTTTGGTTTGGATGGTTTTGTCGCAACATCTGCCGAGTTTAGTTCTGAAAGAACGTATTTCATAATCAATCGATAATCAATCCATAATCAATAATCAATCACAAACAAATTGCTCGGCACTTTCTTGCCAGTTCTTCTCGGTGCAACCTGCTTTCCGAACTTGGTTGTAGAGTTTTGATTTCTCATAAGAACCTGTTATTTAGGCCTATGTGAAAATAAATATTATCCTTTTCATTTTCATTTCCAATCCTTTGTTCCTTTTGTTTTCTTGTATTCTTCTAGATACGAATGGTGTTAGAAGTTTAGAATATTTGTACCAATCCAAAACTATTCGATAGCCGAATAGAACAGTCCGAAGGAACTGTTGTGTCACTCTTCCTGGGAAGTAGTTTGCTGCAATTTAAATAAGTTGGCAATAGACTTATTAAATTAATCAGTACAATTACTTGGTGTACTTAGCGTGGAATTTCCAATTCTTCCTGATCCTTTACAGGTACAAGTTGATTTCCATATGACAAAGTTTACTTGTCTTCCTTGCATTACATATGCTACTGTAGCATAGTTCTTGCGTGATAAATCTGTAAAGTAGTGTAATTGACAATCACCTTCCTTTAGGTCTGTCCTGTAACAATGCAATATCTCGTTGTATACTTTTGACTTCCTCTAGTTATGTATGTACACTTGACCAATCCTTTGTCATTTGTTCTGTCCCCCCTGTTCTTATATTTCCATAACTCCTGTAGGAATACTTTTGACTGACAAAGATATGGTGCTATGAATCCACTCGATGTTTCTTGATCCATATACTGATGTAATTTTCTTCAATGTATATAATCTCTAATGTAACATCCAATGTAATGTATCTCCAATGCTTCTTTGACATCATCTGTAAACTAAGTTGTCAACATATATTTCATTAAATATCTCTCTACACTTGTATTAAAGAATTAATAATTTCTTCCTCTGCCGCAAGCTTCGTAGGACAAAGAGTACTATTGTGAAGCTTTCTTTCTTGCAGTGATGTCAAGTTGCTAGTCGCTTGCAGTTTCTCTTGAAGTGATTCTTGTAGAAATATAAAAATATTGTCCATACCTTTTGTATGCGCTTTTCCAACTGCGCCTTCCAGTCCTTCATTGTCTTGAAGATATTACATTCATCATTGTAATGTTGTCCTTTGCAGAATGAATAGAATTGAGAATCCATTCTGTTTATTTTTAATATTCGATACTTCTTTATCGTTGTGTTCAATAGAAATAGACTATTAATAATTCCAAATGTTACTCTACAGAACCTCATATGCAAAGAGTTATCTTCCATGAGTGGTTTAGACAAATCCTTTATCCATTGGAATCTTGTGACATCATAATCTTTGCGATGGAGTGCAATTTGTAAAATTGCTTTTTCTACATCTGTTGATAGTATAATCTGATGATATCTAAACTTTATCAATAAGCTTGTTAATTCTTCTAACCTCATAGCAAACCTATGATAAATGCATTCGTTCAGACTTTGGTATCCTTCACTTTAGCTTCTTAAATATGCTTCGGTCTTCCTCTTGATAAATAATATACCACAACATTGTTGTGTAGTATACAGAATGTTCTATTCTTCCAATTGTCATTAGGTATAAATCTTCTATTGTTGTTACTGTTGAATGTACTTACATATAACGTTCGTGTTATGTAGTTTTCTACTTGACTAATTTATGTAGCTCTTCCGGCTTCCTCTTTTGCTGTTATGATTATATCCAAAGTTTCTCCTCACCTCGATGCATTGATTCCATCGATGTTGATCCTCACTTTAAGTTCATAAATTATATCTCCTGGAAATTTCTCCATAATCATGACTCTCAAGTAGTATAATTTATATCTTCACTTAATGATTTTAAACTTTTAAGTGTCATTCGATGTCATTGAATATATCTGCCTCGTATTCAATAGTCTTTGCAGCTGTTAATAAATAATAATGTTAGACAAGTTTCTGTTATTAATGCTTGAATTAAATCGATCATAAATGTGATGAAATTCAGGATATCTCCGTGAAATTCTGCTGATCACAGCTTAGGTAATTTTCTGTTTGAATAAAGATTTAAATCCTTGTTAATTTGTAGTTTCCTTTCAACAGAAATCCTTTCGCTTTGATCTTCACATTAATCTTACAAAGTAATCTTCTGCTTCCAACTGTATCGTTGTAATTTTGGAATTTCATCATGATCGGTTCTTGACTGTTCGAAGTTAATTGTCCAAATCAATATTTAGTCTACTTACTGTAGATTGTAATTTAGCATATCTGCTTTCAGCTTCTTGAGTTGCTGCTAGAAGAATCCTCGAGATCTTTATTCATTTGAGTAGCTTTCGACTAGACTATCACTCTTTGTGATCTTATCTTGATCTGTTGTAGTAGCTGTAGCGTAGAAGCGTTTGATCCATTTTGAAACCAATCCAACATGTCTTCAGCAAATGTCTGGAGTGTCAGCTTTCTTGTAAGTCTATAAACAGATAGTTTCATTTTATAGCATACAGTATTAAATCATCTTTACTTCATGTATTACCATCTGATTTTATACTCATAAATGTAAGTCTTACTATCTATAAGCAATTTTTAGCAATATCAGTTTGCTTCGAGATAACTTGTATTTAAATGTTTCTCTTCATATTAATTTTAAACATATTCATACAATCTACTTGTGTGAATAGATTAACTGAAATATATACTGCTTCATATATGTATACAATCACCTTAAGTGAACTTCTCGTCAACTGTATACACAGCCAAACAATCTTCACAAAGTTGCATTTCTTCTGCTACACCGATCCATTAATAAAATGAAGCTATGAATGCAGCCCTATTATACTCACTGCATCTCGTAGTTCAATTACCCAAACATAATATTAGAATACTATAATCACAATACTATAACACACGTATAACAATATCACACAAATATATAATTAATAGGTGGTTTATCATCGAATCGTAACATAGTAATTGATGGCTAGATCACTTAAGCAACGGATTCTTATCAACTGTTAATTATCCTTATTTAGTCTTTATGCAAAGTAGCAATTTACTCGAGACACACCTTGTGTCTTGTCTTGTATGATATAATGAAGGTAATAGATGAATCGACACTGAATACAATTATATCCTTGAATGCCAAAACACCTGCGGTAAATAGCAAACAACTGCGGTAAATAACAAGCACCTGTGGGGTCCCCCCTTTTAAAATTTTTCGCCTAAATTTAGATTTTAATTTCATTTATTAATATATCAATTCAGTCATACCTCAATTTACCTTCTGATCTTATTCAGAAGTTAGAAAAGATTCAATATCTTGTTTAAATTAGCGGTTTATGTAAATAACTACTAGATTTTGCTCACCTTTTTAGTTCGGGTTAAACATTAAGTACAATTTTTTCATTTTATTGTTTTCCAAAAGTCACTTCCAACTACTGCCTATATATGCCTATTCGCTCAATTTTAATTATGGTTTTCATTGATTGTTCACTTACTAATTTAAAGGTCTTTTTTTTGAAAAGAATTTCTAAATTTCATTGAATCTATTGTTACAATTAATTTATACCGCACAAATTCTGTTTTGCACGAACACGAAAAGAAAGTTTAAACTTATTTTATGTAAAACATTCATACGTGTTTCATATCTATTTACTTATTCATTAAGTTAGAAATATCTTGTTAAAGTTTTCACGTAAACATCCACAAATCAAAACAAATCATTGTAGGTACAAGTAAAGTCAAATAATTACACCACAGATCACTATTATACTAGATAAAGTCAAATACGTGCACCATAGACTACTACAGCAGCAGATTCTTGGTCTTAGAGTAGAACATATAAACTCTCAAAGTGAAATCGCGAATCATAGATAATAAATAATGCGTCAATGTTTTCGCCATAGATAATACACAATTATAGGTACTCGGTTTTAGCTAACGCGGAAGAAAAAATACAAACACAAATTAAGAAATTAGTAAGTTAAAGAACGTGTTTGCGTTCTTGAACTTAAATAACGTAACGTAAAATTTAAATATTTTGAGCAAATTCATTTGCGTTATTTCGTTTAATAATTTTACGAATGAATTCTTTAGCATATAAAGTTGCATTCTATATTATTGCGATTTGCGACATCTGTTGGTGGCTGCTTAAATTAAAGTACTACTAAAATGATCCACCAAGATAAATCAGACCAGAGATATCGGTGCGTCTTAGACTCGTAGTGTCACGGAATTACTCTAGATGGCTCTGCTATGATTTCAATTACCAACCATTAAGAAAAATAAAATTAATCAATGCTTTCATAGATTTACATAATTTATAGACTTTCTAAGTAACGCGTTGTTATTTTATTTTAAAAGAACGAATTATTAATTAAGCTTTCGTTTAAATGCTAACGTTGGGGTATTTAAATAATATAATCTATCAAACTGTCACTGTAAATGATGACATACTTCAAATCAGTACACTTGACATTTCAATTGTCAGTTGACGTCTGACGTTTCTGTCTTCTGACATAACTCGAATAGAATAGGTATGAAATAAAGCGCGAATTTCAAATTTACATTTTAACAAACAACTATTAAATTTGTTTTGTTATGAATCAATTATGTACAACGAAGCAAGTTAATTGTCTAACATGAATAATAATACCTTATTGAATTATAAATATATCGGTATATTATTTCCTATTATTATTTTTATTCACTATGAATTTAAACGTATCTGGCATAGATGTTATTTTGATGACTCTAGCCAGACTTGTTATTCACTCACTATGCAAATTGTTAAGTATATCACAACACTATTACTGTAATATAATATATTACGTTTTAGTATGATGAGTAAACGAGTTTTTATGTTCGATTTTTAATCTTTAATATGTCAAATAATACCAACTAGATTTGATAGAGAAATTTAGATGCCAGTATGAACTTTTCATAACAAAGTATCATCTATTAATTAGTTCACTGCGTTTTATTCCGTATAATGTCTATTCACTAACAATCTAAGAATTTAAAATACATAATTACTTACGGGGTTTATTTTCTTTTGTTCGGCGATTCTATTTTTAGAACGCTAGGTAGGTACCTACTCTTTCGGAGGCATGTTCCGACACGTAATTTCACTACACATTTTGTTTAGCATCGTCACACTATTATAAGAAACGTTTTACCACGATAATCTAGCCATGAATCACTTTACAATATTTAATAATACTAAACAATTGATTACTTGAATTGACTTGCGTGCTTTTTGCACTCGCGTCCTTCCACCTCGACCCACAAGATGGCGACTTAGAAAACAATGGCCGCCGCCCATTTCAAGCGACAACTTAATATTTTAAATAATTTTTTCATTTTCAGATATTCATTGATTTTTATCGTAGAATCATCGGAAAATAGTGTAAAAATGACATTTATAAGCACTGCTAACTGAAATAAATACTCTCCGTCCGAATTTTCAACAATCATCGTTTTAAAGAAGCGATTTCTTCGAAATGTAGGTACTCAGCCGCCTCCTTCAAGAATTAATCGTATGATATGCGTTATTTTGTTGGTTTACTACCTTTTATTTTTGCACGACTAGAATCACACTCTATTTAACACGCATTATCATGTACGAATCGTTTTTCATGAATAATTGAAATTCTCACTGAACTTAATTACGTAATATATTTGTAAAAATAATGTCACAACGCCATCTATTTGGATAGTACTGAACCAAAACTGCCAATTTTTGTTTTATGTTAGTTTTTTAAGTTTTCACTGTTTAAATGAATACAATTGCATAATATATTTGCAAAAATAACAGCACAACGTCATGTATCGAGACACCAAGGAATCAATTACCAATTTTCTGACCCATATTGACTCTGAATTTTCACTTGATTTTTAACATACTTATGACAAGAAATACACAATATCAGACCAATACAACAATTCTTTCAGTACGACACACACACAGCAGCGGAGCGTTGAGTGAGCTCATGTTCAAGTTTTGAGTTTTCAGCTTGGCTTAGACAATGAACTCTCGTTTCTGTCTCCATCTTGTTTTAACATTTCTCGTTAAAAATCTCAGCACGTTTCACCATTTCTCGTTAAAAAATCCCAGCATATCTCCACCATTGTGACGACCCCCTATCTTTGATGAGCTCGAATCGTATAGGCTGGTCGTCAACAGTTTAATAATAGGTAGGTAATCTCTTACCTGTGTTCTGCTTCGCAATTTGCCTAGGTTAACTTTCCACTGTGCTCTCCGCTGCGTGTGTGTGTGTGTGTGACTGGCGCAGGCTTGACTCCGCTCATACCGTTCGTCTGCTGCCCACTGGACCGTGCCCCCTCGTGGGCCGTCCAGCAGATCGTGCGTTCTGAAACTGTTAAACCCAGTCGGTGAGGGGGTTGCTCTCGCAACCACCTCGGCCGACCGCAAATACGTTAGGCTATGCTGAGGAACTCTTAGAGATGTGTCACCAAGGTTAAGCCTGCGTGCTTCACGCATGGATGCTTCATCCTCTCATGCTACCAGCATGGAGCCGCCTTGTACCACGCCCTCGGCGTGGGTTTTAAGAGTCGTCACTCTCGTCGGACTTGTTTATACGATCTTATAACTTGTCTCGTGTGAATACCGAGAATCTATTCATGCTGAGGGCCCATCATCGTAGCCTCTCGAGACGAAGCCTGTTATATAACAGATTAATACTGCTCTGCTTCGTAGAACCGCTGCCGCTTATCAGTTCTCATGAATCCAACAATTCGACCAATCTCTAAGACACAAAGTGGATAGCTGATGACGTCATGAGCCTATCGGACCAATATGATGAGTTTAAGGGAATTGAGATATAACTTACTAGATTAAATCAATTAGGAACATTAGCTGGGCCCCTAGCTACGCATAGGCGCTCAGATAACGTTAACTGCTGCTATTAAATGCATAGTCAAACAATTAATACTCAATAGAGCTTACAGTTCTGTACCCAACAACACATAGATACTTAGCTCACATTAATTACTGATAATAAAAGCATAGCCAAACGTACTTACTGAGATATGCAGGCGAAGCACTTAGACCCGAAGCGCTCTAACTCCTTAAGAGGAGCGCCTTAACTCTGTCGACTGCGTAGGAAGAATAAATGAACTTTCGGTTCTCCCTTCAGCTAAACTTGGGCGGAAACAGTCGGTAAAGTAGCGTCGCGGAAATGGCTGCGTCGCCCGCCATTGGCTGGCGACGATAGCTCTCGTTATTCGCTTCATGATTGGTCAGTAAAAATAGCTCAAGGCCATATCCTGTCTATAACTTGAATCCAGAGACAAGAAAGATAAATGAACTAATACGGTCCGGTTCACAGATAATCAAGCAAGCGCCATCGGTCACAGATCTACCTGCACCTCTTGTGCCATAGATCACAGAGTAACTACATTATAACAGATCAGTGTTTCTTACCATAGAGTTATTACTTCGCGTTTCGCGACACCCGGGGTCTTCGATGACTCCGGCCAGTTCCTAAGGAAGCAGTGGCGCATCTCGCAGCTCCTGGCCGATCAATTCTGGCGGCGCTGGGTGAAAGAGGTCCTGCCGCAGATGTTACCGAGGAGGAAGTGGCAACATGAATCCCAACCCCTGCAGGTCGGCGACGTCGTCGTGATCGTCGATCCCAACATGCCGAGAGGAGTTTGGCCCAGAGGCGTTATCGAAGCGGTCCTGCCAGGCAGAGACGGGCGCGTGCGCGTGGTGGACGTGCGGACGAAGTCGGGGCTGCTGAGACGATCTACAGCTCGCGTCGCCAAGCTGCCAGTTGGAGAAGAGTGCTGAGCCCAGCCCAGCACTGGGGTGGGCTATGTAAACGACGCGAATAATTATTTAATTTATAATTTTCGTTACTTAAAATATTCAATTATTAATCTGTGCAAATGTAAATAATTTTGAACGTTGCAATAAAGAATGCAAACAAAACGTTTGGCAGAGGGCGCTAGGCGATTACGTCAGAGGATAGACACCGCGCATTTCGAAAAAGGACGCCGCCGTTAACGAATTAAAAAACCGAAAAGCCGCAAATCTCTCTGCACAGCGTTTTGAAGCTGAAAAAGTTCATAAAGGCGTTTTTATTTAGCTCCACCGTTTACAGTCATTTTTAAAATTATTTGAAAAGGAAGGAAATATAATGCATGATAATATGATTAAAGACGTAAAATAAGAGCCATTGCTGTGAATTATAATAAGAGGGGGTAATTTATCATATTTTTTTATTTTACTAATATATAAATGATCTAAGATGTCATTCCTTCGTAATAGTCTTTTGATCTAGTGATTGCAAAGTTCATTTCTACAACTATCCTTGATAATTCTTATAAACGCACCAGAGGGCAGTTATAAACCTAACTGTCCTATCCGGGTTCGAAATAGGTAAAGGTTTGACTCGATAGTTAAGCGGTATCCGGGCGTTCCCAAGTGGTTTTATAACAAAAATGAGTAAAAACATTCAGGATGTAAACGGATTGAAAGCGTGCGGCAAGTTTTGACACGGCGCAACTCAATAAGATATTGTGTCTCTCGACACGTTTTACTTATTAATAGAATAAACGTGCCATAAAATTTTCGGAATAACGATGCTATCCCCAGTTGTTTATAATTAATATATAATTTATATTTTGGAATATTTATCCACAAAATAAATTGCGTAGTAAATATATAAAACGAACACTTATTGATAAAAATGTGGATTGTTTAATACCATTATTTACTATTCCGTGATTTGTGGAGAATTGTCAATATAGATTCTTAAATTAATACAAATATTTATTTCTAATATATATCGACATGAAGTAATATTATACTAACTTAAATTAAAAATTAAATTTAAACTAGTTATAAAATTAAACTAAATCTAAATTAAAATCTACGTATAAAATTAAAATCTACGTAAAAAATATTATTAAAGAGTGTCCCTGATGGCAAGGTTACGGGCGAAAGCCCTCTTGAGGTGGGTCTACGCTAGACGAACAGAGCACGAGCGGAGCACAAGCGGAGCCGTTCTCGGTTTCGTCGTTCGCGGCATCAAGTGTGGACGTGCAACGAACCTACAACGATCACTGTCCTCGAACGTAGTTTTCCGCAGTGAGCTCGCGGCTCTTGGCGAATATGGACGATAGTATTGCAGCAGTCGCTGCTGTTGCCGCGATTATTATAGCAGTGGTCAGTAAAAATAGAAAAAGGCCAAGACCATGGGGATCTACAAATATATAATAAAATGAGATCCAATCAATATATAAAATGAAATCCATGGGATATACGAGACCATGCATCAATCTTCTCATTTTTTTTATAGTAATCCTCATGTTTTGGGTCCCTTAACAATGGATTATTTTGATATAATTCAATTAATTGCACGGAAGCATCTTCGGTCCACGTTTCCATGATGTTCGGCTCGAGCGACCGACGTCTGTCACCAAGGAATATACTACTCTCTAACGAGAGTCTGTCACTAAACACGTCCACGAGCGCACTGCGAGCGCGAAGCAAATCCCTTTGTGTTCGTCAAAAAACCGACAACAGGCGGAACGCAGCCGAGCACGAACGAAATGCTCGCAGCGCGCTCGTTCGAGGCTTGTAAGTCGGTCCACACAGTATAGTATTATTAACCGACTTCGAAAAACAAAAGAAGGAGGAGGTTATCAATTCGGCCTGTATGTTTTTTTTTTATTATTATTTTTATGTATGTATGTTCACGAATTTCTCCGATAATACGCAACTGATTTTCATGGTTCTACATTAGATCGATAGGAACTAGTGTCGAATTGGTCCCATGTAAATTTTATCGAAATTGGTTGACTACTTTTTAAATTATCTTTAAAAATAGGGGAATTTTGTTGGAATTTTGCCAAATCTTATGTCAAATTAGAATAATTTATTATTTACTAATAAACAAATCATTGCTTAGAGTCTGACTAATGAAAGTAGAGACTCGGGTTTTTTCAAAACTTTTTAAATGGCAGCACTGACACGTCAATCGGGAAAAGGAAGATGGCGGTTGTTGATATTTTTCTCTGATCGTATTTATTCCGGATTTACTGTGATCGGGTGAAAAAATGAATAAAACAATTAAAAGTGGAGTGCGGGAGTTACTGCTTTGTTTAATATCAAAATTCAAAGAAAAACAACAACATAAATAGGCTGCTTTTACACAAAAACAAGATTGTTTACATGTTGTAGTCGGTTTCTTGTGTAAATAAAACAGTTCAGTTTGATACTTGGTTTTAAATCCTCCCAAGTAATAATTATTAGTGTATTATGTCTTTTAGAAAACCATCTCTATTATGTGCCAATATTATATTATCGTTTTATTATATCAATCATGCAAAATTTTAACCTTAATAAACCTTAATTTATATTGTTAATTGTTTTTGTTTTGTATAATTATAAATAAGATAATTTTTATTATTCCTATAAATCCCTTTTGCTTCCACTTCTGATTGTGGATTGGTGGGCTTCTTACACCTTTGAAAACATAGTGCTCAGGCATGTAGGTTACCTCATGATGTTTTCTTTCATAGCTACACAAGTAATATTTAGTCCTAAGACGCTCATTACTCCAAACAGTTAAAAGACGCGAACCCGGGACTCGAACCCCCAACCCCCTGATGAGAGGTAGAAATAATAAATGGGTCAGCAATTTAATAAAGACTTGTGTGAAAACCGATATAAAAAAATAATTAAATTGCAAGTATCAAACTGAGTTATTCCAATATTTGCACTATAATTTTGGGGATGACCTACAAAAAATTTTTAAATTTGCCGGGCGATTTCAGTGCCTACTTTCAGTAGACAGACTCTAGCAACAGATGACGGGCCTGGACCCTTATTCTGTATCTCAGTGATAATGACTCTGTGACATAATGTTTTTTTATCTATTGAAGGTTCTCCGCAAAATATTACTTTCGTTTCACTTAATAAAGCAGCAATGTATAACGCACCATAGACAACAGTGAACATCACGCTATAACTGGCAGAGATACGGAATAGCCCCCCTGGTTTTGGTAAACAACGCATCAAATTACAAGTGCGACAAGGCTATCTTGGTGCGTGGTCAAAATCGGAACTGACGCCGCTATCTTGTGACGCTGTTTGATAGTTCGCTCCGTCGGTATATTTGTCAGTATGTTGCAAGTATTTTGTGTTGTTTTGGTTTATTATTGAGAAAATTTTATTAGCTGGCTGCCATAGATCGATCACAGTCTACATTTCATAATAGTCTACATCATCTACATTTGTTCTCCGACTGCGCCCTCCTGACAATGTCATTCAAGTGCCAAGAGTGAGCAAGAGATCCTTGTCAGACTATACTTTTTAATTGAGGTAAGATGATGGTTCACTCGTCACTAGATGTGAAAAAATGTATACCTAAGTTTTTATTTACATTATTATCAGCATATCATTAAAGGCACAGATTAAGAGGTCTGTGACTTGACTCTTTTTCTCAGGAACGGCCGATTCATGAAATACAACCCAAAGTAAGAGTAGGTAGAAATTGACAAGAAATACAATTTTTTTTATAATAAAATAGTCTAGCTGGCACTCCTATTGCCTTTCGTATCCTTAATAGCAAACGTTGTTTTGCCATTAGGGATACAAAAAATTGCTAACGTCCTTTTCTCAGACCTATCGAATATACTCTGAAAAATCCAAAAATAGGTCGAGCCGTTTACAAACACGGTGACACGAGACTTTTAAACAATTCAGATAAGTTCTATAGTTTCTTAGAAGTATTAAAATTCAAGTTTCTACTCAATCCAAGCTAGGAAAACAGCTTCCACTAAAAAGTAAAAAATAAAAATTCTTTTAAAAAAACCGACTTCAAATGCAACTACAAAGAGTGAAATAATTTTGATGTAGGTGCACCAATTCGAAGTCGGACGATGTACTTATGTAAGGTACAATCATAGTCCTTCACAATACCTACTCGATGTGCTTAGAAACGACGATATTATAGAAAATCGTTATATTATCTGTGGTCCACACTATACGAATTGTGTTCGGCTCGTGCTCCGCTCGTGCTCGGTTCGTCTAGCGTAGACCCACCTTAAAGCTGGTGCCAAGGTTACGAGCGCAAGCTCTCTCGGAATCGTAAATCTGAGCTTACGGGCGAAAGCCCTCTTTTGGACCGTAAACGTAAAGTAAACCTAAAGTAAACATAATGTATAGGTACCTAAAGAAGGTAATCCTAAAGTAAACCTAACGGCTCAACTATAGCAACGCTACCCAAGGTATTTTCCGGACAATCTTTCACATTTTCACCAAAGTTTTATCACGTAACCTTTTATACTGTCTCTAACTTTCGTATTATCACATAAGAAAAAATTATTACTGAAAATTCACAACACCGGAGTAAAATTCAAGACAAATATCTGACCATAGCATCTGACAACTAGAAAAATGACGTTTCATATGCTTAGATGAAGTATCCGCAATTTGACACATTTGTTTTGTCAAAACGTTTCGTTTTACGTTACGATTTGTTTATACTATGAAGTTAGTGTTTTATATTTTAAAACTTTAGATTATATTTTAAATAATATTTAATAAAACACTTGGTAAAATTCACATCTTATATTTTCACAGAGTGACACCGACTCCTAAATCTAACTCACATAGACATAGACTAAATCAACCATAGAACACCTCCCCCTCAGAAACACTTACAAAGGAATAAAAAAAATTACAAATCAAAATACTTCTACTATTAAATTATAGATTTAACCTTGACAGTGGTTTCACATGTCTACCGCTACGCGTTTTATATAGAACATTATTATTAGGAATGCTACCAACATTTTCTTGGGACAAATCCTGACTTTGAGAATTTGTTGGCACATTAGTTGGTAACACTTCTGTAACATCATTAACTAAACAAGGCAAAAAATCATTCCGTTTAATATTTTGAGAATCAGTAAAAGACTTTCTTTTAAGATAGCTATTACGTCTAAATATTTTTGAGTTGGAATCATCTACTATCAAATAAGATCTTGGTTCTTTACATTTTCTTAAAATTTTCCCCTTTTTCCAATATTTATCTTTATCTGTTCTGTATACAATTTTATCTCCTGGTTTAAAAACAACTTCCTTATTTTTTGAACATTTGTCATCAGCGCCTTCCAAGCTCATACAACAAAAATGTGCTTATGTAAAATGCAAGTAGATATGCTCTGTCTCATGTTTTTAGTATGGTTGTACATGTTTTTTCTCACCTCACTAATGTACAAACACATTTGAAATTCCTATTACATATGTACTAAAATTAATAAACATGGCCGCAAATAGTGTAGCCAGGCTAAAGGCTTTCTCCCTAAAATAAGGAAAAATCTGCAGCTAGGATCTTCCTAAGGTAAATATTATGAGAATAAATTGTTTATAAGTTTCTAAACTTACCACTACTAACTGAGGACCTTAATCAGTTAAAACACAAATTTTTAAGTACATCTTTATATTTATTTATTTGGAAATACGGTTATTCTTAATCTCGGAATTTTATAAAAATTATTATTGTAGTTATAGTAAAAAAAACTAGTAGGGCGCGTGGATGCGCGGGTAACGTGAGGCCCGCGTGCAGTCTTCCCGCCCATATAAGTATCACCGTCATGTCCACCACCAATTGAAATCCGATTGGCAGTAGGCTGAAAAAAAATACCTAGGACCACCGTCATGGTTTTAAATATAGTTAAGGGCAATTCGAACAAAAATACGCTTAACTATTATCGGTTGAGGTTCAGTATACTTTTTGTCCAAACAGCCCTTAACTATCTTCAAAACCATGACCGTGCTCCTCAATCATCATCCAAATCCTAGATCATCATCTCTTCTCATATTTTTTTCTGGTGATGATAATAATGCCTTGATTACTTCCCTACATAAATGTACATTTTCCAGGGAAAAATAAATTCCGCCACTTTGATTTTTTTCCCATTCATCCCGTAGACTTAGAGATCCTGATCCCTCTTGCTGGAAAACCACTGTTCCATCTTTTATACTTTCGGAAATAGACAACCACGAAGTTTGTATGGCATGGCGGCTATTTTGAATTCTTTTTCAGCTCACTGCCAATTGGATGACATTTCGAGTGACATTTGGTCGAGCACCCCCCACCTATCTTCAATACCCTGGCTGTGCTCTTCACTCGTCTCCGAAAATCCTCAATCATCAGCTCTCTCCATATTTTTGTTCTTAATGAATTTTTCCCCTTTATACGAAACGATCAGTAAAAAAAAATTTTATACAAAATTGTTCAGGAGAGGTGATCAATCAGTGGCCAATCAGCACGAGTAGCTATATATATAGTAATAATAGTAGGCCGCGTGGAGGCGCGGGCCACATGTAGCCCACGTGCTGTCTTCCCCCCTATTTGCCTTCATCAGCTCTCTCCGTATTTTTCCTCCTCATGAATTTTGTCCTTCTATACGAAATGGTTATTAAAAAAAATTCATTCTAAATAATGTTCAGGAGAGGTGATCAATCAGTGAGTGAATCAGCAAAAGCAGCTATATAAATATTAATAGTTTAGTTTATTAAACTACTAACTATGTATTAAAAAAATCGTTTAGTTATTTTACTAGATATTATAGTAAGGTACCGTACTTATAGTTTCAGTTTATCAGATTTCAGCTTTATTTTTTAATGTTTTAAGGAAAAAAAACTTAATCTGGCAACACTGAAGTTAAATACGAATTCGTGTTAGAAAATAATTTTATTTTATTTAAATTCTAGCCGTACTCGTATTTCATGATAAATGAGTGCTAATTATTTTATATCTGCGATGAGGTGTTCTGTTCCTGGATGCAGAAATCGACATAATATACAGTCAGTGCCATAAAGAAAATCTAATCAATGGCGGACTTGGTTTAAGTAGGTATTTGTCCATTTTTCTAACAACTTTACTCTATTATGATTTGTATCTAATATTCATTCGAGGTTCGAGGATTTAGCAGGTGGTGTTCGCACCAATAATGTTGCTGACAAAGTTTTGGTGTTTATGTTGAGAGGAATCTCTTCACCATGGAAGATACCTAGATGGCATAAAATATTCTTAAAGAAATCATTGTAGCAGTAAATAATACAGAATTTTCTCTGAGATCAACTGTATCTGATCAAGGATCTGCTAATGTTGCTGCTAAAAACTTGTTAATATCAGATACAAGGGAAGATCTCCTTCGCAGTGGCAATGATGCTTCAAATGTCAATTATTATGTTATTAATGGCAAAAAGATGTACCATATGCATGATGTTCCACATCTACTCAAATGTTTTTGCAACAACTTTCAGAAAAAGGACCTAATCATCGGAAATCGCCGCGCTCCGAGGGAGATCCTTGAGAAGTTGTATGCCGTAGATGGGATGTGGTGCTGCAAGGAATACTCAACTGACAGACAAGCACTTAAAGCCCAATTCATATGGCAAAATGAAGGCAAGTAAATATTTAACACCATACTAATTTTTATATCCGCTTGCCAGGTAGTGGGGGTCAAGAAATTAGTAGGCAAGTATACGTAGGCACATTCTTTTCTTATTCATTAATTTAACATAGCTGGGTCAGGATTTATCCAGGCCAGCTATTATAGGCGTGTTCATCTGTTAAAGAGTTTTATAAAAAGAAGATCTGTATACAGCTCCGTTAAGGTCCATGTATGGCCGGCTGTCCTACCATTTAGAGGACCAATATATAATACAGGATAATTTCACTTTTCAGGTCAAGTATGCTGCACAAGTGTTTAGCAGAGATGTCGCTAACAATGTGACAATGCGGATGAAAACTTATAAGGCCATTTTAAGTGTTCATGACTATTGTGCGATACCTGCGAATATCGATAATGGCTTTTTCACTTCTGAGATCATTTTATTTATAAATAATTTACATATTTGATAGCTTAAACTGTTCTGGACACACTAAAAGCAATTTAAAAAACGCATTGTCCTTAAATTCCAACCATTTAGAGTTTTGGAATCAAGCATTGAAAAAGCTAGAATCGATGAAATTTGATGCTACAGACTCAAAGGAAAGTAAGCCCCTTTGTTTATGTAACTTCATTCACAATATTAAAACAATTAAACTTGTGATTTACAGCGTTCAACTGCAATGTTAAGTTATTATTTGAAAACAAAACAAAATCATGTATTAACTATATCTTCACATTTATAATATGTTTACTTTGTTGGTACAGGATTTCAATGTTGAGGGGTTTATGTAATTACACAAATTATTAGTCCTTAATCATAGTGATGTTGTATGTTTTAATACGCTTAAACGTAAGAGTTTTACTCGTCATAAGGTGATTGCAAAAAAGTAGTTTATAAACGCGCTAAATACACTACCTCAAGGGCGGTGTGGAAACGTGTGCATATTATGACGATTACAACTCTTCCAAATTTTTAAATTGTTATGGTACTTATCTCAGAAACTTGGTGAGAAAAGTAATTTTATGATAAAACTTAATAATAAAAATAAAGCTGTAAGTCGCATAATGCCCTAGTAATGAGTCTCTTAATTTTAAAATTATTTTCAATAAATACATTATTTACATTATTTCTTTTTGTTTAATTTTTGTAACTGTAATTATAGGAATTACTAAGGAATGGTTAAATCGGTATAATCGAAAACCGGAAAGAATCGGTAATTTACAGTAAAGTACAACACTATTTAAAGTGCGATTAGGTTACGGTTTTAAATGATCGGTTTTAAGCACATCCCTAAAATTACTACGCTACTAAACTGCCCATTCATGCTTTTCACATCTATAGATACTGTAGGAAAGAGACAAACTTGCACCTTGCTTTGAATTGCCATAGGTGGAGGTGAAATAGATAGTGAATTTATGAATGAAGTTCATTATTATGTTGATATTGGTTTTTTCTATATACTAGTTAGTTTGTGTGTAGTATTTATGCGCCTCGCTATCAGGCACAAACGTCTCTATGGACATCGTTCGTCTATCTCTCTGCTGTGGTTGTCTATGTTTGTCATGTTGACTCTTTGTAATCTTTTGTTTTAAAGTTAATAGTTTATGAATATTAGTTACAATTTTAGGTTCTAAATATGTTGAAGCTACTGGAATACTGGATCTTAAATTTCTACTATGTAAAATTTGTGAAGGGGTCACAGATAACCCAGACAAGTTACTGTTATTATAGTTAAAAAGATAGTCACGATAATCCTTACCATCCTCTATAGCTTTTTTAACTATATTTTTACTTATATTGACAGCCTTCTCAGCCATACCATTGCTTCTAGGATAATGAGGACTACTTGTTACAATAGAAATATCTTTCTTTTTATAATATGCAAGACACTCTTGTGATTTGAAGGGGTTATTATCCGCAATAATCACACACGGATAACCCAAGCGGGTAAATACATCTTGGCAAGCGTTAATAACTGATTTTGAAGTTTTAGACTTTAAAGGTATGATCTCTAACCAATGTGACAAGTAATCAACAAGCACAAGATAAGCTTTGCCAGCATATTCCATAATATCCATTCCCACTTTATAATATCTGTACTTAGGGATTGAATGTGATATTAAAGGTTCATGCACATTAGCAGGTCTGAACTTTTCACAAGTACGACATTTCAATATAAAAGTCTTTATATCCAGGGACAAATTTGGCCAATAAAATAATTGACGGGCTTTAGCAATACACTTGTTCATTCCAATATGTCCTTCATGCACTAATTCTATAACATACATACGTAGTGAACTAGGAACAACAAGCCTATTGCCAAAGAATAACAATCCATCCTGTACAAATAGCTGTTCTTTAAATTTGGCAAAATGTTGCAATTGTTTACTTAATTTTCGAGGCCATCCATGATAATAATAAATACATATTTTGGAGAGTATTAGATCATTATTTGTCTCTTTACGGAAGATAGCTTTTCTTTCATCAGACATAGGCAAATGTTTTGAAACAGTGTGTACCATCTGCAGCATTTCTTTGTCATGCTCAGTGACCTCTAAGCTGTTTCTGGATAACATATCCGCAAAGTGTACATATTTACCTGGCACATAATAAACATTTAATTTATACATTAATAATTTTAACCTTAACCTTTTCAGTCTAGGAGAACCAATCTTGCTTATTTGTTTATTCATAATAGATACAATAGGTTTATGATCTGTTTGTACATCAACCTCTGAACCATAAATATATTTGTGAAATTTCTTAGCACCAAAACAAATAGACAGCAATTCTTTTTCGGTTTGTCCATAGTTAAGCTCAGCATTATTCATAGATCTTGATACACAAGCCACTAATTTTAACTTGCCAGAATCATCTGGTTGAAATAAACAACAACCTAAACCTTTACTTGACGCATCACATTGCAAAATGATTTTCCTTTTAGAATCAAATGGACAAAGTGCTGGAGCTTTACTTATCTGCTCTTTCAATTTAGCAAAAACTTTATCATGTATGGGTAACCACAAAAACTCTACATCCTTTTTTAACAATTTACACAAAGGAGACATCAACTCTGCCATCTCAGGTACATAACGTCTGACATAATTAAGTGAACCAATAATTCTCATTAACTCATCCTTATTAGTTGGTGGTTTTAGCTTTAACAATGACTCTACTCTAGATTTATCTATAGACATACCATTTTCATTAAAAATTTGACCCACATATTTCACTTCCCGTTGCCTAAATTGAAACTTTTTCTCATTAAATACAATTCCAATCTCTTTAGCCTTACTCATCACACTTAGCAATGCTTGGTCATGTTCCTCTATAGACTTTCCCATAACCAATATGTCATCAGCCCAAACAACTACATTTTTTAATTTATTGAAATGAGACTCAAGTACATCTTGGAATAACTCAGGTGCATTCATTAAACCATAGGGTAAAACTAAATACCTATAGACACCAAATTGGGTAGAAAAACAACATTTCCATGATGATTTTTCATCTAAACTTAAATGATGAAATCCTTCCGAGAGATCTAAAACAGAAAAATATTTCTTGCCATTTAACTTGAAAGCAAGCTCTTCTAAGGTTGGCAAAGACTTAGGCTTCTTTATAATATATTTATTTAGATCAGACGGGTCCAAACAAAGTCTTAGAGATTTAAATTAAACAAACAAAGTCTTATTTTTTTATTGGGCTTCTCAACCAAAACTATACGATTGATACATGCATTTTCATTAAGATTATCAACCTTTACAATTGCATTTCTACTTTCTAATCTATCCAATTCACATTTTAATGGATCTAAAAGACAATTAGGTATCCTTGAAGGTGGATGACATATTTGCTCAGTAATATTCCTTGTTGTAATACTATAGGTGCCTGGCAACTTACCGATGCCTGTAAATACATTCTTGTGCTCCGATATAAACTTATCTTTTAATGAGTCAGAAGTACTCTCAGCACTATGCACCCTATTGACCAGATTTAAAGAAATACAACCCGGCAAACCTAAGAGCATGGAATGACAGTCTACCACAAAATTTTCATAACATTTTACATTTTTATATTCACACTTTAAATTGACCATGCCCACAGGTGAGACTTTACTGCCTTCAAATGATACCAATTGTATATTTGTCTTTATTAATTTTAAATTTACTGTATTATTTATTTGATTGAATATTTTTAACGGCATTATACTTATATCTGCCCCCGTGTCCAGTTTACACTTAACAGGAAAGCTCTCAATGTTTATAATTTCTAACCACTCAGACTCGGGTTTACACTCAGACACTACCGCATTACAGAATAAATTTTCACTATCACTTTCCGATGAATTTTCACTTTGACACTGGACTTCTTTAACAGTTTTATTACGCACCTTACAGCTGACAGCAAAATGATTTTTAATTCCACACTTCTTGCATGCTTTTCCAAAAGCAGGGCACTCTCGACGTCCATGAATAGTTTGGCACCGTCTGCACTTAAATTTACCTGTAGACTCAGGTCTCTTCTTATACTTATTTGCATCAACCTCACACGTAGGGTTCATTTCCTTGACTTGAAGTTTACTTTGCTCTGACGTCCTGCAAAAGTTTGCAGCTTTTTCTAGCGTCAGTCCATCCAGCCTCAGTAGTTGTTCCTGCACATGTTTATCATATATTCCTTGTACAATTTTATCTCTCAACAACTGATCTTCGATGGATTCTTTAGTTGTATCGCTATAATTACAATTTAACATTAGTTGTTTTACATCTGTTAGGAAATTATCGAAACTTTCACCCTCTTTTTGCTTCCTGTCATTTAATTTAAATCTCTCAAAAACTTCGTTTGACCTTGGGCTAACATATTTATCAATAGCCTGTATTACCGCTTCAAAATTTCCTGTTTTTCCATCCGGTATCGGTAATGTTTGTAACACCCGCGCTGAATCCATGCCTAGCATATTTCTCAGCAACGCTAAGCGAATCTTGTCACTTGCCCCATCTTGGCCAGTTGAAACTAAATAATCTTCAAAACATGTCCGCCATAGCTTCCATTCAGCGGCAGCACCAGACGCCCGCAGATCAAAATTTGGTAACAATTTAACACTTCTTTCCATCGTGATACAACTTTAATACTTTAATAATGTTTTCACGACTGCGCCATGTTTTATATTTTAAAACTTTAGATTATATTTTAAATAATATTTAATAAAACACTTGGTAAAATTCACATCTTATATTTTCACAGAGTGACACCTGGACACCGACTCCTAAATCTAACTCACATAGACATAGACTAAATCAACCATAGAACAGTTAGGGTCCAAGAGCGAGCGAAGCGAGCTCGAGACTATAGGGCGCCCCGACTCGGATAATTTAGGTGACGAAGAGGATGGCGGGGCCTGCAAGGCCCCGCCATCCTCTGAGTGGTTATTTTCTTTTATGACCACTCAGAAAATAGGAGCCCCGCGAAGCGGGGCTCCGTCGACCAGCGCTTGGAGGTGGTAAGTAGGAGAAGGTGATGACTAAGGATGTTTCTTCCCTTCCTCCCTCCCCCCTCTCATCTCCCTCCACCACGGCACTTCATAATTTTCATAATGCACTTCGTAATTTTCATAATTCATAGTAAAAATAACCTCAAAATTTTTAAATTTAAAAAATTTATTTCTCGGCAACTATTACGTTCCGACGAATATGGCTTGGGGGGAGGGTAACCCCCCTCCACCCCCCCCCCCCCCTCCTGAACTAGAATTAAACTAGAATAACTTTACAATCAAAAATTGCAACAAAGGGAAATATGAAATAAGCTCAATATTACATTGACTTTTCATGAGTGGCGCTTTTGTGTGATAGTGAATTTGAATAGTAGGTATTATCGTTAACTGTCTCTAAGGCAATTTTAATGCTTACTGGGAGGAAAAGGCAATGTTCGTCTGGCATCATCATCGGCCTAGTGGATTGGAGATCTTCCTATGTACGTGCCTACGTGTTCTTTATATTTATTCATTAATTTTTAGTAAATTGCAATTTTCCCCTTAATATCAATATAGCCTAGTCCAAATTCATAAAATATAAGGGGATTTATTGAATTTATTTTTGTCTTTCTCACTCTCACGGAGATTTGGTAGGTGCGACATGCAGCGTCGCGGAAGAATATAGCAGAAAAACGACGTTTTACCTAATTACTCAAAAACTAAGCCAGTTATCAAAAATCTGTTCTAAGCGTTTTAGGATATTATTATTACCGATACATTAAAACAAAAATTACAATTACATCCATTGTAGTTTCCGATAAAACATAGAAAAACTGAGATTTTGGAGCAACTTTTGGGAGAACTTTCTATCGAGAAAATTTTATCCAATCGTGTTTCTGCTTCTAAGCGATTTTAGATTAAAGACCCAAAATACATGACGTGTAAATTTGAAAGTAATTGTCTTTATAGTTTTTGCATAAAACTTCATTCAAAATCACCTAAATACGGCTTGTAGGGCGTTAAGGTAAAACATTATTGATTTTTAATATTACACAATTTTAAAATGAAATGTCTGTAAAGTACTTAGGTAGGTATGTCTCCTGGATTAAGTAAAACTTAAAAAATAATAAGTAATAATAATAAGTTGTAGTAGTTATTATAGTTTGATGAGATCAGATTTAACGACACAATCAAAATGCTATAAATTTTATCAAAGGCAATGGGGTAAACAGTACAAATATTTAATTTTAGTTGGGTTTAGAATTATCTTACGGTTAGGTAAGTTCATATGTTGCTGTTTAGCGTGATTGTTGGAGTTCGCGGCATGATACGGTAAGCTCATAATATAATAATGTAGCCTTCACTGACGGATGTCTTTCCACAAATATTTAATATATCCACTGCTATTTGAGCTGATGCAATATACATGTCATGTACCATATATTTCATGAATTTTGCACTAATTACCGTAAAAAAAGATATGAGGGAAAATCAGTATCATGTATGCAAGGCGTCAACATTCTGCATTAGTGGCTTACTCTCTGGGGTGTATCAATTGTGGAACTGGACACTGGTTCAAGCATCTTTTTGAAACTCAACGGTCGTTGTCGACCGACACTAATGGTACTGACATACATAAACAGCTCCGCCCTTAGTTATTTTTAAATGGATGTTTTTAAATTAACATAAATATTCCAGTAAAAAATTAAAAACAAAAGGAAAAAGAGGAAAGCTGGCCTTGTCAGAAATTGCCAACTTCACAAAAAAAAAATTAAACAAAGGGAGAGATGTAGTGTACTGTCTGTGGGTAGTCATAGAACAACAGGAAAACAAGTATATATAAGGTAACTACTACTGTAGTCTGTAGTAGGTACCTAAATAGTGTTTGAATTAAATCAATAGTTACGCACTATTTGTATGGCAAAGTGAAAAAATCAGTGACCGACTCGTAGTCACACCAGATTATCACACCGGTGTTACAAACAGGATTTTTTTTCTCTTTTGTCACACCACTGATTTTTCCACACCATGTATACGATAATTGCTAGTGCAGTACCTACATTTTTTCTATTATAAATCGATAATATAAAATATTTATAGGTAATTAGGTTGAGGTTATTTTCCTTTTATGACCACCCAGAAATAGGAGCCCCGCCAAGCGGGGCTCCGTCGACAGGAACTTGGAGGGGGTGAGGGGGAGAGCGATAATATAAAATATTTATAGGTAATTAGGTTAAGGTTATTTTCCTTTTATGACCACCCAGAAATAGGAGCCCCGCGAAGCGGGGCTCCGTTGACAGGAACTTGGAGGGGGTGAGGGGGAGAGGAATAATATAAAATATCGTATTGCATAAATATCAAGAATTATTTTCTATTAAGTAATACATTTAAAAAGTTTTGTTAGTCACTGTACAAAATCTGGTTAATTTAACCAACTAGGACAGTACTAGTTAGGTATAAATGGTGTAGAAAAATCATTGGTGTGACAAAAAAGAAAAAAAATCTTGTTTGTAACACGGGTATGATAATCTGGTGTGACTACTAGTCGGTAGTCAAAAAATCCACACGCTATCCACGGCCGGTGGCGCGTAGATGAAAGCAACTATAGTCTACTATTCGCTTAGAATTTGTCGTTACAAGCACAGTCGGCATCGATTGATGTCCTTTTGAGAACACCGACGACATAAAAATCATTTACCGTATAATAACCCTGAACAAGTTGCTTTTTAACAGCATGTTTGAACTTATGTAATGGTAAGGCTAAAATTGCCTTCCGAAATTTTGGGATCATTAAAAGAGTATACCCACTCAACTCCACAAAGGATTTCTATCCTACTGGTGTCACCGTAACACTTAGGTCTTTGTTTAGTGTTCACGTTAGCACTAAACAGGTTTCGTTTCCCGCCAGTCCAGCTAGTCGCCGCAATACCAATGATATCATCGCCCGCTCTCATCGCCGGGCCTCGGACACAATATGACATCATTCAACCTTACTCCGAACCTCTGCTTATATGTTTTAGTTAACACTGGCGCCCGTGCGTCCATGACGTGCGAATCGAGATTTCCTTCGCGCAACGGAATATAGACAACAATACAACTTTCTCTATTTTATCAGTTCTATGTGAGTGCATCTATTGGAGGTTTGTCTATACTTGTTGATATGTATTAATGTGAGTGATGATATAGATAATAGATATACGTTTATTAAGGAATTAAAGAGTTGTGTGAATCTCGATTTCCCCTTCAAACAGTGCGACCTTCACCTACGACTCTAGGTAGAGTTCGAAGTGTTGTTTAGCATGGACTTTCGTTATTGTTTTGTTTTTAGGGTTCCGTGCTCAAATGGCGTTCCATGCTCACTACGTCTTCCGTCTTTCTGATCGCGAATAGTGTTCCATGGACTACTTATAAATAAATACTTATAAATAACTATGTAAATGATGTGGTGTATAGTTTCTACGATTATAAAAGTTGGTACCTACTTATGTATAAAATTAGACCTCAAAATACCTTAAATTTGAATGTTTAGATATTTTACCTGCAGATAAACCTAGTGTCGTCTTATATCTGCAGTGCACTCTCTATTCCCTTACTTTAATGGTCAGCTGTTCTATGGCAGCAGAAAAAAATTGGATCCTACCTACTTATTTAGAAGTAAGTACCTACCTACCTACCACAAGTAAGTATGTACCTACCTACGATCTACGAAGTAAAACTAAAAGTAGAGTAGGTAACTTAATATCATGATTCATGGTAGTTAAGTAATGAATTAATTCGCTCGACCTCGGTTTGTGCCTATTTACCTGCCACAGAAGCACCATAACAGAAACAATTGTTTTGAATAAATACCTAATTAATTTTCGATTTTCCGGTTGACAGTAAGTAGGTACACTTTGAAATACTCTCTACTAGTGCTACTCGGTACCTTTTCTTATACTTACGTGAGGTTTATTTTAATTTGTAACAAAAAACCAGATACTTAGCCGTAAGAAAAAGTCAAACAATTGAAATCGTTTCACAGAACAATAATGGAGGAGCTGAAATCAGGACGCGGTATACAAATGGTGATTCCTGGTCCCGAACACACGTTCGCATTGGACGAGGAGGCGCTAAAGGCACTGATATTGCAAGAGGACATCAAGGACAGGTCCGTCGTCGTCATCTCCGTGGCCGGCGCCTTCAGGAAGGGCAAGTCGTTCCTGCTGGACTTCTTCCTGCGGTACATGCACCACAAGGTCCGTACCGTATAAGAGTTAGTTCTTGACTTCTTAAAAATATCTCGATGATGCCTCGTATTTACGTGATAGGTTCTTCTAAGGAGTGATGTTATGAAAGTCAAGACTTAAGGAAGCTTTTAAAAAATTTCCATCAAAGCCAAGGTATTAATATAATAAAATTTTTACTTTTCAGTATGTTCTTGGTGGCAGCGGCGACTGGCTGGGTTCCGAAGATGAGCCCCTGCAGGGCTTCAGCTGGAGAGGCGGCTCCGAGCGCGACACCACCGGCTTGCTGTTGTGGTCGCAGCCTTTCAGAACCACACTCGCCAATGGGGAAAAGGTGTGTATAAAATTGATTTCATACACCGATACATATACGTAATATCGACGTTGAGACTAGTTATAGGTAGTTCAATCTACGAAGAACCTTCACCATCTTCAAAAGGCTTGTTTATTCGTAAGGAGTTAGGAAGGAGTGGGGCGCGTCGTCGTAGATTGCACTACCTCAGAATATTCTAATTATGCTGGACGCGACAAAATCTGTAATTTTCACAAGTCCACTACAAACGAACCAATCTAGCTTGATAGTGGCCAACGGAACTAGAAATTCCAGGATGTGAATTGGAATTCTAAGGGGTTATGTTGGAGATAAACTTTAATTAGGTATCCACGTTTTTGTATCGTAATTTGCCGCAGTCCCTGATCGCTCAGAGTTGACCCGATCTCACCTCTATTAACTACTCCTCATTGTCTATTATATATGTTCCAGGTAGTGATATTCCTGATGGACACGCAAGGCACGTTCGACAGCGAGTCCACGGTGAAGGACAACGCCACCGTGTTCGCGCTCTCCACCATGCTGAGCTCCGTGCAGATCTACAACCTGTCGCAGAACATCGAGGAGGATGACCTGCAGCACTTGCAGGTGAGAATGAGCATCGAGTCGCTGTAGCATGCACACGTCTACACATATGAGGATCCTTACCTCGTTCCTCTCTCAGGGTGCAGTGAATGGGGTGGAAGCTGTGGCAGGGCGCCCGTTTGGATCTAAGCTCTTGGCGTGTCACAAAATAAGTACCATAGGCCATAGTTCCCGAGGCGCCTTTCTGACTCTACAATTCATCTTTCCTCTCTCACCTTCTCTGTTACCATTTCTGGGACTGCACTGATTTTCGGACTCGCCTCTCAAACTCGCCTTTCCAACAATATGAAGCAGAATATTTACATTTCTCAAACAATTGTTTCAAACAATAAAATCATAATGTTGTACCTAAGTGGAAGTACGATTGTGTGCAAATATAAAATTGATATTTAAGATTCGGAGCTGACTGGTTCGTAGCGGAGATTTGAAAGTAACCATGAATCGTCGCGTTTCAGCTCGTAGAAGTTCACAGGGATATATACGCCACCGCGGAAATCTGCCCGATATTAACTCTATTTTTCTAATTAGCGCAGGGATAGAGTCTACGCGACTCTTTTCCTGTGTCCACCTGTGCGCTAAGATATGCCCCACGCCACGACTCACAAGAATTTTTTTCGATCTCTTTCCTCTGTCTATACTAAGTCGATCAAATTTTCTCGTGGCACCAATTACTGGTACTTTAGCGCTACTATAGTCTGGCAACACTGGCCATTCCACATGTCAACAATCGTGTGTCGTTCTGTTTTCCAGCTGTTCACGGCCTACGGGCTCCTGGCGCAGGAGAGCAGCGTCGGCAAGCCGTTCCAGCGCCTGCAGCTGCTGGTGCGCGACTGGAGCTTCCCCTACGATCACGCGTACGGCGCGGAGGGCGGCCGGGAGCTGCTCGCCAAGAGACTGAAGGTACACGATATATCATTTACTATGACTTTTTGAAACATAGCTCGCAGGACCGATGGACGTTGGGGACCCAAGGTGCTGGAATGGCGGCCACGCACCGGGAAGCGCTGTCGGTCGACCCCCCACCAGGTGGACGGACGACATTAAGAGGGTCGCGGGGAGTCGCTGGCGCCAGGCCGCGCAAGATCGTGGTGTTTGGCGGTCATTTCAGGAGGCCTATGTCCAGCTGTGGACGTCCGTCGGCTGAAACGACGATGACTTTTTGGAAAAGAGCAAGTGCTGAGTTGCTTGCCAGTTTTGACTTTTTATGGGAGCTTGTAAGCTGGGCCTATGTGAAAAATAAAGATCTTCATTTTCATTCATAGCTGAAACCACAGACGTAGGTCCTGTGACTTCCTGTATAATCTACATAAGAAGCGAGATCCATTCCAGATGAGCCTGTTTTGTAGTATGTAGCGACGCGTGGGCGTGCGGGGCGATGAGATACGGCGGGGCCGCCATCTTGCCATAGCTAGGTAGCTGAAAAGAAAATGCCGTGTGATAGCTGTCGGCGTTAGAGCCTTTTTTTTTTTTTTTTACCCACAGGAAATGCCTGACGCATACCCCTCCGTCAGGGGACACGGAGGGGTTATGTGGGGCTTGCACCCACTAAAACCTGTGCTTTGCCACGACGGACCTCGTTGGCGGGAGTACGGGATTCACTTGCGTATTCACCGCGCTTCCGCCAGGCCTCGACCCGCCACCGAAGCGGCAGGTCCCGCCGCTGCTGCCGGCAGCCTGGCCACTGCCGACCCTCCTGGGAGGCGCGTCCCGAACAGGTCGCGCCACCACCTCGGCCTGTCGGTGGAATTCGGGTGACGGACGCCAGAACCCCTTACGTACGTCACCCGCAGGCCGGCACCGGTCGCCGAAGGAAGGTGTTCGCACCCCAGCAAGCGGCGCGTCTCCTGCGAGAGGGATGTGCCGCCGTAAATATCCCTCTCGACGAGCGTTCCCGCCCACTTCGGTGATTTTTTTTACGAGGTTGTCTTCCTCGTAGTGCCCCGAAGGGACTTGTGGGCGTTTCCGCCCCCGCCTGTAATTTTTTAATGAGGTTTTCTTCCTCCTCCGGGGTTGGTGCGTTTCGACACTGTGTCCTCTGCTGGGACTCAGTGGGACACGCGAAGAAACGTCACCTATCTGCCGGGCCAAGCTATTCGCCGTCGGTTATCAACCGACGTTACCAGGGAGCACCGGCCCGTGCGCTACAGAGAGGCACCGTAGCACTCGGGCACTCGTGGAGGTTGCTTGGCGGAGCCCCCCCGGCGTTAGAGCCTAACTTTTGGAGACCAAAGGCCGTTCGGCTAACCTGGCCCTCGCTTCGGTTAAGACTACGGGTTGTCAGGCACAAAATCAAACTAGTAAATGAATTTAAAGACCACAATATATTAAATTTCGAAATGAGCTACGATTGATACAAATTCGTTTTAACGATTAGAGGGGTTAGTTAGTAATCTGAAGTTAAGACTAGGTACATGCGACTAAATTGACGTCGTTAATCGACCCTTCGTGACGCTGCTGTAAAACGCAGTAGATAATAGTTCGAAAGTTTACTGTCCTTGACACGAGGAACTCCGAGGCGACGATCCGTCGACGAACAGGCGCCGAGGGGCGGCGTGGCGAGGTGCGTCCGCGCCCACGAGCGCGGACTGCTGCAGGTGGTCGGCGAGCTGGCAGGAAGCGCGCTGTCCAGGCGTAGCGTGAGGGCCTGCAGTCACTCGCAGGAGGAACGACGGGCGCGCACGGGGTCCGCGCCAACACGTTGCATTCGGTCACACTTGGGGGCACCCACTTTGTTTAGGGCGGTCACGACACTTTTACGCATTCACTCACGCAGTTGTTATGTTCATGTTTTCTGTCTACGCATACACACACCCACAACTACACATACAAACACACACACTCACACACACACACACTCACACTCTCACTCACACACACGCACACACACACACACACACACACACACACACACACACACACACCACTTAATCATGTTTTTTGAATAGTCAAACTTTAAGTTTGTACATGTACAGTTTAAGTATTCGATGGATCCAAGGGAAGGCTATGGTGCCCGTAACACAGGTTTTCCTAGTACGGACGCCAAAGCACTCCATCAGGTTAAACATCTTTTTTGTATCTACCTATTCTGTGCACTAGATATAAGGAGATTTTTGTACTGTGCAACATTTTCATTGGTTCAATAATAAATAAATTGAAATTAAATTGATTCACTGGCCGTCTTAATTAGTTACTCATCGATAACGGGGATTCCGGAAGCTTCTGATCGGCAACCATGACGCTACGTTTTTGCAAAAGGTGTCGCGGAGCGGTTAGTCCGCCATTATCGTGTTATCGTCCGTCAGTCGCCGTACCACGCAGGAAGATTAACGGGTCATGTTTTGGGGAACCGCGAAGCGGTCAGTGAGGTTGAGGTCCTCCAGATACAAATCTGGGGCCGAGAAGCGGCTTCACATCTTAAATCGTGAAAGACGGGCTGAGCGGGTCGGAACGCACGCTGAAGGCGCGGCAGTCCGGAAGCGACTCTGCCTGGTCGGGGTCGTTCGTTTTCTTACCCCATTCGCTCTGCCGTGGAGTTAGTGCTATTTGCTAGCAGTAGACTATACGTTCAATTTAACTTTCCAGCGCGTTCACTTTATGGTTATGGTCAACTTAGGCGAGCTGGGGTTAATTTTGACAAGAAACCTTTCATAAAGGAAATAAGTAGTGTATAACACTACAAGTACCAAATTAATCTATATGGTTCATGTGGCAGGAACAACTCAAGCACCACCCGCTACCAATTCCCGATCAAGAACCAAAGCAAAGTTCCCAAGCGAGCGATACCACCACCATCTACAACACTTTCAACATACGTTTCGTTTTGACACCGGGACATCCTCAAGAAATGTTGACTTCACAATAAGAAAGGGTATAGACACCACAATCTCGAGAGCGGGGGATGCTTGGCTTGGCTGCGTCTATTCAAAAGTAATTCTCGTAATCAACAAAGAGGTCTTAATATCACTTAGTCTATAACCACGCCACTTGTTCCCTGGGGCAGGTCCGCGAGGGCCAGCACCACGAGCTGCAGTCGCTGCGGCGGCACATCGCCGACTGCTTCGAGGAGCTGGCGTGCTTCCTCATGCCGCACCCCGGCCTCAGCGTCGCCACCAACCCCAACTTCAACGGAAACCTCTCCGGTAACACCACATCCACACATCTGCTCTGTGATACGAGGAGCTGGCGTGCTTCCTCATGCCGCACCCCGGCCTCAGCGTCGCCACCAACCCCAACTTCAACGGAAACCTCTCCGGTAACACCACATCCACACATCTGCTCTGTGATACGAGGAGCTGGCGTGCTTCCTCATGCCGCACCCCGGCCTCAGCGTCGCCACCAACCCCAACTTCAACGGAAACCTCTCCGGTAACACCACATCCACACATCTGCTCTGTGATACGAGGAGCTGGCGTGCTTCCTCATGCCGCACCCCGGCCTCAGCGTCGCCACCAACCCCAACTTCAACGGAAACCTCTCCGGTAACACCACATCCACACATCTGCTCTGTGATACGAGGAGCTGGCGTGCTTCCTCATGCCGCACCCCGGCCTCAGCGTCGCCACCAACCCCAACTTCAACGGAAACCTCTCCGGTAACACCACATCCACACATCTGCTCTGTGATACGAGGAGCTGGCGTGCTTCCTCATGCCGCACCCCGGCCTCAGCGTCGCCACCAACCCCAACTTCAACGGAAACCTCTCCGGTAACACCACATCCACACATCTGCTCTGTGATACGAGGAGCTGGCGTGCTTCCTCATGCCGCACCCCGGCCTCAGCGTCGCCACCAACCCCAACTTCAACGGAAACCTCTCCGGTAACACCACATCCACACATCTGCTCTGTGATACGAGGAGCTGGCGTGCTTCCTCATGCCGCACCCCGGCCTCAGCGTCGCCACCAACCCCAACTTCAACGGAAACCTCTCCGGTAACACCACATCCACACATCTGCTCTGTGATACGAGGAGCTGGCGTGCTTCCTCATGCCGCACCCCGGCCTCAGCGTCGCCACCAACCCCAACTTCAACGGAAACCTCTCCGGTAACACCACATCCACACATCTGCTCTGTGATACGAGGAGCTGGCGTGCTTCCTCATGCCGCACCCCGGCCTCAGCGTCGCCACCAACCCCAACTTCAACGGAAACCTCTCCGGTAACACCACATCCACACATCTGCTCTGTGATACGAGGAGCTGGCGTGCTTCCTCATGCCGCACCCCGGCCTCAGCGTCGCCACCAACCCCAACTTCAACGGAAACCTCTCCGGTAACACCACATCCACACATCTGCTCTGTGATACGAGGAGCTGGCGTGCTTCCTCATGCCGCACCCCGGCCTCAGCGTCGCCACCAACCCCAACTTCAACGGAAACCTCTCCGGTAGGTACTACATCCACACATCTGCTCTATGATACTCATCAGTAAAAGGTGTTTGCATCGGCCGAACGGCGGAGACAATAATGATAACTTAAAATTAATAGGCAAAATGAAAAGGTGTTGCTAATTTACCTACTGACGTCAAAAATGGTTGATTTGACGCCTGTAGTAACACAGACCTAGAAAACAATATGTTAAGTGGCCTCGTCTACAAAATTAAGGGGATTGATTGAATTTATTTTTGTCTTTCTCACTCTCACGGAGATTTGGTAGGTGCGACATGCAGCGTCGCGAAAGAATATAGCAGAAAAACGACGTTTTACCTAATTACTCAAAAACTAAGCTGGTTATCAAAAATCCGTTCTAAGCGTTTTAGGATATTATTATTACCGATACATTAAAACTAAAATTACAATTACATCCATTGTAGTTTCCGATAAAATATAGAAAAACTGAGATTTTGGAGCAACTTTTGGGAGAACTTTCTATCGAGAAAATTTTATCCAATCGTGTTTCTGCTTCTTAGCGATATTAGATTAAAGACCCAAAATACATGACGTGTAAATTTGAAAGTAATTTTCTTTATAGTTTTTGCATAAAACTTCATTCAAAATCACCTAAATACGGCTTGTAGGCCGATAACGTGACTATTTTTAATCTGTCAAGTGGCGTTTAAGATGGCCTCGAAACCTAGGATAGCTTAGGATAGTAACTCGAAACATGAACATTTGACAACAAATCTCGGCACTCATTATGGCGCCGGATGTCACGCAAGTCTAGGCTAGATTGAATGATAGGGCATCTCCATAGTTTCGTTATGTCTTTTAGTAAGGACACCATACAATTCACTCAGCAATCGCCTAAAGCATTTTGACAGATGGCGCTACTGTTGCTTGTTTTGGTTTACGTTAAACGTTCGGATACCTGTCCGGATATCCTCAGGTTCAAATCGGTGTTGGAAAATGCTAAAGTACGGCCGCGGAGCACGAAGAATTTCGTACATTAACCTGTTACTACCTGTCTCTGTCACTCCCCCGTCAATATAATGCGGTCACGCTCGCACAGGACGGGGTCATTGCATCTGTGCGAGCGTGACCGCATTATTTCCTGTGCGAGCGTGACCGCATTATATTGACGCGGGAGTGACAGAGACAGGTAGCAACAGGTTGATGTACGAAATTCTTCGTGCTCCGCGACCGGACTTCATTTTAAGTTCGGTTTGAGTAAGAAAACAAAGGAGAGATTTTATTTCAGACATAAGCCAAGATTTCAAGTTGTCCCTGAAGCAGCTGGTGCCAATGCTGTTGGCGCCGGAGAGCCTCCTCGTGAAGCGGATCGGCGAGCACCGGCTCAAGGCCAAGGACCTACTGCAGTACTTCAAGTCTTACATGAACATCTTCAACGGCGACAGCTTGCCGGAACCTAAAACTATTTTGGCGGTAAAAATAGGCATATGTGCATGACCCCGGTCAAAACGTAGACCTACCTGTATTATCACACTATAATATTATATAGGCGAAAGTTTGTGTGTAAGTGTCTGTGTGTGTGTGTGTAAGTGTGTATGTTTGTTACTCCTTCACGCCGCAACTACTGAACCGATTTGGCTGAAATTTGGAACACAGGTAGTTTATAACCCGGATTAAAACATAGGCTACTTTTTATCCCGGTCCATAGTTCCCATGGGATATTTAAAAAACCCTAATTTTCACCGAAATTCACGCGGGCGAAGCCGCGGGCAAAAGCTATAGTCATTTAATAAATCGACGAGCATAACCCGTTCGCAGAAGTGTTGCCGATGAGTTCCCCTCCCACTTCATTACACTACCGCGGCCCGCATTCGTCTGATAACAGACGAGCGCGGGTCGCGGTAGTAGGAAGTGGGAGGGGAAGTCATCGGAAAAACATCTGCGAACGGGTAGTATAGGTATTATACCTCTGTAGTATTGGTTAATACATTTCAGCGTGTTACCCCAGAGTTTATAAATAGTTATTATTGTTAGAATTTTTTAATTATTACAAAAGTTTTGAAATATCGGACCGCAAGACCATTCATTCGAATTAAAAAGAGCCTATTTTTTTAAGCGACTCCAAGACCGCTCGACTATAACCAATCAAAACAAAAACATCTGACATCTTGCTTTAAAATCGAGTCATAATTTCTATTTTTCTCCATTTTAAAGAATCCTATGCTCATCATAATATCGGTTACAGCAAACGTAGTGATTATATTATACTCTTTGCAGTGGCGTGGCATGGGGGAGGGGGGGGGGCGGGGGGGGCGGACCGCCCCGGGCGGCCAAATACGAAAGGGCGGCATACGGCATACGAAAGGGCGACTTATTCTGAGAAAACTTAAAAAATTTTTCGCTCGCTTCGCTCGCGTTTGCTGATATATTTTGTCAAGTATAAACATCCGCTCTAACATCTGCTTTTCGGCAAAATTTCTGTTTGTCACTGAGCTCTATCTCATGAACCATACTTGAAAATTTAAAATATGCTATAGATAGATAACAAATCAACAAAGATTAATAACAAAACAAAATTAAGTTAAAACGTAAAAAAAGTTAAATTTTCGAGGTTTTTTTGCTCGATTTTAACAATAAGTTAGGTTCAAGGTTACTGCGACGTTGAAAATTCAACTATTGCAAGTTCAGCCTGTAAAAAGTACTTCATGCTTTTTCCCCACCCTTAAAAGTTGTTTGGTACGTCCATGATGAGTACGCTGACAAATTTACGTCATAATTTAAAGTTAAATGCCCGTAAAACAATATTCTAATGAAACCGAATTATTAGTGTAGATCCAGATATGCACCCCCCTCAAAGAAATCCTGGCGGCGCCCATGTTTCTCATTATGTTGATGTTCACCTGATAGGTGAACCAACTCTTTGGCCAAAGAACTGGCATTAAATAAACATTTAGCCCCATGGCCAAGTATGGCTATAAAGCTAGGCAATAGCGCCAGTGTTTTGGGCGCCATGCCATTAAGCGAGCACTTGGACAGTGTGTACTTTTGTAAATATTTTGCACTTTAGAGTTTAGTTGCTATTTTATTATTATAATGGGCTCGAAAAGCGCAGCGGTGCGACCGTCGTTATTATTTATTGGACAACCAAGATCAAACCTCACTTTGCTTTTGTACTTTTTCTGTTTAATGAATATTTATTACACGACTGGCCAAAAAAAGGAGTGTAATGTTTTTAGGGTTCATGTACGTATGTATGTATGTTTGTGAGTTTTTTTATTCCACCATAACTTCTGAACGGCTGAAAAAATTTCGACATATGGGGTATTGTTGGAATCCATACATCCTCCCGAGTAACATAAACTATAGTTTTTTTGGAAAAAATCAATATGGCGAATGTGAGGCGCCATTTTAAAAAGTGGAAAACCAAATATTTTCTTTAATGAACACAAATATGGGTATCAAAATGAAGATATCAGAGAGTAGTAATCGAATATATAATATATGTTCAATGTATACTTCACACACATTGATATAGGTAGGATGTACATACAAAGATAACTTTTTTCGTGAGTTTCCATGACAACAATTCTCTAGAAGAATTAGATCGACTTAGAAATCGTTTCAAATAATAACCAACCAGAAATTTATTTGACATGTCCATAAATACCGCAAATCATCACAAAAAAGTATAAAAGAAAAATAATTATTAAATTAGTTATTTTAGTTGACATGGCAGTCGGGGGGCCGTTTTGTGGAACACCTCTTATTCTAAGAAGTACCCCGACTGCCATATCAACTAAAATAACTTGTTTCTTTTTAGTTCGTTTAATATTAGGGCATGCAGAACCGGTTCCGGTTCTTAATTTTGAATTCCCGGTTCTGCACTGAGCTCAGAACCGGGTACCCGGGATTTCCCGGTTCTTGGTAAAAAAGTCTAAATTTTTTAATTAAAAGCATTATTTTTAATATTCCTAGAAAAGGGGCTATTACGATTTGTAGTAAACATGAAATAGAAAATTATTTCCAAAAAACCGACTTCAAATGCCACTACAAAGAGTGAAATAATTTTTAATGTATACCAATTTGACGTCAGGCAATTGTTTATAATATTATCGTCTTTTCTTCGCACATGGAGTAGGTATTAGGAAGGACTATGATTGTACAAAACATTCAAGTGTTGTTATAAAATTTGAAGAGTTCTCTCGATTTCTCCAGGATCCCATCATCAGATCCTGACTTGCTGATTATGAAACCATCTGGAAAGTATATCCTTTCAAACAAAAAAATAATTTTCGATAAAATACGTAATACTTGGATTTTTTTAAAGAACCGGGAGAACCGGGAAGTCATTTTTAGAACCGGTTCTTTTAACACCTTAAAAATCCCGGGATTTCCCGGGATTTTAAGAACCGGGAAATTAATAAATTAATTTTTTTATTTTTAAAGTGAATATAATAATTAAATATAGCCTAATGCTAAGGTCACACGCGCGCCGTGCAGCCCGGCGGGCTGCCTGGTGGGCTGCACGGCATGCAGCCCGTCCCGGGCCGACGGACATTCAAGCTGTTCACACGCACGCCGTCGTGTCAGTAAGTGCCAGAATGGCGAGCAGCGAGGATCTCGGTGTTGTTGCTGCCATATCCTTTGCTGAGCCTTTGGCTTAACTTATTTTTATTGTCTCGTTTGACCATTCCGCCATGTTGTAATCTCCGATCATAGCGACTTTCTACCAACGTTGAATGAAGATCCACTCGTCGCGAAAGCGCGGGAGAGACTGACTGCCCGCGCGCGTGTAAACAGTCACCGGGCGCCCGCACATTCATCCTTTGAACTTTGCCAAAAAACCGACACTTGCCCGGTTCGTGGCATTCACGTTCACAGGCGCGTTCACTGGCTCAGGCGGACCGTTTACACGCTCGTGAATGTGAATGTGCACGTTGAATGTAGAGTTGAACGCGCGCGTGTGAACTTACCACGAACATTTGAAGCGTCTACCTGTTACCGTTATCAATATCACAACCAAAAAAAGTAACGTTTGTTAGACAGGAGCACCATTAAATACCTATTTTATTCTGTTTTTTAACCGACCTCAAAAAAAAGGAGGAGGTTCTTCATTTCGTCGGAATCTTTTTTTTATGTATGTTCCCCGATTACTCGAAGACGCGTGGACCAATTTAGAAAATTCTTTTTGTCCCGTTTTACCCTTAAGGTACGGAAGCCTGAAAACAAGGGGGGCGGCATATTTAGGTTCGGCCCCGGGCGGCGAAATCACACGCTACGCCACTGACTCTTTGGTTACAGCCTTTAGACACTCGCCTACAGGTTATTTTTTTCTCGTAGGAGGGGAAAATCATGGACTAAAAAACCGCTCCTAGCTCCAAGCTATCTATCTATCTAGGAAGGGTTTTTAGTAAGCAAGAGTGGGTAAGATTCGCGTACTCTTGAGCCGGTAGTCTCCGCCGACCCACATAGCCGATGGGTATGTGGGTATTATCTTCTCCTATAGACATATCGTCGTCCTAATGCTTGTTTGCCCTATCGACCATTTTTGGCGAAAATGACCTTTAAATGCAGTTAGCTTTAGAATCAAATTCTACGCCTTCCAAACTAAGAAATACACATACCAATGTATAAATACGTCTGTTATAGCTGTTTTTCAAAACCAATCTCCAGTGTTATTAATAAAAATTTAGTGCTTGAAAGGCTTATCTACATTTTAAAAATATTCGGCTAGCAGCGCGTGCTTGTTTGCCGTATCTCCTCAAATAAACCAATCACAGGCACGCTCGAGCATTACGTCACTCCTATATTATCCGCCATTTTGTTGTTTACAATCACTCTCGATGCAACGGTCACGAAAGCTGCGCACATTTTTTATGATATGTTTGTGAATAAAAGACTAACCAGTTGAAATTGTGATTTGTGACCTCAACAATAATGTTCTGGACCTCGTACAAAAGTCAAGACACTCGCAGCTCTGGTCAATTTGACGGGTAAGTTGATTTTACTTGTTTAGTTTGTTTTTGAATGTTAGGTTATACAGGCTGATTCAAAAACGCAAAACCGAACGTATCTAAAATTTATCGTTAGTTCTATGGGGTACTTAGTATGTTTTTCTATTAAAAAATCCTAAACGAGGTTAAGCAATATTCAACGCGGCCACCATTTGGATGGGTGATCGCAAGTGGCATTTTCATCAATATGCCCGGTTATATCAATTGATTTAGTCATAAAGGTATGTCGAAGGCCTTCGAGCTATCATGTTAGTTTGAAAAACTAACATGATAGCTCGCCTCTGGCTTATACGACAGGCTAACGAGCACTTTACTATATAGGTACTAGGATTGAGATGAACATCTACCTATTTAAACAAATAAATAAAATTGAAGAGTATGTTTGTAAAGTCAAAATCTTTGACTATGTCAAAATAACAGCTTTTTACTAAATGCTTAAGAAAATACAAATGATACTTAAACACAAGACAATTAAAAAAAATATCGTCTGTCTGTTTGTCCCGGCTTATCTCCAGAACGGCTGGACTGATTTTAATGATATCTCATTTGTTGGATTCGTCTCCGCAAAATTCAAAATAAATTACTTAATTTTCTCATATTTTTTGTATGGAATAGCTTTTTTATGATATCTCGGTTATGGATTATCTGATCACGATGATTTTTTTTTCGTTCGTTGGAGTATGAATTCTTTCTATACCGCTGGACCGATTTTGATGATATTTTATGTGTGTATATTATGGGTCCCTGGATGGTTGAGAATTTAGATTAAGAAGTGAACTTGGTAGGTACTGTATTCGGATTGGGCAGGACAACATTTCTGTCAAGACAATTTGTTAAGTACAAAAATAAACAACCTAAATATTCTAAACTTACAACAATATAATTAATAAAATTTTTTTCATTCAGGGTTAAGAGAGTGAAGAAAAAGCTGTTTACTGAGACCTATGTTAAAGAAAACGCTGTGAATGATAATACAGAAGAGAACTATGCTGTAACGACTATTGAAAGTTATGTTGTCTGCCGTGACAGTAACACTTACTGTAGCAATCTAGAACTAGACAACTCAATAGTAATTATTGAGAGTAAAGAGTGCGTCACTTCCGATGAGGACAAAATTAAAAGAAGAAGTCAAGAAAAGGAAATCACACGAAAAAGAAAAAGAAATCCAGAAAACTGGCAAAGAAATATTCTTCCACCAGCGGTATTTCCACTGAATTTCAATATGGATTTATTTAAGGGGCGGATGAATAAGTGTCTCAAGAGCCGGCAACGCATGGGCAGCTCCTCTGGTGCCGTCCATACATCCATCCTTCCATTCATACATCCATTCATCCATAATTATAAACTTTCGCATTTATAATATCAAACTAAGTAGGATAGTAGGAAGTAGGATAGACTACAAAAATATGACTTCAGACCACGCAAGCGAGATTAATAGTAGAAATAAATATTTAACTATATATGTCAATACGCAAATTAAGTAGAAACTCAATATGTACTGTTATAAGTTACACTAGTTCCTAAATAGGTACTTACTCATGGAATCAAGTACGGATTTAAATTTCACACCCTGTATCCGTCAACTGGGCGTTAGGGCAAACAAGCACGCAATGGTTTTGCAGACCATTTAGCCAAGCTCCGTTAACATTGTGGTTTATCTCCTTTAACGTAATTTTCGTTGTGCGTCTTTGACCTATCTCCATTTTTAAACCAGTTTTTCTGATGTTTAAAGAACAGTTATTTTGGTTATTGTTGCTTATTACAAGTCCAGGCGTACAATACTTGCAGAAAAAACTGTATTAAAGCAACGATGTTGTATTATCCCATCGGCAAACGTAAAAATGTTGCCTCTGTAAAATTCGCTTTGTGGAAGATAGGGCAAACAAGCACTAGGGCGACGATATACCTACCGGAAAAAAAGTCGCCAGTTTACCGTTGTCAAAACTGTAAAGCCACGGTGGAGTTTACTCAGCAGCCACAGACCAAGGAATAAGAGGGGGGTCTTCTCCGACGACCGAAGTCGGCGGTACGGGCCTCGAGGCTTGGCCTCCTTGCCCGGGCATGTCCTCACAGGCAGCTCCACTGCCTGGGTATCTTTGTTTCAGCCCCTCTAAACCGGGCTGGGGCCGCGTCTATCTGGCGTCGGCCTTTGAGGTACGGGTGTCGGATTTGGTTGCTGGGGCATCACGTCGCACGCGTCGTCCTCTTCGTCATCACCGAAGAAGCCACTTCTGGGAGACACCGTTGATTGAGGGAGTAGGAGCTCGCGTGGCAAGGGACGCCCGTTGGATGGTCTCTCTTGCAGCGGGGCTATTCCATGGAGGTGTACACATGCACTATTGTCCGCCCGAGAAAACATAGTGCATGCTAAGTGACGAATAAACTCCTCCACGGTTGGAGTGCGGGTGTCCCTGTGAATAACGTCATTGCGGACGTATCGTGGAGCTCCTACGATGAGGCGCAGGCATCTGTTCTGCTGGACCTGGAGTCGTTTCTTCTGATACGCTGGGCAGAGGGCGTACCAGGCTGGTGCCGCGTACGTCAGACGCGAACGGACGTAGGCTTCGTAGACTCGCAGTTTAGTTCTGGTGGTAAAGTTGGATGTGAAGAGCGAGTGGAGCATCGATCGAGCCGCCGCTGCCTGGCAGACCACGTGATTGACTGTGGTTGCCATGCGTAGATTTCGATCGATATAGCACCCCAGATATCGCACCGAGGTCTTCCACTCTACGTCCTGTCCCCGAAGCTTTAGCTGACGTAGCGGCCTGGAGCCACCGGTCAGCAGAGCGGCAGTCTTCCCAACATTGACTGCCATTCTCCACTTATCAAGCCACTCCGGAAGCAGGTCCAGCAAGCGTTGCATTTTGTTGGTAGCGACGATCTGGTGGTAAGACGACGCGAAAAACGCACTATCATCTGCATATAGGGCTAGCATGACATCTTCTTCACCTTTTCGTAGATGGTCTCGCAGGGTAGGGATGTCATCCGTGTAAGCCGCGTACAAGCGCGGCGACAAACAGCTACCTTGGGGTACTCCAGCTCTGATGGGACGTGGTTGAGAGTCTACACCCTCAACCGAGACATGGAAGCTTCTGCTTTGTAGGAAAGACGCCAGCACTCGAACAACACACGGGCGGCGTGGAGGTATTGAGCAACTTGGCTAGTAACCCAGCGTGCCACACTCTGTCGAAGGCCTTCTCAATAAAGGAATAACTATATACCTATTGACTAGTTAATAAAAATTTTGATAGATGGCGCTACTGTTTGCTTGTACGAAAAAGGTTTACGTAAATCCTTCGGATGCCTATATCTTCAAGTTTCTTATCGGTGCACTAAACTGTGCCTATACTTTATAAAAATTTTCCCGATGCGACTTCTATGTTATATGTACGAATTGTACCTATGTTAGAACCGCAAATTGTATGTCAGGCGACCGCAGAAGCGAACAACCTGACCGCGGTGGCGGATGCCAAGGAGGTGTACGAGACGCTGATGGAGGAGGTGGCGGGCGGCGCCAAGCCCTACCTGCAGCCCGCGCTGCTGGACGACGAGCACCGCCGCGCGCGCGACAAGGCGCTGCACTGCTTCCACGCCAAGAAGAAGATGGGCGGCGACAGCCTGGCCGAGACCTACCGCGCTAAGTTGACGAAGGTGAGCGAGCTACCGACCAGCAGGAGGTGTACGAGACGCTGATGGAGGAGGTGGCGGGCGGCGCCAAGCCCTACCTGCAGCCCGCGCTGCTGGACGACGAGAACCGCCGCGCGCGCGACAAGGCGCTGCACTGCTTCCACGCCAAGAAGAAGATGGGCGGCGACAGCCTGGCCGAGACCTACCGCGCTAAGTTGACGAAGGTGAGCGAGCTACCGACCAGCTAGGCGATTCACTTATTGCTTTGATACACTGAGTGTGATGAATCACTCCACTTCACTGTACCTACTTAATAGGCGTGAGCGGAGAAAAGGGAAGGCGTGAGTTGTAGGTTCACTTGTGGTCAGCGTGACGACGCGACTGGCACTAGGTTTTTTAAACATATTCAATTCACGAAATGCAGTAACTTAAACCAGAAAACAGTAGAGGTTCAGGAAAAACAAAAAGAAGAGGACGAAGCAGTGGAGGTTCGCAATTACTGCTTCACAGCATTAACTGACTATCTGAAAAAGCGGTACCATGTACCCATTTGGGCGGACTCTTAAAGTATATCCTACTATCTGGTAGATGATGATGCTGTATTATTCCAGGAACTGGAGGACCAGTACGAGCAGTACAGATTACACAACGAAGACAAGAACCTCTTCCGCAAGCTGGGCACGGCGGCGGTGCTGGGCGCGCTGGCGCTGGTCTGCTACCTCGTGTCGGTGCTGGCGGGGACGCTGGGCCTGCAGTCCGTCGCGACGCTGGGGCAGATGGCGGCCCTCGCGAGCGTGGCCATGCTGCTGGTGTGGTGTTACGCGAGGTGAGATGTAAACACGAGAACCTCCTCCGCAAGCTGGGCACGGCGGCGGTGCTGGGCGCGCTGGCGCTGGTCTGCTACCTCGTGTCGGTGCTGGCGGGGACGCTGGGCCTGCAGTCCGTCGCGACGCTGGGGCAGATGGCGGCCCTCGCGAGCGTGGCCATGCTGCTGGTGTGGTGTTACGCGAGGTGAGATGTAAACACGAGAACCTCCTCCGTAAGCTGGGCACGGCGGCGGTGCTGGGCGCGCTGGCGCTGGTCTACTACCTCGTGTCGGTGCTGGCGGGGACGCTGGGCCTGCAGTCCGTCGCGACGCTGGGGCAGATGGCGGCCCTCGCGAGCGTGGCCATGCTGCTGGTGTGGTGTTACGCGAGGTGAGATGTAAACACGAGAACCTCCTCCGCAAGCTGGGCACGGCGGCGGTGCTGGGCGCGCTGGCGCTGGTCTGCTACCTCGTGTCGGTGCTGGCGGGGACGCTGGGCCTGCAGTCCGTCGCGACGCTGGGGCAGATGGCGGCCCTCGCGAGCGTGGCCATGCTGCTGGTGTGGTGTTACGCGAGGTGAGATGTAAACACGAGAACCTCCTCCGCAAGCTGGGCACGGCGGCGGTGCTGGGCGCGCTGGCGCTGGTCTGCTACCTCGTGTCGGTGCTGGCGGGGACGCTGGGCCTGCAGTCCGTCGCGACGCTGGGGCAGATGGCGGCCCTCGCGAGCGTGGCCATGCTGCTGGTGTGGTGTTACGCGAGGTGAGATGTAAACACGAGAACCTCCTCCGCAAGCTGGGCACGGCGGCGGTGCTGGGCGCGCTGGCGCTGGTCTGCTACCTCGTGTCGGTGCTGGCGGGGACGCTGGGCCTGCAGTCCGTCGCGACGCTGGGGCAGATGGCGGCCCTCGCGAGCGTGGCCATGCTGCTGGTGTGGTGTTACGCGAGGTGAGATGTAAACACGAGAACCTCCTCCGCAAGCTGGGCACGGCGGCGGTGCTGGGCGCGCTGGCGCTGGTCTGCTACCTCGTGTCGGTGCTGGCGGGGACGCTGGGCCTGCAGTCCGTCGCGACGCTGGGGCAGATGGCGGCCCTCGCGAGCGTGGCCATGCTGCTGGTGTGGTGTTACGCGAGGTGAGATGTAAACACGAGAACCTCCTCCGCAAGCTGGGCACGGCGGCGGTGCTGGGCGCGCTGGCGCTGGTCTGCTACCTCGTGTCGGTGCTGGCGGGGACGCTGGGCCTGCAGTCCGTCGCGACGCTGGGGCAGATGGCGGCCCTCGCGAGCGTGGCCATGCTGCTGGTGTGGTGTTACGCGAGGTGAGATGTAAACACGAGAACCTCCTCCTCTTTTAAGAAGTTTAGGCAAAAGAAACATTTTTAAGTCAGCAGTAATATAAGAAAAATGGGTATTTGGCTCAGCAGCCATCTATAGAATTTCGCGGATGTTTGCTTCTATGAAGAAAGTTTACGTTAAACATTCGGAGTGCCGCATCCTCAGGTTTATATTGTTGCCTTAAAACGAAGAAAGCCACGGAAACGAGACAAATCCAGCGCGCTGGGCAGTGTGGGGGAAACTCCGGCCTTTGCGATGTCTTTTCGTCCAATATCCCTCATGAAAACTTAAGTCATCCGAACAGTTCGTGTCACCAGTGATGTCTATGGTCCAAAGCATGGTCTTTGACAATGGTCCTCAAACCTAGGCTTAAAGTCACACATCCGGTGATGGATGGCTTTGCTCCGGAAAGTAATTGGTCGGTGGGGAACCAAGATATACTGAAACGTTTACCAAAATGTTTGTTTATTTTGCAGAGCGACCGGCAACCTGCGCGAACTAGGCTCACAAATGGATCAAATAGCGGACTCTGTAAGTTTTAACCAATACTATTTAGGAACCACCTAGTTCATTTAATTGTCTGATGTAGACCTGCCAAATTAATTATCGCGACCAGCTCGACAGTGGTAGTGGTATAGGTAGGTGAAGGCGCCCTAAGGCAAAGCTATAGACTCTAGGCCTCTTCCATGCCTCCTCTTACGAGTATATTATGTAGAAATAAAAGTGGCCCGATAGGCGGAGAACAAAGTGATCGTATAACTGTTCCCTTCTTTCCCATTTAGGTACGGAACCCCAAAAAAAGATTCCGACGAATTGTTTGAAATCTGTTAAAAAGACTGTGGGCAATTCTTCAATCATTTTTTCTCCGCTGCAGGTGATGGAGCTAGCGGGTCAGCAGGCGAGGCGGCAGGCGGCAGCCGTCGCGTTGAGCTACACCACGGAGAAAAAGCAAACGTAGCCCCTGCCCTTAAGGACTATTATACCATGTACAAAGCCAACCAACTCTCTGTGCTTTATAGGTATAAAGAAACAACAAATAAAAGCCCACGACTTCGCCCGCGTTCCAGAATTTTTATGGAGCATTTATTTATTTATTTATTTAAGTATAAGCATTTTTGTAGAACGTATTAAATAAATATGAAATTACGTAACTTTAAAATTACATTATTAAAATACGAAGAAATGTTTAATCGACCAAGATATTGGCTAATCAATTATGATTCCTGAATTATGAACCATGGGATTTTTTCATTCCCATTTTGCTGGTACTATGTAAATATATAAAAATATTTTTTTACCTTTTATAATAATTATAATTATTATGGTTGAATTATAAATAGTAAAATAAATTATTTTTTTATTAACAGAAAATCTTTTCTTTGTTAAAAAGCAACCGACTTTTTGGGATAATGGTCCAACCCTACATAAAAAGAGAAATAAAACGAAAATAAAACTTTCAGTAACATTTTTCATTTTCCATTCAATGTTGTACAGATACACGTATGCATTCATAAAAAATCATTACTTTTATCTTTTTTATTTATCATTTTTTATTTTATACATCTAAAACTGACTTAAGTTATAAAATATAATAATTAATAATATTTATAATTCCTGTATTAAAAACATAAGCAAACGGTAATTAGATTGGAGGCAAAACAATAGCCTCACAGACGTCCTGTCTAGGATAATAATAAAAATCCCCAATATCACCACTCAGGACTGTTCCCAAAGTGTGAAATGCCTACCTATTACCTATCAATTAGCTTACTTCTAACTGCCATACAACAGGGGCCCGATTGGTGCAACAAACTTTAACTGACATGTAAGTAACCATAAACACAGGCTGTACCACTTCAGAAAACAAAAATAAGTGAAAAAATGTCGCCAGTCTATTGGTGGCAAAAATGCTTGTTTTGCCACCAACAGTAAGTCCGCGCTGTAGTTCGCTCAGCAGCCACCTGTAGATTTTTGACAGATGGCGCTATTGTTTGCGTGTACGAAAAAGGTTTACGTAAATCCTTCGGTTTCTTACGCGGCGGTGATAATACCAGCGAAAAAAGTTCCTACCCATCCGGAATCACGAGTGGCTGAGCTGCGCTAGGGTCGACGTACAGTGAGGATCAAAAGTCGATATAGAATTTGCAAACAAGATCCCTTGCATGAACGTACCTATTCCATAAAAATATTTTGAACCTAATGCTTATTGATTTAAGGTAGGCATTGTACATCTAACAATTTATGATACTTGTATACCTTTGAGCTATGTATTATACTTTTGACCTCGACAATACGTTGACCTCTAGAGTCACTGATATTAAATCTTATTTCGCTGTTTAGTAAAGGGTTTTTATTTCATGCAGCATATTTTTAGACCGTCATAAGATGTTCGTCACACCACACCAATTCCACCTATCAGGCGCAGCTCCTTCTGTTGCAGACAATGCGTTGATGATATGATGGCAGCTAGAAGCGAGTTCCAACGGGGCAATATTTACGATTTTAGGTTAAACAAACAACGAAATTAAACTCTGAACTTTACAACAAATATAATTCAAAACGTTTTGTTTCCATTGCGACATAAGATTTTGGAAAAAAAAAACAATTTTAAATTGGCACATTCAGGAATAACTATAAAATTCTCGATTGCTATAAGTTTGTAAGTCGCTTCGAACACAAATAATTTTAATAATTGGTTCCACCAATCAGCGAACGCGACACGACGCACTTGTAGCAATCGAGGTAGGTAATTACATAAAAAAGAGAATTATATTAATCATTTTCGTAAAACATAGACCTATTTACAATATCTGTTCTAAGTAGATTTCATGGAAAACTGAAAAACAGGGTACATTATGATATGCACAATAACTGTCCCTGCATACGGGCCACTATAGGTAAACCGCTATAAACTTGACCCTCCTGATGGTCTGCGGGACGCGGGACGGGTAACGCGATCGATTGGCTACAACGATACGGCAGCGCTGCCGGCGGATAGCGGCAGACTAGCTGATTGGTTGAGCGGCTCTCGCCCTGCGTCCCGCAGACCATCGGATGTCAAGTTTACCTATAGCAATTTACCTATAGTCACAATAATTAAACACAGACACAAAACGCCACAAACGCGATTCTCGAAATTAAGCGCACATGGCTTAAAAAAATTGGCCACAAGTGGTTGTCGCGCGCTTCAGCTAGCTTTATAACCGCTTCCAGCTTCTATAGTTTGTCCATTTTAACAGTTTTTTGACACATGAGACAGATATAGCAATAGCGAGGGATAAACGTACAGCGGTCTCTCTCTGGTCCTTCAATATTGCTATTCGATATTGCTTGTCTCACGTGTAAAAAAACTATTAATAAAATGGGCGTTTTTGGCTGTCGCGTGGCCCGTATGCGGCGACATTTAGCTATTCAAGGCTATAGAAGAGCCAGTGGAAGATTCAAGTTTCCTTATATGTAGTCGCAAGCAATAATGTGAGGTACCTTGTATGTAAAATTAAACTGATAAGTGTTTCGAGTAAATAATCCACTGGCTCTCGTACTATTAATCATTTAAGTACGTCCAACGACAGACAGTGCAACTTAACAAGTGATTTAAATAAATCCTAGATTTTTAATTCTTGATTAATTGTTCAGAAAATATGTTGTGCATATTTTTAAAATGATAATTTTTGTACAGTGATTTTGTTTTGATTTTTCTAGTAAATAATTAGTTTTTTTACATGATTTTTTATTCACAAAGATTTATTTAAAGTGATTATTCAACATACACAAGTCATTATTAGTCTAAAAGTTGTTAAAAATACATATTTGAAGTTCTGGATAGTACAAAGTTCCAGAACTTACTAACTAAGTTCGATGTGAAAATCGTCAAGATATGATTTTTGATGTTAAAATCATAGATGTTAGCCGCAATAGTATTTATTTTCCATACAAATGTTTAGCTAATTGTATAGAAAATAAAATCACAAAAATTCGAATATACCAAAAATTTGACAACTAAATATTAAAAATATAAATATAAATTCTACTCTCACAGGAAATTTTACTCGAAATAAATTTATGAAGAAAAAAACTGCTATCTGTATTTTCAGTTTGTTATTTAGATTATCCGAGCAATATTGTTCTAACCTACGAAAATATTAATCTAAAATTAAAAATATAATTTGTCTATGACTGTACAATTAACCAGACCATAATATCAAAGTTGGACATTTAAGTGGCATAATATATGACTTCTTGAGTATTAACGCAGTCCGGCTCAGAACAATAATTATTATAAATAAAGTATAATTAAATTAATCATACTGATACTTTCATAATTTTAAACAAAAATTTAGATCGTCATCAGAATCGCCTTTTAAATTTAATTATCATTGAACCCCGAGTCTATTTTACCGTATAAATAGTGACAATGCCGTCGTTGGTTTTCTGCTCTTACTAATGCACATTATTCAGTATTCAGGTTTAATTATAAGTAATTAAATTTAGTGAACCTTATAGGAAATAATATTTACTATATAGGTAATATTAAAACCTGCAAAACTTATAAAAAAATCAGTAGCGTTTGATGACAAGTTAGTTACTGTCGACTTGAGATATGTTTCAATAGTTCAAGAAATTATACTGAGAAAAAGGTACATAAGTATCACATATTATTATATGCCACTCAAAGACTTGCTCTTTTATCAGTGGTCCATCGAAAACATTCCTCCACCCTTTCCATTTCCAACACTCCTGTAACCATAAAATTTCTAAAAACCAACCACTACTACGTTAAAATGATTTAAAACTATACGTCGATCGTTTAAAACACTCACTCCTAATACCATAACGCGTCTTAAAAGCCTTAAAGTCTTAAAGTCAGACCATGGTAAAAGTTTTGCCGTACAAAATCTCTAACCTAAATTAAAATCGAAAAATTCAAAACGATTGCTATCAAATTCATCATGTTTTAATGAGCTTTTCGCGTAGAAATCAGTGCTTTTCGAAGTTAGTTTAGTTGAGAGATTTTGTAATTGGAAAATAAACTCCAATTTGTCCTATATGCAAGTATTCGGCAATCCAATTGATTTAATTAAGTCATTGCAATTGAAACGATTTTACGGTGCTTCCTAACATGACTAACATGATATGTTACTTTTGCCACGATTTTTGATTTAAAATTGCTAAGGTGGAAACATACTTCACAACCGTGACGCGACGCATACAGAGTCAAAGTAAATCGTAGTTCTTAAAACATCCCCTAGATTGTCTAAGAAAAACGTATTCATTGTAATCGTAATCATCTACAAATTCTACCCGCTGATTGGTGCCCTGATTTACGTCAACCAATCGCGGGGCAGAATTTACAAACGATAACGATGAATACATTTTTCTTACGCAAGCAGGCCCCGGATTTATTTATTTTATAAATTATTTTATAAACATGATTTGACACGACCCCACATACATTGAAAAAAAACCCGAGGTTGACCTCGGTTTGTATGTTTTCGCCTTTTTACTTAGACGAAAAAGTCTAGGTATATCCAGTTAACATAAGAAATAGCGACTTTAAAATTCAACCTATAAGGTCAGTTAGGGTAAGAGGAACATACTTTATTTTGAGTCAGATGTTTTGAGCTCCAGGAAAAACAGATAATGTTTTATAGGAATTTTGAGATACATTAAACTTGCCTTTGTTTATTAGCTTTCTGTTTGTAATTGAATCAAAACGCTAACTTGAATACTTACGGCAATATCAGGCAAAATTGTTAGGTTGTGCTAACGTTTCTCTTCCCCACATTTGGGGTAAGAGGAACACTCATCATATCTCTTAATAATGTTATGTTTATTAAGATATACTTGTTGCTACTTTTTAAGTAACTCTAATTCAATCGAATTTGATCTTAAAGTAATTGTAATAAGCCACAGTTTCTACAAAAAAAAAGAAATATCAAATTCGGGGTAAGAGAAACATATAGGTTCAGCTTAGGGGCATTCAGGGGTAACAAACTTAAAATTAAAAGTCATTTCTTTTTCAAATTATACATTTTTTTACCGGAAGTAAGAAAGGTAACAATAATTAATAATTAATCAATAATAAAAATCATCCACTCTCTCACTCTCACTGCAGAAAAATCAACATTTAACAATCAAAAGTTCAAAAATGTTATTTAAAAACTTAATTTTTATTTATAACGGACAATTATCCTTCGGAGATCAATGTATTGCATGTATTTTAGTTTCTCAGTTTAATCCTAATAAGATAGGATTAAAAATAAACACTAAACAAACATCATCACTAATAAACTGCAATAAATTACCATGACTTGTAAAGAGTATTACAAATAAGTTTATTTCTTAGACCTTTTATTATTATATACGCGGTTCACTATTGTTGGTCTAGGTATGCCGTACAATTTTGAAGCTGCATATGCAGATATTGTGCCATTTTTAAAGCCTCGACTGCATCTTTTAATTTTTTTTGTGTATGGCAGCGCCTCTATTAGATTTTCTTGTATAAGTTTTTGTCATGTTTCATAGTTTTCCTGAAAAAAAAACAGAAACATTACTTTAATAAGACAATAGTTAATTGATTCAATAGGTCAAACTTAAATCTCATATTGTAGGTAGATTAGAAATAATCGTATTAATATATCAACTGTTAGTTCATTCAAAATTATTTTATTAGTCAACTTAAAGCAAGCTCAATAGGGACAATTATTATGTCTGTATGTTATTAGAAATTATTCTTCATTATGTTTACCACCCCTGATATCGGCGAAGAGAAACATACTGTTTCTCTTTCCCTGTTGGTACCGTTTCTCTTACCCTAACAAAGTTTTTGGGGGTTATGGTTTTGAATTTGATAAAACTTACATTATTTGCTGGTTTTAGCCTATAATATCAAAGAAAACATAAAACTCACCGTTATATCCTAGTTTTTCTTCCTAAAAATTATCCGTACCACTTAATTTTCAATATTTTAGCGCGTATCAAAGTTATGCCGCCGACTCTGTTCTTGGATTTTACAACTGCCAAACTGTTATAGGTTTTTACTCTGCTGTGGAACATCGTAGCGACATCTGTTAGCAACCTTTTGAATTTTTTTACTGTGCTCTTTTATCGACTGGGACACCACAGAGTTAAAAAGCTATAGTTTATGAGTTACGATCTAGTGTTCCTCTTTCCCCTTTGTTCCTCTTACCCTAACTGACCTTAACAACTTGGCTGAAAAATACCATCCAGGTCTCAAAACTTTTTTGAACTTTATTTACGAAACATGAAGTTCCGAAAGACGGCTTTTTCTAGAATTTGATGTGAACTTACACTTTTTTTCATTCTAGACCTGTTAGCGATTTGTACGTCACTAAAGCTGAAGCATATTTTACAGCGAGATTACAGAATACATTTTATATAACATTTATTGCCATGTTTGAGCCTTGTCTTAAGAAAATCTATAATTAACATAAAACTAGACCCGAATATCGATAAAAAACGATTGAAACATTCCAGTCAATTGATTTTCACTCTTGACAAACAAAACGGCAACCGATATGTCTTTACTTATTTATTTTTTGGCGAAACTCGGTACGCTATTTTTCTACGTTCATGTCAATACTCACCGATTCACAGATATTTAACACCATTATTAGAGTTTATGTGCACAAAAACTGTAATGCTGTCACTTTTTATCCACATTACAAATTCGTCAAAAGTGTCAATGTTACTGAATTATATAAAAGTCATGAATATGTTTAAAGCCCCCGCCACACACTGCTCCTCGCGCTGCCGCGTAGCACGTCCTCGCTCTGCCGCGTAGTTGCCCTCTGTGGCCACACACTACTCTACTCGCGCGATTAAATAGCGACGCTCCGCACTAGGTCATTCGCCCTTGCTACGCGCGAGCTATGCGCGAGGACGTAGCGCGAGGCGTAGTTAGGGCGAGTATCGCTGCCACACGACGTCTCTGTCGTGTGGCAGCTACTTGCTATGCCTCTCGGGCAGTGTGTGGCAGGGGGGTAAATTTAATTATTAAATCCCGATAAATCAGACGTAATTCTAGCATCGAGACAAAAAATAAACCCGCCTATGACACAAAGCAGTATGATGATTACATTTTATGAAAGTTTCTCATGGCGGCCGTTAGAGGTTATTGTGCAAATGTTCTTACAATTTATTTACAGTTGAAACTTCAAATGAAGATATTGTTTATGTAATTAGAATATATTATGTATTTTTTTTATTTTTTTTAATGCAGTTATTTTGACTAGGGTTAGAATTTTTATAAAAGTGCTGTCAAGTACTTAAACTCAGCTTAGAATTTTAAGATTAACAAATAGTTATTATATATTTTGTAGCTGCTATTGTCGAAGGTCTTAACTATATTTTTAAAAAGATCTGTCGTTCTAATGACTCCTTGCTTGCTCAGTACTAGCAACTTTTTGTTTTTGAGGACCCAGTAAAAATAGTTACACAGGTTTACATAAGTAGCTCAGGCAGTATTTGTATTCTTCATTATGTTAAAATGTTACAAAAACTAAAAAATACATGAAATTATGATAAGCAATAAATTCTCTTTGTTATCTTTATTTACTAACTGATCTTTCTTAACTGACCAAAAATAACTTAATTTTTTTTTGCATCGCTTCCATAGAATTTTCTCTGTGGCGAGATGGAATATTTACTTCTACTCCGTATTTTTCTACAATAAGGGATGTAACACGTCTTATTTTTAACATCAGGTGTGGGTGGTCTAAACGTTTTTATTAAGCTTCTATGACACGCTTTAATGACATTTACTAAATAACACAAACACTTCACTTTACAACCATCAAAAGCTGTGGCCCAGTGGCATCCATGAGTACCACGCTGACACTGTGTTGTGCCACAACTAGAGTCACAGTGGCCTGTTTGTGGCACGGAAGAGCGGCACAAGTTTATGCCACATTGAGTCAGAGTTGTGGCATAGTGGCTCCAGGGTCGTGTGACATGACACGTAATTATGCCACAGTGGCTCACAAATATTCCACAGTAGCACGCAAATATGCCACAGTGGCACTGTACCTTGTCTGCATGATACTGCATAGAGTCACAGCACAGAGACATACCCATGTCATACTCAGTTGAATAACAGTTGTTTTGAGGTGTTCCTATGTAGTGGTACGCATTCATGCCACAATGGTACTTAGTTGTGCCCACGCGGTACTGTGTCGAGCCTGCACTGTACTGAGTTGTGTCACACATATGTGTGCCACATTGGCACTGAGCTTTGCTCACTGTAGTGCCGATGCAACACGCAGGTATGTCGTACTTAGGTTGAGCGTCGCTCACGCGGTGCTGTGTCGTGCCCACGGAGTGCTGTGTCGCGCTCACGTGGTGCCATGTCGCGCCCACGTGGTGCCATGGGTAGTGGAGGCAGCATCACAATTGCTTGTGCTTGCCGTTGGCGTTGGGCGTGGAGGGCCCCATGGCGCGCTCCGCAGCCGCGGCCGCCGCGTGCTCCATGCCTTTCTCCAGCCCCGCTTGGTACACCGGCTTCATTACCTAAAAATTATCAAATAAAGCTCGTTAATAAAGCTTACTACAGTATTAAGGATTATTTACATGAATCAAATCCTTGGGACTGAATGAACTGCTGTATTATAATTACTAGCTCAACTAGTTTTTAAGAGCATTTGTGAAGTGCAGGTGATAACGGAAAACAAAACCCGGCTGAGTTTGTTGTGGGCTTCTTCTCAGTGCAGGGCGCGTTGGAACCCTCGTAAACTTAGTTTTAAGTCGACTTGTAGTTATCACCGTACATATTATTATGTAACAAATATTGTTGACGTTTTACAAGTGCCCTGTAAGTTAGGCCTATGTGAAATAAATATACTTTGACTTTGAAAAATAATAATTTGTATTGTATATAATGTACAAAAAAAAGTTGACCATTTGACTAATACTTTGAAATTTGGCATGCAGATAGTTGTTAAAACGCAGGTATAGGTACACTAAAAAAGGATTTTTGAAAATTCATACTGTAAAAGAGTAAGTGAAAGTTGTATTTTACGTGGCAAAAACTAGCAGATTTTTTTTCTAAATCAGATACTTACGCGGGTTTAATGGGTCACCTAGAATTGAATAAAATAAGGCTCAACTCACGTTCTCCCACACCCAGCTGGCCGACTCGTCGATGGTGACGCCGAATTCCCTCATTTCGCCGCTGTACCTGTCACAACCAAACGGGCACACGTTAGCGTAGCAAAACTTAACATAAACAGTAAACACGCACTTTAAATGTTAGCATAATCGTGTTAATGTGGTCCCTCCCATTGCGACCACAATTCCTGCAAGAGCCGTTAAACATAATCAACTGTCCTCACCTGCAAGCTACGGGAGTTCGCGAATGGAATAAGAGGCAAAGCGGCTTGGAGTGACACAGAGAATTTATGCCGCGGACAGCGACGGCGCAGCGAGTCCGTCTTTGTATCGTCCTGCCCCAGAATGGGGAGAGTGAGCACATAGGGACAAGGAGCGAGAGGAAACAATTTGTAGGGAGTCAAGAAACCGCCCCGGGAACACGCCAAGAGCCGAACGGGCGCCCTCCCGCGATTCGGCTCTCATAATAATCATAGTTTCGCCCGTTGATTGGGCCATGTGTGGTGGAGGGTTGTCCTCACCTGATGTACGCCCACAGCGCCAGCGTGAGCAGCGCCACGCCCATGGTGAGGTTGCAGAGGTTCGCCAGCGGGTAGAGCCCCACGAGCCCCAGGATGCCGCTCAGCACGTAGAACACCAGCGCCACGGCGAACAGCACGGACGTTAACATCGTACACTGTCCTCACCTGATGTACGCCCACAGCGCCAGCGTGAGCAGCGCCACGCCCATGGTGAGGTTGCAGAGGTTCGCCAGCGGGTAGAGCCCCACGAGCCCCAGGATGCCGCTCAGCACGTAGAACACCAGCGCCACGGCGAACAGCACGGACGTTAACATCGTACACTGTCCTCACCTGATGTACGCCCACAGCGCCAGCGTGAGCAGCGCCACGCCCATGGTGAGGTTGCAGAGGTTCGCCAGCGGGTAGAGCCCCACGAGCCCCAGGATGCCGCTCAGCACGTAGAACACCAGCGCCACGGCGAACAGCACGGACGTTAACATCGTACACTGTCCTCACCTGATGTACGCCCACAGCGCCAGCGTGAGCAGCGCCACGCCCATGGTGAGGTTGCAGAGGTTCGCCAGCGGGTAGAGCCCCACGAGCCCCAGGATGCCGCTCAGCACGTAGAACACCAGCGCCACGGCGAACAGCACGGACGTTAACATCGTACACTGTCCTCACCTGATGTACGCCCACAGCGCCAGCGTGAGCAGCGCCACGCCCATGGTGAGGTTGCAGAGGTTCGCCAGCGGGTAGAGCCCCACGAGCCCCAGGATGCCGCTCAGCACGTAGAACACCAGCGCCACGGCGAACAGCACGGACGTTAACATCGTACACTGTCCTCACCTGATGTACGCCCACAGCGCCAGCGTGAGCAGCGCCACGCCCATGGTGAGGTTGCAGAGGTTCGCCAGCGGGTAGAGCCCCACGAGCCCCAGGATGCCGCTCAGCACGTAGAACACCAGCGCCACGGCGAACAGCACGGACGTTAACATCGTACACTGTCCTCACCTGATGTACGCCCACAGCGCCAGCGTGAGCAGCGCCACGCCCATGGTGAGGTTGCAGAGGTTCGCCAGCGGGTAGAGCCCCACGAGCCCCAGGATGCCGCTCAGCACGTAGAACACCAGCGCCACGGCGAACAGCACGGACGTTAACATCGTACACTGTCCTCACCTGATGTACGCCCACAGCGCCAGCGTGAGCAGCGCCACGCCCATGGTGAGGTTGCAGAGGTTCGCCAGCGGGTAGAGCCCCACGAGCCCCAGGATGCCGCTCAGCACGTAGAACACCAGCGCCACGGCGAACAGCACGGACGTTAACATCGTACACTGTCCTCACCTGATGTACGCCCACAGCGCCAGCGTGAGCAGCGCCACGCCCATGGTGAGGTTGCAGAGGTTCGCCAGCGGGTAGAGCCCCACGAGCCCCAGGATGCCGCTCAGCACGTAGAACACCAGCGCCACGGCGAACAGCACGGACGTTAACATCGTACACTGTCCTCACCTGATGTACGCCCACAGCGCCAGCGTGAGCAGCGCCACGCCCATGGTGAGGTTGCAGAGGTTCGCCAGCGGGTAGAGCCCCACGAGCCCCAGGATGCCGCTCAGCACGTAGAACACCAGCGCCACGGCGAACAGCACGGACGTTAACATCGTACACTGTCCTCACCTGATGTACGCCCACAGCGCCAGCGTGAGCAGCGCCACGCCCATGGTGAGGTTGCAGAGGTTCGCCAGCGGGTAGAGCCCCACGAGCCCCAGGATGCCGCTCAGCACGTAGAACACCAGCGCCACGGCGAACAGCACGGACGTTAACATCGTACACTGTCCTCACCTGATGTACGCCCACAGCGCCAGCGTGAGCAGCGCCACGCCCATGGTGAGGTTGCAGAGGTTCGCCAGCGGGTAGAGCCCCACGAGCCCCAGGATGCCGCTCAGCACGTAGAACACCAGCGCCACGGCGAACAGCACGGACGTTAACATCGTACACTGTCCTCACCTGATGTACGCCCACAGCGCCAGCGTGAGCAGCGCCACGCCCATGGTGAGGTTGCAGAGGTTCGCCAGCGGGTAGAGCCCCACGAGCCCCAGGATGCCGCTCAGCACGTAGAACACCAGCGCCACGGCGAACAGCACGGACGTTAACATCGTACACTGTCCTCACCTGATGTACGCCCACAGCGCCAGCGTGAGCAGCGCCACGCCCATGGTGAGGTTGCAGAGGTTCGCCAGCGGGTAGAGCCCCACGAGCCCCAGGATGCCGCTCAGCACGTAGAACACCAGCGCCACGGCGAACAGCACGGACGGCGTGCGCGCGGCTTTGAATATGTTCTTGCTCTCGTTGTGCGCGCGGAACTGCTGGAACTGGTCTTCCAGGTCCTGAGAGAGACCACATTTTATTACATGCTACAACAGGCAACAGGTATGTTGTGCGATGTCTGCCTGATCGACGACTGACCAAGGGTATGCACAAGAGATATTATGTTTACGCAGTGTTCGATAAATCTTCCTCATTTTTCATGATGAAATCTTACGGGACGGGACATCTTATGATGATAGTGATGGCCCATGGGATGGGATAGAATGGGATGACACTGCCAATTTCTAAAATCTGTATTGGCTGAGTACGATTAACTTATTATTGGCTCAACCCAGGATCGAACCCACAGCCAATCTCGTCATATGCATTTGAATTTTTCCACCATCTCAGATTGGTGGACATTTGGCAAATCCGACGTCTATCGCAAGATGTACAAGAAGGTCCGAGAGCGTTTAAGAAAGAACCCTACTACTGTCTAACTATTGTCTGTCGGTATTCTATAGAATACATTTCGGAGAGTGTGCACAGGAACTTTTTAATTTGGTTCCCCCGTCACTTTTCTACCATAGAACGGCAAGATATCGTAAAGGCTTCCACCCATACATAGTCGACGTACCAAAGACGCGTACGAAGCGGTTTGATTCCTCGTTCCTGATACGCACTGCAAAGGCCTGGAATACTGTCCCGGGCAGTGTCTTTCCTGCCACTTACAACCCGGGTGCCTTCAAATCAAGAGTGAATAGGCATCTTCTAGGCAAGCGCGTTCCACCTTAGACTGTATCATCGTTTTCCATCAGGTGTGATCACAGTCAAGCGCTTGCCTATATAGTATAATAACACGTTAATTACTTAACAAAAAAACCGACTTCATCTCTCATCAAACTACTGTTGAATACATCCTTTCCAAGTAAAAATTAAAAACTTGTAAGGTTTTCTCATGGATAACATTGTCAGAACTGGACTAAATTGAATTGGGACCAAGCGCCAAAATTTAGGTATACGGATGACGTTTTTTTTTAGTTGTAGTCAACTTGAGAACCTTTTTTAAAGTCGATTAAAAGTCTACTGTTTAGTAAACTTTTATACTGATCGCAAGCGGAGGAGTTCCGTTCCGTTCCGTACTCTTATGAGGAGTTCCGTTCCGTATCTCCGAAGATATTCATGAGATCTTTACCAAATTGAAATGGGACCACCTCTGAAGTATGCCCTACCAAACAAAAAAAGAATCATCAAAATCGGATTAGAATTGACGGAGAAATCGCGTAACAAACATACAAAAAAAAAAAATGAAGTCTGTTAAAAAAAAACATACAGTCGAATTGAGAACCTCCTCCTTTTTTTGAAGTCGGTTAAAAAAGAGCCCTCGCACCTGCATGAGCTGGTCGCAGTAGGCCTTGCTGAAGTCGTCGCCGCCCATCTTGCGCTTGGCCCGGAAGGCGTGCAGCGCCTTGTCCTTGATGCGGAGGTGCTCGGCCTCCAACAGCTGCGCCTGCAGGTAGGGCCGCGCGCCGCCGCAGATCTCCTCCATCAGCATCGTGTACACCTCCCGCGCCTCCGCCACCGCCGTCAGGTTGTTAGCTTCGGCGGTCGCCTGGAATAGTACATTTCAATATAAGTGCGGAAAGTTTCTCATTTCTTTACGAGTCCCGGTTCGGCGAGGGTCTATTATAATGACGAGTAAAAATGACAATTCCGCACGTGCATTGAACGACGTTTTTTAATACATTTGCAAAAAAAAAAATTGGTTTTACGTGTTTGCCTGCTCCGTGTTTGCATGCCGTGTTCGTGTTCATGCGCTCCTGGTGCGCCCGCACCGGTGTCGCGTAGGAGGAAAACACAAAAGCACTAGTGCGGAAAAGAATAACTTTGCGCACGCTTAACACACATGGAAATGTCAACTTTTTGAGCAAATGTATTAAAAATGTTACACCTTTCGATTTTTTGTCTTAATTATTGACTACCATCATTTCTGATGGACAGCAATGCGGTCTAGGATGGAACGCGCTTGCCTAAAGCTAATGCCTATTCACTCTTCTATTGAAGGCATCCAGATTAAATTCTGTTACAATTATTTTCGTGCTGGCCAGAGGGGTGGCTGCTAAAACCCTTTTTACCCACTTCCAAGGAAGGAAGATTATCGCGCGTATCTTCTATGCTCGCTTGGTTGTTTGTAAATAACTTTGTTAGTATTTCCCTCGTTTTTCAAATTATGTTTCATTGCTTTTAATTTTATAGGTTTACATTTTTGCAGTCGGGTTTTTTAATTATCGTTTCAAAAATTGATTTACGAGTTGAGATAAGTAAGTATCTGACTGTCATTTCAATTCACCAGCCCTCCCGATCGCGTAAAGATGTATTAATCATTAAAGAACTGAGTTTTGACCAATTAAAACTAAGGAAAACCATGTTTTGCTATTGATGATTTATACATTTTTACGCTATTGGGGTGCTGATTTAAATGTGCGTACTCAAGTCAAGCTACGCGCCTTATGAGAGATACAGTGCACATACACGCACACATTTACACAATCTCTTATACAGACATAACTGAACACACTCTGGGATTGATTCTAAGACTTCTTGATCTGCAATGGAGCACGCTTATCACTAGACCACCGAAGACTCAAAACGCTAGAACATTTGTGGGTTGATGATAATGAACGTACCACAAGCATGCTCTTAGGCTCCGGCAGCTCGTTCCCGCGGTAGATGTTCATGTAGCTCTTGAAGTAGTGCAGCAGCTCCTTGGCGCGCACCCTCTGCCCGTTGATCTGCTTGGGCACCAGGTTGTGAGGAGCCAGCAGCATCGGCACAAGCTGCTGTAGCGACCGCTTGAACTCCGGCTCGATGTCTGCGGTTCAAGTTATAATCGTGGTGGAATTGGTCAAAAGCTATCCACAAATCAAAGTTAAATAAAACTCAATGGTACAACACTTCAAAATCCATAAAAGTACACTGTAATCTCTTTACAAAACGCTTAATTACGCAATATTTTACAGGTTAACCTCTGTGACTAGTATCTATTGTATGCTTAGTGACAAACGAGTACCACAAGGTGTTCTGTTAGGTCCAATTTTTTTCATGCATTACAAAAATGACTTGTTTTCAATGTTTAATTTTAAAATAAACTAAATAATAAAAAGAACTAGATTATCTTACCGTTAAGCCTTCCGTCAAAATCAGGGCTCGTGGCAACTCTGAGTCCGGGATGTGGCATGAGGAAGCACGCGATTTCCGCGAAACATGATGTTATGTGTTTACGAAGCGATTGCAGTTCGGGGTGCTGTTTGTCTGATACCTATCACAAAAAAATTAGGTTTACAATTAATAGGACAAGCTTATCAACTTATTTACCAGCCTTGACCTAGTGGACGAAATTCATCAATAAAATAATTCTCATATTATGTTTGTCTGACAAATAAGGCCTATGTTTTAATCTGGACGAGTTTGCAAATGCCACTATTACTTACATATTGAGTTTCAGTAATAAAGTTAAAAAAAAGTTTCTGTAAATATAGATTTAAGTCATTTACAAATAAAAAAAATATATGTTAACAAAACAATTACATTAGCAGGATAACATACTTTTAGTCTTCTCTGTAGAATAGTTTGTCCACCCTCTGCGCCATACGGCGCTTCGTAGGGAAAACTCCAGTCTCTGACCACAAACTGTAGTCTTTGGAAAGGCGTTCGACCGCCGTCCTCCAGCGCCAAGCGACCGTATTCTGTGAATAACTAAATGGAATTTATCAATTAGACATTAATATTGTATTGGAGGGTTAGATTCAATAAAACGCTTGGAAAATGAATTCTAGTTTGTTTTAAATTTATTGCATGTAATAAAATTGGTGTAAACAAGGATGTGTGTTAGGTCCACTACATAAACTAATTGATATAAATGGCATATGATGATTAAATGTATGTGTTATGATGTAATGCATGTCTTATGAACAAAGAAACTTGACCTTGAAATACATCAGTTACAGGTACATAAGGTCAATACTAAAGTTGATGGAATCCCTTTTGTGACTAGTTTAGGACACCTAACAGAATGTGTCGCGGTTCACACGCACCTGCAAGTGCTGCAGATCATCCTCCTGTATGTTTTGCGACAGGTTGTAGATCTGCACGGAGCTGAGCATGGTGGACAGCGCGAACACGGTCGCACAGTCGCGCACCGTGGACTCGCTGTCGAATGCGCCCTGCGTGTCTAGCAGGATTATTGCTACCTGTAGCACATAACAATAGTCTTAAAAAATTAAAACGACCTTTCCAGTGTGACGTCAATTTATTTTTTCTCATGAAACTGTCACTTGATAGTTGATACCAATATCATGGGGTGAATGATGAATCAACAGGATTTGCATCAATATCATCGGGTGTTAGCAAAAAATTATCGGTCCGCCTTTAGGAGTTGGCAAAGTTGGATTTAGATTAGCATCACTTAGCTAACAAATTGCAGATAGCAACCAAACTTAACGACTTAACAGCAGAGCAATCCATTATCTTTTGACGTGATAACGTTTAATAAATTGAAGAACACCAGCAACACACATGAAAAATAGTAACGTTCCGCGTAACGTTCCACCTGAGCTCATGCGTGCAAGCGAGATCACGCAACAAGCGATAGATAGGCACGATAAAACAAACGATAGAGGCCAATTATGACGTTATCACGTAAATTTATCGTCCGTAGACCGACTTTACAGACAACCAATTTTTTTTTTAGGGAACTAGACATTTACTTAGGGATGAAGGAACACAACCTTTCAATGACTAATACGTACCTTTTCACCGTCCTCGAGCGTGGCCTTGAATATCTCTGACCACATGAGTATTCCGGTGGTGTCGCGCTCGGAGCCGCCTCGCCAGCTGAAGCCGACCAGCGGCTCGTCCTCGCTGCCCAGCCACTCGCCGCCGCCGCCGCCCGCCCCATACTGCCGACACGCCCACAAAGTAATCAACAATTATATTACTTGAGCAGAAAGGGAGGGATCCATAACTGTACTATCTCGTGGGTTCGGCGGCCAACTTCGGAAAGCTACGGGAGTTCGCGCACGCGTGGCATAAGAGGCGAAGCGGCTTGGAGTAACACAGAGAATTTATGCTGTGGACAGCGACAGCGCGGCGAGTCCGTCTTTTGTATCGTACTGCCCCAGAATGGGGAGAGTGAGCTCATAGGGACAAGGAGCGAGAGGAAACAACTTGTAGGGAGTCAAGAAGACGCCCCGGGAACACGCCAAGAGCAAGTACCGAACGGGCGCCCTCGCGCGTTTCGGCCCCCATAACCGCAAGGTCGATTGGGCCATGGGTGGTGGTGGGTTGTCCCTATATACTTTAGGTTAGGTTTAGTTAGATATTCAAGAACTATATGGCTATGTTCTGTCTCCTAAAGGAAATTTTGGTATGAAACACTTCAGCCTTTCAATAATAGCAACAGCAGCAGTTAACAGGAATAGCTCTCACTGACCTTGTGGTGCATGTACCGCAGAAGAAGTCCAGCAGGAACGACTTGCCCTTCCTGAAGGCGCCGGCCACGGAGATGACGACGGCGGACCTGTCCTTAATGACATCCTCTCGCAGCAGCAGTTAACAGTACGACCATAGTACGACCAGCTTTATTGTCGACTAGCTCTCACTGACCTTGTGGTGCATGTACCGCAGAAAGAAGTCCAGCAGGAACGACTTGCCCTTCCTGAAGGCGCCGGCCACGGAGATGACGACGGCGGACCTGTCCTTGATGTCATCTCGCAGCAGCAGCTCCGCGAGGGCTTCCTCGTCGAGTATGAAGGAGTGTTCAGGGCCTGTGTTCACGATTTGCACGCCGTGGGGGCCGGAGCGCGGAGCCGGCGCCGGTTTTTCAGTTACTGCAGAAGAATAGTACATTTCAATATAAGTGCGGAAAGTTTGTCATTTCTTTACGAGTCCCGGTTTGTTGACCCAAGCCGAAGGCGAGGGTCAACTATAAGGACGAGTAAAAATGACAATTCCGCACGTGCATTGAACGACGTTTTTTAATACATTTGCGAAAAAAAAAATATTGGTTTTACATGTTTGCCTGCTCCGTTTGCATGCCGTGTTCGTGTTTATGCGCTCCTGGTACGCCCGCTCCGGTGCCGCGTAGGAGGAAAACACAAAAGCGCTAGTGCGGAAAAGAATAACTTTGCGCACGCTAAACATACATGGAAATGTCAACTTTTTGAGCAAATGTATTAAAAATTACAATTTACATACATAATTATACATACAGTTTGTATGTAGAGATTGCAGTTTGAGGATTACTATTACCCAGGATAGATAGAGTTCCTGTGTCAATGCGATATATTTTCAACATGGCTGACCGACAGTCCATGTCGGATCGTATGAAGGACAAACGCAATTAAAAATATTTTAACTGTTCATCTATTGAACCACACTGAGCAATGATTACTTAAATACTGTATTCTGGTAATTATTATAATTGAAATGTAGAGATTTATACTATTAAAAAGCTGCAAACTTTCGTATGCCTACGGAGTAATGTCTTTAATAAAATTATTATCAATCCTTTGTGCCCGTTTTCACACGCTTCTACCAGGTGAAATTAATACCTCCACAGATTTACACTTTACAGAATGGGTCATATTGAAATGCATCTTATTGCAATTGCGATACAGTGTATTTTACAGCATTTGTGTAGGTGTAAGATGACGTGGTCTGTGACGTGCGAAGTGTCGTATGTCTTTCTCGGTAACAGGTAGCTGGTAGCGTGGAAGCTTACAGTGTGGTTTGGGTAAGTGATTTTTTTTTCATTTTTGTTATGCAACATTATTCTGATGTTTTCTTGCATATCCAAAATTCGACAACGGTAGCTTTCTTTGAATGGCCGTTGAGTATCATAAATCCAGTAATAGGTAAACAGTTGCCGTGTGACTCTGCGTTAACTTTTGACCTGAGTGTATTGTGTAGAGTGTAGACTTTAGAGCGACCCCATACGATAACTGTTAGGTAGCAACCTAAAATATTTTCTTATTTAGGTATTAACTCTTGGTTACTACGCAATATTTTAAGACAAAAGAGTTGTTTGTTACTCCTTTACGCCGTAACTACAAAACTGATGTGACGTTTCGAATACAAGCTAGTATTTTATCCCGAATAAATCCGTGGTTCCTGCAGGATTGGTGATAGACCCAATTTATAAATAAAATGATACGGAATGGCGTAGCGGCAGCGATGATGCCGTCTCCATCAGAGATCGTGGCCCGTGGGTTCGATTCCCACAACGAGAAAATGTTTGTGTGACGAGCATGAATGTTTTCAAGTGTCTGGAATCTGGATGTTTTTCAATATGTACGAGTATTTATGGCACATAAATGTATATTTATCAGTTATCTAGTATCCATAACAAAAGCTATCGTTACTTTGGGACTAGATAACGATGTGTGACTGATTTATTTATTTATTTATTCAATAAAGCGTTTTTTTATCTGAGACACGAAGGTGATGTTCCAAATGTGAAAGTTTGGCGCGCTGTGTGGATGTGTGGTTTTATATTAGCTGCTCGGATGATAGATGTCTGTTACTCAATCATGCGTGAAGATACGGCAGAACGGATCTACCAATAACAATATTTGCTATTTTGAAATCGAGTATTATTGCATCTTTCGTAACGTTAAATTGCTTGGCGTTACGTCTTTGCAGATGCGATCTAAGCCTCAAAGGCCCATTTTTAGGTTTAGAATCTAGATGCGCCTATGGCTAATTTTGATCTAATCAATCTATCTGATTTGGATTGCTCTTAAAGTGTTGACTTTACGCCGTTTTTAGATTCAACCGATGAATGGATATAGGCACACTAAAATGATAGCCAAACATAAGGATTTCGTGAAGCCTGTAACGAGACATTTAGTCGTCGGTCTATCTGGTGACCCCTCTACACACTTTATTTTAAACTTAGTTTTATGATCGTACAAAATATAAGAATTACAAGTCACTGATCCACAAAAGCTGCGGAATCCTCGATCTACAAATCCACCTCCCACAGTTCTGCCTATAGACTGAATAGAATACGCATCGAAATTATCTTCTCGGCGGCATGATCTCTCGTGGCTTAGCGGCAGAGCACCCAGTCGCGATAGCTGGAGGACGCGGTTTCAAATCCCGCCGGGCGTGATAAATTTTGATAAGTATTCAATAATAATTTTAAATATAGGAGTAACATCCTAACCCCATTTACAAATAAACGTGGAATAGAGATAGAATACTTTAAATACTGTTTTGTCTTTTTCCTTCGAATGCCAAATGATGGATGACAGAGAAGGATAAAGGAGAGTATACTGAACTATTCCACCGATATATACCACGTTTATTTGTTAGGCGGTATGAGTGTAAAACACTATAACAAAAAGTTGATTGACCAGTCATATAATGCAACGTGGTTGAATACGTTCTAAGTCGTGGAATAAAATGGCAGGAAAACATATTAGCGTAGGTAGATAGATACTTAGATGATTAAGTTAGTCTAAGTAGTTGTTATAGGTACTAGGTTGTACTCGCTATATCTTTTGTGTCATTATGGTAAATTACCAACGGCTCAAGTATAGATGCCGTTTATCGTTAGAACTCGTTAGCTATGCGTAGACCTGCATAGCTACTTTAGAACGCATCACCATCGTTTAAGGGGATTTCTTGAATTTATTTTTGTCTTTCTTACTCTCACGGATACGTTGGTAGGTGCGACATGCAGCGGCGCGGAAGAATATAACAGAAAAACGACCTTTTACCTAATTACTCAAAAACTAAGCCATCTAACTATCAAAAATCTGTTTCTAAGCGTTTTTGGATATTATTATTACCGACTCATTAAAACAAAGATTACAATTACATCCATTGTAGTTTCCGATAAAAAACAGGAAAACTGAGATTTTGGAGCAACTTTTGGGAGAAATATCTATCGAGAAAATTTTAAAAAAGTGAGCAAGTTGACAATCAAGGTCTATGAGTTGCTGACTGGCTGACTGAGTTTTTGAGATTTTACAAAAAGGATGATGCTCATCTTACCACACGTATTTTTTTAATGTGACAAGTAGGTATGTTATAACACCAAATTAGGTATACAAAGCCCTACTAAAATACGCTTTCTATCGCTAAGCTCGTTCTCTGTGCCTGTAGCAAATCAAATATGGAAGAGAACTTTCGCTAGTGCTAATGTTATTCGCCCACATTCTCCGTAACTCAGAATAAATAGAAATTGACCCGGAATGTCCACAATCCACATCCTATCTACACGTTTTTCAACTTTAGGTATATCACTCAAATTGCTATTTAGTAGACAAGCTTGCCAATAAATTCTTAGTTATAGGAATATCCCTACCATTTACCAAGAAGTTCTTAATAAGAGTATAACGTTTTGTGGAACTAAGTAATATTTGTTGTCGTAGGACATTTCTGACAGAATATAATCTTCCGTGAGGCAGTAATTGCAAGGTATTATTGTTTTTTGGTTTAAAAGGCACTGTGGCTGTTTTTTTTGAGCATAATAATACTTAAAAACTAATGTCTCAGGATGACGAGCGCATTGTGACATATGACATTGAAACGCAAAGTTGCAAACTGCGTATCACTTAACATCCCGTGAACCACTTGCCTGACACGTGGTTTGCTTCGGTGTAGGAGTTAAACGTGCTAGAAAAGTTTAGGAACATTCGTTGTCGTATTCTATTAACCATTCTTCTATTACCTACTGTCGCCTATTGCCCTATTACCTACCCAAGTACATACCCAGTACCCACCTAACCATTGACATACCCACTACGATGCCCACTTTGGGCGACGTAAACTGCGCAGGTGTGTCCCGACATCAACAGGTGCGAGAAGGAGGAACAAAAACAAACAGACTGCACCTTAGTGTTTCTTTAGGAGCATTAGAAATAGAGCGAAGGTCAGCACACGTGTTGCCCGATCAGTAACAGCCACTATACGATAACCAATATTGACACACCGTGTCTATCTGCATTGGTCCAATTAAACACGCGTTCCGATTCGCATTTACAGTGTGAAGTCGCACAGGCAGACTGAAACCAAAACGATCAAAATACCCAGACGTCGCCCTTTGTAGACTAGAAGTGAAAAAAAAAACATGTTTATTCTTTCCCAAAGGCCTTATGAAATGTCAGACAACAGACTTCCCACGTTCGGAAAGCATTTTTAGACCGAGGAGAACACGCAATTTAGGCACTTGCTTTTTTTCGTTTTAAATATCAATTTACTTGGAAATTTCTTTCCCTCATAATGCAAGGTTGAGTGCAAAACTGCCTTCGAGACCATATTATAAAAGCGTATGCTTAAAAAAGATTATAATTGTACGAAGTTCAAGGCCCCTAGGGCGAGACAAAATAAGAGGCGAGAGGCGAGTTAATAACATATAGAAAAGTTGTAGAGGAATTCAGCAATTACTTCAAAGAGCTACCAAGCTACAATCTACATACTATAATATATAAGCTATTTCGTCTCGTAGCATTAATTAAACAACTCAAGGCTCTGGCAGAAATATTTAGCACACAATAACGCGTTTAAGAAGTGCACACCGAATAGCACATTTTAAATAGCACGAGAAACTTACAATTTTTGCTCTTGCACGAAACTTGCAAGCTCAGCTTTCCCACCACCTCATCGCCTAAAAATAAATGTTTAGAAAATTTTATTATCCAAGATAATTATTGTTGTATTCCAAATAACCCCAGTTTAAAGATTTTAAGCTATTGCATAGCTTCTAGGCCTTGAGCGTGGAGAGTCGAGACCAAATCCAGAAATTCCTTAACGAAAACAACCTAACACTGTTTAGTGTTGCCATCTATCGATGAATAGCAGAACTTTTAATGACTTTTTGAAATATCACGCTTGTCTCTTTAGTTCAGCAACTCGTCTCTATAGGTGGCATTGGTTGTATAATTATAAGCTATGCAATAGCTTTACCGCGGCAGTCTCCGAGTGCCACACGTCTTTTTTTTATTTATCTTAAAACTGTGGAATAGCGCCGTAAAATTATGAATGATAGCTTCCATCGCAAATGGTTTTGGTAAGTGTCCGACCGAAAGTTTGGTGTCGGTTTGGGCACGGAACTAAGGCTGGCCAAGAGGAGTTCACGGTTCTTTTTCAGCTGAAAATCATGTTTCGCAATAGTTTTGGTGTAACGTTTATACGCGACGATGAAAAGTAGGCGCCTGGTGCACGAGATTGGATCTGCGAATTGTAAGCAATGTAGATACATCAGTCATCGTTCATTCAGCACTTGTGCCTAATTCACCGCAGCTGCGAGATATTTTGGTATTTATGGCCGATTGAAATAAGATATATTTTTGTACGAACACTTTTCAAGCTACGATTTTGAACGATAGCAAAAGCTTTTAAATAGAATCACGCAACAAGGTCAGAGGAATCAACGCAATGCTTTAACTTCATGTAATCTTTGTAACAGTTTCTAAGTTTCTGCGTACCTACTCATTTTAAGGTGCGATAAACAATGAACTTATTAAATGGTGGGCAATTATATGTTTAGGATTTTGTAACCAAATGGCAAAAATTGTCTATTAATAATTTTGTTCGATTATGGTGTCTACTACTTTGTTATTGGTTATTATCGGTGACGCCTTAAAAAGGCGATACGTACTGCTATGTCTCAGGTTGGCAGATACTTAGAACAAGGGAAACACCAACTTTTCACACTTTTTGGCGACATGGAGACACCCTTGGATTATTTTCGCTTTCGGAACCCCAAAAGCTGCGCTTCGGACTCAGCTTTCGAGCTCATTGTTGAGAACTTGAAAACCGGTAGGCAGAAACCGGGTCAGTAGACTCCGAAGTACTAACTCACTCTAAAATGCGAACCGGTTTTAGACGGAAAATAATTATTAAGAAAAGAATATTGCTGAATATTGGCTGACGTATAAAATTGTAGACCGCAAAAATGCAGACAGGGAGGTAACTAAACAGGGTCGTAGCAGTACGCACTTGGTCATATTATTATTCAACTATATAGGGATAAGTCAAATGTTACCAAATTGTACACCGCGAGGACTTCGACCGTGACACATCACACTTAATTTATGTCACTCCACTTACAGATTTCGGTCACTCGACATGTAGGTCGATTCGGAAACGCGCATTGGTAGCGGTTCGAATTCAGAGTCTCTAAAGTTAGCGTATCTAAAAATAGTACTATCCATATCACAACGGACTTTGTGAAAAAGGAAAGCTCTAGTATTTGAAGTTAAGACGATCGTCTAGCTGTAAGCTTTCATACAAAAAGCGATAAACGAAATAAAACGTACGATAAAAAATGAGACCACAATTTTCCAATTTGGTAAACGTTATCCCCCAAAGCAATATTTCAAGAATAAAATGTAGGCCTAGCTCTCGATTTGCATCTCTCTCTCTCTCTACACGGGCATCGGGCATAGATAGCATTTTTGAAAACACCTACTCGCGTCGCGCTAAGTCACCAGACGATGGCCTTAATGCTATATCTCTTCCCTTAGGTATCGTAGGGTAGGATGGAGGTAATTATGTATTGGGTATACTCGTAGAGGGATATAGAAACTCCTTGGCTCCTAAACTCCAAAACACCTGTCGCCTTCGCTCCTATCCTGTCCTAGTCAAAAGTCCACACGTATCTGGCTTGCCTCCAGCCTAGGTTATTGACACTAACACATAGTATTTGGGAGTCGGCCAGGGTTGCTTGTAATGATGTGACGTTTTTGTATATTAACTAGATACACACTGACGCTGTATAAATATCAATTCGGTGGGATGTCTAGAATTATCTATGAATAGTTTGCAGCGTGATGGAATGCAGAAACAGGCCATTGCTATTGCGTATTCTCTACTCGATACTCATATAATGTTCGAATATATTTCTTGCAACGTAAATACAAGTGGAAGAGATCGCTTTAGGAAGATTTCATAATTGTATCTTCTGCATTATTAACTTCCCTATACCTATATTTCAAATACCTTTTCAGATAAAGTTCAACAGCTGAAAAAAGAGTAGTTTTAGGCGCCATAAAAATAGTTTGGATCAAAGCCAAAATGGCTTGCATTTTTTTATGCCTTATATTACGACTAGGTATGATCGTAAATTCGATAGGTTATTTTACATATCATCCATCCCTAGAAAATCAGAACATAGAGAAGTAATTAAAGAATATTCAAGGAGACAACTTGACTTGTCGATTTCTCATGAAAGTCATTGCACAATCTCTACATTGCTTATTAGGATATCCCGTGCAAATAATATAGAGTTAATACCCACATTTATATGAAAATGAAAATATATTATATAATTTCTTACACACTATGAATGTATTACATGTTTTTTATGATATCTCGTGAGGAGATGGAAGCATATCCCTTTCATTCCTAGAAACCTTGTCATTAGGAAATTCTTCAATAACCTGATTTATTCGATATTTTTTTACTGTTACTTTAAACCTATGCAAATGTTAAGAGATCTAAAAAGCTTCCATATTTTTTCATGCCCAACATTATCAGATTTTATGTTGTGGTCGTGCGTTCAACAAAAACCTGTACCCGAAGGTCTGCCAGTGAGAGAAACAAAAAATAACCGCAAAGTATCGATATACCCAATACACATACCTATACCTAACCTATGTACGTTGGTATCTACATACATACTATGTATCGAATTCTTATAGTCCTAACGTATGTGTGCATGTACATAATATTATATCGAAATCTTTTCGAAGGTGTGTTATGTTTATTCGAGTATAACAAACAAACAATGGGTTTCCTAGCTCTATAAATTTAAAGTCCTCTCCCGTTCTAAGAAGTACCGTAATTCTGCCTATAAGAACTGGATAGTTAGAAAACGTATCAAATTATCGTCCTTGCGGCTTTAGCCCCCGTGGCTCAGTGGCAGATCAGTGTGATAATTATGACTCATACGATCCAAAAACGCTCAGTGAGCTGATACGGTGTAACTGTAGACGGCTATTTAAGCGATTTTTAGTGACCTGACGTTTAAAAACTATAAAGACGAAAATGAACAAAAAATCACGTCTGTTGTGAGAGGCTGGGAGCCCTTATAAATATTTATCTTATTCTGTTTTTTAGTATTTGTTGTTAAAGCAGCAACAGAAATAATTATCATCTGTGAAAATTTCAACCGTTTAACTATCACGTTTCTTGAGATACAGCCTGGTGACAGACGGGCAGACAGACAGACAAAGGTAAAGCGGAGTCTTAGTAAAATATTCTCGTTTTACTCTTTGGGTAAGGAACCCTAAGAAAGTAGTAAGTTAAATGCAAACAGACACCCTGCATACAAATTACGATTGTAGGTATTATTGGAAAGGATATTGAGAAAACTGGTAACTCGCGAGTCCTGCGCAACTTGTTCTAATCGGCGGAAACGCGTCCGCTAGACCACTGACCTCTGCGGTGAGACGTTACACACACCTCTTTGTGTGTCGTCGGTTAGCTAGAACGTGCTAACTACTACCTCTATCGAGAGGCTGCGTAAATATGATTAAGAAGAGTTCTTTTGTAGTAGTGTCTAAACTACAGTAGAATTAATATATGTATAACGACTCCGCTTATAACGACTAATCGCTTTTTGCGACGATAATATTTGGTTTCATAGTTAGGTATTGCAACTCCGGAGTCCAGTTAAAGCGACCTACCGCTTATAGCGACCATATTTTCTGATATTACGTCGCTTATAACGACGCACCATGTTATGTTGTGGGTTGTACCCACGCAACAACACGGCGCACGGCGCGGCTCTTATTAGCGCGTCAAAAACGAACTCAAAAGTCAAATGTTTTATTTAGCTACATAGGACGATTAAACTTCGTAAGTAGATATCAACTTGAGAATTAATGATCTATGCGTTTTTTGCGTCGTCCAGTTAATACGACATAGTATCGCCGGTCCCTTGGATGTCGTTATATTTAGATTCTACAGTATGTATTTAAAACAGCTGAAAGTACACTTAGACTGCAGGAGGTGGGGCTACAATACGAGGTCTGGACAAGTTACTAGAATAAGGCAGTGCAAGTGTATATGGCAGCCCCAATGGATTTTCTTGGGTTTATAATAAGTAATATTGATAAATTCTTACTTGCTTTTAGTCAGGAAGATTTAAAAAAATCATTATTTTTCACACAGCTACAACAGTCACATCATTTATTTATTATTATCAATAAATATAAAGTTTATCAATAACTTCCTCTGACAATAATAAATGTGCTTGAATACTAGGTAAAATACTGATTGGATTGACCACATCTTTGCAAGATTGCTTACGATTGTACACTTGTGCTCATAACATTCTGATTTCTTATAACCTTAACAAGTTACAAGATAATTGATTATTTATCATTACTTTTAATGTACTAAGTTTAGCCAGATAATATGTAGTAAATGACTGAACATTATATGAGAATTTAGTCATTGTTTAGTCAGAGACATCTCAGGATTATGAACATAGAATAGCACAGGCAACCCTAATCTCTATCTATCATAACATTGCAAAATTGTTGTGATTTACCATTTAAATCGTGTGTAATTAATCTAGAGGAGGCCTATGTCCAAGGACAGCCCGATCTTTAAATGTATTTATAATTTGTAAACTGCTGGTGTTGATCGGAGAAATAAAGGCTATTTTTATTTTTATTTTTTATTTATTTATTTTACCATTTAAATCAGATTAAATCTTATCATTCTTTTAAATTCAAGTGACGAAGAACATATAACAGTAGATATGTTCAGCCTATGACAGTTAACTTTGTGTATACCTACACTACAGTAGTAGACTCACATATATGTGGTTTGGCTATGCCTCGGCCCACATTTACACATTTACATGCTCATCCATCAATGCCTCTTTTGCTGGCAGCACAGTTAATATACTTTCCACTATCTGTCTCCAGTTTCATAAACCACAATCACACAGCAAATCTCCTTAAAGTAAAAGACTGACCACAAAAAAAATTTAAATAAACATTTTTAAGAATGTACACACGTAAAACATTTGGAAACTTTGGGCTACATAGATTTATTTTAATTTATTCCCAAAGGAATCATCAATCATTTATTTTTGCATGAATATGGTAATAGAGCCTCTTTATTTTCTTAGAAAAAGAATCCTTCTGCAAGCCTCTTTATTTACTTAGAAAAAGAATCCTTCCGCAGGAAATAGATGAAATTTATCTTTAAATAGCTAGTCACTGAGCCTTCTGATTCAGAGGTCACAAATAAGTACAAACACTTTCACATTAGTTATAACTTAATATGAACATGAGCGAGATTCAAATATATCATCAATAATCAATTTTTAAATAAAAAATAGTAATATTAAAATAGTCCTAATGTAATAAGTATATTCTTAGAGTTCATATTTCCTACTTTCTGTTTAAAGCTGCGATTAGTGCCCCATTATACTGTTAAATAACATGACAGCTGATAGTTTATTTTATAATTAATGAATCAAGTATTGACTTTGACCTCTTATACTTGCAAATAAGTTACAGTCATTCAGAGTAAGTGGTTACATATCATTGAAATTCCACATAAATTATTTGAGTATAAAAAAACTTCACACACAAGGGCTTTGTCTGTTTTGCTGTTGTTTAATTGTGTCTAAGATGTTGAAATCTTTCATTTAACTTATCCTGAAGATTACAAATAGATATTCAATGAAAACCCTGTAAACAAAGAACGTTTGGCGATAACTGCGTGCGGACAGTGATAACAGTTGAAAAATACATCCCTCGAAGTGAGACTAAGCTACACGATATTAAATCCGTTCGCACACTCGTCTAAAATTACAACAAAAACATTGGTTACCTGATGCAAGTGTCCGGTCGCATCCCCCCGTCATGTCGGGCCGTGCGCCGCCAGCGCGGCCACTCAACGCTGGCCGCGATGGGCGCACTCTGACCCTCGAGGAGCTCCACCGAGATCCAGGCAGCAATTATAAAAAGAACCCATTTTTCAATGTCACAACAACACGAGGGAACCAGGCCCGCGACGCGCCTCCTTCGCGCCGCGCACTAGCGGAGCCGCGTTCTAAACAATATTATTACAACAATTATTACCTTCTCCCTCATGGAAATTTATATCCCGATGTTTATGTCCCTCGGTTTCAGCCATGACCAATTTTATTTATTTCGAGACCTGACTTGACTGAACATAGCGACATGCAATTTTTCCAACACGACGCAGGAGGTTGACAGTTGACACATTTGACAACTACACCAAAAGCAAAAAGACGTGTCAGTTGCTACTACCAAGTGTCAAGTATAGTTAGTTCGGGGTTCGAACTTTTTGAGCCAGGCAAATTATTAATAATGTGATGTTGCAATATTATTAACATGTCCCTACTCTCTACAAGACTGTAAAATTCCTAAAACAAAATATTTCCATTTTGACCGATTGATCTAAATAGAAGCATGAACTTTTAAGATTTGTAAGTACCTACCATCAGTACTACAAAAAACTATTTTTGAAGAGATTTTTATTTTTCAATAAGAGGTGGCGGGGAGAACGGTATTTTTTCTCATTTTGAAATTTCAACACTCCGGTTTTCCCACCTATATAAAATTGATAAACTACAAATACTTAATAACTATTATTATACTATATATAGCTCGATTACCACTCACTCACTCACTGACTCACTCATTGACATAATTGTTCTCCCAGAAGGAGTCTGATAACGATATAATGATGTATGGGGAATGTGTTCGGGTGCGGGATTCGAGTAGGGAAAAATTATGACATTTCAGAAAAACAAGATGGCGGCCGACGTGATTTCTGTAACTTTTTTGTTTTCCGACCGATTTCGTTCAAACTCGCAACGATTGTAGATATTAGTAAACGATTAATAGAAAAAATGGAAAATATTGGAAAAACAAGATGGCGGCCGAGATTTTCGCAAAATTTTCTCCTGTAAAATTTTGTATGAAGAAATTTTTTTTCACAAAAACTTTCGTAAAGAGGAGAACTATTTCTTTCGGGGACAGTATGGAGAGAGCTGATGATTGAGGATCTCGGAGACGGGTGAAGAGCACGCTAAAGGTATTGGAGATAGGTGGGGGGTGCTCGACCAAATGTCATTTGAAACCTCGTCCAATTACCAATGAGCTGAAAAAAAATTCAAAATGGCGGAAAAAACATGGCCGCCATACAAATTTTGTTGGTCTCTATCTCGGAGGGTATGACAGTTGGAAAAGTGGTTTCATAGCAAAAGATGATCGAAATGAGGATATCTATTTAGTGACAAGAAAAAAAATTCAAAATGGCGGAATTTTTTTTCATAAAAAATGTATGGCGATTGGGTACCTACCTACTAATTTTTGCTAAATCCGAGTATGAGCGACCACGTAAATTGCTACAAGCAGTTACGCGGTCCGGAGAGCTGATGATTGAGGATCTTGGAGACGGGTGAAGAGCACGCTAAAGGTATTGGAGATAGGTGGGGGGTGCTCGACCAAATGTCATTTGAAACCTCGTCCAATTACCAATGAGCTGAAAAAAAATTCAAAATGGCGGAAAAAACATGGCCGCCATACAAATTTTCTTGGTCTCTATCTCGGAGGGTATGACAGTTGGAAAAGTGGTTTCATAGCAAAAGATGATCGAAATGGGGATATCTATTTAGTGACAAGAAAAAAAATTCAAAATGGCGGATTTTTTTTTTCATACTAAATTGTATGGCGATTGAGTACCTACCTTCTAATTTTTGCTAAATCCGAGTATGAGCGACCACGTAAATTGCTACAAGCAGTTACGCGGTCCGGAGAGCTGATGATTGAGGATCTTGGAGACGGGTGAAGAGCACGCTAAAGGTATTGGAGATAGGTGGGGGGTGCTCGACCAAATGTCATTTGAAACCTCGTCCAATTACCAATGAGCTGAAAAAAAATTCAAAATGGCGGAAAAAACATGGCCGCCATACAAATTTTGTTGGTCTCTATCTCGGAGGGTATGACAGTTGGAAAAGTGGTTTCATAGCAAAAGATGATCGAAATGGGGATATCTATTTAGTGACAAGAAAAAAAATTCAAAATGGCGGAATTTTTTTTTTCATAAAAAATGTATGGCAGAGACCTAGAAGGAGACGGAAAACGATAATATGATGTTTATGGGATGTGTTTGTGTACGGGATTCGAGTAGGGGGAAAATATAACATTTCCGAAAAACAAGATGGCGGCCGACGTGATTTATGTAACTTTTTTGTTTTCCGACCAATTTCGTTCAAACTCGCAACAATTGTAGATATTAGTAAACAATTAATAGAAAAAATTAAAAATTTTAGAAAAACAAGATGGCGGCCGAGATTTTCGCAAAACTTTCTCCTGTAAAATTTTGTATGAAAAATTTTTTTTTCACAAACACTTTCGTAAAGAGGAGAACTATTTCTTTCGGGGACAGTATGAAGAGAGCTGATGATTGAGGATTTCGGAGACGCGTGAAGAGCCCGCTTCAGGTGTAAAAGATAGGTGGGGAGTGCTCGACCAAATGTCATTCAAAACCTCGTGCAATTGCCAATGCGCTGAAAAAAATTCAAAATGGCGAAAAAAAGATGGCCGCCATACAAAGTTCGTGGGTGTCTATCTCAGAAAATATAAAAGATAGAAAGGTGGTTTCGTAGCAACAGATGATCAGGAAGAAGAGTTCTATTTATTGAAGAGAAAAAAAATTCAAAAGCGGAAAAAACATGGCCGCCATACAAATTTTCTTGGTCTCTATCTCGGAGGGTATGACAGTTGGAAAAGTGGTTTCATAGCAAAAGATGATCGAAATGGGGATATCTATTTGGTGACAAGAAAAAAAATTCAAAATGGCGGATTTTTTTTTTCATACTAAATTGTATGGCGATTGAGTACCTACCTTCTAATTTTTGCTAAATCCGAGTATGAGCGACCACGTAAATTGCTACAAGCAGTTACGCGGTCCGGAGAGCTGATGATTGAGGATCTTGGAGACGGGTGAAGAGCACGCTAAAGGTATTGGAGATAGGTGGGGTTGCTCGACCAAATGTCATTTGAAACCTCGTCCAATTACCAATGAGCTGAAAAAAAATTCAAAATGGCGGAAAAAACATGGCCGCCATACAAATTTTGTTGGTCTCTATCTCGGAGGGTATGACAGTTGGAAAAGTGGTTTTGTAGCAAAAGATGATCGAAATGGGGATATCTATTTAGTGACAAGAAAAAAAATTCAAAATGGCGGAATTTTTTTTTCATAAAAAATGTATGGCAGAGACCTAGAAGGAGACGGAAAACGATAATATAATGTTTATGGGATGTGTTTGGGTACGGGATTCGAGTAGGGGGAAAATATAACATTTCCGAAAAACAAGATGGCGGCCGACGTGATTTATGTAACTTTTTTGTTTTCCGACCAATTTCGTTCAAACTCGCAACAATTGTAGATATTAGTAAACAATTAATAGAAAAAATTAAAAATTTTAGAAAAACAAGATGGCGGCCGAGATTTTCGCAAAACTTTCTCCTGTAAAATTTTGTATGAAAAAATTTTTTTTCACAAACACTTTCGTAAAGAGGAGAACTATTTCTTTCGGGGACAGTATGGAGAGAGCTGATGATTGAGGATTTCGGAGACGCGTGAAGAGCCCGCTTCAGGTGTAAAAGATAGGTGGGGAGTGCTCGACCAAATGTCATTCAAAACCTCGTGCAATTGCCAATGCGCTGAAAAAAATTCAAAATGGCGAAAAAAAGATGGCCGCCATACAAAGTTCGTGGGTGTCTATCTCAGAAAATATAAAAGATAGAAAGGTGGTTTCGTAGCAACAGATGATCAGGAAGAAGAGTTCTATTTATTGAAGAGAAAAAAAATTCAAAATGGCGGAACATTTTTTTTTTCATACTAAATTGTATGGCGATTGGGTACCTACTATAAGAAAATCCAAAGTTTTTGCTAAATCCGAGTATGAGCGACCACGTAAATTGCTACAAGCAGTTACGCGGTCCGCTTTAGCGGGCCGCGCCCCCACGCGAAAAACTAGTTATACTATATATAGCTCGATTACCACTCACTCACTGACTGACTGACTGACTCATTGACATAATTGTTCTCCCAGAAGGAGTCTGAAAACGATATAATGATGTATGGGGGATATGTTTGGGTGCGGGAGTCGAGTAGGGAAAAATTATGACATTTCAGAAAAACAAGATGGCGGCCGACATGATTTCTGTAACTTTTTTGTTTTCCGACCGATTTCGTTCAAACTCGCAACGATTGTAGATATTAGTTAACGATTAATAGAAAAAATGTAAAATTTTGGAAAAACAAGATGGCGGCCGAGATTTTCGCAAAATTTTCTCCTGTAAAATTTTGTATGAAAAAATTTTTTTTCACAAACACTTTCGTAAAGAGGAGAACTATTTCTTTCGGGGACAGTATGGAGAGAGCTGATGATTGAGGATCTTGGAGACGGGTGAAGAGCACGCTGAAGGTATTGGAGATAGGTGGGGGGTGCTCGACCAAATGTCATTTGAAACCTCGTCCAATTACCAATGAGCTGAAAAAAAATTCAAAATGGCGGAAAAAACATGGCCGCCATACAAATTTTGTTGGTCTCTATCTCGGAGGGTATGGCAGTTGGAAAAGTGGTTTCATAGCAAAAGATGATCGAAATGGGGATATCTATTTAGTGACAAGAAAAAAAATTCAAAATGGCGGAATTTTTTTTTCACAAAAAATGTATGGAAGAGACCTAGAAGGAGACGGAAAACGATAATATGATGTATGGAGGATGTGTTTGGGTGCAGGATTCGAGTAAGGAAAAATAATGGCATTTCAGAAAAACAAGATGGCGGCCGACGTGATTTCCGTAACTTTTTTGTTTTCCAATCAATTTCGTTCAAACTCGCAAGGAATGTAGGACTTGGTAAACGATTAACAGAAAATGTGGAAAAATTTGGGAAAACAAAATGGCGACCGATATTTTCGAAAAATTCTCTCCTGTAAAATTTTGTATGAAAAAATTTTTTTTTACAAACACTTTCGTAAAGAGAAAAATTATTTCTTTCGGGGATAGAATGGAGAGAGCTGATGATTGAGGATTTCGGAGACGGGTGAAGGGCTCAGCCAGGGTATTGAAGATAGGTGGGGGGTGCTCGACCAAATGTCATTTGAAACCTCGTGCAATTGCCAATGCCCTGAAAAAAATTTCAAAATGGCGAAAAAAAGATGGCCGCCATACAAATTTCGTCGATGTCTATCTCAGAATGTATGAATGATAGAAAAGTGGTTTCTTAGCAAAACATAATCTGGACGAAGAGGTTTATCTATTGGAAAGACAAAAATATCAAAATGGCGGAACATTTTTTTTTCATACTAAATTGTATGGCGATTGGGTACCTACTATAAGAAAATCCAAAGTTTTTGCTAAGTACGAGTATGAGCGACCACGTAAATTGCTACAAGCAGTAACGCGGTCCGCTTTAGCGGGCCGCGCCTCCACGCGAAAAACTAGTTTCATATATAAGGCTGAAATAATCGAATGTGACAGACGGAAGGACGGAAAGAATCCCTATCGTGTTAGTAGTCTTCGGGAAGGACGGCGGAGAAAGAGAGTAGTATATTCCTTGGCGGAGAAAGTCTAACACCATAAGGCCCGGTTTCCACCAAAGCGGAGCGGAACAGAGCTGTGTTTGAGTATATCACTTCACCTTTCTACCATAGAACCGCGAGACGTCGAGAGAAGTGGCATCTTATGTGGTTGATGTCCAGCGTACTCGGACGAAACGCTTTTCTTCTACGTTTCTGATACGAACCGCTAAGGTGTGGAACAACACCCTTCCAGCTTCCGTGTTCCCAGCCAAATACAATCTGGGTGCCTTCAAAAGAAGAGTGAATAGGCATTTTCTAGGCAAGCGCGCTCCATCCTAGACCTCATCATTTTTGTTCATCAAATTTGATTGTAGTCAAGCGCAAGCCTATCAATTATAAAAAAAATAATATATAAACCAATCAGATTTCGTCATTTCGACATATCCTCGAATGACGAAATCTGATTGGTTACTCAAACACAGCTCCGCTTTGGTGGAAACCGGCCCTAAGGGTTCTATTTTTACCATTTTGGTATGGAATTCTAAATATACGTGGCACTCGGGGAGTGCCAACAGATCACAGACACGGTTCCCAACTTAGAGGTTTTCCCCCTTAAATAAGTCAGATGGGATTTTTTTCAATCTAGCGGCATTTATTTTAATTGTTGACAACCCTCCACCTTCCCATGGCCCCACCGCCCTCTCGGACTCTTGGGCCGAAACGCGGGAGGACACCCGAGCGGTACTTGCTCTCGGCGCTTTTCCCAGTTCGGGTGCCTTCTTGAGCTCCCTACAAGTTATTTATCTCTGTCTCCTTGTCCCTTATGTCACTCTCCCCTTTCTGGGGCAGACTCTACTATGACGCACTTCCGCCGCCGCTGCCAGCCTCTTCGTCTTCTCCCGACGAGCTCCGGTTCGATGCGCTGCTGCTCGTCGAGAGCTCCTCCTCCTCCTCGGCCTCCCGTCGTCTCCTCCTTCGTTGCCGCACATCCGAGCCGCTCCGCCTCCTGTGCCACGCGTGCGCGAACTCCCGTAGTCCGTGGTAGTTCGCCCCCGACGAAACGAGGTCCCGGTAGTACACCGGACCCGCCTCCGAGCGCACTATCCCGTCCAACATTTTGCACCGGAGGTCCTCGTACAGACTGCATTCCCAGAGGACGTGGTGAGCGTCCTCCAATCCATCACCACACTCACACTCAGCGCTCTCACACAATCGGAACCGATGCAGTTGCCACCGAAAGCAGCCGTGACCCGTGAGGATCTGCGACGTTTTAATTGTTGACAAGTGTGATTCTTCGCTAAGGTGTTGAAGTAACAAATGGCACCATCACAGGCACCATAGACTTAAAGTCCAGCGTCCACATAGGCGCGCCGAGTCGAGCCTAATCAAAATACCTATTGAAAGCGACTTTCTGTGAATCGATTCGGCTCGACTAAGGGTGAGTTGCCCGACGCGCGGTTATGGTTAAGTTATGGTCAAGGTAAGGTTTGGACGTCCGAAACAAACAAATGCAACCGATTTTGTTTGCTTCGGATTTTGTTTGCTTCGGATTGTTTCTACAGGCGATCTTCTAGTGTATGCTACGCATACTTGGGGCGAGGCCATTGAGAAGCACGGTGAGGCACTTGCTGTCTCACTAGACATCTCGAAGGCTTTTGACCGAGTCTGGCACGGCAGTCTTCTTAGCAAACTTCCGGCATATGGGATACCCGCTGGCTTTTGCAACTGGGTATCTGATTTCCTGAGGGAACGGTCTTTCCGGGTGGTCGTAGATGGCCACTCTTCGGACCTAATGGCTGTCAACGCCGGGGTACCCCAGGGGTCTGTTCTCTCCGCGACATTGTTCCTGCTGCATATCAACGATCTGCTGAAACCAGGTATCTTTGGTTATGCGGACGACAGCACTGTCTCGGAGAGGTACATGTCCAGTTCAAAAGCCAGCGGTTCTGAGATCCTTGAGCTTAGAGAGGCATTGGTAAATCGCGTTAACTTGACTTTGAAAGAAGTGTCTGAGTGGGGTGACGCTAATCTGGTTAAGTTTAACGCTACCAAAACACAGGCGTGTTTGTTCACTGCTAAAAAGAGCCCCTTCACCTTGGCTCCCACTTTCCAAAGTATATCCGTTCCGATTGGCGATTCCATCGAGCTTCTGGGTATCACCATCTCACCCAATCTCAATTTTGGGAAATGCATCGAAGCTAAAGCAAAAACAGCTGCTAAAAAACTAGGAATCCTCAACAAGGTTAAGCGGTACTTCACGCCCGAACAGCTTCTGACGCTATATGAGGCTCAGGTGCGTTCCGGCATGGAGTACTGTAGTCACCTTTGGGATGGTTCTGCCAAGTATCAGCTCGATGCATTGGACTCAGTTGATCGCCGCGCTCGCAGAATAATCGGCAAGGAATCGCTAACGCGGGCAAAACTGCTCAGCTTACAACATCGGCGCAACGTTGCCTGTTTAGCGGTTTTTTACAGGATATACTTTGGTGAGTGTGCTCAGGAACTACATAACCTTGTACCTCCTTCACCTTTCTACCATAGGACTGCAAGACGCCGAGAGCGGTGGCATCCTTATGTGGTTGACGTCCAACAAACTCGCACGAAACGTTTTTCCTCCACGTTTCTGATACGAACCGCTAAGGTGTGGAACGCCCTTCCAGCCTCCGTGTTTCCAGCCAAGTACAATCTAGGTGCCTTCAAGAGAAGAGTGAATAGGCATTTTCTAGGCAAGCGCGCTCCATCCTAGACCTCATCATTGCTTTCCATCAGGCATGATTGTCGTCAAGCGCAAGCCTATCTACAATAAAAAAAAAAAAAAAAAAAAAAAAAAAACGTCAAATTTATTGACCTTAACGTGACCATAACCGCGCGTCGGGCAACTCACCCTAAGCGCGCCAAGTGAACGCTTGGCCTAAGACGCCGGACGCGATATTATAACTTATACTCTGTTGTGACTGGTGGTTACACAGAAAACAATTAGCCAATATAAAGTCATTCCTTGCTCTGTGGGTGGTTACGTTGTCTATGTATGATTTTAAAAAGTCAGAACCAGATGAAAATGAACTTATATATTTTGAAGTAATGCTTCAAATATAAGTTCATTTACATCTGGTTCTCATATAAAAAATATCACAAAATTTTGTTTTTTTTATTTATTATTGTTATTTTATTGATTAAAACTTTTAGGGGGATTTTTAAGTAATTGTTGTGATTTTAGGGGTTTTTGACTTAGCTTTAGGGGGATATATTTTTGAGAGTTGGTAACACTGATCACAGAAGTGAAAACTTGTAGTTAACTGTCTTTTTAAATCGACAATTTTAACTAAAAATTTTGCTTTGTAAATATGTAAAGCTAAAGACTTCAAGTTCTTGAATCAAAAAGTTTTTTTAGAAAAGGGCTAAATGTATTTTGTATTCCCGAAAACTGGCAGCACTAAACTTGTGATTCATTTTTGTGGGGACTGGGCCCTGGGGAGATCGGGGAGGTGTCAGGTGTCATATTTCTTTTGTAGTTTGTGGTTTCAAAATAAATAATTTAAAATTGAAATTAGAAAGTGGAAGAAAATAAGACCGATCTAACTGAAAATGCAGGTATTTTGATTACAGATTATAAGAACATCGAGAGTATTGATTTTAACTATTTTACGTACCTAGTCTCAATCTCCTAAATTTCAATCATTTGTAGAACCCAAATGAAGACACAGAATGGAACGATGTCCTCCGCGCCAAGGGAATCTTGCCTCCAAAAGAGAAGGAGATTACCGAAGATGAAATCGTCAACATGCTCGAGCAGACCATTCAGAAAAAACAAGAGGAGAGTGAGTGAACATTTTGAGGTTAAATGCACCTGTTGGAATATTTTCCTGTTGATTGATATAGTACTAAGTTTTACCCGTGGTTTCTACACAGCATCCCGCCGGAACGCTGAATCGCTTGTTGTGTCGTTGCTAGTACTCTAGTAGGGTGGTAACTACCTACGGCCGAAGCCTCCCACCTGACGAGACCCCGAGTCAAAATTAGAAATTATAAAATTCTAATGTGGCCCATGTCCCGAATCAAACCCACAATCTCCCAGTCAAATCCAAGCGCGCGTAACTGCATCAGGCAGGTGTTAAATTCTGTGGGAACTAAGGGCTGTTCAGGGATTAAAAGCAAATCCATGGCAGATACCATTTCCTATCAGCCTATCAGGTTTTAGTAGTTTTGCAATGACAGACAGATTATCACTCACTCATCTATCAGCATTAGTTATTATTAGTTTGTGATACACAAGTATTTTTATTGAATATGAAACCAAAGTTAATGAAATTGTACAATTTTCCTACTCAAGCTTTCAAACCACATTTTTTTTTGTGGAACTACATTTTATAAAAAGGAATAGACTATGCAATCTATATAAGGTGTTTTTAAGGTCATGGAATAATGATTAAACATTTCTTTTAGAGGACAAACAGTTATCAGAATTGGACCTCGATGGATTGGATGAATTGGAAGACTCAGAGGATGAGGCAGTTATCGAGGAGTACAGGAGGAAGAGGATAGCAGAGCTAAAGAGGCTGTCAGAGAAGCCAAGATTTGGAGATGTGCGGGAGGTCTCTGGGCAGGACTTTGTGCAGGAAGTGAACAAGGCCGGAGAAGGGATATGGGTGGTGATACATTTGTATAAGCAAGGGTGGGTACAGCCTTGATGGCAAACAATGTGTAGTTTATTATGGGTAGTTCCCACTTTCCAGTCTCAAAATTTTTTACTCCTCTAACATTCTGTTTTACGCATGAAATACTGGCTTCTGAACACACATAAACCTTAATTATATACCTATCCCTTGCATTTATTGCATACTTATAGCTTATCTTCTCCAAAAACAACACTGGCCTAATGAAAATTAAGAGGTTTGGCACAACAAATTAATTCTTGACAAAGAATGGCGGAAAGAGCAAGCACTGAGTTTCTTGCCTATTCTTCTTATTGCAAGTATGCTTTCTGAACAGTATAGCCACATTCACCTCATAAGAACCTATTAATTATGTGAAGAACATACATTATCTACAACAGCTTTCTTTTGCAGCATTGGTTGCCTGGAAGAGATCGCTAGTTAGCGATAAGGCCGCCAAATTGTGTACCTATTATCTTTTTTGTTGTTCTGTGATGTCCTTTTATTTCTTTGTGGTGTGCAATAAAAGAATATTCATTCATTCATTGATTCATTATCAATTTTATTCCAGATTAACTCACAATTAATCACTCTTCATTCCAGCATCCAACAGTGTGCCCTCATCAACCAGCACATGAAGCAGCTAGCAGCCAAGTTCCCCCACACCAAGTTCCTGAAGGCCATCGCTCAGACCTGCATACCCAACTTCCCCGAGAGGAACTTACCCAGCTTGTTTGTGTACTTTGAGGGTGATCTGAAGAAGCAGTTTGTGGGGCCCCATGAGTTGAGGGGCACTGCTCTCACGTGTGATGGTGAGGGATTACTTACTTTTTTTTATAATAAACTAGCAAACCCGGCGAACTCCGTTTCGCCACCAGATGGCTTTCCCGCTAAAAAGATTTTCCCGCTTTTGTTGAAATTTTTCCTGAATTTTCTTTGCTATAAACCTCACGGATTCCAATGAATGCAAAACCGTGGAAATCGGTTCGTGCGTTCTGGAGTTATAGCGTCAGGAAGAAAAACCCGACTTAGTTTTATATAGTAGACAGGAAGTAAAGTAGCAGGAGGGTTGTGTCAAGCAAGCACAACCAACCATGGACATTTGCAGTACCTGAAGAATTGAAAATGCATTGCCGGCTTTTAAGGACTTTTTTATCCGCCACTTGAATAAGATATAGCTTTCAGAGAACACTGCTGCTGGTAGATGGATCCATAGTTGCAAGGAAAAAGGGCTCTTGGCATACTGGGTTGTTGTGGATTGTTAGTCATCAAAGTGGCAGGGATGGAACATGTTTCTATGTGGAAGTGTACACACAGTGAAAGTGGAAAGTGGAATCACCTCAAACAGCTCCTCAGAGCACTTCCCATTGAACAGCACCATTATTTACTTAAATATTCTTCGTATCTTTAGTATATCTATTAAAGTTTGAAGTTCACTAATAATATGGCTTTCAAGCTTTATTCCTAACTAAACTAAAGATTTTTGACAGCTTTTGTAATATCAGATATTTTTCTTTTTTTCAGAACTAGAATATATCCTGGGAAAAGTGGGCGCAGTGGACACGAAAATCACAGATGATCCCAAGCCAAAGATAAAAGACAAAATGTTCACCGACTTGGGCTCCAATGACTGGTGACCCTGATTCATCAACGTCACAAAACACTTTATATGTGAAAAGTATACTTTTAGATTGCTGCAAGTGACTTTTTGAGCTTCTGGAGTGCGGGTTCTAAGCTTTTGTTGTATATTATTTATTTTTGCATACTCTGATCATTTAGTTTCTTATTACCACAAAGCTCAGATATTTGGGCGCTTAGGAGAGAGAGCTGATAAAATTATACTATCCATTCGCAGAAGCTTTGCCGATGACTTCTCCCACCTCATACTGCCCGACCCGCGCTTGTCCGCTACGGTAATCAGACGATTGCAGGCTACGGTAGTATGAAGAGGGAAGTCTTTTTTTTATACTATATAGGCTAGCGCTTGACTGTGATCACACCTGATGGAAAGTGATGATACAGTCTAAGCTGGAACGCGCTTGCCTAGAAGATGCCTATTCACTCTTGATTTGAAGGCACCCGGGTTGTAAGTGGCAGGAAAGACACTGCCTGGGAGTGTATTCCAGGCCTTTGCAGTGCGTATCAGGAACGAGGAATCAAACCGCTTCTTACGCGTCTTTGGTACGTCATTGTCAAAGCTTCTGCAAACGGGTTTTAATGCCACCAATGAAATAACTGGATTTTTTTAACACCACTGACAAACAAATGATAGGTTTCCCTTTACAAATACCAAGCTTATACATTTTATGGAATTTAATTCAAAGTGAAGTGGTTTGATGGTAATGTCTGTTGCGCAAGTTTTCATGAAATGAAGTGGAAAGTAGTTCAAAATATAGTGGATGTTTTATGCCAAAATCACTAATGATCAGAGTTCTGTATTGACCACATGGTGGTTTCGAATGTTCATTTAATTAAGATAATTATTTATTTTAAATTTTAATACTGTATTATTTAAAATTATGTATTAAAATAAATACTCTTTACTACTTTATTTTTAATCTCTTTATATAAAACAATTCTGGTGACTCATATTTAACATCGTTCTACCACTGAATATATAATATCGTTCTACCAAAATCCTTGGTTCTAGACAGAGGGAGAGATGGAAGAGATGATGGAGGGTTTTTCAAATTCTTACAAAATTAGCCAAGCAGGCTAGCTAGTAAATAATATGGGAGTGTACCATAAGTAATAAGTATGTTTATTTAAAACTTAAAAAAATATTTACAGATCCTTATTCCTAAATTACACAATCTTTAATTTTGATTATTTTTAAATAAATTGTCGTAAATTGACTTTTAATTAGCTCGCAGCTAGAATATTCTTTACATCAAAAGTGCGTGTCCGCCATAGCTACGGATCTATGCAAAGTATTGTGTGAAACTGCAACAGTTAGAATTATTTTTGATTTCATTTAAATATATAAAAGAACACACACAGCCCAAACCGATCTACAGATATATTAACACAGGCCAAACCAATCCAGAGATTTCAAATTAGGCACAGGTTCCGAATGCGGTCTAGGGGTGCTCTTAGGAAGGATTTTTCAAAACTCACCCCCTATTATGTCCTGGATTATGACACATCCATGAAAATCCATGGTACCCGCGAGATTTGTAAAACCTGAAATTCGCGAAGCCGGGCATCTTCTAGTAGCTCATGAAGATCACGTGATTGCGATTGTCACAATACGTAGCATATCCCTAGCGGACAAGCACCGGTACACCTAAAGTCCGGTCGCCGAATAGAAAGAATTTCGTACATTAACCTGTTACTACATGTCTCTGTCACTCCCGCGTCAAAAAAATGTCTCGCTCGCACAGGTGCAATGACCCCGTCCTGTGCGAGCATGACCGCATTATTTTGACGCGGGAGTGACAGAGACAGGTAGTAACAGGTTAATGTACGAAATTCTTCGTGCTCCGCGACCGTGCTATAGTCCTGCTGGCGTGACGGCGCCTCAGCAACCCCTGTTCAGGTTGATGGTTGCGACGCACTTGGCGATGCACTGCTCGACGGGCAGGCGCGACTTCATGCCCAGCTCGAACACCTTCATGAGCACGCGCGACGCGTGCTCCTGCATGCCCACCACCAGCTCCGGCAGCTTGTCCACCGCGGACTGCGCTATCTCCGGCTGGTTGGAGTCCAGGCACTCGAGGATGGCTTGTAGGCCTGAAACAAACTCTCCTATCAACTCCAGTACTCGAGGCATGCCGTGTCAATGCTATGCACGATGAGCGGATTGCCTAATGACTATCTCCCGATTCCTTAAAGTAGGGGAGCCCAAGACGGGATTTTTGAAGTGACTCGAGCGTGTCAGAAAATTATATAGGAAGAATCCTTGCACCCTTTAAAGTACCTCTACCAAGTATGAACCCTCCATATGGTGGGGTGTGTTGAGGGGAACCCGAAAGGGGAGGAAACCACTATTCCACTAACATCGCCTCATGAAAACTGTCAGATTATTAGTTCTTTGTAATTATAATAGTTTCATTCAAAATAAAAAAAATTGAAACGCACTCGAGTACTTACCTATTTCAAGGTGACGTTTTTTTTACAACTTCGAGACTCGCTTGTCACGCTCAAATTGTCAGATTTTTGAGATATATAATCTTCTCAATGTTAATCAACTTTCTCTTAATCTGAGGCGCTCGTGTTTTTCTAAGAATTGATTTTTTGATTTTACTAATCATTTGGGTTCCCCTCAACACACCCCACGATATGGAGGGTTCATACTTGGTAGAGGTACATAAAAGGGTGCAAGGATTCTCCCTATATAATTTTCTGACACGCTCGAGTCACTTCAAAAATCCCCTTTTGGGCTCCCCTACTATTAATATGTAATACCACCAATACGTCAAAGTGAAAATTGGTGCTTATGGTCGTGGCTCCCATTCACGTGGACGTAGCCAGCGGAGCGTCTGTCACATGTCACAGTAGGGACTCACCGGGATGCAGGTCCGGCGCGGCCGGCAGCAGCTTCGCCAGCAGCGACAGCGCGGACGTGCGCAGCGGCGCGTGCGGGGAAGCGGCCAGCGGCGCCACCGCGCGCAGCAACGCGTCTGTCACATGTCACAGTAGACTCACCGGGATGCAGGTCCGGCGCGGCCGGCAGCAGCTTCGCCAGCAGCGACAGCGCGGACGTGCGCAGCGGCGCGTGCGGGGACGCGGCCAGCGGCGCCACCGCGCGCAGCAACGCGTCTGTCACATGTCACAGTAGACTCACCGGGATGCAGGTCCGGCGCGGCCGGCAGCAGCTTCGCCAGCAGCGACAGCGCGGACGTGCGCAGCGGCGCGTGCGGGGACGCGGCCAGCGGCGCCACCGCGCGCAGCAACGCGTCTGTCACATGTCACAGTAGACTCACCGGGATGCAGGTCCGGCGCGGCCGGCAGCAGCTTCGCCAGCAGCGACAGCGCGGACGTGCGCAGCGGCGCGTGCGGGGACGCGGCCAGCGGCGCCACCGCGCGCAGCAACGCGTCTGTCACATGTCACAGTAGACTCACCGGGATGCAGGTCCGGCGCGGCCGGCAGCAGCTTCGCCAGCAGCGACAGCGCGGACGTGCGCAGCGGCGCGTGCGGGGACGCGGCCAGGGGCGCCACCGCGCGCAGCAACGCGTCTGTCACATGTCACAGTAGACTCACCGGGATGCAGGTCCGGCGCGGCCGGCAGCAGCTTCGCCAGCAGCGACAGCGCGGACGTGCGCAGCGGCGCGTGCGGGGACGCGGCCAGCGGCGCCACCGCGCGCAGCAACGCGTCTGTCACATGTCACAGTAGACTCACCGGGATGCAGGTCCGGCGCGGCCGGCAGCAGCTTCGCCAGCAGCGACAGCGCGGACGTGCGCAGCGGCGCGTGCGGGGACGCGGCCAGCGGCGCCACCGCGCGCAGCAACGCGTCTGTCACATGTCACAGTAGACTCACCGGGATGCAGGTCCGGCGCGGCCGGCAGCAGCTTCGCCAGCAGCGACAGCGCGGACGTGCGCAGCGGCGCGTGCGGGGACGCGGCCAGCGGCGCCACCGCGCGCAGCAACGCGTCTGTCACATGTCACAGTAGACTCACCGGGATGCAGGTCCGGCGCGGCCGGCAGCAGCTTCGCCAGCAGCGACAGCGCGGACGTGCGCAGCGGCGCGTGCGGGGACGCGGCCAGCGGCGCCACCGCGCGCAGCAACGCGTCTGTCACATGTCACAGTAGACTCACCGGGATGCAGGTCCGGCGCGGCCGGCAGCAGCTTCGCCAGCAGCGACAGCGCGGACGTGCGCAGCGGCGCGTGCGGGGACGCGGCCAGGGGCGCCACCGCGCGCAGCAACGCGTCTGTCACATGTCACAGTAGACTCACCGGGATGCAGGTCCGGCGCGGCCGGCAGCAGCTTCGCCAGCAGCGACAGCGCGGACGTGCGCAGCGGCGCGTGCGGGGACGCGGCCAGCGGCGCCACCGCGCGCAGCAACGCGTCTGTCACATGTCACAGTAGACTCACCGGGATGCAGGTCCGGCGCGGCCGGCAGCAGCTTCGCCAGCAGCGACAGCGCGGACGTGCGCAGCGGCGCGTGCGGGGACGCGGCCAGGGGCGCCACCGCGCGCAGCAACGCGTCTGCGGCTCGCGCGCCGCCCCAGGCGCCGCCGCGCCGCACGCCCCACGCTTCCACCTCCTGCGGGAAATTAAGTCAACCTTGGCTTTAAGAGCTGGCAAACTGGCTCCTTTTTACGATGTTTAAGGCATTTTGATTAAAGAATTGATCATCGAATCCTTACGGAAAAATATGTAACGGAAAATTAGGGTTTTAAGAACATTCGGTATTGACAAGAAAATGAATTTTCCCAAACCCTGTTTCAGAAAAAAATTCCCGAAAAGCATCAAATTTTGTCATACTTTGAAAATTGTCTGTAAAACGGCACAAGCTATTTAATTAATTCTTGCACATAAAAAAGTACATAAAAATTACAATAACTTTGATTGAGAGTTTTATTTTTAGGCCTTGTAACAATCGAGTAAAGTAATAATTTCCCCGAAATTTAAGTAAATCAGTGTGAACGCGGCTGCTCCGTCCCCCTGTAAACTGTCATTCGGCCTTCTTAAAGCCTTAAAATAAGGCTATCATTAATCGTCGCCCCTGGACATAGAGAGCTTAGTACAACACGAGAAAAGTAGAGTTTATTTGAAATTTCCACGAGATCACAAGACTGTAACGGGGGCTCGTTGGTTCGTATAAGTCGCGGCATTTATTTTTAGCGTTTAGGGAACGTGGAAGGCATCTCGGCGCATGATGGAACTACGGAAAACGCATAGAATGCGACACCAAACCGCGCGTGCGCACGATACGCACGCCCGCCCCGACCCGCGTACCCCCATGATATCTGATACACCCGCGTACGCCGTACCCCCATGATATCTGATACACCCGCGTACGCTGTACCCCCATGATATCTGATACACCCGTGCACTCTCATGATATCTGATACTTGATATTTTCGAGTCTGCGCAACCGCTAATCTTATTTCTTATAATTGCCGCAACTTGTATCTTTCTTATAAGACTACATTAATTTTAATTCTAACAGCTATTCCCAATGCCGAAGGACCGCGTTGTGAAACTTCACCCACTTTAAAGACTTTTGTTAAAGACACGGTCAAAAAACATTTAATTAATCATGGTTACTATACCATTGAAGAATTTCTTAACGACAAAGATTCTCGGAATGATAGAAATATGCTTCCATCTTCTCACGAGATATCTTAAAAATATGTTATAATCTTTCATACTTTAAAAGAAATCTTGTATTATAACAATGACATTTTTGAAAAGAGCAAGTGCCGAGTTTCTTGCCAGTTCTTTTCGGTGCAAAACTGCTTTCCGAACCTGGCGGGAGAGTTTTGACTTTTGAGTATGTATATTTTTTCATTTTCACTACTTTGGTGACCCCGACGCGATTGTAAACGCAACTTTTGTGTATGGATCAGAATGTTAGTCGCTAGTAACTTTTGTGTATGGATCAGTATGTTAGTCGCTAGTCGTTACGCACCTGTATATGCCAGTGCAGCTCCGGCGGGGTCGCCACGCGCCTCTGCAGCGCGTGCAGCGCGTGCGGCGGCGGCGCCACGGACGCGGGCCCGCCCTCCGCGCTCATCAGCCCGCTGAGCGCCGCTTGCGACCTGCGCGGAAACGACCCGCATTAATGTATACACGACTGAACACGCACAGCGATCTCGTCGTCACAAAGATGCATCACAAATATTCACGTGAAATATTCAAGTGAAGTCATCAAAGCTCAGTACTCACGTGACAGTGTCCCGGTGCGCGGCCAGCAGCGCGCGGTACCGCCGCAGCAGCGCCGCCACGCGGTGCGCCAGCGACCCGCCGCCGGTGCCGCTCTCCTTCACCATGGTGAGGAAACACTCAGTACTCACGTGACAGTGTCCCGGTGCGCGGCCAGCAGCGCCGCGGCGCGCGAGGGGCGCGCGGCGCGGTACCGCCGCAGCAGCGCCGCCACGCGGTGCGCCAGCGACCCGCCGCCGGTGCCGCTCTCCTTCACCATGGTGAGGAAACACTCAGTACTCACGTGACAGTGTCCCGGTGCGCGGCCAGCAGCGCGCGGTACCGCCGCAGCAGCGCCGCCACGCGGTGCGCCAGCGACCCGCCGCCGGTGCCGCTCTCCTTCACCATGGTGAGGAAACACTCAGTACTCACGTGACAGTGTCCCGGTGCGCGGCCAGCAGCGCCGCCACGCGGTGCGCCAGCGACCCGCCGCCGGTGCCGCTCTCCTTCACCATGGTGAGGAAACACTCAGTACTCACGTGACAGTGTCCCGGTGCGCGGCCAGCAGCGCGCGGTACCGCCGCAGCAGCGCCGCCACGCGGTGCGCCAGCGACCCGCCGCCGGTGCCGCTCTCCTTCACCATGGTGAGGAAACACTCAGTACTCACGTGACAGTGTCCCGGTGCGCGGCCAGCAGCGCCGCGGCGCGCGAGGGGCGCGCGGCGCGGTACCGCCGCAGCAGCGCCGCCACGCGGTGCGCCAGCGACCCGCCGCCGGTGCCGCTCTCCTTCACCATGGTGAGGAAACACTCAGTACTCACGTGACAGTGTCCCGGTGCGCGGCCAGCAGCGCGCGGTACCGCCGCAGCAGCGCCGCCACGCGGTGCGCCAGCGACCCGCCGCCGGTGCCGCTCTCCTTCACCATGGTGAGGAAACACTCAGTACTCACGTGACAGTGTCCCGGTGCGCGGCCAGCAGCGCGCGGTACCGCCGCAGCAGCGCCGCCACGCGGTGCGCCAGCGACCCGCCGCCGGTGCCGCTCTCCTTCACCATGGTGAGGAAACACTCAGTACTCACGTGACAGTGTCCCGGTGCGCGGCCAGCAGCGCGCGGTACCGCCGCAGCAGCGCCGCCACGCGGTGCGCCAGCGACCCGCCGCCGGTGCCGCTCTCCTTCACCATGGTGAGGAAACACTCAGTACTCACGTGACAGTGTCCCGGTGCGCGGCCAGCAGCGCCGCGGCGCGCGAGGGGCGCGCGGCGCGGTACCGCCGCAGCAGCGCCGCCACGCGGTGCGCCAGCGACCCGCCGCCGGTGCCGCTCTCCTTCACCATGGTGAGGAAACACTCAGTACTCACGTGACAGTGTCCCGGTGCGCGGCCAGCAGCGCCGCGGCGCGCGAGGGGCGCGCGGCGCGGTACCGCCGCAGCAGCGCCGCCACGCGGTGCGCCAGCGACCCGCCGCCGGTGCCGCTCTCCTTCACCATGGTGAGGAAACACTCAGTACTCACGTGACAGTGTCCCGGTGCGCGGCCAGCAGCGCCGCGGCGCGCGAGGGGCGCGCGGCGCGGTACCGCCGCAGCAGCGCCGCCACGCGGTGCGCCAGCGACCCGCCGCCGGTGCCGCTCTCCTTCACCATGGTGAGGAAACACTCAGTACTCACGTGACAGTGTCCCGGTGCGCGGCCAGCAGCGCGCGGTACCGCCGCAGCAGCGCCGCCACGCGGTGCGCCAGCGACCCGCCGCCGGTGCCGCTCTCCTTCACCATGGTGAGGAAACACTCAGTACTCACGTGACAGTGTCCCGGTGCGCGGCCAGCAGCGCCGCGGCGCGCGAGGGGCGCGCGGCGCGGTACCGCCGCAGCAGCGCCGCCACGCGGTGCGCCAGCGACCCGCCGCCGGTGCCGCTCTCCTTCACCATGGTGAGGAAACACTCAGTACTCACGTGACAGTGTCCCGGTGCGCGGCCAGCAGCGCCGCGGCGCGCGAGGGGCGCGCGGCGCGGTACCGCCGCAGCAGCGCCGCCACGCGGTGCGCCAGCGACCCGCCGCCGGTGCCGCTCTCCTTCACCATGGTGAGGAAACACTCAGTACTCACGTGACAGTGTCCCGGTGCGCGGCCAGCAGCGCCGCGGCGCGCGAGGGGCGCGCGGCGCGGTACCGCCGCAGCAGCGCCGCCACGCGGTGCGCCAGCGACCCGCCGCCGGTGCCGCTCTCCTTCACCATGGTGAGGAAACACTCAGTACTCACGTGACAGTGTCCCGGTGCGCGGCCAGCAGCGCCGCGGCGCGCGAGGGGCGCGCGGCGCGGTACCGCCGCAGCAGCGCCGCCACGCGGTGCGCCAGCGACCCGCCGCCGGTGCCGCTCTCCTTCACCATGGTGAGGAAACACTCAGTACTCACGTGACAGTGTCCCGGTGCGCGGCCAGCAGCGCCGCGGCGCGCGAGGGGCGCGCGGCGCGGTACCGCCGCAGCAGCGCCGCCACGCGGTGCGCCAGCGACCCGCCGCCGGTGCCGCTCTCCTTCACCATGGTGAGGAAACACTCAGTACTCACGTGACAGTGTCCCGGTGCGCGGCCAGCAGCGCGCGGTACCGCCGCAGCAGCGCCGCCACGCGGTGCGCCAGCGACCCGCCGCCGGTGCCGCTCTCCTTCACCATGGTGAGGAAACACTCAGTACTCACGTGACAGTGTCCCGGTGCGCGGCCAGCAGCGCGCGGTACCGCCGCAGCAGCGCCGCCACGCGGTGCGCCAGCGACCCGCCGCCGGTGCCGCTCTCCTTCACCATGGTGAGGAAACACTCCAGGATGCTGTGGATCTCGTCACTGCACAGTGCAACACAACTTCCATTAACTTTAACTAGTTCTATTTAGACTTAACAATAATACATTTTGATATGTGGAAACCGGTATAGTAGAAAAAATCACCACGTGACCCGATGTTGCAAATGTGGATTTTGCGTACACGGTACATGGAGGCAATATATCGTCAGGGTCACTACTTTGCCGATGGCGAAAATGGGGAGTAACAGCGCACAGTGATAGAGCGAGAGCGCGCACCTGACGGAGTTGGCGAAGAGCTCCCTGTCGGGCAGGATCTCGAGCGCGGCCAGCAGGTGGTGGTGGTGCTGGTGCGAGCGGCCGCGCACGCCGCGCAGCAGCGCGCCGGTCAGCGGCAGCGAGCAGTAACAGCGCACACTGATAGAGCGAGAGCGCGCACCTGACGGAGTTGGCGAAGAGCTCCCTGTCGGGCAGGATCTCGAGCGCGGCCAGCAGGTGGTGGTGGTGCTGGTGCGAGCGGCCGCGCGCCGGTCAGCGGCAGCGAGCAGTAACAGCGCACAGTGATAGAGCGAGAGCGCGCACCTGACGGAGTTGGCGAAGAGCTCCCTGTCGGGCAGGATCTCGAGCGCGGCCAGCAGGTGGTGGTGGTGCTGGTGCGAGCGGCCGCGCGCCGGTCAGCGGCAGCGAGCAGTAACAGCGCACAGTGATAGAGCGAGAGCGCGCACCTGACGGAGTTGGCGAAGAGCTCCCTGTCGGGCAGGATCTCGAGCGCGGCCAGCAGGTGGTGGTGGTGCTGGTGCGAGCGGCCGCGCGCCGGTCGGCGGCAGCGAGCAGTAACAGCGCACAGTGATAGAGCGAGAGCGCGCACCTGACGGAGTTGGCGAAGAGCTCCCTGTCGGGCAGGATCTCGAGCGCGGCCAGCAGGTGGTGGTGGTGCTGGTGCGAGCGGCCGCGCACGCCGCGCAGCAGCGCGCCGGTCAGCGGCAGCGCGCGCTCGCCCGCGCCGCGGCAGCGCGCCCACACCGCGCGCACGTTCGCCTCCGTGCGCCACATCCTGTATACATCGACATTCCGTTAACTTATGAGGTACACAGTCAAGGCACGGAACACTAAATAGGTACAGAAGGCTTACTCCGCACGATGATTTAAAGAAATAGCGACTCTAGCGCTGACACAAAAAGTGCAATTCAGTTCGGTGAGCAGGCAGTGCGACACGCGGTCCGTGGCGCTGGTGGAGCGGCGCGCGGCCGACATCATCTCCGCGGGCGCGATGTATGTGGCAGTGTGTGACTCACTTCTGCGAGTGCTCCTTGGAGTGGTGCTGCGGCGCGGCGGCGAGCGTGGTGAGCAGGCAGTGCGACACGCGGTCCGTGGCGCTGGTGGAGCGGCGCGCGGCCGACATCATCTCCGCGGGCGCGATGTATGTGGCAGTGTGTGACTCACTTCTGCGAGTGCTCCTTGGAGTGGTGCTGCGGCGCGGCGGCGAGCGTGGTGAGCAGGCAGTGCGACACGCGGTCCGTGGCGCTGGTGGAGCGGCGCGCGGCCGACATCATCTCCGCGGGCGCGATGTATGTGGCAGTGTGTGACTCACTTCTGCGAGTGCTCCTTGGAGTGGTGCTGCGGCGCGGCGGCGAGCGTGGTGAGCAGGCAGTGCGACACGCGGTCCGTGGCGCTGGTGGAGCGGCGCGCGGCCGACATCATCTCCGCGGGCGCGATGTCCTCCATCGCCGCCGGGGGGCGCTCCGAGCACTCGCGGAGTAGTTGCAGGATTTTTGGGACCTTGATATATGAGGACAAAGGCGCAGTTAGAGTATGGGAAAAGATAAATTATTATTTTGTATTCTCCCGTGTTATGGCTCGATGCACCTGCGGCGCGCAGACTGCCCCGCCCCGGGGGGTGCGGGGGACGGCGGGCCCGGCCGCGTAGGCGCCGCGCCAGCCAGTAGTTGCTCCGAATCGCTATCTAAGAGACGCCCGCGCCACCTTTTGCGTTGCGCCGGCCCCTAAAAACCGCATCGCGTGTTACTGAATTTAACGCAGCCGTGCCTATTATAGTTGTTCGAGCCATTTTGTAATATAATCTTGGGTTTTCCGCTCACGGTCACGCCGAAAACCCCATCCTTACGCGTCTCGCGTCATCATTGACCGGACACGCGGCCGTCTGAGGACCCGTCGCCTTCCCGTCGCGAGACCACGCCGTCGCCATTGATTCGCGTACCGCGTTGCCGATCTACTAGTGCTTGTGACCTCCCGTGCCGCCTGGGAACGTGCTGCACCGGATCCATCCCCACATTTACACACTACTTATTTCATTACACACCACAACATATACTACCATTTACACGCAAGCTGCCCGGCGCCACGAGGTTGTGCCTGGCCCGAGATCTGCGGAAGCCGCCCTCAAGGTAGGTACTTAGTATTAGTAACAATAATATAGCTGTGTCGAACATCCCGTTTATTATCGGTGGTGCCCTTTATGCACCCGCGCCCGTGACCTGCGAGGAAACGCTTGGTTCCCGCTATGGGCCCCGGGTTCTGAGCCTTCCCTTCGCGTCGCAGGTCCGACGCGTACATCCCGTATTGTGCAAGAAAATCGCATACATTTGGCATCTTCTTTCTTCTGCTAAGAACGCAAATTAACGAATTCGATAAAGTTAAAAATATTTATTGATCGTAACAAAAATTTAGTTCCGTTTCGGTTTTGAAACTTCTCTTTTCGCCAAGCTTTATACGAGCAGATATTACACTAACCTTCATATACAGCAGCAGTAAGAGCAGCGGGTGCGCCTTCGAGGCTGCAAGCGCCGCGGCCAGCAGCGCGTGCGGCGCGGCGCAGCAGCGCAGGACGAGGGGCAGGCGTGCTTCGATGCTCCTGCGCGCCGCCTCCATGCCCTGCGACGCCTCCGCCTCGCTCGCTTCCTCACCCACGTACTGGATGAGGACGTCCAGCTGGAATAATTAGAAACGACCGATTTTTAGCGAATATCCGATACATGGCGTCACCAGGACTTAAGTTCTATATGTTCTATTTTAAGTGTTTTATATTTCAAAAAAAGAAACAGAATTCTTAATATACCCATAGGTCTATCTGTCTCTTTTGCATAAAACAGACGCCACACGCGCGGGCTGCCGATCAGCGTCTCCGCAAAGTCCAGCACCGAGCTCGCCGACCAGCCCCTGACAACGCGATACGTACCTGCGCGTGCGTGAGCCGCAGCGAGTCCTCGGGCTGGTGGTGCTTGGGCGTGGCGCGGTCGCGGCCCTGCCACACGCGCGGGCTGCCGATCAGCGTCTCCGCAAAGTCCAGCACCGAGCTCGCCGACCAGCCCCTGACAACGCGATACGTACCTGCGCGTGCGTGAGCCGCAGCGAGTCCTCGGGCTGGTGGTGCTTGGGCGTGGCGCGGTCGCGGCCCTGCCACACGCGCGGGCTGCCGATCAGCGTCTCCGCAAAGTCCAGCACCGAGCTCGCCGACCAGCCCCTGACAACGCGATACGTACCTGCGCGTGCGTGAGCCGCAGCGAGTCCTCGGGCTGGTGGTGCTTGGGCGTGGCGCGGTCGCGGCCCTGCCACACGCGCGGGCTGCCGATCAGCGTCTCCGCAAAGTCCAGCACCGAGCTCGCCGACCAGCCCCTGACAACGCGATACGTACCTGCGCGTGCGTGAGCCGCAGCGAGTCCTCGGGCTGGTGGTGCTTGGGCGTGGCGCGGTCGCGGCCCTGCCACACGCGCGGGCTGCCGATCAGCGTCTCCGCAAAGTCCAGCACCGAGCTCGCCGACCAGCCCCTGACAACGCGATACGTACCTGCGCGTGCGTGAGCCGCAGCGAGTCCTCGGGCTGGTGGTGCTTGGGCGTGGCGCGGTCGCGGCCCTGCCACACGCGCGGGCTGCCGATCAGCGTCTCCGCAAAGTCCAGCACCGAGCTCGCCGACCAGCCCCTGACAACGCGATACGTACCTGCGCGTGCGTGAGCCGCAGCGAGTCCTCGGGCTGGTGGTGCTTGGGCGTGGCGCGGTCGCGGCCCTGCCACACGCGCGGGCTGCCGATCAGCGTCTCCGCAAAGTCCAGCACCGAGCTTGCCGACCAGCCCCTGACAACGCGATACGTACCTGCGCGTGCGTGAGCCGCAGCGAGTCCTCGGGCTGGTGGTGCTTGGGCGTGGCGCGGTCGCGGCCCTGCCACACGCGCGGGCTGCCGATCAGCGTCTCCGCAAAGTCCAGCACCGAGCTCGCCGACCAGCCCCTGACAACGCGATACGTACCTGCGCGTGCGTGAGCCGCAGCGAGTCCTCGGGCTGGTGGTGCTTGGGCGTGGCGCGGTCGCGGCCCTGCCACACGCGCGGGCTGCCGATCAGCGTCTCCGCAAAGTCCAGCACCGAGCTCGCCGACCAGCCCCTGACAACGCGATACGTACCTGCGCGTGCGTGAGCCGCAGCGAGTCCTCGGGCTGGTGGTGCTTGGGCGTGGCGCGGTCGCGGCCCTGCCACACGCGCGGGCTGCCGATCAGCGTCTCCGCAAAGTCCAGCACCGAGCTCGCCGACCAGCCCCTGACAACGCGATACGTACCTGCGCGTGCGTGAGCCGCAGCGAGTCCTCGGGCTGGTGGTGCTTGGGCGTGGCGCGGTCGCGGCCCTGCCACACGCGCGGGCTGCCGATCAGCGTCTCCGCAAAGTCCAGCACCGAGCTCGCCGACCAGCCCCTGACAACGCGATACGTACCTGCGCGTGCGTGAGCCGCAGCGAGTCCTCGGGCTGGTGGTGCTTGGGCGTGGCGCGGTCGCGGCCCTGCCACACGCGCGGGCTGCCGATCAGCGTCTCCGCAAAGTCCAGCACCGAGCTCGCCGACCAGCCCCTGACAACGCGATACGTACCTGCGCGTGCGTGAGCCGCAGCGAGTCCTCGGGCTGGTGGTGCTTGGGCGTGGCGCGGTCGCGGCCCTGCCACACGCGCGGGCTGCCGATCAGCGTCTCCGCAAAGTCCAGCACCGAGCTCGCCGACCAGCCCCTGACAACGCGATACGTACCTGCGCGTGCGTGAGCCGCAGCGAGTCCTCGGGCTGGTGGTGCTTGGGCGTGGCGCGGTCGCGGCCCTGCCACACGCGCGGGCTGCCGATCAGCGTCTCCGCAAAGTCCAGCACCGAGCTCGCCGACCAGCCCCTGACAACGCGATAAACATTTATGGAACGTCAACATTCTGTCGCTTGTGGAAGAAGCTCAACAAGTTCAAAATCAAAATGTTCTTCTTTATAGATATGCAGGGTTGTTCCCCCATAATGGGTGTGCCACAGGGTTCAATATTGGGCCCTTTTCTATTTTTAGTGTACATAAATGATTTGCCGCACCATGTAAACGGTATTTGCGAGATAGTATTGTTTGCTGATGACACTTCTTTGGTTTTTAAAACTGATAGAGGTAATGACAACTTTGACGACGTAAATTATGCTATCGCGCATGTATCACATTGGTTCACTGTTAACAATTTACTTTTAAACTCAAAAAAGACTAAGTGTATTGAGTTCGCACTACCAAACGTAAAAAACGTAGCTACCAACAAAAAGGTGATTGTGAATGGTGAAACACTAAAAATGGAAAACTCTACAGTATTTCTGGGGGTAACCTTAGACAATAAACTACAATGGGGCGCTCATATTGAGACTCTGGCAGGTAAACTTAGTTCAGCTGCCTATGCTGTGAGAAAAATTAGGCAGTTAACAGACATTGATACAGCCAGGCTTGTCTATTATGCGAATTTCCACAGTGTTATGTCCTATGGTATTCTATTATGGGGCAAAGCTGCTGAGATTCAAACTATATTTGTATTGCAAAAGAGAGCAATTAGATCTATATACAAAATGAAGCCACGCGAATCTCTTCGCCAAAAATTTAAAGAAATAGGTGTTCTTACAGTGGCATCTCAATATATTTATAATTGCTTACTCTTTGTACGTCAAAACATTAATAATTATAAGCAACGTATAGATGTAAGTAACCGTCCAATTAGAAATGGCGGACACAAGTTAGTTGTAGTACCACACCGTTTACGTAAAGTACAGAAGTCCTTTGTGGGGTTGAGTGTACGCTTCTACAATATGATCCCGAAGTCTGTTTTGGACTTACCTTTACACAGGTTTAAAGTCACTGTCAAAAAACATCTAATAAGTCGGGGTTACTATACTATTGAAGAATTTTTCAATGACAAGAATTGTTGGAATGATAGGGATATATTTCCATCTCTTCACGAGACATCTTAAAAATTATGTAATAAGGGGATTCATTGAATTTATTTTTGTCTTTCTCACTCTAACGGATACGTTGGTAGGTGCGACATGCAGCGTCGCGGAAGAATATAACAGAAAAACGACCTTTTACCTAATTACTCAAAAACTAAGCCAGTTATCAAAAATCAGTTCTCACCGTTTTTGAATATTGTTATTACCGACACAATAAAATACAATTAAACATTACAATTACATCAATTGCAGTTTCCGATATATAACAGGAAAACTGAGATTTTGGAGCAACTTTTGGGAGAACTTTCTATCGAGAAAATTGTATCCAATCGTGTTTCTGCTTCTTAGCGATTTTAGATTAAAGACCCAAAATACATGACGTTTAAATTTGAGAGTAATTGTCTTTATAGTTTTTACGTAAAACTTCACTCAAAATCACCTAAATACGGCTTGTAGGCCGTTAATTATTGATATTATTTAAGAAATTGTATCTAGCTTTTGCGCGCGGCTTCGCCCGCGTTAATTTCGATTTTTCACAAACCCAGAGATTCAGATTTTTCAAAAACCTAAATTTCCTTATCAACCTTAACCTTTATACTTTCTTTCTAGAAAGTAGCTTATGTGGTAATTATAGGGTATCGTCTATCTCCATTCCAAATTTCAGCCAATCATTTCCGGGACAAAAAGTAGCCTTTGTATTAATCCAAGTAACAATCTTTCACCACCTAAATTTCCAGCCAAATCGGTTCAGTAGTTATGACGTCGAGGAGTAGTACTTCTCTCGCGTGAACTTCGTTTTTACACAAATTTTGCGGTAAATACGGATTTTCCAGAATAAAAGATAAGCTGTATGATAATCCAGAATATCGTCTATCTTCTCTCCATATTTCAACTAAATCGTTTCTGTAGTTACCGCGGTATTTCTACCGCGAAAATTTTAGCCAAGTCGGTTCAGTAATCGCAGGGTAAAGGAAATCGATTTTTCAAAAATCCCGTTAAACCATGGATTTTTCCGGGATGCAAAATAACCTTGGTTCTAAATCATTACATTATTTACCTCTGATCCAAATTTTTGTCAAATCGCTTCAGTAGTTACGGCTTAAAAGAGGTTTTCTCCCGCGTGAATTTTGGTTTTTCACACATCTCGCGGAAACCATTGATTTTTTTCGGGATAAAAAGTAGCCTATTCATTAATCCAGGATATAATCTATATCCTTTCTAAATTTCAGTCAAGTCGGTTCAGTAATTACGGTGTGAACGATTTAAATCTGGCGTGGAATTCGATTTTTCAAATATCCCGCAAAAACCGTGTAATTTTCCGAGATAAAAAGTAACTTAAGTGCTAGATCATTATATAATGTACCTCTAATTCAAATTTTAGCCTATTCGTTTCAGTAGTTGTGGCGTAAGGGAGTTTTTCTCCCGCAGGAATTTTGGTTTTTCACACATCCCGCGGAAATCACGGATTTTTTCGGGATCAAAAGTAGCCTTTGCATTAAACCGGGATACAATCTACCTCTATCCCAAATTTCAGACAAATCGATTCAGAAATTGGGACGTGAAGGAGTATTTCCACCGCGCGTATTTCTATTTTTTACAAATTTCGCGGGAACCATAGATTTTTGTGGGATAAAAAGTAGTCTATTTATTAATCCAGAATATAATTTAACTCTTGTTCAAATTTCAGCCAATTCCGATCAGTAACTGCGGCGTGAAGGAGCATTTCTTCGTAATATATTTGGAACCCCGTTTCACCCCCTAGGAGGTAGTCTCGTTAGTAGAGGTGGAATCAAAAAATCGAGGAACTTTGGTATTTTTATATAAAAGCCTACTAACCGATTTTAATGAACATAACTTGGAATTTGACGGATTTCCATGTATGTAAAATAAAATTCCTTATTTAATACCCTTAGCGGTAGAATTTCAAAAAATCCTTTCTTAGTACACATCTAGGGTGTTAAAAGAATATTCCCTGAAAATTTCATGTTTCTACGTTCAACCGTTTGGGCAGTAGCTTGTCCAAAAGCCAGCCAGCCGGGACCTAGCGTTTTCTAGTTTCAACCCCCTTTTTAGAGAGTTAGGGGTCAAATTTCCAAAATCCCTCGGACAACCATTCTCTTATTTTTATTTGAAAGTCTATATACCTATTTTCATGAATCTAACTTGAAAAATGAGGGACTTTCATACAAACCTAAATCCCTTATTTAACCCCCTTAGGGGTAGAATTTCAAAAAACCCTTTCTTAGCGAGCGGTTTGGGTTCACAAAGAATCTTCCCTGAAAATTTCAAGTTCCTACGTTCAGCCGTTTGGGCTGTAGCTTGTCTGTCAGTCAGTCACTCAGGACAAAGCCTTTTATAGTTATAGATGACATTTTTTTTGAAAAGAGCAAGTGACGAGTTTCTTGCCAGTTCTTCTCGGTGCAAACCTGCTTTCCGAACCTGGCGGTAGAGTTTTGACTTTTCATAAGAGCCTATTAATTGGGCCTATGTGAAAATAAAGATTTTTCATTTTCATTTTCATTTTCATTTTCATTATACTCCATAGTATACAAGTAAATAATTAAAAAAACGACTGTCCTGTTGTATTACGACTTTTTCCATAAAAATATAGCCCATGTTACTCGGAGTGATGTGAGGATTCTAACGATACCCCATAAATGTCCAAATCTCTTCAGCCGTTCAGAAGTTATGGTGGAATAAAGAAACTCAAATACATACATACATACACGAACCCTTAAAACATTACACTCCTTTTTTGGACGGTCGTGTAAAAATCGACAGATCACGCAGGTGTCGATTCAAAAAATGCCTTGTAAGTGTAGGTCACGCTCACGGTAAGAACCGCCAGGAACAGGCACTCACCCTTGCTGCAGCAGCGCGGCGAGGCAGGCGTGCAGCGTGCGCCACGACGCGCGGTGCGCCAGCAGCGTCACCAGCAGCGGCCGCCAGCTGGCGCCGCCGCGCACGAACATCAGCCGCATCTGCGACAAGTGTAAACAAAATGATGTAGAGCTGGCCTTGTGTGAGTACGAAGTGCGGAATGCGGTGATGTGAAAGTATATACTTCATACTTCCGCATCACCAGGTCAGGACCCACTCCGCACTTAAGGAATGAAGCTATTATTGGTATATCGTGTGGACAAATGTGGACCCTGTCGCAGGAGATTGAGTTTCGCCATAGAAAAAGCGGCAACTTGTATAGATAAATAAAATAATAAATAAATAAAATAAATAAATAAATAAAGCCTTTATTACTGAAGAAAAGAAAATACATTAACAAAAATAATTACTTATTCTAAGATTACTAATTTTACAAATAAATATTATATTAGTTTTATTTTAAGAGCCTTTTTGTTCCTCAGTACGCCCTTTGGACGAAGGCCTCCTCCAGTCTTTTCCACACTTCTCTGTCACGTGCCATTCTTTGCCAGGTTGTGCCTAGCATTTTGACAAACTCGTCACTCCATCTCATTCTTTGTCTTCCTCGTGACCTCTTTCCATCTCTTGGGTACCATTCGTTCACAATTTTAGCCCATCTGTCTTGCCTGTGTCTGCATAAGTGTCCTGCCCATTTCCACTTCAGTTTCCTAACTTTTACGGTGACATCTAATATCTTAGTTTCTTTTCTCAGTGTTTCCTTTCTTATTTTATGTGATCTTTTAACATGTAACATACTACGTTCCATTGAGCGTTGGCAAATTGCTAATTTTTCCTCTTGTTTTTGCGTCAAAGACCATGTCTGACATCCATATGTTAATATAGGTAATATGCAGGTATCGAAAAGTATTTGTTTACTCTTAATGGGCATCGTTTTCGATTTCATTACTTCTTTGAACATCCAGTACCTTTTCCATGCGTTTGTAGTTCGACGTTCTATCTTTTTGTTTGTTGCGTCTTCTGTTGATACAATTTCTCCAAGGTAAACATAATCCTTAACATATTCTATCTCTATACTTGTATAGATAGTAAGCGCTTTATTTATCGTGTTTGTGAGCAATATGTATGTCTATACACTCGTACCTGCGTGCCGAGCGTCTCCCGCTGCAGCTCCGACAGCCAGTCCAGCAGCAGGCCGCAGCCCAGGCCGCGCACGGACAGCACGTGCGCCGGCGCCTTGCTGTACTTCTCGTCCTCCTCCGCGTTCACCTGACCGACGACGAGCAGGCTATATACTCGTACCTGCGTGCCGAGCGTCTCCCGCTGCAGCTCCGACAGCCAGTCCAGCAGCAGGCCGCAGCCCAGGCCGCGCACGGACAGCACGTGCGCCGGCGCCTTGCTGTACTTCTCGTCCTCCTCCGCGTTCACCTGACCGACGACGAGCAGGCTATATACTCGTACCTGCGTGCCGAGCGTCTCCCGCTGCAGCTCCGACAGCCAGTCCAGCAGCAGGCCGCAGCCCAGGCCGCGCACGGACAGCACGTGCGCCGGCGCCTTGCTGTACTTCTCGTCCTCCTCCGCGTTCACCTGACCGACGACGAGCAGGCTATATACTCGTACCTGCGTGCCGAGCGTCTCCCGCTGCAGCTCCGACAGCCAGTCCAGCAGCAGGCCGCAGCCCAGGCCGCGCACGGACAGCACGTGCGCCGGCGCCTTGCTGTACTTCTCGTCCTCCTCCGCGTTCACCTGACCGACGACGAGCAGGCTATATACTCGTACCTGCGTGCCGAGCGTCTCCCGCTGCAGCTCCGACAGCCAGTCCAGCAGCAGGCCGCAGCCCAGGCCGCGCACGGACAGCACGTGCGCCGGCGCCTTGCTGTACTTCTCGTCCTCCTCCGCGTTCACCTGACCGACGACGAGCAGGCTATATACTCGTACCTGCGTGCCGAGCGTCTCCCGCTGCAGCTCCGACAGCCAGTCCAGCAGCAGGCCGCAGCCCAGGCCGCGCACGGACAGCACGTGCGCCGGCGCCTTGCTGTACTTCTCGTCCTCCTCCGCGTTCACCTGACCGACGACGAGTAGGCTATATACTCGTACCTGCGTGCCGAGCGTCTCCCGCTGCAGCTCCGACAGCCAGTCCAGCAGCAGGCCGCAGCCCAGGCCGCGCACGGACAGCACGTGCGCCGGCGCCTTGCTGTACTTCTCGTCCTCCTCCGCGTTCACCTGACCGACGACGAGCAGGCTATATACTCGTACCTGCGTGCCGAGCGTCTCCCGCTGCAGCTCCGACAGCCAGTCCAGCAGCAGGCCGCAGCCCAGGCCGCGCACGGACAGCACGTGCGCCGGCGCCTTGCTGTACTTCTCGTCCTCCTCCGCGTTCACCTGACCGACGACGAGCAGGCTATATACTCGTACCTGCGTGCCGAGCGTCTCCCGCTGCAGCTCCGACAGCCAGTCCAGCAGCAGGCCGCAGCCCAGGCCGCGCACGGACAGCACGTGCGCCGGCGCCTTGCTGTACTTCTCGTCCTCCTCCGCGTTCACCTGACCGACGACGAGCAGGCTATATACTCGTACCTGCGTGCCGAGCGTCTCCCGCTGCAGCTCCGACAGCCAGTCCAGCAGCAGGCCGCAGCCCAGGCCGCGCACGGACAGCACGTGCGCCGGCGCCTTGCTGTACTTCTCGTCCTCCTCCGCGTTCACCTGACCGACGACGAGCAGGCTATATACTCGTACCTGCGTGCCGAGCGTCTCCCGCTGCAGCTCCGACAGCCAGTCCAGCAGCAGGCCGCAGCCCAGGCCGCGCACGGACAGCACGTGCGCCGGCGCCTTGCTGTACTTCTCGTCCTCCTCCGCGTTCACCTGACCGACGACGAGCAGGCTATATACTCGTACCTGCGTGCCGAGCGTCTCCCGCTGCAGCTCCGACAGCCAGTCCAGCAGCAGGCCGCAGCCCAGGCCGCGCACGGACAGCACGTGCGCCGGCGCCTTGCTGTACTTCTCGTCCTCCTCCGCGTTCACCTGACCGACGACGAGCAGGCTATATACTCGTACCTGCGTGCCGAGCGTCTCCCGCTGCAGCTCCGACAGCCAGTCCAGCAGCAGGCCGCAGCCCAGGCCGCGCACGGACAGCACGTGCGCCGGCGCCTTGCTGTACTTCTCGTCCTCCTCCGCGTTCACCTGACCGACGACGAGCAGGCTATATACTCGTACCTGCGTGCCGAGCGTCTCCCGCTGCAGCTCCGACAGCCAGTCCAGCAGCAGGCCGCAGCCCAGGCCGCGCACGGACAGCACGTGCGCCGGCGCCTTGCTGTACTTCTCGTCCTCCTCCGCGTTCACCTGACCGACGACGAGCAGGCTATATACTCGTACCTGCGTGCCGAGCGTCTCCCGCTGCAGCTCCGACAGCCAGTCCAGCAGCAGGCCGCAGCCCAGGCCGCGCACGGACAGCACGTGCGCCGGCGCCTTGCTGTACTTCTCGTCCTCCTCCGCGTTCACCTGACCGACGACGAGCAGGCTATATACTCGTACCTGCGTGCCGAGCGTCTCCCGCTGCAGCTCCGACAGCCAGTCCAGCAGCAGGCCGCAGCCCAGGCCGCGCACGGACAGCACGTGCGCCGGCGCCTTGCTGTACTTCTCGTCCTCCTCCGCGTTCACCTGACCGACGACGAGCAGGCTATATACTCGTACCTGCGTGCCGAGCGTCTCCCGCTGCAGCTCCGACAGCCAGTCCAGCAGCAGGCCGCAGCCCAGGCCGCGCACGGACAGCACGTGCGCCGGCGCCTTGCTGTACTTCTCGTCCTCCTCCGCGTTCACCTGACCGACGACGAGCAGGCTATATACTCGTACCTGCGTGCCGAGCGTCTCCCGCTGCAGCTCCGACAGCCAGTCCAGCAGCAGGCCGCAGCCCAGGCCGCGCACGGACAGCACGTGCGCCGGCGCCTTGCTGTACTTCTCGTCCTCCTCCGCGTTCACCTGACCGACGACGAGCAGGCTATATACTCGTACCTGCGTGCCGAGCGTCTCCCGCTGCAGCTCCGACAGCCAGTCCAGCAGCAGGCCGCAGCCCAGGCCGCGCACGGACAGCACGTGCGCCGGCGCCTTGCTGTTCTTCTCGTCCTCCTCCGCGTTCACCTGACCGACGACGAGCAGGCTATATACTCGTACCTGCGTGCCGAGCGTCTCCCGCTGCAGCTCCGACAGCCAGTCCAGCAGCAGGCCGCAGCCCAGGCCGCGCACGGACAGCACGTGCGCCGGCGCCTTGCTGTACTTCTCGTCCTCCTCCGCGTTCACCTGACCGACGACGAGCAGGCTATATACTCGTACCTGCGTGCCGAGCGTCTCCCGCTGCAGCTCCGACAGCCAGTCCAGCAGCAGGCCGCAGCCCAGGCCGCGCACGGACAGCACGTGCGCCGGCGCCTTGCTGTACTTCTCGTCCTCCTCCGCGTTCACCTGACCGACGACGAGCAGGCTATATACTCGTACCTGCGTGCCGAGCGTCTCCCGCTGCAGCTCCGACAGCCAGTCCAGCAGCAGGCCGCAGCCCAGGCCGCGCACGGACAGCACGTGCGCCGGCGCCTTGCTGTACTTCTCGTCCTCCTCCGCGTTCACCTGACCGACGACGAGCAGGCTATATACTCGTACCTGCGTGCCGAGCGTCTCCCGCTGCAGCTCCGACAGCCAGTCCAGCAGCAGGCCGCAGCCCAGGCCGCGCACGGACAGCACGTGCGCCGGCGCCTTGCTGTACTTCTCGTCCTCCTCCACTTTCACCTGACCAACAAAATTACAACTTTTTGAGGGTAGTTTTGACCATTGGTCATCGTCATCTATACGAGACGACATACTCATTTTGTTTGTTTACCTCTTCAGTTTCACTTGCCATGTTGTTGTGACAACAAAACAAAAGAGAATAATATCATCATCATCTCAGCCTGCGGACTTCCAATGTTGAACATAGGCCTTACCAAGCGTACGCCACCACACCCTGTCCTCCGCCTTCCTCATCCAGCCGCTTCCCGCCACCCGCTTTATATCGTCGGTCCAGCGGGCTGGAGGTCGCCCCACAGGGCCACACTACGCTTACTCGTACGCGGTCTCCACTCCTGGACTTTGCGGCTCCAACGGCCATCGCCCCTACGACAAGCGTGACCTGCCCACTGCCATTTCAGCTTGGTAATTGGTTTTGGCTTTGTCGGTGACTTTGGTTTTCCTGCGGATCTCCTCATTTCTGATTCTATCACGCAGGGAAACCCCTAACATAGCCCTCTCCATAGCACGCTCAGCGACCTTGAATTTGTGGATCAGGCCGCTTGTCAGTATCCACGTTTCGGCGCCATAGGTGAGGACCGGTAGGACGACGCACACGCAAAAGGGAATTACGTTTGGAAATAAATGTTTATAATGCTTGTTTCCATAGTGGGAGTCATTTCAGAAAATTGGTCACACAAAAATTGGGACATAAATAGATAGTGTAGTACTGCATCAAGTTTGCTGATGACGTGAAATAAGTGTTTATAATGGTTGTTTCCATAGTCGGAGGCATATCAGGAAATTGTTCACACAAAAATTGGGACGTGATAGTTTAGTACTTCATCAAGGTTGCTGATGACGTCACGATATCACGAGCTGTCATAGCAGTACATCGCAAGACCTTGGACTGCGGGTGGCAGAAGTGCAAGTTATTAGCATCTTTGATCCACTCGAATAGTGTATCTATCAACTACTTTTAATTACAATAATTGACTTTAGATTAAACGTAAACCACAGTCGCGTCCACGATGCAGCCACAGGATTTTTTTATTTGCAGATAGTGAGCAATAAAATGAGGTATGTAAGTTGCTGTGAAAAGAAACGAGGTTTACCGTCAATTCATAGCAGTTCTTCTGGTTCTTGTCGAGGAGATGTGTGATGGTGTCCACCACTACTTGCGTGTCTTGGGATTCTATGATCTTGTTGCCCACAGCTTCCAAAGTACTTGGGGTTGTCGACTCTAATACTGTGGAAAATATAATAGATAAATTATGTTTTCTAAAATCAATTGATCATTTTAAATCCAATTGCAATTTAAACCTAATGATGAAAAAAGAATCGCCATCTTTATAAAAAAAATATTTATCCGCCATCTATGATTTGAAAATGAATGTCGCTTTATATCAATTCACCACCCTGTACTATGAAGTTTTTTAAAGAAAATTGCGCATTCGCCATTTTGGATTCCATGACCTCTTCCACAAATATTAATTCTAGCCTATTATTTAGCCTATCGTTGTCATGTCAGCCGATGGATATAGAACTTCAGGAACGATCGCCAATCACCATAACGCCTAATAGCGTCTGTCTACAATCTACATGGTGAAGCTCTAAGGCTCTAAGGCTTAGAGTCTAAGCACTGCCTTTCCCCGTCGTGGCCGCCATTCCAGCGCGTTGGCTCCCGAACATCTACCAGTCCTAAGAGCTATGTGGTATAGATCGTCTGATCTAAAAATGAACGGCCATCCACGTGTTTACGATTAGGTTTACGATTAGACGTTGGAAGAATGATGTAGTGGAGGAGCGTACATTTTTGGATAACATTATCTCGACTCCCATTGCCACCTTTTCGCGTCACGTTAAGTCATGTAGGCCACTTTGGTCTCAATTATAAAGTGTTTGCTGGTGTCTGATACGAACCGCTAAGGTGTGGAACACCCTTCCAGCTTCCGTGTTCCCAGCCAAATACAATCTGGGTGCCTTCAAGAGAAGAGTGAATAGGCATTTTCTAGGCAGGCGCGCTCCATCCTAGACCTCATCATTTCTGTTCATCAGACTTGATTGTAGTCAAGCCTATCAATTATAAAAAAATTGGTTGCCTGTAAAGTCGGCTTACTGACGATAGTTGAACGTGACAACGTCTTCTTTGTCGCTCGTTCCGCGCTCGCGAGGTAACGCCGCATGAGCGAGGTAACGCCGGTAACGCCGGATGAGTCATGTTTTTTCGTGCGTGCAACCGGCTCTATCGAATTATAAGACGTTGTCACGTCAAAAAAATAGTTGTCTGTAAAGTCGGTTTACTGACGATAGTTGAACGTGACAACTCTTGCTTGCACTTCAAGCCTTACATGGAACGCCTCAGAGCGAGGTAACGCGAGCGAGGTACGCGAGGTAACGCCGGATGAGTCATGTTTTTTTGTGCGTGCAGCCGGCTCTATCGATTTATAAGACGTTGTCACGTCAAAATAATCGAGTGTGACGGACAGACGGACAGACAGACGGAGAAAGTCGCACCATAAGGGTTCCATTTTACCATTTTGGTACGGAACCCTAAAAAAAATAAGGTGTACTATTGGGTGTACCTGCAACGAGCTGGTCCGTGGTGGCGCACGGCGGCACGGCGGGCAGGGAGGTGTGGTCTGGGTTGACGATGGCGCCCGCCGCGCCGCGCAGCGCGTCCGTGGTGGCTGTACCTGCAACGAGCTGGTCCGTGGTGGCGCACGGCGGCACGGCGGGCAGGGAGGTGTGGTCTGGGTTGACGATGGCGCCCGCCGCGCCGCGCAGCGCGTCCGTGGTGGCTGTACCTGCAACGAGCTGGTCCGTGGTGGCGCACGGCGGCACGGCGGGCAGGGAGGTGTGGTCTGGGTTGACGATGGCGCCCGCCGCGCCGCGCAGCGCGTCCGTGGTGGCTGTACCTGCAACGAGCTGGTCCGTGGTGGCGCACGGCGGCACGGCGGGCAGGGAGGTGTGGTCTGGGTTGACGATGGCGCCCGCCGCGCCGCGCAGCGCGTCCGTGGTGGCTGTACCTGCAACGAGCTGGTCCGTGGTGGCGCACGGCGGCACGGCGGGCAGGGAGGTGTGGTCTGGGTTGACGATGGCGCCCGCCGCGCCGCGCAGCGCGTCCGTGGTGGCTGTACCTGCAACGAGCTGGTCCGTGGTGGCGCACGGCGGCACGGCGGGCAGGGAGGTGTGGTCTGGGTTGACGATGGCGCCCGCCGCGCCGCGCAGCGCGTCCGTGGTGGCTGTACCTGCAACGAGCTGGTCCGTGGTGGCGCACGGCGGCACGGCGGGCAGGGAGGTGTGGTCTGGGTTGACGATGGCGCCCGCCGCGCCGCGCAGCGCGTCCGTGGTGGCTGTACCTGCAACGAGCTGGTCCGTGGTGGCGCACGGCGGCACGGCGGGCAGGGAGGTGTGGTCTGGGTTGACGATGGCGCCCGCCGCGCCGCGCAGCGCGTCCGTGGTGGCTGTACCTGCAACGAGCTGGTCCGTGGTGGCGCACGGCGGCACGGCGGGCAGGGAGGTGTGGTCTGGGTTGACGATGGCGCCCGCCGCGCCGCGCAGCGCGTCCGTGGTGGCTGTACCTGCAACGAGCTGGTCCGTGGTGGCGCACGGCGGCACGGCGGGCAGGGAGGTGTGGTCTGGGTTGACGATGGCGCCCGCCGCGCCGCGCAGCGCGTCCGTGGTGGCTGTACCTGCAACGAGCTGGTCCGTGGTGGCGCACGGCGGCACGGCGGGCAGGGAGGTGTGGTCTGGGTTGACGATGGCGCCCGCCGCGCCGCGCAGCGCGTCCGTGGTGGCTGTACCTGCAACGAGCTGGTCCGTGGTGGCGCACGGCGGCACGGCGGGCAGGGAGGTGTGGTCTGGGTTGACGATGGCGCCCGCCGCGCCGCGCAGCGCGTCCGTGGTGGCTGTACCTGCAACGAGCTGGTCCGTGGTGGCGCACGGCGGCACGGCGGGCAGGGAGGTGTGGTCTGGGTTGACGATGGCGCCCGCCGCGCCGCGCAGCGCGTCCGTGGTGGCTGTACCTGCAACGAGCTGGTCCGTGGTGGCGCACGGCGGCACGGCGGGCAGGGAGGTGTGGTCTGGGTTGACGATGGCGCCCGCCGCGCCGCGCAGCGCGTCCGTGGTGGCTGTACCTGCAACGAGCTGGTCCGTGGTGGCGCACGGCGGCACGGCGGGCAGGGAGGTGTGGTCTGGGTTGACGATGGCGCCCGCCGCGCCGCGCAGCGCGTCCGTGGTGGCTGTACCTGCAACGAGCTGGTCCGTGGTGGCGCACGGCGGCACGGCGGGCAGGGAGGTGTGGTCTGGGTTGACGATGGCGCCCGCCGCGCCGCGCAGCGCGTCCGTGGTGGCTGTACCTGCAACGAGCTGGTCCGTGGTGGCGCACGGCGGCACGGCGGGCAGGGAGGTGTGGTCTGGGTTGACGATGGCGCCCGCCGCGCCGCGCAGCGCGTCCGTGGTGGCTGTACCTGCAACGAGCTGGTCCGTGGTGGCGCACGGCGGCACGGCGGGCAGGGAGGTGTGGTCTGGGTTGACGATGGCGCCCGCCGCGCCGCGCAGCGCGTCCGTGGTGGCTGTACCTGCAACGAGCTGGTCCGTGGTGGCGCACGGCGGCACGGCGGGCAGGGAGGTGTGGTCTGGGTTGACGATGGCGCCCGCCGCGCCGCGCAGCGCGTCCGTGGTGGCTGTACCTGCAACGAGCTGGTCCGTGGTGGCGCACGGCGGCACGGCGGGCAGGGAGGTGTGGTCTGGGTTGACGATGGCGCCCGCCGCGCCGCGCAGCGCGTCCGTGGTGGCTGTACCTGCAACGAGCTGGTCCGTGGTGGCGCACGGCGGCACGGCGGGCAGGGAGGTGTGGTCTGGGTTGACGATGGCGCCCGCCGCGCCGCGCAGCGCGTCCGTGGTGGCTGTACCTGCAACGAGCTGGTCCGTGGTGGCGCACGGCGGCACGGCGGGCAGGGAGGTGTGGTCTGGGTTGACGATGGCGCCCGCCGCGCCGCGCAGCGCGTCCGTGGTGGCTGTACCTGCAACGAGCTGGTCCGTGGTGGCGCACGGCGGCACGGCGGGCAGGGAGGTGTGGTCTGGGTTGACGATGGCGCCCGCCGCGCCGCGCAGCGCGTCCGTGGTGGCTGTACCTGCAACGAGCTGGTCCGTGGTGGCGCACGGCGGCACGGCGGGCAGGGAGGTGTGGTCTGGGTTGACGATGGCGCCCGCCGCGCCGCGCAGCGCGTCCGTGGTGGCTGTACCTGCAACGAGCTGGTCCGTGGTGGCGCACGGCGGCACGGCGGGCAGGGAGGTGTGGTCTGGGTTGACGATGGCGCCCGCCGCGCCGCGCAGCGTGTCCGCCACGGGCCCGCGCGCGAGCTTGCACTGCGACAGAAGACCTTTCGCCACCTGACCACGTAACGGGTTCCATTATCAAAATGTAAAAACATGAAAATTGAAATTGAAATGTATTTATTGATTAGAACATTAACAATTGAACACAGAATAACATGAACGATGACAACTGTAAAAGTATAAACTGCGTTACAGTTATCACGCCCACCTCCAAAACATATATAATATAACGACTATTACAAAGGTATAACTTAACTTTATTGTAAGGTACGTGCAGCATGCAAAACTTAAAAATAATAATATAAAGAAAGTGATATGAATGTATGTGCGCGTGTACATAGGTGTGTGTGTATGTATGTAAGTGTGTGTGTGCGTGTGTGTGTGTGCGTGTGCGTGTGCGTGTGCTTGTGCCTGTGCCTGTGCCTGTGCGTGTGCGTGTGCGTGTGCGTGTGTGTGTGTGTGTGTGTGTGTGAATGTAAAAGCAATTGCGCTGGATTTCAGAGGTCTGCCAACACTGCGCTTTCCCGTGCGGGGTCGCCATTCCAAAACTTTGGAACTCAAACGTCGGTCTGTTTTTCGGGCTAAGTGTCCTGTCCATTGCCACTTCAGCATCGCGATACGTTGATCTATGTCGGTGACTCTGTTTCGTCTATGGATCTCCTCATTTCAGATTTGATCACCAGATGGACTGATGATATTGTATGGATGGATACATGGATAATGGATATCCTTTCAGCCGATTCGGTTCGGTTTCAAAGGAGAAACAATATAGCGACTGCAGTTACAGAATTCGTCTTTTAGAGTGACTGGCGGACAGACTGGTGAAGTCAGCAATAACTGATGAAGGAGTCTTGACGACCTACCTGGCGCAGTGGCGGCGCGCTCGGATTCGAGTGGGAGGTCGCGGGTTCGATTCCCGCCACGGGCCACTTTGGAATTTTATCATTTCTTAATTGGCTCAGGTCTGGTCTGGCTTCGGTCGTGGTTAGTTACCACCCTACCAGCAAAAGACGCACCGCCAAGCGATTTAGCGTTCCGGTGCGATGCTTGTAGAAACCGATGGGGTCAATTTACTTACCCTTCCAAGTTAGGACGATAACATCTTAGGCTGCATCGTCACTTACCATCAGGTGAGATCGCAGTCAAGTACTAACTTGTAGAGAGTAAAAAAAAAAGTCGTGTGTCGGGCACCTCAGTGTATCCGGCGGGCCTGGCGTGCATGAGCGCTCGGATCAGCGGCGCTGCGTAGGCGGGCTGACGCAGCAGGCCGGCCGCGTTGGCCGTCAGCAGGAACGACAGCGTGGCGCGCGTGACCGGCGCCTCGCCGCCGCGCGCCTCGTCAGCTATCAACTGGACAAACGACCGACAGTTATGATCAAATCACAACGGTATTTTGACGTGATAACGTCTTATAAATCGATAGAGCCGGTTGCACGCACGAAAAAACATGACTCATCCGGCGTTACCTCGCTCATGCGGCGTTACCGGCGTTACCTCGCGAGCGCGGAACGAGCGACAAAGAAGACGTTGTCACGTTCAACTATCGTCAGTAAACCGACTTTACAGTCAACCAATTTTTTGAATCAAGAAATTAGTCTGTTCCATTAAAAAAGAAACTGCATTCAGATCTCTGTATGCAGAGATCTATCATTAGACCCACTACGTGATGTTAATTAGAACAAAGCGCATAAGTTCGCGTCCAGTGACAATAGACTTGGAAGACAAGAGACCTTCAAGATTTCCGGGAGGATTTTTTAACAGTAAAAAGGACTCAGTGGAAGAAAAGATGGATTATTATTTGGATCCACGGAAGACCAGCGCTATGACCGTGGGGCAAATCTAGGCTCCACGGGCGTAGCAAACGCTGAGTGGATTCCATTTTGGAATCACTGAATTTCACACAATATAATTAATATGTATTCTGGCGGACTATATAGTATGTGTTGTGATTCCGAATAAACGTTTTTTCTTTCTTTCTTCTTCTTTCTATGGAAGAGGGCATTAAGCTCATGGAAGGCGTAGTCTGGACTTCTTCAAAGACTTCGGATTGACTATGAATTGGAAAAATTGACCAAAAAAATATAAGAATATGAGAAGGGACGTTACTAATATAAAATTAAATTAAACTCACCCCGTGAAGTTGCCGGAACGCAGCGTCCAAGTCTCCCCGGAACAGGTCAGCTCCGGAAAATGTGGTAGCCAACAGCGCGCTGATGGAGCTCGCGTCCAGTCGCACGGGCTCGCGGGGAGTGGCCCACGGGTCCTCTTGCTCTTCGGGGAGGACCTCCTCCGTGAACAGCGTGTCATCTGGCCGTAAATAGCAGCTTGTACAAAGAGTGCATAAAATGACATTCGATTGCAAGTACGTGAAGGTAATGTGCTTTTAATTTTGCTTGCGCCATGTAGCTGCGCTCCACGACCAGCCGCACCACGCGTCCAGCGCCTCCAGCAGCACAGCAGTGCTCACCTGGTGGATACTGCGGCCTGGAGAGACGCAGCGCGGCGGCGAAGGCGTGCCCGCCCACCGCGCCGCGCGCGCGCTGCACCAGCAGCAGCTGCGCCATGTAGCTGCGCTCCACGCCCAGCCGCACCACGCGTCCAGCGCCTCCAGCAGCACAGCAGTGCTCACCTGGTGGATACTGCGGCCTGGAGAGACGCAGCGCGGCGGCGAAGGCGTGCCCGCCCACCGCGCCGCGCGCGCGCTGCACCAGCAGCAGCTGCGCCATGTAGCTGCGCTCCACGCCCAGCCGCACCACGCGTCCAGCGCCTCCAGCAGCACAGCAGTGCTCACCTGGTGGATACTGCGGCCTGGAGAGACGCAGCGCGGCGGCGAAGGCGTGCCCGCCCACCGCGCCGCGCGCGCGCTGCACCAGCAGCAGCTGCGCCATGTAGCTGCGCTCCACGCCCAGCCGCACCACGCGTCCAGCGCCTCCAGCAGCACAGCAGTGCTCACCTGGTGGATACTGCGGCCTGGAGAGACGCAGCGCGGCGGCGAAGGCGTGCCCGCCCACCGCGCCGCGCGCGCGCTGCACCAGCAGCAGCTGCGCCATGTAGCTGCGCTCCACGCCCAGCCGCACCACGCGTCCAGCGCCTCCAGCAGCACAGCAGTGCTCACCTGGTGGATACTGCGGCCTGGAGAGACGCAGCGCGGCGGCGAAGGCGTGCCCGCCCACCGCGCCGCGCGCGCGCTGCACCAGCAGCAGCTGCGCCATGTAGCTGCGCTCCACGCCCAGCCGCACCACGCGTCCAGCGCCTCCAGCAGCACAGCAGTGCTCACCTGGTGGATACTGCGGCCTGGAGAGACGCAGCGCGGCGGCGAAGGCGTGCCCGCCCACCGCGCCGCGCGCGCGCTGCACCAGCAGCAGCTGCGCCATGTAGCTGCGCTCCACGCCCAGCCGCACCACGCGTCCAGCGCCTCCAGCAGCACAGCAGTGCTCACCTGGTGGATACTGCGGCCTGGAGAGACGCAGCGCGGCGGCGAAGGCGTGCCCGCCCACCGCGCCGCGCGCGCGCTGCACCAGCAGCAGCTGCGCCATGTAGCTGCGCTCCACGCCCAGCCGCACCACCGCGCCCGCGGGGCACGCGTCCAACGCCTCCAGCAACGCGCTGCCGGCACAACAGTGCACTTAAAATCTCAACCAAAACCAAAAATGAAACCAAACCAGATGGAACGTGAAACTCAGGTTTTTGGTGATAAAAGTTTGGAGATTATGTTACCTCATAGACGACACGGGCATCCCGAAGGTCTGTATGAAGAGCGCGAGCTTGTGCGCCGGCAGCCCGCGCAGCCCCGCGTCCAGCAGCGGCTTGCGCGCCGAGCGCACCAGGCTGAGCCGCAGCCAGTCGGGCAGCAGCACGGCCTCGTCGGGGGACTCGGACACGAAGGCCTCGGGCGCGTCGGGGCCCACCCACGTCGACTGCAGCCACGAGTACATCTCCTGGTTCGTGTCCACTGCGAAAACGTCAGTGAACGTCACTTCAAATGTCTTCATCGTATCTTAATCATAACAAACTTACAAAACAACTAATCAGCCTATAGATATCCACTGCTGGACATAGGCCTTTCCGAGAGCGCGCCACCACACACGGTCCTCCGCCTTCCTCATCCACCCGCTACCAGCGACCTTCTTTAGGTCATCGGTCCAGCGGGCAGGAGGTCGTCGTACACTGCACTTACCGGTACGCGGTCTCCACTCCAGAACACGTCTGCCCCAACGGCCGTCGGTTCTGCGACAGATATGGCCCGCCCACTGCCACTTCAACTTGCTAATCCGTTGGGCTATGTCGGTAACCTTGGTTCTCCTACGGATGTCCTCGTTGCGGATCCTTCAGAGAAACACCCAGCATAGCCCAGACTTTGAACTTGTGGACAAGGCCTACTGTGAGTGTCCACGTTTCTGCTCCGTATGTCATGACCGGCAAGACGCAGGCGTTGAAGACTTTTGTCTTTAGGCATTGGGGTATCGGCGAGTTGAAGACTTGTTTGTGCAGTTTTCCAAATGCTGCCCATCCCAGCTGAATTCTTCTGTCAGCTTCCTTGTCGAAGTTGTTTCTACCTAACTGTATAGTCTGTCCTAGGTAGTTATATTCTTGAACAACTTCGATGCTGGCATTCTCGACAATGATGGGCCTTGTGATGACGTATTCATTGAACATGATCTTTGTTTTGTCCACGTTCATCTTAAGACCCACTCGTCTGGAAGAAGTGCTAAGATCGGTCAGCATTTGCTCAAGATCCTGCGGCGTTTCTGCCAATATTACTATGTCGTCTGCAAACCGTAAGTGTGAGATGTATTCGCCATTTACGTTTATGCCACAACCTTTCCAGTCCAAAACCTTGAACACATCCTCGAGAGCGGAAGTAAACAGTTTCGGAGAAATGACGTCCCCCTGCCTTACTCCCCTTCGAATTGGTATCGGATGTGTTGCATGGTTCTGCACCTGAACGGTCATTGTGGCGGCGTCGTAGAGACATCTCAGCACTTCGATGTATCGCCAATCGACTTGGCATCGCTGCAGTGAGTCCAAAACCGCCCAGGTTTCGATGGAGTCGAAGGCTTTCTCGTAGTCCACAAATGCAAGACACAGAGGCAGATTATACTCCAGGGTCTTCTGCATAATCTGCCTCAAAGTGTGGATGTGGTCTACGGTGCTGTAGCCTTTTCGAAACCCGGCTTGTTCCGGAGGTTAGAACTCGTCAAGTCTTCGAGCAAGTCGGTTCGTAATAACCCTAGAGAACAGCTTGCAAATATGGCTCAGAAGTGAGATGGGCCTATAATTCTTTAACAAGTTATCATACAAATACACGTACAAAACAAATTATCATTAAAAAAAAGACGTGTGGCACTCGGAGACTGCCGCGGTAAAGCTATTGCATAGCTGTTTTTATCAACTTATGCAATTATTATTGCAAAACTCTGAGTCATAACTCGTCTCTAGGTGGCATTGGTTGTATAATTATAATTATAGCGTGATATTTCAAAAAGTCATTAAAAGTTCTGCTATTCATCGATAGATGGCAAAACTAAAAAGTGTTAGGTTATTTTCGTTACGGAATTTCTGGATTCGGTCTCCACGCTCAAGGCCCGCGATAGAAGCTATGCAATAGCTTAAAAACTAAACATCCTCCATCTTTTACTCACAGCACGAGGGTCCGTAGCAGAGCAGTTTGAGGTGCGCGTGCGCAACCACGACGTGCAAAGTGGCGCGCCGACCGTTGCTCCACTGCAGGGTCACTTTCTCCCCGGCGTAGCAGCCGCTAGAGCTTTCGCCCTCCTCCATCATTTCCGGGGCTTCTGTTGGCTCGGTTGACGACAGCATCTGACAGCAGCAAATTCAAGAAAAAATAAATTTAAGATCTATCGGAATTCAAACAACTTCATGATTGATTAAAATATCCACACACACACACACACACACACACATTCTCACACGCGCACACACACACACGCACGCACGCTCACACACTCTCATACACACATACACAACTCGATCACGTACCCCGTCAATACCAGCATTCAGTTGTGAATTTTTCATTGTAAATACTTTCAAGAATATTTCATAATACACATTTTTTACATATTATTGCACTTAAATGTATAAATCTTCCTTTTAACTACATACCTACATGTATTTTTATAGAATTTTTATAGAACTTGTTATACTTATATTTTTAACCATCATTGTAATCTTTTTTGGCCTTTTGTAAACGCTGTTTGATTACAAATAAATAAATAAAATAAAATATAATTTGGACTTCTGACGTTTGCAAGTGTCAATAGATTTTGTGGACTGACAGATGTTGCAAAAGGAAAACAAGTACATGTTTGAGTACACAACAAAAGGGAATTACTTCCCTAAATTCGTGCGGATGTTTCTCCAAAAATGCTGTATACAATTTCGATTCTAAAATGTACAATACAAGATATCAGCAGATTTTATTACCGGAAAAAACGACGTGTTTGTAAATAGCCAAAACTTGATTGTCGTTAGCGATGTTGCCACAGCAAAAAGGGCTGTTTGTTTTCAGGTTAAGGACATGAGGGAATTATTTCTCCAAATGCATAATATACAGTACCATGAAGCTGCATGCATTTCGTTACAAAAATATAATAGCTATATATCCTGGATAGGGCGGACGGCGTGAAAAAATGTGTCCAGTTTATCGGTGCCAAATATGCTTGTTTCGTCTCTAACAATAAGGCCACACCGTAGTTCGCTCCGCAGCCACCAGTAGAATTTTGACAGATGTCGCTACTGTTTGCTTGTAAGAAAAAGGTTTACGTAAATCGTTCGGATGCCCATATCCTGAGGTTACTTATTGGTGAAAAATATAAAGTACGAGACAGAGCTATTGTTAGATTTTGAATGGAAGCAGGCGTTATTTTGCGGAAATCCATAATTAGTCAACATCTCCTGAGGATGTCCCGGTTCGGGACGAAACGTGCGTCGAAGAAAGTGTTGGAAAATTGTGTGTGGTGTTTCATGTGGGCAGTGTTCCTGCATATTGTACCATACAGAATCTTTTCAAGTAGCGGATTACAGCAAAACAAATTAATCTGTCCTGACTCCTGCTATTGTTAGATTGACAATATTAGAGACGATCTGCGATTGTTTTGTATTGTTGAACGATCGGCTGTCAAGCGTTGTTCATTTCTGAACGCATAAATGAGATGTTAATTTGACAACTTGGAAGGGTTATGTTAAGAATCGATTCCGTATCATGGTCATGCAATTAAAACATTGTTATTAGTACAATGCTGTGTTTTATTTGATTGCTATTACTATAAACTTGACGTACCTGTCTAAGATGCGTGTAAAAGATAGTGGTGAGCGCGTGTAACGCTTTGTGCTGCGCCGCGTACTGTTCGTCGCGAGGGACCTCCTTGGCGTCCACGGGGGGCAGCACGTAGCCCATCACCGTGGTGCGCTCCATCAGAACTTGGCTCAGGTCCTGCCGTCGCAAATTGTAGGTTAAACACTTGCCCCCTTATTAACGGTGTAGAAGCCGTATTTAAGCGATTTTGAATGAAATTTTATTCAAAAACTATAAAGACAATTACTTTCAAATTTACATGCCATGTATTTTGGGTTTTTAATCTAAAATTGCTTAGAAGCAGAAACACGATTGGATAAAATTTTCTCGATGGAAAGTTCTCCCAAAAGTTGCTCAAAAATCTCAGTTTTTCTAGTTTTTATCGGACACTACATTGGATGTAATGTAACATTGGTTTTTTTCCCAGCCAATATTGAAAACGGCTGAATCTAGAAGTTTTTATCGAAATGTCAGATTATTACCTTGGTTAGTAACATTCCGAAGTCGCGAATGGTAATTAGAGTTTCCGGTTCAGCTGGTTTGCTTGGTAGTGGCTGTGTTATTCGCTACCAGCCGCCAGATGGCCCAGTTAGTAATGAAGAACTATATTTAGAAACAGTGGTGCCATCTCGCAGGCAGTATAGGTAGCTCCTTCAACTCGTTCTTGCTCATTATAGTTTCGTAACTCTGAAGACAAACTCTTCAACGAGTTACATGGTTTCAGAAAAATAATACAAAATAACTCGCAGTAGACAACAAATAAAAATATATCTTTACAGGATAGAAACTTTTCATATTGATGTAACGTCTCCCCTAATGTATTTCTTAAATAGACCAAAATGAAGAAGCGACATCTACCGAGCGCATATGAACTATCCTAATTGTGTCGACCCTAGATGTCGAATGGGTTTCTCCCGACACCGCCAGATGGGGGTGGCAGTCCTGTTGTTTTGTTTTTCTCAAAAGATCGAGAACATTCTAGATGATTTTATCGCTGCTATTTCCGGCGACCCGAGTCTTTAAATGTCCCGCATTCACGGTTTGGGGGCATTCTCTGATCAGATGAAGATCGTATTTTTTGAGCCATTGCTCCCGAGGCTGGAGTGTAAATAATGAAGAAAGTTTAGTGGTGGAAAAATGATGGTGGTGTAAATATAGTCGAAAAGTTTTATTATTCAATCATATTATGTGGTGGCAGTGGGCACGTCAGTTACTGGTAAGTACAGGTTAATTTTTCTTTGTTAGGAGTTCAGGGTGTTGTTTTTCTTCCTGTTGAGGTTAAATCTAGGTTATTCTTTTCAGATGTGACGGGAAATTTAAGTAGAAATTGAAGTCTAAATTCAAATCAAAATTTTATATTAAATTAACATCAAGAATGACCATTTGTCGAGAGGAATCCACGTAGTAATTCATTCGGACCGATTTACCCCGGCTACTCGCTCCCCGGGTAAACAACCTCGTAAGTCAGAAGTTATTGCCGGCCGTCGGTGAAGATGTTTTCCTGGTGTACGCCCCAACTCGGTTGATTAGCCGTCTTCTCGTCGAGAATGGTCTAGTCTAGGCATCAACACCGTGGCGTGTCGGGTGCACTGGGGCTGAGGTCGTCGGCCGATTCATCCAGCGCCGGAGTTGCGTAGCCGGATTCCAACGAGGTACAAATTCGTAGCGTAATGCAGAGTTAATTATCCAATTTTCGTTTAAACCTTACCTGAGGTAGGTCACGTTATATTATAACCTAAGCGGGAGAAATCGTGGAGTTATGTGCACATAAACCTAGATTTAATTCTAATAATAATTATCTAGAATTTAAGTATTCTAGAAAATTCCTTTTAAAATCGAACCCTTGCCTACCGTACTGAGTCGTGCATAGTATTAAGTTAGTGATTTCGGAAACCGAATTAAGAATATTTTTTTGTATGTAAAAGAAAATTTCGTATTTATAAACAAATTATTATGGGACTAGTGGCCGAGCGTGCTAGTTATAAAAATACATCTGTACTAGTAAGATTTCATGTAAAGGTAAGGTAGGGAAAGTATTTCATACTTGACCATTTGTTTACGTTGTTTACAAAAATTTGACTTCGACGTCGACACGGTAGACTCTTATATTACCCAAGTTAACAGGTTGTATTTTTTTTGTATTTTTTTTCCTTACTTGAAAACATCATCGGGGACATCGACTTAAATACCATAGACACTTAAAAATTTTGTAAACAGATCGAATAAGTATTAACTGAGTTAAGTATATGAATAAGAAGACTTCAAATTTTTTATTTTTTTTATTATTATTATTTTGCGATAAGTCGTATCCATAAAAATAAATTTTTTTATTGTATTGTATATATAGACACCACCTTCATTAAAAGATAACTGACCTATTACTGTGTTTCGTTATTTCTTGTACCCCAAAAATTTTCCAAACCTTGAACTTAGAATACCGAGACAATATTAGGAACTTGTAAATTCTTTTATTTACTTTTTGTACGAGAACGTTGCGGCGTTGTGACAAAAATGGCGCCCAACTCATTCAATTTGCTGTTTAATGGCTATATTTTTCTTATTTATATTTTTTGGATTTTTGGATTTTTTCGTAATGTAAATTTTTTAAAATTTTAAACGAGGCGTTACAAAAATGACGCCCAACTCATATGATTTATTATTTAATGATTATATTTTTATTAATTTTATTTTTTGGATTTCATAATGTAACTTTTTTTATAATTTTGTACGGCGTCGTTACAAAAATGGCGTCCTACCGTTTTGATTCCGTTATTTTGATTTGTTTAGACATTTTTTTTAATTTTTCAAAATCTTGAAAATTTTTTTTTTTGGCAGAATTTTTTTATTTCTTTTTCTATTAAGCGCCCTTACAAAAATGGCGCCCGAACGTTTAAATTAATAGTATTTAACAGAAATTTTTGTTTTTTTTTTTAAAATTTTGAAAAAAAAAAAAAAAAATATTTTTTTTTTGGAAAATTTTTGGTTACTTGCATTTAGTTAAATAAGTTAAGTCGTTACGTAGTGCGGCTCAACAGATATCACTAAATTTTTATTGAAAATTCTTTAAATTAAAACGTAAATAATGTTTTGATTTAGGTACGTTATGTAATGTAAAAATTTACCTAGTAGTACGTAAATTTTTTATGTATTGTTAGTTGAGCACACACGCTACAAGAATTACATTTTGCTTATATAACCTTGTAAGCACTGTTGTTAACATTATATCAGCTACGGTTTTGACAATTTAGATATTTTACATGGAACAAACCATTAAAAAAATTTTTTTTTCTTTATAAAATGAACAATCAATTTTTTTATGGAAAGCTACAAAAATGGCTAATGTATTTTTTTTATAAATTTTTTACTCGGCGCAACAAAAATGGCTTTTCTTTTGCTTTTGACAGATGTTCATCTAAATTTTTATAGATACCTTCAGTAATTAATGTGGTATTATGCCATCAATGACCCCAGGTTATGTTTTATTTTATTATTCTTTTATTCAAATGTGAGTGTTAGGTGAATTATGTAGGATCACACTAATACGAGCACAATTTTGTTATGTTTTGGGTAGTCATTGTTGGGTAGATTTTTTTAAATTTTGATTCGTTTAGCCGTCTTATTTTTTTTTGGAAATCATACAAACTATGATTCTGTTTAAATTTAACATTTATAGTAATTCAGTCGCATTGTTTTTTATGCATATTCTGCTTAGAGTGCCTGTTGTTATGAGACAATTTAAAGGCGTTAAATACGTTTCAGAGTATTTTAACATCTAAGTGTTAGGGAAGGTAGTCACTTTGGGTTACGGTGTGCTACTTTTGGTTGTTTGGGGAAGGATGAAAGAGATGTAAGGGATGTATGAAATATTATGAAAGAAATGAAAGTGTATATAAGGTGATGTATGATTTCGAAAAATTGTGCTCCAATTTGTAAACACAGACATCTCGCATCAAGCATCTAGGTGTGGTTTTGTGGTTTAGTATTTCGGGTCAACAACTTACGTGGTTAGGTGAGGCTCGGAGTCATTTTTTTTATACTTCAGTTGACGCAGTTTATGGCGGGTGACGCTGAGTATAATTTTGTGATGGGTTATGTGTACTTAAGGATAGGGAAGCTTGAGTATACTACCTATGGGGTGTTGGGTTCAGTACCTAGAATGGTCTGGCCTTATTTTTTGCTGTTGCGGAATTGTTCCCCGGACGGGGTTTATTATGGCAAGGTTCGCACAGTATTTTATTTTGTTTTATTTTTACCCAAACCACCTAGAATAGTGCAGACGACTGAAGAGACGGTGATTTTTTCAAATACTTTTTTTTAGATTTTGTTGTGATTCAATATTGATTTAGTTTTGCTGTTACAATTCGTTCCGTAGCTGTTCGAAATTCTGATGTAGCTTTGGTTGTTGATTTGTTCCATGATTTTAGAATTTTTTTTTAATAACAGTCACTTACATTTGTGTAGGATCTTACTTTCGGGTTTTAAAGAGGAAGGTTTGACTTAGAAAAATTTTTTCAAATAGCAAAGAAGATTTTAATTAGTAACTTGTCTTATAGTTAAATACTTTCATTTTCTCTCAAATAAGAGCACCATTACTCTAGTTCAAGTATTTGTTGACAAACTACGTTTCTTGGTTTTTTAATGTTGTGGGAACGCGGGGACCGCGTTTTTTCCTTGAGGGGGGGTATTGTAACATTGGTTTTTTTCCCAGCCAATATTGAAAACGGCTGAATCTAGAAGTTTTTATCGAAATGTCAGATTATTACCTTGGTTAGTAACATTCCGAAGTCGCGAATGGTAATTAGAGTTTCCGGTTCAGCTGGTTTGCTTGGTAGTGGCTGTGTTATTCGCTACCAGCCGCCAGATGGCCCAGTTAGTAATGAAGAACTATATTTAGAAACAGTGGTGCCATCTCGCAGGCAGTATAGGTAGCTCCTTCAACTCGTTCTTGCTCATTATAGTTTCGTAACTCTGAAGACAAACTCTTCAACGAGTTACATGGTTTCAGAAAAATAATACAAAATAACTCGCAGTAGACAACAAATAAAAATATATCTTTACAGGATAGAAACTTTTCATATTGATGTAACGTCTCCCCTAATGTATTTCTTAAATAGACCAAAATGAAGAAGCGACATCTACCGAGCGCATATGAACTATCCTAATTGTGTCGACCCTAGATGTCGAATGGGTTTCTCCCGACACCGCCAGATGGGGGTGGCAGTCCTGTTGTTTTGTTTTTCTCAAAAGATCGAGAACATTCTAGATGATTTTATCGCTGCTATTTCCGGCGACCCGAGTCTTTAAATGTCCCGCATTCACGGTTTGGGGGCATTCTCTGATCAGATGAAGATCGTATTTTTTGAGCCATTGCTCCCGAGGCTGGAGTGTAAATAATGAAGAAAGTTTAGTGGTGGAAAAATGATGGTGGTGTAAATATAGTCGAAAAGTTTTATTATTCAATCATATTATGTGGTGGCAGTGGGCACGTCAGTTACTGGTAAGTACAGGTTAATTTTTCTTTGTTAGGAGTTCAGGGTGTTGTTTTTCTTCCTGTTGAGGTTAAATCTAGGTTATTCTTTTCAGATGTGACGGGAAATTTAAGTAGAAATTGAAGTCTAAATTCAAATCAAAATTTTATATTAAATTAACATCAAGAATGACCATTTGTCGAGAGGAATCCACGTAGTAATTCATTCGGACCGATTTACCCCGGCTACTCGCTCCCCGGGTAAACAACCTCGTAAGTCAGAAGTTATTGCCGGCCGTCGGTGAAGATGTTTTCCTGGTGTACGCCCCAACTCGGTTGATTAGCCGTCTTCTCGTCGAGAATGGTCTAGTCTAGGCATCAACACCGTGGCGTGTCGGGTGCACTGGGGCTGAGGTCGTCGGCCGATTCATCCAGCGCCGGAGTTGCGTAGCCGGATTCCAACGAGGTACAAATTCGTAGCGTAATGCAGAGTTAATTATCCAATTTTCGTTTAAACCTTACCTGAGGTAGGTCACGTTATATTATAACCTAAGCGGGAGAAATCGTGGAGTTATGTGCACATAAACCTAGATTTAATTCTAATAATAATTATCTAGAATTTAAGTATTCTAGAAAATTCCTTTTAAAATCGAACCCTTGCCTACCGTACTGAGTCGTGCATAGTATTAAGTTAGTGATTTCGGAAACCGAATTAAGAATATTTTTTTGTATGTAAAAGAAAATTTCGTATTTATAAACAAATTATTATGGGACTAGTGGCCGAGCGTGCTAGTTATAAAAATACATCTGTACTAGTAAGATTTCATGTAAAGGTAAGGTAGGGAAAGTATTTCATACTTGACCATTTGTTTACGTTGTTTACAAAAATTTGACTTCGACGTCGACACGGTAGACTCTTATATTACCCAAGTTAACAGGTTGTATTTTTTTTGTATTTTTTTTCCTTACTTGAAAACATCATCGGGGACATCGACTTAAATACCATAGACACTTAAAAATTTTGTAAACAGATCGAATAAGTATTAACTGAGTTAAGTATATGAATAAGAAGACTTCAAATTTTTTATTTTTTTTATTATTATTATTTTGCGATAAGTCGTATCCATAAAAATAAATTTTTTTATTGTATTGTATATATAGACACCACCTTCATTAAAAGATAACTGACCTATTACTGTGTTTCGTTATTTCTTGTACCCCAAAAATTTTCCAAACCTTGAACTTAGAATACCGAGACAATATTAGGAACTTGTAAATTCTTTTATTTACTTTTTGTACGAGGACGGAGCGACGGGCAGATTCCGGGCATTAAGGAAGTAAGTATTTGTTACGGTGAAGTAAGTATTTATTCTGTCCCGCTCATCCCCGTTACAGTAATTGTAATTTTTGTTTTAAAGTGTCGGTAATCCTAATACCAAAAACGCTAAGAAACATATTTTTGATAACTAGCTTAGTTTTTGAGTAATTAGGTAAAAGGTCGTTTTTCTGTTATATTCTTCCGCGACGCTGCATGTCGCACCTACCAACGTACCCGTGAGAGTGAGGAACACAAAAATAAATTAAATAAATCCCCTTAATAAACGTGGACTAACGACGGGGTAGTTCAACTCTGTTTTGTCTTTTCTTTTCAAATGTCAACTTCCACATGACAGATAAAAACAAAACAGAGTTTAACTATTCCGTCTTTATTCCACGTTTATTGATAAGGGGGTTAAAGTTCAGGAGGAGAAGCGACGTAGATTGAGGGCACAAGTGCGTGGCACATTATATTTGATTATATTATGTAACAGGGTATAAAACAATGCAAAAAGTCTGAGAAATTTATCCCCTGACCCGAAGGCGAGTTAGTATTGAAATCGAGGATATTGTCGAAGAGTGCAATCTTTTATTGGAATTTTTTGCAAGCAAGGGAACTAACAGCCAGGTCACATGATGTCTTCAATTTTGGTATATGACCTTGAAGATTTTGCTTCGCAGTGTTTAAGCTTTGCATAACTTTATATGGTTCAACAGTTCGTAAATGGACATATGTCTATACGTATGCGAGTGAATCCGCGCGCCTCAGTGCACTAGAGACGGCAGCGGTAGCAATGTTCACGTACCAGCACGATGTCAGTGAGGTCGTGCGGCGCGGCGTGGCAGGCCAGGAAGTTCAAGTACGCGGCGACGTGCTGCGGCACGCACTCCACCAGGCACGCGGCCCGCACGCGCCGCACCGCCTCGCCGCGCAGCGCCTCCCAGTGCACTAGAGACGGCAGCGGTAGCAATGTTCACGTACCAGCACGATGTCAGTGAGGTCGTGCGGCGCGGCGTGGCAGGCCAGGAAGTTCAAGTACGCGGCGACGTGCTGCGGCACGCACTCCACCAGGCACGCGGCCCGCACGCGCCGCACCGCCTCGCCGCGCAGCGCCTCCCAGTGCACTAGAGACGGCAGCGGTAGCAATGTTCACGTACCAGCACGATGTCAGTGAGGTCGTGCGGCGCGGCGTGGCAGGCCAGGAAGTTCAAGTACGCAGCGACGTGCTGCGGCACGCACTCCACCAGGCACGCGGCCCGCACGCGCCGCACCGCCTCGCCGCGCAGCGCCTCCCAGTGCACTAGAGACGGCAGCGGTAGCAATGTTCACGTACCAGCACGATGTCAGTGAGGTCGTGCGGCGCGGCGTGGCAGGCCAGGAAGTTCAAGTACGCAGCGACGTGCTGCGGCACGCACTCCACCAGGCACGCGGCCCGCACGCGCCGCACCGCCTCGCCGCGCAGCGCCTCCCAGTGCACTAGAGACGGCAGCGGTAGCAATGTTCACGTACCAGCACGATGTCAGTGAGGTCGTGCGGCGCGGCGTGGCAGGCCAGGAAGTTCAAGTACGCGGCGACGTGCTGCGGCACGCACTCCACCAGGCACGCGGCCCGCACGCGCCGCACCGCCTCGCCGCGCAGCGCCTCCCAGTGCACTAGAGACGGCAGCGGTAGCAATGTTCACGTACCAGCACGATGTCAGTGAGGTCGTGCGGCGCGGCGTGGCAGGCCAGGAAGTTCAAGTACGCGGCGACGTGCTGCGGCACGCACTCCACCAGGCACGCGGCCCGCACGCGCCGCACCGCCTCGCCGCGCAGCGCCTCCCAGTGCACTAGAGACGGCAATAGCGGAAGCCAGGACCTGTAAAATAAAGATGGGCACATGCGTTCAAATCCATTCATTACACACACTACCAACTTCCAAGTCCTGAGAATTTCCTGACAAAAACATCTCTTGACCAAAATAGTCAGTGATATCGCCCAAATATTTAAACAGCTTGTAGTTTGGCATACTCAACCGATAGAAATGAAATTTTGCATTCATTTTTAGTTTGGATGACGTCATTCTAAATCCAATATGGCGAAGAGCCCAAGATGGTGGGCTCGTTATTATTGTACACGTCTATGTTTGTTTCAAATCTAATAAAAACATTAGGTTTAAGGGAACTTACTCAGGGCTAACGTCCGCGTTATAGTCCATATCCGTCGCATCGTCGGTTTGCGATAACACTAATTTAAGACCCTGAAAGAGAAAAGAGAATTGAAAAAATCTCACCAATACCACAGAACACTAAATAGTACACGTACAGAAGGTCCACTCAGCACGATGATTTAAAGAAATAGCGACTCTAGCGCTGACACAAAAAGTGCAATTCAGTTCGTAATAGCGCCTGGCCCCGCCCTCAAAATCGACACGCAACAAACGCAATGTTGTGGTCTCTTTCTATCACCTAAGTTTATCTCTTACGACGTACTAGGGCTGCCGTAGTCAGACGGCGCGTAAAATAGACCGTACAGAACTAGCGCGTACAACTCGGCCCGGGAGCGGCAACCATCTGAAATATTGAGGTTCGAAACCCTACTTGTAGCCGGGACGGTCACGTGATAAGTGAGACTGGCCTGCCAATACAGAGGTTCTAACTCAGTGACTCATCAACGCACATCCCTTTAATGTCCTTTAATAATGCATCTTTCACCGTCCACGTCGAGGTCGCCAAAAATTTGACTAGGTATACATATTCCGTGGGAAATCTTGTATTATATCTCTTACAAAAGAAAAATTTGAATATTTTGATTGGGAAAAAATATTAAATTAAAGCAGTTAGATGAAAGAAAAGGCAGGAGACAAGGACGACAAGCGGCATCTGGAGCTAGGAGGGTTTTTTAGAATAAGAGTCCGGCACAGCGTCCATGAGGATTTTTTGGCGTGATAACGTTTAATAAATTGATAAACACCAGCAACGCACATGATAGTAACGATCCGCGTAACGTTTCACCTGAGCCTGTGCGTGCAAGCGAGAGCGCGCAACAAGCGATAGAGAGGTACGATAAAACAAACGATAGAGAGGCCAATTATGACGTTATCACGTAAATCTATCGTCCGTAAACCGACTTTACTGACAACCGATTTTTTGACGTGATAACGTTTAATAAATTGATGAACATCAGCAGCACTCATGAAAAAGTGTACCGTTCCGTGTACCGTTCTGCCTAACGTTACGCCTAACGTTAGGCGGAACGTTCCACCAAGCGATAGAGAGGCACGATAAAAATTACATAAAATAATGATTATGATTATGACTATGATTATGACTATGATTATGATTACGATAATGATTACGATTATGATAGTGATTATGATTACTATTACGATAATGATTATGACGTTATCACGTAAATCTATCGTCCGTAAACTGACTTTACAGACAACCAATTTTTTTAAATTTATTTAAGGACACCAAATCTTTCATGTCCTTTGAGAAAAAAGTCCCAGACGCACCCGACTGGCCGACTGCCTGGTGGGCTTGTGTGCGTGCGCGAGCCGCTGCAGGTAGTAGTGCAGCACCGCGCGCGCGCCCTCCTCGCTGTGCAGCGTGCGGCGCAGGTGCGCGCACAGCTCGCCCGCCTTGCCCGCCTCGCCCCCGCCCGCGCCGCCCGCAGACAGGAACTCGCACAGGCACTGCACTGGCAGCACACTGCCAAACAAACATTCATCACCATCAGTATCAACGGCGCTCCTCTAGTCCTCTCATCAGGACCTCTGATCATTATCACAGCCCGAGCTTTCTTATTTTGAATTCCTACCTGTTTCACCATTTTGACGTGATAACTTTTAATAAATTGATGAACACCAGCAGCACTCATGAAAAAGTGTACCGTTCCGTGTACCGTTCCGTGTAACATTACGCAGAACGTTCCACCAAGCGATAGAGGCACGATAAAATTACATAAAATAATGATTATGACTATGATTATAATTACGATAATGATTATGATTACAATTACGATTACGATAATGATTATGATTACGATTATAATTACGATTACGATTATGACGTTATCACGTAAACCGACTTTACAGACAACCAATTTTTTTAGGCAACAAAACTAACACAAACGAACATTCAGATGAATGGGTAAGTGAAAAACATGTATGGTTTGCGTCCAGCAAATTCGCCGTTCCGGAATATAGAGACCATATAAGCTAGCCGCAATACAATCATATTGCCATTTTGAACGCAATGTGTACCTGAGCTCCAGTCGGTCGTGTCTCAACAGCTGGTGCAGCCAAGGCATAGCGCGCCTCGTGCCGTGCCGCTCCACCAGCTGCAGCAGCAGCGCCGGCTGCCGGCACAGCAGGCGGCCCAAGCGCAGCTGGCTGCTCAGCGTTTGCAGCGCTTCCAGCACGCCCGCGGGCGGACGCCGAGCTGGACCCAGAGGCTCCAGCGTTGTGAGCTGTTGAAAACAAAATGCTGGCATCAAATCACAATAAAATAGATAAATAACGTGTTCCAGAGACTCATCGATGGCTCGCTGCCGGGGAGAGCGCTACCTGTGCCAGAAGCCGCGACGAGTGCTCCGTGACGGGCAGCTTGGCGTTGCTGGCGGCGGCGAGGTGCGTCTCGAGCTGCAGCACGGCCGCGCGCTCCGCCTCCGCGCGCTCGCCCTCCGCCGCGCAGTTCCACTCGATCGATGGCTTGCTGTCGGGCAGAGCGCAGTTTTAATCATCATTGCCATATGCTATTGAATACACGAACTATAAGGGATGGTGTGCCTACCAAAACCTGGTCGCATCGCGGACTAAAGTTCATGGATAACGTGGAGAACACGCTCGTGTGTCGCAGGGGACAAAGCAGGACTCGCGGCCAAGATGATACAGAGGAATAACTCCGAAGAAACCAATTAAGGTTTTCCTCGCCAGAAGCCAAACACCGGCAGTTAAGACTCTGACAAGATAAGGAGTAGTTGAGCCATTAACGGAAATGCGCAAAACAATGCGAACTGAAATTGAATAAAGGAAACACATAGGAAAAAACCCAGCAAGATTTGTTCGTTTGTGGCATCACGTCGGGGTCACCACTTTGTTCGTGAGGTGAGGCCGCCAGCATGGTGAGCAGCATCCAGCCGCGCCAGTACAGCGACGTGATCGCCGTGTACACAGCTAGTAGCACGGATGAGTCAGTCGTCACCTGGTGATGCAGCACTCGATGAGCGCGCGCAGCGTGGGGTAGGCGGCGGCGGCGCGCTCGGCGAAGCCCTGCGGGTTGTGCGCCGCCAGCATGGTGAGCAGCATCCAGCCGCGCCAGTACAGCGACGTGATCGCCGTGTACACAGCTAGTAGCACGGATGAGTCAGTCGTCACCTGGTGATGCAGCACTCGATGAGCGCGCGCAGCGTGGGGTAGGCGGCGGCGGCGCGCTCGGCGAAGCCCTGCGGGTTGTGCGCCGCCAGCATGGTGAGCAGCATCCAGCCGCGCCAGTACAGCGACGTGATCGCCGTGTACACAGCTAGTAGCACGGATGAGTCAGTCAGTCGTCACCTGGTGATGCAGCACTCGATGAGCGCGCGCAGCGTGGGGTAGGCGGCGGCGGCGCGCTCGGCGAAGCCCTGCGGGTTGTGCGCCGCCAGCATGGTGAGCAGCATCCAGCCGCGCCAGTACAGCGACGTGATCGCCGTGTACACAGCTAGTAGCACGGATGAGTCAGTCGTCACCTGGTGATGCAGCACTCGATGAGCGCGCGCAGCGTGGGGTAGGCGGCGGCGGCGCGCTCGGCGAAGCCCTGCGGGTTGTGCGCCGCCAGCATGGTGAGCAGCATCCAGCCGCGCCAGTACAGCGACGTGATCGCCGTGTACACAGCTAGTAGCACGGATGAGTCAGTCGTCACCTGGTGATGCAGCACTCGATGAGCGCGCGCAGCGTGGGGTAGGCGGCGGCGGCGCGCTCGGCGAAGCCCTGCGGGTTGTGCGCCGCCAGCATGGTGAGCAGCATCCAGCCGCGCCAGTACAGCGACGTGATCGCCGTGTACACAGCTAGTAGCACGGATGAGTCAGTCGTCACCTGGTGATGCAGCACTCGATGAGCGCGCGCAGCGTGGGGTAGGCGGCGGCGGCGCGCTCGGCGAAGCCCTGCGGGTTGTGCGCCGCCAGCATGGTGAGCAGCATCCAGCCGCGCCAGTACAGCGACGTGATCGCCGTGTACACAGCTAGTAGCACGGATGAGTCAGTCGTCACCTGGTGATGCAGCACTCGATGAGCGCGCGCAGCGTGGGGTAGGCGGCGGCGGCGCGCTCGGCGAAGCCCTGCGGGTTGTGCGCCGCCAGCATGGTGAGCAGCATCCAGCCGCGCCAGTACAGCGACGTGATCGCCAGCGCGGGCGCCGTGTAGCTGAGGACCGACAAAAAATATAAGGGGGGCCTAAATTTTTTTTAAGTGAATTTTTATAATTAAAAATTATAAGGCACAGATGAGGAGTCTTTTTTGCCTGCCGCATTCTTGCGGCCGCCATGTTGCTCGTGTTTGGACATCTTGTGTTAGTGAGACAAATATTACATCATTTCAGACAAACCAAACGGGTGTTCTTTCGTCTACCCGGAACAAGAGACCACCAGAGTGGTATGCCATTGGAGATGGAGGGTTGTTCCAGGTCTCCTGCTTCGTGCTCACCTGGCGGGCAGGGTGATGTTGTCCGGCGGATGGAACTGGCACAGCTGGAAGATGTAGTCAGCTATCTCCAGCTTGTCCACCTGCAGCGGCTGGTCCTCTGGGGGCAGGGCGCACGCGCGGCGCACCAGCTGCTCTATCAGCTCGAACACCTCGGTGGGCGACACGGGGATCTCCTTGCGACAGTAAAAGCATTAAATTCAAACACGTAGCACTGTGAAACCCATCACCGACTAACAAACAATGAACTACAAAAGAATTCGCCATGAAACTTAATCATACTTGCCAAACTCTCAACTTAGATCACTCATAATCAGGGGTCTGATTGCATAAGAAAAATGTATTCAGTATACGTAACGTATTCGTATCGTAATCGTTAGCAAATTCTGTCCCCCAATTGGCTGACGTAAATCAGGGAAACAATCACGAAACGGCAGTTTGAACATCATGAAAACCAGTGGAGATTGTCATAATCAATTTGAATATCATGAAATATTTTGCTCTTTATTTCCCTGAGGTCTATGGTGTACCATATAGTTAGTCTATGAACCAGTTTTTTTTTTGTTTGTGGTTGAAAAAAGAATATTTCATTTATTTATTTGTGATTGGTGACTATCTGAATGATGCAAACTGTCACAAAAGTATAAACATCTATCACTTGCGAGTTGCGACGCATGCCTTACCTTGGAGAGGCCAATGAAGATAAGTCGCAAGAGTGTGTTCTGCGGAAGCGGCGTCTCGCAGCACAGCCGGTAGGTAAGCGCGCGCTCCGACTCCGGCGGCCAATTGTCCACTTTACTATACGTCTCTGCCGGCTCCACGAACATTATCTGTGGAAACCACAGAGTAAGGAATGACTTTATATTGGCTAATAGAGTTAGCATGATGACGATCTTCTTAGGAAACCAGTGTCGCTAAACTCACATATTTACAAGTCACGCACACCATAATCCTCCACATTAGATTGGTCAAAAAAATGACGTGATTTTCAAAATATATTTCCATTAAAGTCAACCTTATTAACACAGCTATACAATTTATATTGCAAAAATTTACTTCAAATATGTTTAGTTCCGCTATTGCCCGCATCGGCAGTAGTAGATTCGTTTTATAAAGATTTTTTTGAGAAACTCTGTTTATATGACGTTAAGATTAAAATTTGAATGGCAAAGAACAAACTTCAATATTTGATAACTGTCAAAGTGTAGTGATGTATCTTAACCGTGAATCGTAAAATTATCGATAAAGTTGAAATAAAAAGCAATGTTATATTAATATGTACAGAAAAAAAAAACAATTTAATTAATTTCCGTCTAGTCATAATAAATCACATAAAATAACACATTATGGTAAAAAAATAAATAATATTTAATGAATAAATAATATAATATTTAATGAATTCCGTCCTGTTAGCGTTCCGCCTTCTGACTGTACATTAGATGTTTCATTTTTGGAGACTTCAACCTAAGTACAGGAAGTAATAGCTGTTGTAATAATGATTATCGATTTATTAAGCAAATATAAAGGAGTAATCGTATTTAGAAAGAATCTACGTGACCATATCAAAGTGATTAACATAGCCCAATAGCTAGCTAAAATAGCAGTGGCCAAGCTATAATTATCATAGAACTGAGGGCCGTATACCCCACACGTACTTATGTTTACATTGAAGTAAAAACCGCGCAGGGCACAACTGCCCTGCGCGGTTTTCATGTACGACAGGCTACAGAACTTGCGATCTGAAGATAGTTGCTAGTGGCAAGAGATATCCCGTACGTGGAGGTGTAAGTTTAGAAAAGCCTTCACCTAGCTCCAGCAGTGGACGTCTAAAGGCTTATCATGTCATGTCATACTTTCTATATATTTTTGCGAGTAAATTACTTAGTTATGACTGAATTTGTGACGTGTATAGACGTACCAGTGGACGATGAATTAAAAAAATTTTTTACGTGGTTCTGCTCCAGTTTTAATGTATTTATTACCACTTTTCTTAACAATAAAATCCTCTTCCAAAAAATGATCGGAGCAGATTGTACCTACTTTTGTACTGCTTTTGAAGGGAACCAATTAAACCTTCCAGTAGCTTTGATCCATTTTTCTTTTACAAATGGCTCCCTAGGGAAACTGAAATAGTAATATTTTTTATTCTTAATTTTCTTCTTACAGCCTATTATCGTAATGAAAACCCATTTTTTTCCTAATATGGATAAGCGTGCGTGCGTTAACTCTTGAGATTGCACTGAACAGATACGGCAATACGCGGAACGTTTAATAAAAGTCGATAATATTTTATCGATAGTTACATGATACAGTACTGGCTGAGTAGCGAAAGTTGAATGACAACGTTCTAGAAGAAAATTATTAGTAAATGTGAAATCAACCGTAAAGTTCTTATTTTAAGGATCATTTTAAAATGTCTTGAAGCCCTATAGAAATTTAACACAATTTTTCACGTATTTATACTTAAAACTAGTAAAATTCAAGTTACCGATGGTAAGTTATCCCTCCAAGTAAACGATTATAGGTCGTGCTACGATTTTTACACACTAATACAGCGCATTGAGCCATTTTAATATTTTTTTATAGCACTTTATTGTATGCATTTTTGACAGCGACTGAGTGTGCATGTCGAGCAAGTAAGGTAAATTACCCTACTAGTGGCGACACGGGTAACACCCACATGCTACTTCTAGTGTCTTTTGTTTTCTGTGGTGGAAACATTCATACACTGCTAACAACCGAGAGGAAACAACTTGTAGGGAGTCAAGAAGGCACCCTGGGAACACGCCAAGAGCAAGTACCAAACGGGCGCCCTCCCGCGTTTCGGCCCCCATAACCGCGAGGTTGATTGGGCCATTGGGATTTGGGAAATCTGTCTGGTTGGGACAATAGAGATGCTCCATTCATTCTTTCAGCCCAGCCTTGCATGACATGCGGTGCGGTGCCATGATGGACAGTTGAGTGCATCCGCGAACTGGCGTAGGCGTGAAGGATTTTCGTGCTCTTTATAGGACGCGTTGTCTTTCCTGTTGAAATGATGTGCAGAAATTTTCAATCGAGAACGCAATTGCAATTGATGCTCACAAGCAATTAGGACAAGGACATATTTGATTGGGAGCTGAGTGCATCAACGAACTGGCGCAGCCGGGACGGATATTTGCCGTCTTCATAAGAGGACGTGTTGTCTCTTTGGAAGTTTCTGACACTGTTTCTAACCAAGATCTCGTGAGTTTAGCTGCGTATGAGAGTTTGCGCACGCATGGCAGAGGCCAGGAGCGATGGGATGTACCGCGACGGCATATGCGAGTTATTAAATGTTTCGTCCGGGAAGCAACAAGCGTCACCTTGTGCAGCACGTGCAGGTAGTCGTGCCGCGCGGGGCGGTACACCGTGGCGGCCGTGTCGCGCAGCCAGCCCAGCGCCTGCTGCTGCAGCGCCGTGAGCTGCGCGCGGTAGTCCGCCGAGTGCTTGCTGTGCGCCGCCGTCACCAGGCAGCACACGCAGAACAGGTCCGCGATCGACTGGAACGCTCGTTCTCGGATCTGCACGCACAGAAAATCAAGTGTCTTCATTTTTACGTTGACAGTCTGAGGTCCTACTAATATAACCGAGGTCGGTGGCGTTAGGTCTGGAACAGGTCAGCGGTGAAATTGTCCCAATACCGTTCAGTGAGTACACAAAATGGCTACACAAAAACACCGCACAGATACACTCACAAATATGGGAACGCACTACAGACTGTAGGCAAGCAAGAACAGCTTTAACACACTTAGATAAACACCTAACAGATAAACTTCTACGATTTAGTATAGACAAATTAAGATTAGTCGTACGCATGATTACAGGGCATTGCTCACTAAACAAACATTTTTCCACCCTAGGAATCACGGACAGCCCTCTGTGCAGAGCCTGCATGGAGGAGGAAGAAACACCGGCACACGTGCTACTAAGATGCACTGGAGTGTCGAACCAACGCGAGACCTACTTGGCAGCAACGCTCCAAGATATCCTGTGCGACCTGGGAGGCCTCTTCGGATTCTGGAGTGAGCTCGGCTGGCTGGAGTGATCCGGCGAGGACCCGCATCAACGACTTCACGCGCAACGGGCGAAATATCGCTTACTCGCGGAAAAGTCCCAGGAAATAAGAAGAAGAAGACGGTCAGCGGTGACGCACCTCCTGCGGCGGGTCGATGGGCGGCGGGTGAGCGAGCGCACACGCCAGCGGCAGCAGCGCGGCCGCGTCCGAGCGCGTCGCGCGCACGCACTCGCGGGTCAGCGCGCGCAGGGGGCGCAGGTAGTCCTCCGTGCGCACCACCAGCTCCTGTCACAAAAGCGAACCTGTTACAACATTCACACTGATACTTCCAAGAGCTTTTGATAGAGAAATACAGACACAATATAATGGCGCCTACAATGCATTTTTTATTAGGGAGGGGAAACCTCCGTTGAGATATCCAATCTGTAAGTAGATTGAATTATGTGCGATTTTTACCCACTAAAACCTCCTCGGTGGATATCCTCAGCGACGATGTTGGAAGCCTCCGGATCTCATACGAACGCATTTTGCGCAACGCCCGTCGGACGTTAGCTACTTCCAGGGAATTTCAGGATCAGCCCCAAGATCCCAGGCTATTGAGGGGGGTGTGGCCTTTTCAGTACCTGGTAGGTGTCGGCCATGGCGGCAGGCACGAGCTGCGGCTGCGCGTTGATGAGCGCGGCTAACACAGCCATGTTGTTAGGCGAGCGCACGTTGGACAGCTCGTTGTAGATCGTGTGCGTGACCACGCTACGCAGCAGCGCTGGGCTCTCCGACACCATCTCCCTACGAGTCGGTGAAAAATAAACCAAAAGTTACAATCAGCACATCAGGAAATTACACACCATCAAAACCTTTCTTTCGCTTCAAACACACCATCAAAACTTTTCAAAAGATATTTTTGAGCATCTTCGAGTTGGGAAAAACCATTGAACTCGCGACGACTCGAACTGTTACCGTGAACTCAAGTAATTGTTCAAGTTTTCACTTATGTTCTGTGAAAACAAATGACGTGACACTCCAGGAGTGCCTTGGTCATTTGTCATTTTTCATTTTTAACGGTGTAGAAGCCGTATTTAAGCGATTTTGAGTGAAGTTTTATGCAAAAACTATAAAGACAATTACTTTCAAATTTACACGTCATGTATTTTGGGTCTTTAATCTAAATATCTTCTAATATAATATCGTCTATAATCTAATAATCGCTAAGAAGCAGAAACACGATTGGATAAAATTTTCTCGATAGAAAGTTCTCCCAAAAGTTGCTCCAAAATCTCAGTTTTTCGAGTTTTTATTGGACACTACATTGGATGTAATTGTAATTTTTGTTTTAATGTCGGTAATAATAATATCCAAAAACGCTAAGAAACAGATTTTTGATAACCAGCTTAGTTTTTGAGTAATTAGGTAAAAGGTCGTTTTTCTGTTATAATCTTCCGCGATGCTTCATGTCGCACCTACCAAATCTCCGTGAGAGTGAGGAAGACAAAAATAAATTCAATAATTACTGGTTGTAAATCGTTTTCGTAAAGTTATATTTCTAATAATTTTATCTTCTTTCTTATAATGACCTGAGACAAGACTGGTAGGCGGCTTGCAGGGGCTTGGTCTTGAGGCGCATGCGCGCGAGCTGCGCCAGCACCTCGTGGTCGCGCGCGGCGCTGGGCCCCGCGGCGGCGGCGTTGGCGCACACGTGCGCCAGCAGCTCCTGCGCGGCGCGCCACAGCTTGCCGGAGTGCAGCCACGCCTCCAGCCTCGACGCGGCTATCATACGGATCTGGAACATGAGTCATGTTTAAAGCCTCCGCCACACACTGCTCCTCGCGCTGCCGCGTAGCACGTCCTCGCTCTGCCGCGTAGTTGCCCTCTGTGGCCACACACTACTCTACTCGCGCGATTAATAGCGACGCTCCGCACTAGGTCATTCGCCCTTGCTACGCGCGAGCTATGCGCGAGGACGTAGCGCGAGGCGTAGTTAGGGCGAGTATCGCTGCCACACGACGTCTCTGCCTACTTCCTACGCTACTTGCTATGCCTCTCGGGCAGTGTGTGGCAGGGGGGTTAATCATTTGTCTTACGGCTCACTGCCACAGAACACTAAATAGTACCAGAAGGTTCACTCCGCACGATTATTTAAAGAAATAGCGACTCTAGCGCTGACACAAAAAATGCAATTCAGTTCGCAATAGCGCCTGGCCCCGCCCTCAAAATCGACACGCAACAAACGCAATGTTGTGGTCTCTTTCTATCGCCTAACTTTATCTCTTACGACGTACTAGGGCTGCCGTAGTCAGACGGCGCGTAAAATAGGCCGTGCAGAACTAGCGCGTGCAACTCGGTCCGCGAGCGGCAACCATCTGAAATATTGAGGTCCGGACCCGTGCTTGTAGCCGGGACGGCCACGTGATAAGTGAGACTGGCCTGTCACTGCTGGTCAAATGCGGTTTTGCAGACTTCACTATGGAGGACTCTCAGGCATGTAGATTTCCTTTTTTTCTGTAGGAGGAAAATCTAATGGATGTTCCCTGACATACTCTGACATACCTGGAAGAGGTGGTATACCCAGCAACCTATGGACTAAAAACCTCCTTCACTTTCTGTCCATCCTTCCCGGAACCGAAAATAGCATTAGTAAGAGGGCTGTCTGATAATCCTTTAATCTTCCTCTTTAATTACTCTAGTATATTTCAACAAAATATTTAGTCACAACATAAGTAGGTACACAACTGCAAAAAGTCGCACTGATCAATATCATTTACTCTGTGATCAGCAGGGCTAGGATGCGCGCGAAGAGATATGTCTCTCTACTTTACTCGCTCTCTTGTTTCTTTCTGAGCCATATTGATAAACAGAGAGCAACAAAAGTAGAGAGACATATCTCTACATGCCCATGCTGTATAGGCTGATCGGTAAATCTACTCACTTCAGGAAAGCCGCACGTGGCTGACAGCAGCTTGAGGAAACCCTTGCCGATGGCGTCGGGCGCAGCTCGCCGCTGGATCTGCTCCCGGATGGCTTCCAACACCAGCGCCTCCACAGTCTCGTAGCTGCTGGAGTATCTGGTGAACACATAGTAAAATTTTATTGGTGTTAGGACTCTACTTGTTGAGTTCGTCCATTAGCAGGACAGATTAATTTGTTTTGCTATAATCCGCTACTTGAAAAGATTCTGTATGGTACAATATGTACTCCAAGTTTTAGAATTGTGAAGTCAACATCTCCTGAGGATGTCCCGGTGTCGGGACGAAACGTGCGTCGAAGAAAGTGTTGGAACGTGTGTGGTGTTTCATGTGGGCAGTGTTCCTGCATATTGTACCATACAGAATCTTTTTAAGTAGCGGATTATAGCAAAACAAATTAATCTGTCCTGCTAATTATGGATTTCCGCAAAATAATGCCTGCTTCATTCAATATTCGTCCATTAGGTTAGTGACAGTCAGTTCACGCGATACAGTCAATTATTGTTCTACTGTGAAGTAATTATGTTTGAAGTAATAACAATTTGTGTGCCAATGTGATTACTAGGAAAAATGAGACTCAAGAACTGATGCCTCACAGAGATTTTTTTTCTTCCCACAGGAAATGCTTGATGCATACCCCTCCATCAAAGGAAACAGGGGTTATGTGGGGCTTGCACCCACTAAAACCTATGCTCTGCCAAGACGGACCACGTTCGGGAGCATGGAATTCACTTGCGTTTTCACCGCGCTCCTCGCCAGGCCTCGACTCGCCATCAAAGCACCAGGTCAAGTCGCTATCCCTCACAGTGAACTGCAGTGCAGTGTGTCATATTATAATATTGCAGTGCAACGCCCATTCTATTACTTTATTACCTGGGGAACACGGAATATTCAAGCTCTGTGTTGTCCACATCATCTTCGTTGCTGCCCATCAAGGGAGACCCGGAGCCAGATGGGGACATAGTACCTGGAAACATGTTTGTTTGTAACATTCAGTTACAAAGTTTTCTGAACAGTTACAGACATAGCAACTCATATTAAAACTTGTAAAAAAGCTTTTTGTCTATAGTAGTTATGATGTTGTATGCTTTACATACCTAGCGTGTTGTCGCTGGGTATGAGGTGCGCGGGCGGCTGTTTGGTGCCGAACGCAGTGACTATGTTCTCCACGAGGCACTTGCACCATGCGCAATCCACCCACCAGCGCTCGTTCAGAGCGTCTTCAATGTACACCTGTTAAATAAGCAGTTGTTGTCAAAACATCTCCTGATGGTGCTCCTATATCAGAGCGAAATGTGCACAGAGAACAAGATCTAGGAAGAGTAGTATTTGTTAAATGATACTGCGAGTGTGTACTACTGCAACATGTTATTGTAGTTCATCAATTACTTCATCAATACTTCTGGATTCTGCTTTAATTCTGTCAAATTTAAAATCAGTAAAAGTAATGCATGAAATTCGGCCACAATGAGCGACCTTTTAATTAACTTTTTTTACAAGGATGTTTTCAAAGTCACCAGGATTTTTTTCAAACTACTCACACTCCTTTACTTTTATCAATGTCGAGGTACCATTGAAATTGCTGTTGCTTGGACCAGTGGAGCTAGGATATGCGCGTCGAAATAATTATGTCTACTATTGTCAATCTCTTTTTGCTTTGTTATCGACTGGATGACAAAGAATTCCTAACTACATATTTATGTAAAAAACAAAAATGCAGGAAGTTTTAAAGCCGATGCTTTTTTTTTATCCTGCTGATGCTTAAACCAATGACCATGCATAACTTTTAACAGAATAGTCCGACTTTGATCATTGTTTTTTTAATCCATACAGATAAAAAGAGAAAATAGGTCAACAGCAGACAAAATTATCTCTACATGCAGGTGCTGCATAGGCAATCGCATAAGAAAAATATATTCATCAGAAGAAAAATAAAGAGAAAAAAAAAATCAGTATCATAACTGTAAAGGAATTCAGAATTGGAATGTTTTTGAAGAACTTCAGAACTTGTTTATGATTACAATAACCACAAATGTTGTTTTAGGTTTATTACACAAACGCCTATCTCCTTAAACAGCACTGAGTGACATTCTCACCTTTATGAACGTATCAGGCCAGTTGTTACTGTCTCTGTGTCCAGCGTAAAGCATGTTGCAAGCCAACACAAACACCAGTGGATTGCCCTTGTTCTTGAACGCAGCTCCTTGCTCCCTCTTGAGCAGTGTACACAATGTCTGCGTCACCGTCTCGTGAGCAAACATGTTGGGACGGATCTTGCACAAGTAGAGCATGCTCATGCAGAGGATGGGGTCCGGTTTCGAGCGTTGCGACTTGAGGAGACGGATCGAACCAGTGAGGAGGCCCAGCTGTAAAAATTCATTTATTTATTTATTCATTCATTAGAGGTTACATTCCGTAATGTTATTCACATTACATCAATTGAACAAAACAACAGAGCCCTGGAAGGGCGCAGTAACCAATTTAGTGGGAGGCAGGCTTATTTTATCATTCCTTTAGGAAGTCATCTACTTTATAGTATGCGTTTTCTTTTAAGTACTCTTTCAGAGCGTCAATAAAATTACATAAATTCCTATATTAGGCCTGGTTGCTTAAACTAACTGACAGACACAATTCTGATAGACATGGTGCTTTCTATAACATTTTGTTCTGTAGCAACATGTTTAACAATAATTACTTGTCTGTTCCAGTTATCTGCAGTAATTGTGCCTAGTCTTGTTTAAACAAAAAGATGGCATCAAAAATTAAATAGAAATGTGGCAGACAAACTAGGAATATGGGAGATATTTTTCCAGACAATATATTATGTACACACAGTTCTGTAATATATTATGTGTTTATGGATTGTTATGGTTTTACTATGATTGTATTACCAATATTCAAGACTGCCATCATTACTATTTAAAATAAATTGGTTTATTATAAACTAGTCTATACTTAACTTTGTATGGTCAGAATGCTGTTAAGGTACTTTTAAGTATTTTATGAATGTTCTTAATTTCATTTAAATTACTGAAGTGATTGCAATGAAATTTGAAATGTAGACAGCTTATACCCTGATCTTTTTATCCCAGAAAAATTCATTAACTCAGCTGGATGGAAAACAGATTAGAATAGGAGCAGCCATTTGCTCAAGCTGACCAGTTTGTCCGAGTTGTGTGTATCCAGGGCTTGCAGCACATTTGGCACCAGGTCTACAGGATCCACCTCCAGTGATGTGCCGGTAACTGCCTCAGCGGGGGAGCCAATCCTGGCCCTCTTGTTGGGAGGTGCACTGCCATAACTTGCTGGCTCTCGCTTCCTTTCACCAACACCTGAAGATCAAATTTAGTCTATTGAAAAAATCTGCCACAATATGTCAACTTCATGTTGTGTAGAGCATGAGTAACAATCATATTCAACAGTGCAAATAAAAGTTATGTGCATGTATGTTAAACAAGGATAAAGTTCTTGTTTCCCCTTTTACTGTTTTATCCTGGAGAATAAAATTTTATCTAATCAGAGGACATTTTTGGGGATAGATTTTCATCCCCTACCCCTGCTAGGGAGCTTGCACATAAAGTTTTCATTACCTACATGTTTTCGTTTGTTTCATGGAATGATGAAACAAATCCTTATTAGAAAAAACAATATTATTAGTGAGTATGTTGCAAGTTAGTTTAAAATTTAACTACATGTCAAATATACAATAGTCATCTCTAGTTGAGCAAACACTCACTACTCGTGGAAGGTTTGTGTATGTTCCTCTTCTCCGAGTCGCGGGACACCACGACCGTGGATTTGCTGCCCAGAGCGAAGATGTCTTGAGGATGCTGCGGCGCCTTGCTCTTGCCGCCGCGACCGGTGGAGGACATCTTGCCGCGCTCCATTATTTGTGATTTACTTCCCTTAAGTTTCGAAATTCATTTAGGTCATCGCAAAGATGTTATTTCAATAAATAAACACTTTCAAAACCAAATACGAATTAAAAATTTATAACCTCGTATTTTGTTTTTTTTTTTTCACTTTTTGACGTGTTTTTGAAATTTTGACTTTGACAGCAATTTTTATAGTTTTGTCACTTGTAACTTTGACAGCAAAGCAAACCACAGATTAATAACTCATTTAAAGGCTAAGTACGTTTTTAAACCGACTTTAAAAAAAAGAAGGAGGTTCTCAATGTGGTTCTCAATTTGTCTAGTAGTTGTTCTAATCTTTGGGTTGTAAGGGTAATAAGTTGTTGTAAGGGGTAATATCTGTCTGCGTAGATCCAGAGATTACCCCTTACAACGTCACAAACTCACAAACCCACAAACGTCTCTTTATAATATTAGTATTAGTAGTACTTTTTTTCCAAGGTAAGGTATAAAAATCCAAAAATTCAAAATATATTTAATTAACATAGGCCTTTTTTTATGATAGGAAATGCTTTACGCATATCCCTCCGTCAGGGGACACGGAGGGGTTATGTGGGGCTTGCACCCACTAAAACCTGTCGCTTGCCACGACGCACCTCGTTGGCAGGAGTACGGGATTCACTTGCGTATTCACCGCGCTGCCACCAGGCCGTGACCCGCCACCTTAGCGGCAGGTCCCGTCGCTGCTGCCGGCAGCCTGGCTGCCGCCGACTCCTCCTGGGAGGCGCGTCCTGAGAGCGCGCCACCTCCTGGGCCTGTTGATGGAGTTCGGGCAACGGACGCCATAGCCCCTTACGTCCGTCACCCGCAGGCCGGTGCACACGGAAGCCAAAGAAAGATGTTCGTCCTCCAGCAACCAATGCGTCTCCTGCGAGAGGGATGTGCCGCCGAAATTATCCCTCTCGACGGGCGTTCCCGCCCACTTCGGTGATTTTTTTACGAGGTTGTCTTCCTCGTAGGGCCTGAAGGGACTTGTGGGCGATTCCGCCCCCCGCCTATAATTTTTTAATGTTTTCTTCCTCTTCCGGGTGTAGACGTTTCGGCACTGTGCCCTCTGCTGGGACTCAGAGGGACACGCGAAGAAACTTCACCTATCCGCCGGGCCAAGCTATTAGCCGTCGGTTATTAACCGACGTTACCAGGGAGCACCGGCCCGTACGCTACAGATGGGGCACCGTAGCACTCGGGCACTCATGGAGGTTGCTTGGCCAGCCCCCCATTAATTAACATAGGCCTAACGTACAGGCTCTTGTAAATATATCTTTTAATATTGTTTAAAATTCTCTAGCTTTTCTTTACCAAACTCATCCGAAACGGCTGGACCGATCGTTATGATCGTGTATGATCTGGCTCAGGGAGCAGGTTATCTATATTTTATGTCCAGTGAGAAAAAAATTTGATATGGCAAAACAACGCTTGCCGGGTCAGCTAGTGTAAGTATTAAAGATATAAAGTAAAGATAGACATAATATGAGGACAACGACAATCATTAAAAATAGACTTATCCTCATATGTCTGTCTTTACCTTCAAATATCTCGGTAACGTGACACTTTGGGGTACTATGTTACTTGACATTATTTGTTTGTCTATGTGTCCTCTATCCATACATACTACATTCATCGTGCGCCGCGATTTCGAAAAAAAATCAAAATGGCGGCCAGGTCGCTATGCCAGCTTCCATACAAAAAAGTTCAAACCCCTTTATATCTAATATTAACTAGGAGTATTGTAATTATATAAAACATTTTATCTCTTGTTAGACCTATGATACTGACCTTTGACACAGTTTTATAATATTGCGTATTATTTTGCTACACGACTACATGTCTTAGAATTACCTTAGTAACGCACGAACGTACTTCTCAGTTCTCCCCAATGATCTTGCAATGTTTGAGTTTAAAATGCAATTTACTGGTGTTACTTAGTCTGATAACGGTGAGCGAGAGCAAGTATGGGTATGTTACGTGGTCGCAGGGTAAAGCCGCGGTGTCGGTGACTGAGAAACCGTCAGAAATTCCAGCGGTGCATATCGCCCGGGCTACTTACACAAATGAAATTAATAAGACCGGGTAAGCACTCTTTCATCTTCTGGTCCTATACTCTAGTTAGCATTAACAACTACGAACCACAGGGTCTTCGGATCAATTATTGCTAGGTAGAAGTCTTCTTATATTATTACCATAAAGAAGTCTAGCTTTGGCTACCAATTGTTCAACAAAGAAGCTATGCTACGTTTTGTGTCAACGGAATTGCTTGATTTTCGTTTAATTTCATAGCCTACTTGGCAAAGGTGAACTAGGTCCCAAGTGCAGTGACTGGAAACATTAGGCCAACAGTTGAAATTAAAATAGGGAGCTGCATTCTCCTAAGCCCTTCCAAGTCTAGAATCTTACTTACTTTCTTACTCAACTACTTTCGCCAACACAACCCAGGCCACTAGTGCATATTTTCTTTTTGATGTTTTATTTACACACAATTTTGGATATTTATTTCAATTTACAACAATATGTATATGTATTAAAATGTCTTGGTTTTCTTAAAAGCCTCAGATTTACCAAAATTTTTAGTCTGACTTCTAAGTAAGATTATTCAGTGATAGCAATAGATGCTGTTCCCAGCTGGGCATTTCTGGAGCTGCACACGACGGCTGCAGCCAGCGATGAGAAGCAGGCATACGCAGCTGGCTTCTTGGAAGGGTTCCTCACAAGGGATCTCATTTGGATGCATTGGCAGAATGTTCTCAAGGGGTAACTTTGAAACCTTTACTAATATTATTTAAAGCTGAAGAGTTTGTTTGATTGAACACTAATCAGAGGAACTACTGATCGGAGTTGAAATTTTTTATTTGTATTGGATACTCCATATATCGACAAAGGCTAAATTATAAGCTATAACATCACAAATCATGTATCAATAAATTGGGTATTTGACTCGAATTTTTTATCACTTTATTATAAACTAGGATAAAAATAATGATAAACACTGAAAAAACTAATTAAATCGATCAAATAACAAAAACACATTTTTGTTATGCGATAAAGGGATAGAAGACCCTCCCACTCTAAAATTAAAATGCCTGTAACTTTGTAAATTTATGTTGGATTTTAATACCTTTTTTTTAGTGTACGTTATTATTTTTATTCTTTCTATTTTCTTATTAGTTTCTGATAAAGTACATAATATTTTTTATCAAATTCAAAAGTTGTGTAATACCCAATTGTTCTTCTTTAAAAGTTCTAATAAAGTCTATCTTTTAAAGTTAAATCATTAAAATGGGATTTGATAAAACCGATATTCAGGCGGATGAAGCCGCACGCAACAGCTAGTGATAAGATTAACAAATTGGTCAAGTGCGAGTCGGCCTCGCAAACTTAAGGCTCCGTACCATCATTTTATTAGAAAACCTTTGTTTAACTGTTAACGTTTTCAGATATTGCTACAACAAAACAGAAGTGTGCGGCATGATTGAAGACTTTGTGGACAAGAATGAGGACTATATTGCGTCTATGATTGAAGCCAACCCTTACGAGCCATACTGGTATCAGGTAACTGTAAAACATACCAATAAATAAACAAATTATCACTACATTGTATAAAACAAAGTCCATTGGCGCGTCTATCTGTCCTTTCACAATGACCTGAACAGATTTTTATGCAATTTTCAAGAATAGATAAAGTGATTTATGATTTAGATATATAATTTATAAAGATAAATTGTAAATTGCTTAAAATCTTACAATAATTTTAGGATACATTTTGCATGAAAGCTTTTATCAAAAATGCTGCCTAATCCTAATATGATTTTTAAAAAAGTCGGTTAATAAAAGTCCCTCAAAGCATATAATATGTATCCCTTAAAGGTAGCTTACCATTCTTCAAGCTAATGCTATCCTTTTTGGACTTCAAAGATTGAACATCACGCATGATCTATTTTGCGTAAATTCTCATTCATTTTTGGCTATAGCTGCTTGTAAGAAAAGTCTGTTAAAATAAGTAATGTGAAAATTGAGTACAGATGAAACTCTACTACATCCAGCTAGAAGGTCTGGCGGTGGGGTACAACCAAGCCACCGGCGACGCGTACGAGTGGCTCACTGTACGGGATATCATGTAAATATAGTAAATGTATAAGGTATATTATAATAAAAAATGATAAAACAATGCAAGACGTTCACTTGACGCTAAGTGATACGCATGCCCATATGTACATGAGAGTGGTACATGATAATAATATGGCACATTGCACTGCAGAATTTTGTGGTTTGTCCATTACCAAAGTAAGCTTCAATCTAGTAACTGTTCCAGCTGGCTGAACATGCTGGGGGACTTGGACGAGCTGGCGTTCGCGCTGTCCATGCCAAAGGAGACCCCTGAAGGTTTGCTGTTCGGCGAGCACTGCAGCGGCCTCGTCAAACTGCTGCCGGACTGGAGTAACCTCTACACTTCGCATGTCACTTGGAACAGGTATTTTTGGAACGAAGTTCCTTTCCGGACGCTACGGCGGCGGAGGCCAGGCAAAAGAGCTTTTTTCCCTCACTATAACCTTGACATGAGGAAAATCCACGAAAATCTGAAGCTTATCAGTTATGCATTTTTTTTTTCTGTATAACCAGCACATACAACGAAAAAGCTCCATCGAAAGATGTTGTAACTAGTAGCTTCCGTGTTCCTACCCACATATAATCTGGGTGCCTTCAAAAGAAGATTGAATAGTCATAGCGCGCTCCATCCTCATCATTGCTGGCCATCAGACATAATTGGAATCAAGTGCAAGCCTATCATTTTATTAACCTATTTTAATAAAAAAACTAGTATACATAAGTGCGTTGTTCCGCCCATTTTAGAATTATGACTTCATACACCAGTTAATGGTAAAATGTAGTCTGCATACCCAAATATTGTGACATCAAATTGTACCTACGCACATTTTATGAATAAACTTTCATTTCATTTCAACATTTTCCCTTTGCTCTCGACATTTTCCCTTTGCTCTCGACATTTTCCCTTTGCTCAGTAATTTTTCTGGCTACAATTCTCTAAAGAAAAAATACGGTGTAATTCATTACAATGGCTGCTTTACCACATAATATTTGACACTGTGATAAGACACAAGTGACACAAGGAAAGCTTGTGACAAAAAGATCTGGGGAAAATTGGAGGAGGCCTTTGCCCTAAGTGGGCAAACAGACTAGGTTGTCGAGGCAGTAAAACTATGTAATACTGATCTAAACTATTCTATTGTTACTTTTTAAATTGTTATAGTCGTGTGTTAATATGTTTACCAAGTCTGAATAAAGGTTCTTTTTATTTTTATTTTATTTGACACTGTGATGGTATAGTAGTCATCCAGATGGACTATATAATAAAGTCCTACCACCTCGTATAATAATTTCGTATGTCACAGCTATCAGTCAATGCTGCGCTTCCAGAAGATGTACGTGATGAATTTCCGGCTGTCCCCTAAGAGTGAGCAGCTCATACCGGGCCGCAAGATGTCCTTCACCTCCTACCCAGGATTTGTTCAAGTGAGCTCAATATGAAATATATAGGGACTGACTTATCTAACTAACGCAAAGCTCTATTTAGCTATTGGCCAGATCGGGCTTTGCCGGCGGGCCCACAGATATCATGACGACTGAATTCCGTAGTGGTAGCGAACCTGCCGTCTGCGCCGGAGGTCGTGGGTTCGATTCCCACTACTGGTAAATGTTTGTGTGATGAGCATGAGTGTTTTCAGTGTCTGGGTGTTTTTCAATATATTATATTTATGTATATTAGTATGTTGTATTTATCAGTCATCTATCACCCATATCACAAGCTATCGCTTACTTTGGGCCTAGATTGCGATGTGTAAAAAAAATGCCCCATATATATATATATATATTTATATTTATTATATTATTGATCTTTCATATTGGCTTGTGCCTTGTGCGTTAGGTCTTTGTGAAAAAAAAATTTTGAATTTTAAAAAATTTAACGTAGGCGTATGTTAAGATAGGAACATTAAAAATTCAACCCTACCGTGTTGACAGCAGTCACGCGGGCAAAACTTCTAGTATTTTTTATACTCTTCAAGTTAGAACTTGGCTGCATCACACCTGGGGGCCTATCACCAACGCTTAAAGTAATATTATAGTAATATTGTTTTGTCATTCTCATACAATGTCAGTATGAAAATTTTAAAACAATATTACAATAATATTACTTTAAGCGTTGTTGGTAGGCCCCCTGATGGTAAGTGACGATACAGCAGCAGATGTTACCTCAGAAACTCGGTAGGAGTAAATAACGCTTTTTACACAACATCTAGTCGGAGCGCTAAATCGCTTGGCAGTGCTTGGCTAGACTTCCGCCAAATTAAAAATCATATAATTCTAAAATCGCCCGAGCCCACGCCTTTTTAAACGTCGTCAAAATTTACTAAAAGAAATGGTAATGGCCATAAAATATACTTATCTGCAGGAACTTAAGATAATCTCAGAAAAACCTTTTTAACACATTTGCTCAAAAAGTTGTCATTTCCATGTATGTTTAGCGTGCGCAAAGTTATTCTTTTACGCACTAGTACTTTTTTGTTTTCCTCCTGCATAGGTAGATATAACCACAGAATATCATTATAACCACAGAATACACAGAATATCAAATGCATGGAGGTTTTAAATCAAAAAGTTTTATATGCAAAATTATTGCTCGAAATGAATATTTTACAGCGTAAATCTATTAATAAAAGAATTAAATTTAAAATAAATTTATTCCTATAATATATACGTAGAGTATAAATTAATAACACAATTAAAATTAAATTGAATTTCGATAAATTATTGCCATTGATGCTCATTTCACAAGAGCCATTACCCTACCAAAAAAAAAAAGTCTTGTCCCTAAAAAAAAAAAACTTGCCCGCGCCATTTTTACAATTCTTTACGATTGAAATGTGAAAAAATGAGTTCAAATAGATAATGTGATGAATATAATATGGAATTAACACCGCCAGAAATATATGACAAAGCTAAAATTGCCGCTGAGACGCTTTTACCGGGAAAATCTAAAGAAAAATATGTACATGTGTATTGTGTACGAGCAATTTATGGATTGGAAGAGCAAAAATAAAGTGAATTCGCTGTCGGAGATTGTTATAATGGCTTATTTTTTGGAATTATCCAATAAATATCAGCCATCTACGTTATGGTATTAAAATACATTAAATTTGCCGACCAACACGTTTAAAATTACTTTGAACAATTGTGCCAATTGTAATGTAAATTATTATATGTCCAATGATAATTAAACTATTTTTCAATGATTTTTTTCGTTTTATTTTTTCGCAAATGTATTAAAAAACGTCGTTCGATGCACGTGCGGAATTTGTCATTTCACTCGTCCCTATAGTTGACCCGCGCCCTTGGCTTGGGTCAACAACCCGGGACTCGTAAAGAAATGACATACTTTCCGCACTTGTATCGAAATGTACTATTTTATTTCAGTCCACAGACGACTTCTACATAATATCGAGCGGGCTGGTGACGGCCGAGACCACTATCGGCAACAGCAACAGGTCGCTGTTCGAAAACGTCAAACCTGTCGGACAAGTGAGTACTTATACCTATATAGTATCTGCGCTGCAGCATGGTACGGATAACAGTACTAAAGTCCGGTCGCGGAGCACGAAGAATTTCGTACATTAACCTGTCTCTGTCACTCCCGCGTCAAAATAATGCGGTCACGCTCGCACAGATGCAATGACCCCGTCCTGTGCGAGAGATAAAACAGCTTTAAGTTAATTCATAATTACACTGAGAAAAATAGTTGTAAGTTATTTACCGAATTTCACGTAAAATTTTACACAACTGTTTAGCTACCGAAGGACTACTAAATGCTTGGTTAATATTAGCTAAATGAAAAGTTATGTAAAAAAGTAATGAACTTGTTTAGTAAAATAAATAGCTAAATGTTTGATAACAATTACCTGAAGTATATAGTGCGAGATAGCTAAATAGTTCGGTAGGATCTTCCTAAACCGTTTTGTAAATATCTACTCAACTGTTTGGTGGGAGATAGCTAAATGGTTCAGTAAGATGTTACCAAACCGCTTTGTACATATCTACTCACCTATTTGGTGGGAGATAGCTAAATAGTTCAGTATGATGGGCTAAATTACTTGGTAGGATGTACCTCAAATATTTTGTAAAAATCTATTACACTGTGTTTTTGTATTTTACTGAAGTATGTAAGAATGCTTAACTGAATATTGAAGATCTGGTAGGCTATACCATATCAAAATTGTACGCGTCGGATTCATGTTGATATGGTGTAGCCAACCAGATCTTCACAATTCAGTTAAACATTCTTACATACTTCAATAAAATACAAATACACAGTGTAGTAGATTTTTACAAAATATTTGAGGATGTACCTAATAATAAAAGATGTTAAATAAAAGGAAGCGGGTAACTTTATACAGAATTTATTCTCAAAAATTATTTAATTACACTTAACACTATCTTATACATCACTTAACACTATCATAATATAACACTATCTTTTGTCTTAATTTCTTGTTATTAATAATAATAATAATAATAATATCATTTATTTCAGATAAAACATCCATATGGTATATAAATAAAATAAAAATACAAAAAAGTATGCTAGGGCTATAAAAACTAAATATAACTAGATAGGACTATTTTTTATTTGCATCTCGGTGAACAGAGCGCCAGTGATTTATTATATCACTAGACATACTCTCACCGATGACCTTAAGGATGACGGTTAAGGATGACGATGATGATTAACGTTCAGTGGGATTAATTATTTAAAAACATACACTGTATTACCTAGTGTTACATAACCTATAGTCACATAAAGAGTACAGTTTCTCAGATAAAAAATAACAACCTGAGGAAACCTGAAACCATAACAGTTGAGGGCGTCACCAATTATAACGATGTACGGCTGCACACTGTGTCCCAAAGATGCGAATTTCTCTCTCCTTAGTGTGAGAGAAGCCTCGAGATCAGTAGCCGTTGGGATGTGGGTGACGAAGCTTTCGAGTGATTCTATCTTTGATAGTCTCCACTGCTTCTTTATTTTCTGCTTGCGGACTGTGCTGGTGTTCATCAGGAAGGCGAGCGACATGTAGGCGACAGTGTCAGCGGTATCATCGTTCACATTATCTGTGAATAATAAAACATATTTACTAAAATATGACTAAAAAAACTATCCAATAACTTAATATACTTTATTTGACGGATATTTAACTAGATAGTTTTTATGTTTATTTGTTTCAATTTAGACCCTATAGTAGAAAAGTAACAAAAAAATATATCAGCACATTTATGACCACTGTGGTATTTTTTACCCGGTAGCGCCTATCGCCGGTTAAAAATCACACAATTTGAAAATATTATGGTGGTATAAATGCTACAAATTAGGTATGACGATTATTAATTTGTAAACAGCATGGCACAATGCGAAAATTGAAAAATTCATTTTATTAAAAAATAACTATTGGGTATCGTTGGATATGTGTTATCGTTGCCGTGTAGCCTGTAGGAAAACACCATGAGGAAACCTATACACATGCAAATAAATGTAAAATAAATGTATTGTAGTGTATAAAGGTGTATAAAACTTACACTTGGTATGGTGATGAGATTCGGTGCGTCTTCGTTGGTGACGGCTTTCAGAACTCTTAGTTGGTTTGATAGAAGAACTCGATGGCACACGAACAAGCACACGAACGCGATGTAACTGAACTGACCTTGCCGCTTGCTGCTTGGCTAGTGGCATGCTAGTGGCCTATAGTGACCATAGAATAGTACAACAATCTACTCTTAACGGACGCTTCTCTTGTCACTAACTAGCACAGTTCTTCACTCCATCACTCCTTAAAAAATAATGAAATATTTTTTTAAATTACGTATTATGTAAAGCGCCGAAACAGTATAAATCACCCAAACATTTAGTACACTTTAACTAAATGTTGTGTAGATCTCTACTAAGTATTCAGTAAAACCTGAGACCTTTGGTAAAATTATACTAAACATTTGGCCAAATCAACCATACATTTAGTAAAAATGCTGTTCGGTTAAATATTACATAACAGTTTTGTTTAATTTTACTAAAGTTTAGCTTTTGACAGCTAAACTGTAACGGTTAAATTTACCTGGAGTACCTACCAGCGGATGATTATACTAGCTGCAGTACCCGACTCCGCTCGGGTGAAGTTCGAATTTCGTTATAATGGCCACATTCAGTCGTCAGTGACCTTAGCCATGGTTTGGATTCCACATTTAACTCTATTATTTAATTTAGGTCCCCTTTCCTTACTTTGAGAAGGAAATGTCGGACTGACGGGCTGACGGTAAAGTAATACAGCTTGTGGTTGGTTTCTGGATTGGTGACCGTTCGAACATTGTGAATAACATAAAAACGTTCGCATAAACATATGGTAAGTACCAACTTTTATGGTGATCCGTTGACCCCTTAGAATCCCTTTTTCGCCTAAAAAAGTAGACTAGGTAGGTGGGGGGCTGGCCAAGCAACCTCCACGAGTGCCCGAGTGCTACGGTGCCCCTCTGTAGCGCACGGGCCGGTGCTCCCTGGTAACGTCGTTTAATAACCGACGGCTAATAGCTTGGCCCGGTGGATAGGTGACGTTTCTTCGCGTGTCCCTCTGAGCCCCAGCAGAGGGCACAGTGTCGAAACGTCTACACCTACCCCGGAAGAGGAAGAAAACCTCATTAAAAAATTTCAGGCGGGGGCTGAAACGCCCACAAGTGTGAATAATACTGAATAGTATTATTCTACCATATTCTGCTGAACCCTGTTTTGCTACTCATAGCTAATAGGTTAGCTGTCACAGCCAAACAGTTATGTGAAAAAATATTCGGTAAATATGTATTGTAAAGTTTAGTAATTATCTACAAATTCACTCTTTGTCAAATAGTAAAAATCAACTGAACAGAATTTTCCACAACAGTTAAGTAAAAATCTGCAAAACACTACATTTTTATTTTACAATATTATTAAGCTACTTACAGCTAATCGGTTAGCTATAATAGCCGAGCAGTTATGTAAAAATGCATTTAGTAAATTCGTTTAGTAGAATACTACCGAAAATTTTGTACATATTAACTGAACAAATGTTTTACTATACTTAATGAGCTACTAGTAACCAAAGTATTTTGTTGATTAAGCTAAACTTTAGGTGGCAACTACTAAAGTTTAGATAAATGATAAATAGCTAAACTGTTCAGTAAATTCATTTTTTTCAGTGTAACATTACTAACTTATCTCTAGTTAAATTTTATATATAGATGCAAACTTACCCACGACTAACGTCCTTTACTAACTCCCGTATTACAATTGTATGTAATTATTAGTGAATACTTGATTGGCTTATGTATGACTTACTTGTAATAGCCATTTATTGTTTATATTTATGTTGTTTGTATTCCAAAAAAAAAATCCTCAGTCTGACTCACTCTGGTGATTCCCTATTGCTATTTTCATCTCATCACTCACGCGCATCATGCTACAGCGCAAATACTATAGCTTCAATTGCCAGCAATCACGTGGTTTTTCTAGTCACGTGGTTTGTCCATACATTTTTATCTACTGTCGTGAACGCTAAACGACTGTTACTTTGTCTAGCCCCGCTGGTCCAATGAATGTCGCAGTCGGAATTCTGTTTTATTGGTACCGTCCAAGTACCGTCTCGACGTTAGTGAGAATGAGTGGTTATATTATTACGAATGAACCCTATGATAAGCGACATAAGGTTTATAATCGCACTGCCGTAACACCACTCGTAAGTTGTAAAATCTCGAGGAGTCAATGAACTTTCTATAAACAATGTATTTGTGGTAGTTCCGAATTCTCGAACGATCTACCCTTCTGTGAAAATCAACGAGGGTGGAACATTGGAGACTCGTTCAGATGTATATAAAAAGCAGCAGCGTGCCGACAGAGTCAGTCCGACTGAGGGACGAGAAAGGTGAACAAGCGAAGCAAGCAATCAAGAGCGAAGAGGAAGCGAACTACGAGGAAGACCAGGGATATTGGATACTGGAAGTACCGAATAAAGTCTCATCAAGGATCAGCAGGTGTTTAGTTCCAAATTGTCGAACCCAGCATGTAACAATATTATAACACTCAAATATATATATCAGTTGAACTGCGTTTTATATTTTTATTGCTAATATCAACTTAATAATTTTTGTAGGTTCTGGAATATGCGCGTGTCATGGTTGCCAACCGAATAGCGCGAGACGGTCGCGAGTGGGTGCAGACCTTCCAGCTGCACAACAGCGGGACTTACAACAACCAGTGGTAACGCTTTATCATACTTCTATTCTAGGGTGGACATTTTGGATAATCCTAAACCATAACGAATACAGGAAAACTCATAAAAATTATGTAGGTATTGTTTTTAGTGAAAGAAATTTTGGTATATTAATGTTTTGGTCAAGTGTGTGTTGTCCATAGAAAATAGAAATGAACCAAAGTATTTTGGAAGTTAGTCTAAGTTCCTTTTCGGACGGTACGGTGGAAGGGGTTTTGCAAGACAATATACTTTTTCTGCAACGAAAATCCCAAAAGGCAGCAAAATTTTTTGAACCCAACTAAATAATTCAATTGGAGTATTTTCGTACTTTAGTGACTTTACGTACTAATAACAGTGGCAGGGCGCGTTAGAACTTTCGTAAATTTAATCGTACCTAAAATAATTAAAAGCATTATGCAGGATGGAATTTTGTAGTGCCACTCGTACTCTTAATACTGTAGATAGAAAAAATTACTCAAAGAAAATACACTACAACACTAAAACTATATGTATAAAATACGAGTATGGCAATAAAACTGTTTGAATAAAGAATTAATGAATTGAATTTAGGTACGTCGTGGATTACAACAAGTTCAAAGCAAAGGACGCGCACACCGACGGTTCTGTACAGCCCGGGCTGTTGTGGGTCGTGGAGCAACTGCCTGGCAACACTGAGAGTGCTGACCTGTGAGTTATCTTAACAAAGCTTTTTTTTTTGCCTGAGCGCTTTCTATAGACACACCCTGGAATTGTCTTAAAATGGGAAGGGATAACTCCACAAAATTAGACTTTGACTCTACAATATATCGAAAAATCACATAAAACTTTTGCTGTCGTCCGCAATATTCGGTGTATCGGTATGACACCACAGTGTCACATAAAAAACCGCTGACCAGACCAGCAAGCAAACCTTGGCAAGTCAACATTTACTGACGATGCTCCAGTGTTGAAGCGAACATACACAGAGAGAGTATTTTGGGAGAATCGTGTGACATTATGAGGGGTCATACAGATTTTTGTGGTTTATCGAATACCGTAGAATTCCAAAAAATGCATTATACAAGCGCATAACCAAGTATTAATATCCCTTTACTTGCACGAAACTTTTTTTTTCCACGTTCTTAGGCGTGTACTGTGTAACGTCCAGCCTCCATATTCCCAGCCAAGCACAATCTGGATGCTTTTGAGTGTAAAGTGAAGCGTATTTTCTAGGTAAGCGCGCTCCATCATAGACCTCATCATCGCTATACATCCGGCACAATTATCGTCAAGTGCATCAGTCATAGGACTGATGCACTTGACTGCAATAAAAAACCATAATATGAATAAACGACATTTTTGACGTGATAACGTGTAATAAATTGATGAACATCAGCAACGCACGTGAAAAATAGTAACGTTCCACCTGAGCCTGTGCGTGCAAGCGAGAGCGCGCAACAAGCGATATAGAGGCACGATAAAACAAATGATACAGAGGCCAATTATGACGTTATCACGTAAATCTATCGTCCGTAAACCGACTTTACAGACAACCAATTTTTTTATAACTGGGAGGTCGGGAGTTTATTCATTATCACCGGAGTCTCCCGGGCAATCCGGGAGGGTCTTTAACCCTACGATGTTGTTCCAGAACAGAACATCTGAAGGAAACGACCTACTTTCCGTCCTACAACATACCCTATTTTCCGCGCATCTTCAACTTGAGCGGCGGCAACGAGCGGATCGCCACATACGGAGACTGGTTCGGATATAACACCAACCCTAGAGCAAGGATATTCAAACTGAAACAGGTCAGTAGCCTACCATCCGTAAACTCACTCAAATTCAAATTAAAACGTTAACCTAGGAAAGGTCACAGATTTTTTTTTAAAAGGTCATATTCCAAGCTTCGAGTTTTATTCCAAAAAATCACCCAGTTCTGGTCAGGTCAAGTTTTATTGAAAAATCTCTAAACTAATTTGACTTTTCAAAATGCTCCCATGGAAAAGGATACCACAATTTTTGGACATGTCAAATTAGTTTAGAGATTTTGCGAAACTGACTAGGCAATAAGCACCTCACTAACTTAAATTGAATGGTAAAAGTCATTCAGTATTTTTTGAAATTCAAAAAAGTCAGTTATTAAAAAAAATTGGCAGCCTGTAAAGTCGATTTACGGACGATAATGTTACGTGATAACGTCATAAGAAACGATGGAGGGGAAGAGAGATAGATGCGTCACAAGCCGAACGCTTAGGCCGATCGTGCCTCTCTATCGCTTGTTCCACGGTCTCAATGATATGACAATAAGTAATGCTTTTTCGTGCGTGCAGCTTATCATTATCAAGTTATCCATCGCAGGCCAACATCCGCAACGTCCGCGACATGTTCAACACGATGCGCTACAACGACTTCAAGCACGACCCGCTGTCGCGCTGCGCGTGCAGCCCGCCCTACAGCGCCTGCAACGCCATCGCGGCGCGGAACGACCTCAACCCGCCCAACGGTAGGTCTCTCGTCTCAGTAACATGCTGGTATTGTGCAGGCCAACGTCCGCAACGTCCGCGACATGTTCAACACGATGCGCTACAACGACTTCAAGCACGACCCGCTGTCGCGCTGCGCGTGCAGCCCGCCCTACAGCGCCTGCAACGCCATCGCGGCGCGGAACGACCTCAACCCGCCCAACGGTAGGTCTCTCGTCTCAGTAACATGCTGGTATTGTGCAGGCCAACGTCCGCAACGTCCGCGACATGTTCAACACGATGCGCTACAACGACTTCAAGCACGACCCGCTGTCGCGCTGCGCGTGCAGCCCGCCCTACAGCGCCTGCAACGCCATCGCGGCGCGGAACGACCTCAACCCGCCCAACGGTAGGTCTCTCGTCTCAGTAACATGCTGGTATTGTGCAGGCCAACGTCCGCAACGTCCGCGACATGTTCAACACGATGCGCTACAACGACTTCAAGCACGACCCGCTGTCGCGCTGCGCGTGCAGCCCGCCCTACAGCGCCTGCAACGCCATCGCGGCGCGGAACGACCTCAACCCGCCCAACGGTAGGTCTCTCGTCTCAGTAACATGCTGGTATTGTGCAGGCCAACGTCCGCAACGTCCGCGACATGTTCAACACGATGCGCTACAACGACTTCAAGCACGACCCGCTGTCGCGCTGCGCGTGCAGCCCGCCCTACAGCGCCTGCAACGCCATCGCGGCGCGGAACGACCTCAACCCGCCCAACGGTAGGTCTCTCGTCTCAGTAACATGCTGGTATTGTGCAGGCCAACGTCCGCAACGTCCGCGACATGTTCAACACGATGCGCTACAACGACTTCAAGCACGACCCGCTGTCGCGCTGCGCGTGCAGCCCGCCCTACAGCGCCTGCAACGCCATCGCGGCGCGGAACGACCTCAACCCGCCCAACGGTAGGTCTCTCGTCTCAGTAACATGCTGGTATTGTGCAGGCCAACGTCCGCAACGTCCGCGACATGTTCAACACGATGCGCTACAACGACTTCAAGCACGACCCGCCACTTGTATCCAGCGCCTTCCCGCGACTTTTTTAATGTCATCAGTCCATCTGTTCGGAGGTCTGCCAACACTGTGCTTTTCCGTGCGGGGTCGCCATTCTAGCACTTTGGGTCTCCAAAGTTCGTCGGTTCTACGAGCTATGTATGCCCATTGCCACTTCAGCGTCGCGATACGCTGAGCTACACTAGTCTACGGATTTCCTTATTTTTTATTTGATCACATAGAGAAACCTCGATCACAGTTGACCCCCGGGATGTGATTTATTAAAGGTCAAATAAACAACGACTCAGGCCGATTGTAGTCCTTTAAATTGCGCAGGCACGTACCCGTTCCGAACGCTCGGCCACCGCAGCCACGGCGCTACTGACGCGAAGGTGACGAGCGCGACGCTGCGCCGCTCCTACCAGTTCCTGTCCGTCGCCAGCCCCACGCACAACATCTCCAGAGGCATACCGCCCTTCCGGTGAGTTTGACTTTAACCAGGGGGGTTTCACTCGCCCTGTAGCACGGAATACATAATAGTACCTAACGTTACAAAAGGTTGATTCCGCAAGATGACAAAATATAGCGACTCTAGCGCTACACAAGAAGTAGCGCCTGGCTCCGTCTCCGCAAACAACACGCAACAAACGCAAAAGTGTGGTCTCTTTCTGTCGCGTAAGTTTATCTCTTTCGACGTACTAAGGTCGCCTCGTAATCGGGCGCACACAAGAACTAACGCGTGCAACCTAGCCGGCGCGCGGCCGTCTGAAATTAGTACGTCGAGACGGCTACCTGTAGTTTCTTCGATCACGTGATAAGTGAACCTGGCCTGCCTGTAGGTACAAAGGTTACAAGTACGTAGCGCCAACCGCTCAGCGGTTTATCAGAGCCGGAAAGAGATATGAGCGAGATAAAGTAGCGCGACAGAAAGAGCGCAACGTTAGTAACAACGTAGTCTTGATATCTACTTGTTTATAATAATTGAAATTAGTATACTTATGTACTTTTTTGGGTTCTAGTTTCTCAAAATGTTAGTAGCTCCTATTTTGATGGCAATAAAGACTATTTATCGACAGACAAGAACATTGATACTTCCTTCGTACGAATTATTCTATACCTATTTTTATTTTGTTAAAGGTGGAGCGAATTCGACATGGGGCCTCACATATCCCACGTGGGACACCCTGATCTGTGGATGTTTCCTCCCATACTACATCGGTGGGAGTGGGGATAATGTATGAGAAACTTCAGCGCTAAGCCATAAGAGTCAACTTTGTTTGTGACTTTAATCTCAAAAAAATACTCATTAATTACTGCTAATGTATTGTACAAAGAAACTTTTAGAAACGTATTTACTACTTTTTTATACATATCATGTATACAATACAATACAATGAAATGTTTTAATTTTCCTTCTGCTACACTTTTGTTTCAAAAACTTTCTCATAGGACACTTTGTATGCTTGTTATGCCATAGGAACGCTAGGATTGATGATATGTAGAATGATATATTATTCCAAAACCCATGAAAAGTAAAAGCATCAAAGAATTGAGATACGTGTATCTCGTGTATCTGAACCGATTTCGATAAAATACAAGCGGCTCTCATCAATATAGTTACAAAATAAAAATCAAAATGAGACAACTTTTATTATACAATATTATGGAATGAGTATTGACTAAAGTGTTTAAATAAAAGAAAATAATAATTACTTATACCTACTTACTAGAACTTCATATTTTTTACATTTCTTAAGTAAAAAAATCATTTTTACTCAATATTGATTTAACGCTTTACTTAATTTTTACAGAAGGTAAAATCGATAAGTCAATCGTCTAATGTGGTGCCACCACTCTTTCTTGCTCCATTATTAATCACCTCTTTGTTCATTATTACATTGGTAGACCGTATCATCTCGCACATTGCGTTAAAAGTATCATTGTTAAAACGTCTTGCGAAATGTTAACTCTGGTTGAATGCAAATATTAATCAGCTGTTTGGTTATTATTTGCGTTTTGCTTTCTTGTTCCTGATACGGTCTTATATACTCCTGTTCTCAATGCAAAATTCCCCTCTACTTACAAAGTGGATATTGATTGTCTAATCTTCAAAATAACACTCTTCTACGCTTACACATTAAAATATAAATGTAGTGGAGGTGTGTTCATTTTCAAATGTCTATCTACAAATCAAGAGTAAATCAAGAGTAAATAGATATCTGGAAAGAGCGCTCGCACCTTACAAAGTGAGACTATATTCATCATTTTTTATTTTCCAACATACAATTTCCAACATACGCAAATATTATCGTAATAAGTCTACTCCACAATATAACTTTATTATTATATTAAATTACTTTTAAAGATAAATTATTTCAAGGCTGCATATCCACCAGAGATGAAAAAAGAACACAAAAATGTATATACATTAAGTAAATTCCAAACAACTTGTATACGACTGTCTCTACTGCTTAGTTTAGGTAAACCTGTGCTACAGGTATCGACAATCTTCAATCCTATGTTATTATTATGGAGAAAATACATATAACAATGTGAGAGGGAACTAAGCAGTGTGTGAGGTAAAACCAAACAATAGTACCTTATTTTCCTAGCTTCTAGTAATAAATCCATGATACTAAGCTAGACTTAATTGGCTTAGGTTTGGTTTGGTGGTAGGTTTCGAAAGCGACTAGTTACCACCCTACTGGTGAAGAAGTACAACTGACAGGTTTAGCATTTTGGCTCCAATATTATTGTGCAACCCAGGGTTTATCCTTCCAAATATATGCAAACTTCTTTGGCAGCACATCCCACCAGGGAGATTCAAATATGTAGTAGGTATATTAAAAAAAAATACTTGCACTACTCAGCTTCAAAGTGGTCTCTATACTCTAGGTTGAAAAAGCCACTGTTTCATGGCTTAATTACTTGCACATCTCTGGTGAACACGCAGCCTAAAGCTAGTATCAATTATAGTGAGACTCATATAACAATTTATTCTAAGGAGTTAAGCATAAGGAGCTGCTTGAGTACTTTGGTCTGCGAGGTTTCCCGGATCTCTCCCGCCAGGAACATCTCATCTACTACTGTGTATACCTGAAATTGGAGTATTGATATGCATTATTAATAAGTTAATAAGACAGAGTAGCATTATTAGTAAGTTAATAAGTCATCTGAACACCTGAAGTCTTCTCTCTGCAGTTTGAAATTAAAATTGGAGGTGAGGATTCAAATTCCTGGGCATGGTAAAACTTCTAGGAGTTTCAACATGCTCTCTAATTGTATAATTTTAATAAATAAATTGAATTGAATTGAATTAGTATGGTTTGTTTTGCAAAACATTCCTGTTTCCATTTGAAAATGAATGTACCCAGACTGTGCTAGGTTTAAGAACCTCAGTATCACGAAATCAAACTCAATTCAGTGCATCATATTATGATAGAACATCCTGGGACACATTGCATCTAAGATGAGCACTAACATCACTTACGTGTGATTATTAGTATTATTTTCAAGCTGGTTCTTGAATTGGTTGAGCAACTCTGCTGTTACAATATCCGGTAATTTGTTCCAGCATCTTAGCATTTTATTGACTATGAAGTGCTTCATATGAAGAACTGAGACAACAAACCTTATAGAAGTTAAACACAAGGTCCAGCTCGCACACGTTGTGGAAGTACTCATTCAGGACTTCCACAAAGTTGTGGATGGCTTCCAGGTAGCACAAGTTATTGTCGTTAACGTCTACGCAGATGCAGAAGTAGAGCCCCGCATACCGCCTGTACACTATCTTGAAGTTTCGGAACTGAAACCATAAACCATAGCCATGAACACGGAAACACTAATTTTGCTATACACTATAGTATCAGATGAATTTGTTTGACACTACACAATAATCCAAAATATTCTCTGTTTTCTCTCCATGGAGTCTCCACACATTTCACTCAGACTCTAGACATGATGATATTAAACCCTTTAGATACAAAGTTCCGTGATTATTAAATCATCTTCATCATGATAAATAATCAGTCAGTGATAGTGGTCAATCAGACCTTACCTATAATCAGCAAGGGCCAGTGACTGCATTCAGTATGTAACAAAATTTTCAATTTTAATGTTCTAAGTATGTATTCTAATCAAACCTCAACAAAATTGGTGTGCTTCGCGTCTCGGACGGTGACAACGGCGTGGACCTCCTCGATCAGCTTCTGCTTCTCGTCGTCATCAAAGTTCATATACCACTTGGCCAACCGAGTCTTGCCAGCTCGATTTTGTATTAGGATGAAGCGGATCTGAACAAATCAACACATTTTTAACGCTCAATCAGCTTATAAACTACAACGACTGATTGGTCAGTGCTTACCATTGTAATCTTTTTATTATTACTTTTGTAGTTTTATCATGGAAAACCGTGTAATAGAAGTGGAATTTGTATTAGAATTTAGAAAATATAGCGATCTGACGAAAAACGCCTCCCTTTTCGCATCTGATGATTGTCAAAGGCAAATGTCATTGATCAATTGATTGACATTGACAAGTGACAAGTTGACAACTGAGGGAAAATTTAAATGTCAATGTCATTTAATTCAGTCAAAGACTATGAATTGACATGAAACCGAATTATCGCAAAAATTATTGGAAGCGCCTTAACAGTTAACACCATAAACAATATAGAGCTCATCTTCTAATTTGTTTCAAATGGCAACACAAGTATTGAATTGTTTTTTTTTTCAATTCAGTGAATTTTTGACGTTGCTGGTACTTGTCCATTTGTCGAAGTAAAATCAAGATTTTTCAATGTAGTGCTTACTTTAGGATTTCCATAATATTTGTAGGATTATTCAATATGTTTAAATAAGTACCATAACAGCGAGGTCCATTCATGACGCCCACCAAGACGGTTGAAGTAGAAATGGTGGTGATACGAAACAGAAAAACTGTTATGAGAGACGGGATCTTGACAATGTCGGGCATCGGGGAGCCTTCGGTTTTCCACGCGCTGGTGGTGATCTTCCTGGAGTTCTTCGCGTGGGGCTTGCTCACGATGCCCATCATGACCGTGCTCAACGCCACGTTTCCCGAGCATACGTTCCTGATGAACGGCTTGATCATGGGTATCAAGGGGATCCTGTCGTTCCTGTCGGCGCCTCTCATCGGCGCGCTGTCGGACGTGTGGGGCCGCAAGTTCTTCCTGCTGGTGACGGTGTTCTTCACGTGCGCGCCCATCCCGCTCATGACCATCAACACGTGGTGGTTCTTCGCGATGATCAGCATCAGCGGAGTGTTCGCGGTGACCTTCTCGATCGTGTTCGCGTACGTGGCGGACGTGACGACGGAGGCGGAGCGCTCGCGCGCGTACGGGCTGGTGTCCGCGACGTTCGCGGCCAGCATGGTGATCTCGCCCGCGCTCGGCACCTACCTGATGCACACCTACAGCGAGTCGCTCGTCGTGGCCGCCGCCACCGCGGTCGCAGTACTCGACGTGTTCTTCATAATGGTCGCGGTGCCCGAGAGCTTGCCTGAGAAAGTCCGTCCGAGCGGCTGGGGCGCCAACATCAGCTGGGAGCAAGCCGATCCGTTCGCCGCTCTGAGGAAAGTGGGTGCGGAGCGCACCGTGCTCATGTTGTGCGTGGCTGTGTTTCTGTCCTATCTCCCCGAGGCGGGGCAGTACTCGTGCATCTTCATGTACCTGAAGCTAGTGATGGGGTTCGGGATGGCGCAAGTGGCGATCTTTATCGCGATTGTCGGCGTCCTCAGCATCGCGGTGCAGGTTGTGCTCGGATTCCTCATGCGCTCGCTGGGCGCTAAGCACACCATAATGTTGGGGCTGCTGTTCGAGATGATGCAGCTCATGTGGTACGGCTTCGGCAGCCGCACCTGGATGATGTGGGCTGCTGGAGTGCTCGCTGCACTGGGTTCTGTTACATACCCAGCGATCAGTGCATATGTGTCGGTCAACAGTCGTGCGGACAGGCAGGGTGTAGTGCAAGGCATGGTGACGGGGGTGAGAGGGTTGTGCAATGGACTGGGGCCTGCCATGTTTGGGGTGATATTTTCTCTATTCCACGTTGATCTCAATGAAGAGCACGCCGCCTCTGGCATTGACCGGCCTGATGAGGAAAAGTACGCAAGGCTGGTACCCGGACCGCCGTTTGTGTTGGGGGCACTGCTAGTGATCTGTGCTCTGTTGGTGGCCGCGTTCCTGCCCGAGGACGGCACTGTGGGCGCGCGCCGCTCCTCGCCCGACCTGCGCTTTGAGCTGGAGCGCGGACGGCGCGTGGCTGGCCCGCTGTCCCCGCTCATGGCGCCGGAGTCGGCCGCGCTCTAGCTAGCGGCCAAGGCCGGGCGGGCGGCCAGCGTGTAAGCTCCGGGTGGTGACTTCACGATGCGACGGGCGTCGGAGAATGCATTTAGAAGGTACCAAAGTGAACTCTGTGAACAAAGTGAGTCCACGATTCTATTGCAATTTGCACCCCACATTCCTGCTACCATCTTGTTTTCTGCTTGACATGCCGGCTGCTCTAGCATTGAACTTTTGATTGTCATGGCTGTTGTTGCAAATTTCTGGTATCAGATGTAAAGAACTTTAACTGAATACTGTAACTCTTGATCATAGAAAGAAATGTGAACTGAATTTCACTAAGTGTAGGTGGTGTATGTTTTATTGAATGAAGTGCTATGTTAAACAAACTGACAGTGGATAATGATAGATGGACTTACTGTGAAATAACTGTGTGCCACAAGTGGACTTACTTTGTACCTACCTACAGTGTTGATTGGTGATAATCAGTCCACATTTCTTTCAATGTTCATGCTATACCTGTATAGTTAAAGTACAGGGAGAGTTAAGTGTTGCAAGTATGAAAGTTCTCAGCTAGGGCCGGCGATGCTGATACTTGTTCATCTTTTTTAAACTTTATACTTATTTTTGTAATATTCTCATATGGGCTCCCAGGAGCATGTAAATATTTATTAAATTAAAATAAATTTTAAGATCATCCAAGTTCTCTTTGAATGTTTTGAGCTCAAAACCACACAATATTGCTTGTTCAAAATGAAACTACATACTGTTATGTTACAATTATAATATTTATGCAACTTAATACTTCTTAACTTAGAAGTATTAAGCTTGGAAACCTAAGTCATATAAAAGTCATAAAATAATTCAATAACTTTAATATGGTTGCATGAAAATCTTAAAAAATTATTATTTACAGCTGATAATATTACAATTTTTGTACAAATTACTGTCATTCTTAGTAATGTGGCATCCCACAGAGCACCAGCTAATTGACCAGGCATTTAATTTCATTGCCTAATTAAGATATCTGGAGTATATAACATTAAGGTAATTGACTAAGATGACGACAATATGAGTCACTTACAAGTTGTTCAGGTGCTTATCAAAATCGTAAAACATCGCGTCATTATTGATATTACAAATGTATTGGAAAAATACAATTACAGAGTTAAATAAAAGCTTGTATGTGTGTGGACACATTGCAACTACTGGATGGAACTGGCTGAAATTTTAAATGGATATATTCTGCTGTATATGTTAAAACACAAAATTAGGGCAAAATTTTTGGGGCTATCCAAAATAAGACACAAAAATACTTTAAATTACATGAATTAATTGATTTAAGTTTTTCAATCAATATGTCATGGTAGAAAAAAAGCTTAAAAAAATATATATTTTACATTATAGTATAAGTAGATGGTTAATTGTTGATTTCATTATTTATGTTTTAACTGTAAACCAGAAGCAGCTAGGTATATTGATTAGATTGCCACCACAAATTAATTTGCCTGATAACCTTGGTAGGTATACAGTTAGTGGACAAAAACAACTGTTTAGCTACCTAGTTGTATGTTGACTAACGCTTTAAACATAATTTTATGTTTTTTCTTTACATAAGTTTTAATAATTTTTCTGTGCCAACTTACACTAGAGCAGAATATTAATAATTTTTGTTGTGTGTTCTCGACCTTTCTTCTTTATTCTTCTTTATTTTCTTATGATTGTTTCAAATGGCAATTCATTGAAGCCTTGCAGCTATACATTTCCGGCGATTCAATTTTATGTTGTTAATTCATATTTCCTTTCATTAATTTATACAACTTGAGTTGTTTTACAAATTGTTAGGCAACCTTGGTCCAATGATGAAGGCAACAAAGGTAACAAGATACTACTGAATCTCCATACTAGTGAATTTTGGATTTTTAATTTGTGTATAATTTGTGAATTAAATTACTTCAATATATTATAGGCAGAAATTCGGTAGTGATTAATTTTTAGTATTCTAGAATCCTTCTTCACAGGGTCTGGAGTAAGTAGGTAGGGAGGACTTGGAGTTCAAAAACTATACAAAATTTTGTTCTGACGAAGCGCTTCTGCTCCCTTGAGAATTAAAGAAAAAACCTCATCTTTTAAAAAAACTTTTCTTTCTTTGTCTTGGCTGATCCCTGGGTAAAGTTAAACCTGGTTAAGCGGAAATGGATAAAACTACTCCATTGTTCATCGACAAAATAAATACGTTTTTCTTCCAAAATCGCACAGATAGATAGTCTGGTGGCCTTCGCCTTTAGGGTAAGACGCACCAAAGACGACGATGATAAGTATTGTTTACGACTGTAGTGACTACTGAATCTGTAGACAATCACGTAGTGTCGGTCCTGCGGGCTAAAATACGAGCAAGCACGTTGCAACACCATGACGTAGTCGTTTCGATACGGAATGACCTTCCGCGAGTCGCGCCGCTGTTAGTCATACCACTTCGTTGCTACATCTGCAGCGATAGACCGTGCGAATGGCTGAGTTAGACGGAAAAACCCGTTCGGGAACTTGTTATCGTCAATGATTATTACGTGACAAGAACCTTAGCCCCAATTCCACCTACTAATCAACCATGGTTTAGTCTAGCCCTCTTTCTTTCTTTTCTCATGATGAACCTTTTCCGCGCTTGGAATCTCTTTCCGTCGTGACTCGTGTGTGGGGCTGATTCTGCTCCCTGCTGGATCATTCGAGCCAGCCCAAGGGTCTGATTGCGTAAGAAAATCGTATTCATCGTTATCGTAATCTTTAGCGAATTCTGCCATGCGATTGGCTGATGCAAATCAGGAACCCAAAAAAAATTAGTAAACGATTACGATAACGATGAATACGTTTTTCTTAGACAATCTAGGGGCATGTCCCTCCAGAAACGAAAGACGCCGTCCAGATATCATATTCTGTAAAATTCAGAACACCTGCAGTGATTCTGTAATACCTAGAATGTTAAGGCGTTTGTTTAATGTACAGTGTCAAGTTATTTCAATGAATATTGTTATTTTTGACTTCGGAAAACTAAAGAAGGAGGAGGTTCTCAGTTCGGCACTCTTTCTATAATTGTATCTCAGACTACATTAAAGTCTGTGAATTGTATCTCTCGTTCTTGGAAACCACCAATGTCATCTTCCAATCAGAATTTCATTTACATTTCAGTTTGCTCCGACATAACAATTAACAACTAATTTCTGTCGAGTCACTGTCTACTGATGATGCTCGGGTGTCATTCATCTCGCAATGTACACTATAATATACTAACGTATTGATTTTGGTTTTGTTCATATTTTAAAGTATCTTGCTGTCCATTATTCCTCTGGAGAACTTTATTTTCCTCGTGTTTTCAATAGACATTGTTTTGACAAATTAACATAATACTTAGTAAACCATGTACTTACATTTTTAAATGAACAAGTGTCCATTCTTCTCGTGGTCGTCATACAACGGGGTGGTTTAGACTTGGAATATGCAGTGTCTTTACAGTTTACACCTTATTTTAACGAGTTCGCATAGTATAGATATTTCAATCCACAACAACGCGCCCCACTCTGCCAAACTCAATACGAATCGGATGAAACATAAGTGATTTTGACAGAGTGGGGCGCGTCTTCGTGGATTAAAATATCTATATCAGTGTTTCGGTTGGAACAAGCAGGCGCCAGGCGTGAGGTTTCCACCGAAATGGACTGCAACCGCCAACGCTCACAATGCACCATTCACTTGCCGCTCGGCCGTCGCCCCTAACAATGCAGATTGATTTAATTTCACTGATTCACTCCCCCGCCAAACTGATTCACGTTACTTGTTAAATGATAATAAAACATATTTTTAAGGAATTTAAAATATTGTGCCATTTAAGAGGGGGTAGTAACTGAAGATGTCAGTTCAAGATTTGATTTTTACAATAGTAAATCAAGTCTCAACTACCTGAAATAAAACAGACGAATATTATTTTTATTTATTTTATTTTTATTATTAATGCACCATACATAAAACATAAAGAAATATAACAAGAGACATGATGTGCAAAGGATAGCTTATCCCTAAATAAGAAAAGAGATCTCTTCCAGCTACCCTGATGTGAGTAAGGTGACGAGAAAAGTGGGTTAGGTCAAGTGGCACATAAGTAATTATACTATACTGTAAACCATAAATACTACAATAATATATACAATACTTATATATATAATACTTAAAAATACATACTATATAATATAATACATACATACTATATATAAATATATAATAAATGAATATAATAAACTTATACATAACAATGATGCTAATAATGATGAGTATTTTAGGATAGCAACAGATAGTGTTCCTTAGCTCTCTTTTTAAAGGTGTGAATCGATGGGCTATTCCTTATATTACATCATATTTCGAGAAACTGTATTAGTCAAAACATAAAAGAATAATTTTTTGTCGATAAAAAAAATTCCCGAAGTTGCGTCCAATTTTTTACAATTTTCAATTTAGTATCAATGTTATACGTACTAGAGAGCCAAGGCTTGGGATTATAATTCCAATAAATATTACGAAGTACGTAGGTACACTATCGTTTTCTTTCTAAGTTATGTATTTTAAAAGTTATTACAGTAAACTATAAATGGCGTGCATTACATTCTTATTTCGCGTAATACGCCATGCTCTTTTGTACAAGAACGATGTTTTGCGCATGACAAGTTTTGCTAGCTTTCAGCCCCCTCTAACCTCTTAAAAGGTAAATAAGATCATAATATTATTGTCTTCTCTAATACTTATGTAAAATTCTCGTGTCAGTGTTGGTAACGAAACTCCTCCGCGACGACGGCCTGACTGATTTTTATGATTTTTTTTATATAGTCTGTAGGTCTAGGTAGACTATTTTTAAAAAGGGAGAAACAATTTATATTGCAAAACAAGGTTTGTCGAGCCAGCTAGATAAATAATGTTTTGTTTCATTTACTTTGTACAGAAATTGCATTGATCAATGCCTTATAAATGTTGAAGTGTAGAGTATTTGAAAAATAAATTATTTTCTCTTACATATAATATTCTCGTGAAAACGATTTCCGAGGTTCTGAAATTTTGACCCGGAATCACGTTTTCATAAGAGTCTGAACTGAAGAGTAGGGTCAAGAAGTTAACACATCACCTACTCTTATCTTTCGCTGCGTTTAACATATGGTAACCTGCCTACCTTTGTAACATGGCGTGGAGAGTGCAAGTTCTAACTTCTTTGTCATTTAGAGAAAATCTGTGCCATCCATTGGACTTGATCTGGCCCGTTAAATAGTACCTAGTCCCAGAGTCGAAAAGAATAAACAAACGGAACCTCTTTGGTTCGAGCGTTTGGATTGTCCCAAGTCCTTCTCTTTACGACGATGAATCACCACTTTACGTTGTACAATTTGCGAGCACTTTCTGCTCTACAACATAATGTGTTCTGATAATAAACGCACAAGGATAATGGTACAGTCCATATAGACGTTACTCGTTAGATCAAATCGCAACCGTAATGTTGACGTTTCAATGAACTCGAGAGGACAGCTCGTCTGACGTTGCGGTTTACAATTCAAGACCTCTTCGCAATGAGGGTCCTCGTGAAAAGAGGCCTTTCGTTTCTTTCGACACAGACACTCGCAAATAAATGAATACCGAGAAGTTACTTTTTTCGCGCGATAGAAATAATGATTTGTGAGAGCGCGGTCACGATTCAGGGCTTTAGGAGCCAATTTTTGGAGATTTTTTTAATTAGATACTTTATAGCTTCACCGTGGGAATAAATTACACTCGATCAATGTTATAAGTTTTTGCTTCTAGTCTATTGTGAGTCCTGTACTTCTGTAACAACATAGCTGAAAGCTCGAATAACATAAATGATTCAAATATCTTTATTTCACATATTCCTATAACTTACAGAGACTTAGGAAACTCAGAAAGATATTTGATTGATATGTGATGGCGAAGATTTCAACATTGTTTTTTAATTCGCTCAATTACGGTTTTACAGTACGTAAGTAGTGTATTTACAGTGTTAGATTTTCGATCAAACTTTAAAAAAAATCAACACTTCGCGTTGCATATTTTTTTATTTTATTTGAAGTTTTACAGCTGTCAAAGTTATATAAGTCTGTAAATAAAAGTTCGTGCGTCTGTTGTAGCTGTACACTTATCTTTGCTAATCAGTAATCCGGCTAATACGGTAGGTCAATATACTAATACAACAAAAAAAGATAACGAGATTACCAATACGTAAAACTCGCGTGGATTAGTCGTTTATCTGCTTTGACAAAAATCGGATAAAAAAACTTTCGACAGAGGTCGTTCATTAGCCGTTCGCAGAAGCTTTGCCGATGAGCTTCCCCTCTCACTTCAGAATGTCGTCGGGTCTTCCACGCTGACCCTTGCATGTCCCGAGATAACTGCTCGTGGCGATGGCCCTGCCATCAAGTGGTAGTGGACGCAGGGTGGGACCATTTCTCCGTGGAGCCAAGTGACTCCGCTGCGCTGTTCACAAATGACCAGCGCGCTACAGTGGAGTTCCCACTTTAGATGACTTCTCCCACACTCTTCTAGTAAGTACGACGAACGTAGCAGCCCACATTTCGATCCCCGCAGTGTGGTCAAATGCATGTCATACATTTCCATGTTATTTATAGAAAGAGGTTCATAGTCTGTTATTTAGAGATACGTCAAAAGTACGAAGTTACTGCATATTATCTACAGCTAGAATTTGACGCAGCTGCGTATGTGTGGACTGTGGAGTTATGGACTGATAAGCAGATACCAGCTTATCATTTTAATTATTAACAATACCTGTTTATTGTCTAGTTTTACCTGTGTTTCAGTTTCAAGCTACTTGATACTTGACACCGATTTTCAAATATTTCTTACGAGCAAAGATTTGAATCTTTGCTAAGAAATTACAATAGTAATTAGTTTGTTCATTTACTTGTGTACCTACGGGAAAAATATCAATTATATTAGTCGAGTCGATAGCCGATAAAAATATCGGTCGAAAAAAAAGACTTTCTGGTAGAAATGTAACATTTTCAACCATACGTAATTACGGTTTGAGATTTGGGAAAGGCCGCAGCCTGTCGCACAGGCTGACAGGCGGATAGCAGAATTACCTGGGATCCTATCATCCCGATGATACCTTTTGGGTAAGGAATTAGGTATACAAATCCTAACAAAACTTAGCGTTACCCATTTTTTATAATATTTTGCTACCGACTTCAAATATTAGTTCAGTTATGGCGGTTCCAATATTCTATCCATAGTTTGCCTTACTAGAGATAGAAATTTGGCATAACTTGTACGCCACTCTAGTAGGGCAAATATGGGCAAATAGAAGATAGATAGAATATTGAGAGCCGGCATTAATCCGCTACACTGCAGTTTAATCTATACCCCCTTATTAATAAACGTGGACTAACGATGGAGTAGCTCTGTTTTGTCTTTTCTCTTCAAATGTCAACTTCCACGTGAGAGATAAAGACAAAACAGAGTTTAACTATTCCGTCTTTAATCCACGTTTATTAATAAGGGAGATAATAGCGTTTAGTGAAAACAGCCGGATGACTAATAATAACTCAAACATGCCGTGACGTAACAAATAGGTAACCCACGTAAACATGATTATCGGCTACACGTCGAACTGTTTGCGTTCGCTAATAAGTTATTATAACCAATAACGATAAAAACTTATACCTTGAGAATCATGTCTACGTAAACAGGAATAAACTCGTAAAGGGACCAGAGTAAGGTTGGCAAGACAGTCATAAAAATCGTATATTATAAAATTCTCGTGTCACGGTGTTTGTAACAAAACTAGTTTTTGATACCCCTAAGCGAGACATAATTTATATGGCAAAACAACGTTTGTTGGGCCAGCTTGTAACTATGTAAAATATGGGAAAATCAGCAATAGAACGTCATCTTTTGCCAACTAATTTATTGTGAAACATAGCAGGGGTCCGCAAGTCTGAACCTCTACATTATATTGACGTCAACTTACGACGACACTTACGAATCTCTTGGTTCCTAAGATCCTTCCGCTAAGGTCAGGAATACCCTTCCGACCTTCATCTTCTTCACCCTCTTAACTACTTATCTGGTTTATCCTTACCTGGTTTATCCACTGTAGTTTATCCACCTGTAGGTGGAGGTGGTTTTAATCAAGAGTAAATACGAGAGTATCTTCGAGGATAGTGCGCTTTTCGAGGATAGCTTAAGGTGGAAATCAGATTTAATAACATTCTAGCGTTAGCCTAAAATTCTCTATGTTCTTTGGCTGCTGCCTATCTCTATTTTTCATTAAAGACTCGGCTCGTTAGTTGACTCAACTTCTTCTCAGTTGTCTTCAACCGTGTCTTGCAACGCTTAATGCAAACCCATTTTATTGAGGACTAGCTGTTGCCCGCGGCTCCGCCCGCGTGAATTTCGGTTTTTCGCTAATCCCGTGAGAACGATGGATTTTTCTCTCTCAAAATATTCAATATTTAAAACACATTTTTATGCTTCACTTAAAAAGTTCTTTTCAGAGCTAGGTACTTAGTTTTAGTATTAGGAATCACACTTTTTCATAATATTTGTCAAAGTTCTTTTCAGAACTATCTCTTTGAACTTGAATAATTTATTTTTTTATTAGTTTATTCTTAGTTATTAGTTTATTCTTAATTTCTCTGATTTTAAATAAATATCCTTCATAGCAATATGCCTAGAAGAAGAAAGTCGCAGCTATCTAAGAATAGTTCCCAAGCGAGATTAGCAAAAGTTCGTCGTATTGGAGAGTCTTCTTCTGAAAATGCAGATCGTCTGGAAAGTATGAGAGTGTACGCGTCCCAATCGCGAGCCAGAGAATCTAGCGTCGAACGTTCAGTTCGTCTTGCAGAACAAAATGCAAAATCGTCGCAGCTATACGAACGACAGTCAAAGTGCTGAGCGCTCTCAGCGACTTGCTGAAAATAGGGCTAGGAACTCGCAAACATGGGCAAGAGAATGTAGCACTGATCGTTCACTTCGTCTTGCAGAGCAAAATGCGAGATCATCGCAGTTATACGAACGACAGTCAAGTGCTGAGCGCTCTCAGCAACTTGCTGAAAAAAGGGCTAGGAACTCGCAAACACGCAACCCCGTTCTCCCGCACTGCCCCTCTCACGAAGAGTTAGTTACTCGATGCGCTGCGTGGCGGCCGCCGCATTTTTTTATTTTAATTTCATGATATCTTTTGAATGGAATGTCCGATTTCAATAATTCAAAAAGTAATCATCAGGTATTGAGACAGTCTTGAATGTTAAATTATTTATTTGGATAAAAATTTATAAATGGTATGGATAACACGGTCTGATTTTGATCGGCATTTCTATCAATTTGTTAAATGTAAAAAAGTAGTTATAGTGACATAACTATAATAGTTAGACATATAGTCTCGCGAAGTTTTTTGAAGATATTGATATATTCTATAACTAGCTGACCCGGCAAACTTCGTTTTGCCACATACATTTCTCTCATAATATGGGTATGAAAAATAGCTCACGAGTCACGACCTATTCTCAGATTTACTGAATGAGTTAAATTTAAAGGTACAGGCTCTTATAAAAGGTCAATTAGATATTTGTCATAATATCCGCTCTACTACCTATATTAATAGGTACAACTGTAACGGGTCACGTTCCGTACATTGAAGATATTTCGAAATTTTTTGTTGCAGAACACTCTTTAGTCGATACTGAAACTAAAACTGTAATTTGTTTAATTTTTGTCTCTTTGTCTGTCTGTCTCTCTATTTCACGGCCACACATCACGGCTAATCCGCTGGATTGATTAAAATGAGACTTAGTATGATGTGAGTTTATATACCGATACATTTATGATACTTTTTATTCCAAAATTCAGCATGGTTTCCCTGGAAGACGACATCAAAATCAAAATGTGTATTAAGTTATAATTCATTAACTCGCGGTCAGATTTCATTCATTCTTTTTGACGTGACAACGTCTTATAATTGGATAGAGCCGGCTGCACGCACAAAAAAACATGACTCGTTTACCGTTACCTCGCTCTGAGGCGTTCCATGTAAGGCTTGAAGTGCAAGCGAGAGTTGTCACGTTCAACTATCGTCTGTAAACCGACTTCACAGACAACCAATTTTTTGTTCGAAAGGAGGTACTTCATAGATTGTCTCTGAAATATTTAAAGTTTATCAGTTTTGTAGTTCAGAAATTACAGACATACAAACCCTCAGTGTAAGTCAAGCCGCAGGTGACGAAGAGGATGGCGGGGCCTGCAAGGCCCCGCCATCCTCTTCGTCACCTGTCCGTGCCTAAGTCCCATGCTCGCTTCGCTCGCTCTACATCCTAAGTGGTTTATGTCAAAAATTGAATCTGTTATTAATACTACAAATAACATATTTAAAAAGTTCTGTGGCCTATTTTTTTTTGTCGGTACAACAAAATATGTATATGTGTGGTGTTCCATCTCGTCCTACTGTATCTCCTAAAAATCATCCTAACTTCGAAATAAGACCTCCCGATTTATACTGACCGCCATTATAGATTGAATTATTGTTTTTTGAAAAGCTCGAAAACAGTGCGTTACCTCGTAATGTGAATAGTGTTGTTATAATCAGGGACCAAACCTCTACCAAATACAACACCTTTCTCCCCCGAACTCCTGCCAAAGGAAAGTAAATCCAACCCTGATTTACCAAGTTTCATCAGTACTAACAAATATCTGTAAGAAGTTTGGTGAATCGGCTTTAAACAACTCCAAACAGTTGCGCTAAATCGTTAGTCGGTTGCATTTATGTTCAGCTGAAAGAAGCCTCGGTACCCATCTCGCAGAAAGCTTCGAAGCCCCAATTCATTATGAATTATATTTCGAGTTCGTTCATAGGATACACCTATGATTTCAGCTATTTATCTGATTTTCGATCAACGGCTCCCAAATATTTCCGACGTTATTCTCAGTACTCGAAGCTGATGGCCGTCCAGCTCGTGGGTCATCAATTCTTCTGACCATTTTTTAACGATTGTATATACGCTGGAGCAGGTCCTAATTTGTCAATCTGTTTCAGCGTTAACCCTTTCTTGAACAAATAAATACTTGGCATCGACGTAGGTAATGTTCGATATTCTTCGAAACCACAATCGGTATTATAACGTTATTTGCATATCAAATAAATTAAATAGACCAAAGAGATCGGACATCATACTCCGGCTACAAATTTCGAAACAAACTTGTCAGAGGTGCTGACGTGACAGCAATGAAATGTTTACATAGCAACGCCATTAAATCAATTTATTAATTTTATTTTCAATTAGAAAATACTCGATAATCCTAAGTCTCCACGTATAAGTCCTCGACTCGGATCGATTATTTTTTTACGCTCTTTAATTTGATACACAATTCGTTCGATTCCACCGTACACCGATTCGACCTTGGTTTTTGTATGGAAAAATTAAATCGGCCAGGGCCAGGGTTCTCCAGCTTTAAGGGACATCAAATATAGATAACAACCCGCTCCCGCACCTAGAGATCATACCCTGAAAGTTTCATAACGATCGGTTCAGCCGCCTCGGAGGAGTTTGGCTACAACGAAAATCGAGAGAATTTTATATATTAGAAGATTGGACAAATACTGAGGGTTATTATGTATATTTTTTCTGAACTAAAAAACCGATGACTTTGAAATATTTACAGAACAATCTTTAATGTATCATCTTTCTAACAAAAAAGAATGAATGAAATCGGACCACGCGTTAATGATTTACAACTCAGTATACATTTTGACTTTCATCCCCTCTCCTAAGGGAACCATGCTGAATTTCGGGATAAAAAGTATCCTATGTCCTTCCTCGTAGTATGAACTCAAGTCATACCAAGTTTCATTGGAATTCATTCAGTAGTTTCGGCGTGATGCGCGGCCGTGATACAGAAAGACAGACAGACAGACAGACAGACAGACAAAAATGAAAAAAAATACAGTTTTGGGTTCAGAACCAATTTTAGAGTGCCCTCGAAAAAAAATTTTCAAAATATCTTTAATGTACAGAATTTGACCTGTTACAGATTTATTATAAGTATAGATAGATAGATATTGTCGAACATTTTTTTGTCCTATCATTAATACTCTTCGCAGCGTACTTATGCGATGAAAGACATTTTATGGCTAATTTTTTTACACCTTCGGTTGGTTTTAATAGGAATTTCTAAAGATTTCTATAGTAATCTAGTACTAAATATAGCCTATGTTACTCAGTGATAATGTAGCTTTCTAATGAAAAAAGAATTATTAAAATCGGTCCAGTACTTTTTGAGTTTATTCGTTACATACAAAAATACAAAAATACAAATCTTTCCTCTTTATAATATTAGTGTAGAAGTGTAGATTTGCTAATTTCTCTGTAAATCACTTGTCTATTTGAGTCAAAGAAAAGTTTAAAAATACTATAGCTTCTAAGTTCTAACCCTATAAATTTTAGGGTATTATAGCTAAAGCTAGCTTACCTAAATACTTCTGAGAGGTGATACAGAATACCGCATTGAAATCGATCTTTATTTTTCTATTCTCCTCTTACCATGCTTATTATAATAAACGTCAGACAGCTCCGTTTCCGTCGTAAAGAGAATATACGACCTTCGAATATTCATAAATCTGCTTTTATACCGCTAGTATATCTACCGAGAGTTTAATTATGCGAAAGAAGAGACGCTCGTTCAACGAAAAAAAAACGAGTCCAAGTCCAGTAAACTTGCTCGACAATCGACATTGGCACCAAAAACCTGATTTCAATGACGTAATGTGAATACCATATTATTATTGTATGTTACATGTCTGAACTAACAGTACTGTATAATATAATCATGATATTGCAGAATGTTTGCTTTGTGAGTGACGAATTCCGGCTTGGCGACAATATGTACATACCCAGCCTGTGTATAGTCTACCTATACGAATCATCGTCTTTTTCATACTTATAAAATGTACAATATTGCTTTAGGTTCCTTATTACTTCGTTTTCTATTTGCTCTTATTTTTCACGATTTCTTTAATGTTCTTCAGACACAATTTCTTCACAATTATGCTTGGAATTTTAATATCTTTTAGAGCAATAATAATTTTTAAAACTATCATAAGGGCTCTCGATTCTAACGGTTGAGACTTGAGGCGCCTTTTCATATTTGTATATTTTTAATTCGGAGTTCTGACTTCTGATCTGTAAGCATAAATCAGCATTTTTTTTTAAATCTTTATTTAACGAGTTTAGTCATATTATGACTAAGTATGCCACTCTGTAAAATTAACAATTGTACAGTATACAGAATAGGGATTACGGCGGGATTGAACGTGAGAACAGAATTATCTACTCTCAAGTCCAATCCCAACCAACCGTAACGTTTGGTAGGCTTTGGCTGAGTGTGGATAGGCCAACACGCTATTAAAATGAATCAGCATTTGACAAAAAGCATATTAGAGCCTTGAGACTATCAAATACGAAATATATAAAATGTAAGAAGATTTAGCGATCGCCGATCATATTTCGTTAGCTTGCGCCATCACCGCCCACGCGTACAATTAATTGTAATTCCTCGAGCTCTAGTGGCGCGCCGAGCGTGGCTCATCATTTACCACTTTACGTGACTTCATCCACATTTTGAACGTAGGTGGGATTATTTGCTAATAGATATTAATAATTTTAATTACATTATTGACAAAAATGCCCCCATAATTGTATAACAAAAATGCATACGCCAAAATATTTTCGTAATATTGTCCAAATTACTTGATATATTCAATCGACTAAAAATTAAAATGAAAAATGAAACTTCATTTTTCACAAAGGCCTAAATAATAAACTCTTATGAAAAGTCAAAACTACCGCCAGGTTCGGAAAGCAGGTTTGCACCCAGAAGGACTGGCAAGAAACTCGACACTTGCTCAGTGTCACAGACTCGGCACAGACTCAGTATGGGTTTGTCAATATAAAACTCATTAACTGATCTGTGGTATGGACAGTGGCGTCCCTAGTTGTACAACTTTTGTATACCTACCATATAAAGTCATTCCTTGCTCTGTGTGTGTATACCTACCAAATATGCCAGTTTTGTTGTTATAAAGGTTCCATAAATGACAAAGTCAACCAACAACTTGTGCAAAACTCCTAGAGACTAACACCACCTAAAGCAAAAAACGATCAGAGTGAGACAATCGAACTCCTTACAAGAGCAAAATCGCATTGGTATTTGGTCATCGCAAAAATACATCGAACCCTTTATAACACAAGAAATACCCACAAGAGCCTTTAATCATTAGCCTTTTATTCTCATCCCGCATGGACACCCGGCCCACAAGGCAGCAAAGCTCCAGCCTTAAAGAACAATTTTTCTTTTTCATTCTCAGTTTTCATTGTACATTTCTCTGTGCCAGAATATGCCGCGTTTCGCCTCCTCCCTCCTCCTTTAATACCGGAGGTGGGGTGAAATTCGCCCTCTCATTTTCAAGTGCAATTGTCTTTTCATCCCCCGCATTGATTTCAATGTTAACAGTAATACAATGGCGACTTTACTCCAAGAAAACTTACTTTTATTATAAGACTGACCTGTTTTCAGAAGTAATTTGAATTTTCATTCGATAGCTTGAGGTTTACGCGTTTATCACCTTTTTGATTGTTTTATCAGAGAAACATTATGTACCTACCTAACGGACAGAATATTATTTCCAAAATATTTATCACTACAAAAAGGTACGAGGTTCCTGGTGTTTGGACTGGACTGGACTACCAATTAACACCTGTAGTCGTCTTGTCAATATTTTACTTCTCTGATTTATTGCAACAAAACTAACTATAGCTAACCAGGCAGACGTTTAAATTTTTGAGTCTCATAAAATCCATATCATCCAGATGACATCATCAGTACAAAAAATCGTTAAAATCAGATGGCTTTGGCTATAAAGACGGCTATGGTTTTATTCTTGGGAATAAAAATGAAGGTACGTCGGCCAACCATCGTCGGTAACCATAGCAACGCAACCATCACCACCCAATTGGCGCCTTGGCTGCATAATCGATGCAAACATTAACCAATCAGTGCCTACGCGACTAGACCGATGCAAGCTATAACCAATCAGCTGCATAGATGTAAGCTCGTCGCTGCTATAAGCCTTTTTGCACAATTGGGAGGCTGGTCTCTATGACGAGAACACAGGAGGACAATAATAGTATGAATACACGCCCCACTTGCGTGATAAAGTTGTTTATGATGTACGACTCGAAATAGTTACTTAAATTACTACAGGAAATTGTAAAATTTAACTACATACATAACAAACAGAACCACAAAGCGGGTTATCACTTAAGTCTAGTAAATACTAAACGACGAGTAAATTAGAGGCGGCATGTCAATTTCAATAATTCAGTTTCATGGCCCTGCCGATAAGAGGAAAAAAAACAGGGTTTTTAACAGTTACGGAAAAAGGCAATGTTGCAGGTTATTGGTCTTGTACGCTGTAAATTAAAAAGATGTGCATACATTTTGGATATTTTATTTGTTTCGTTATGATACTTTTTAGGGATATTTTTAATAGTTGTTGTGTATAAGCAATATTAATTACTAAAGAAGTTTTGTAATTAAGTTTTCCTGGTGTTTAGTTCACTTTTCATGAAAGGGATTATAAGGGATGTGCTCGTAACATTTACGTTTTTTTGGTCCTTCGAAAGGCATTATACCGTACATTTTTTGGTCCGTTGTCCCGGATTTGAAGCTATTCTTAATGCCGTATGATAAAGGTCTGGATTCTGGATGCGTATTAAGATTGAAAAACGTCTGGTAGGGTTGCTTTCCATTACAAATGGGATATTGCTAAGCTTGGCATCTATCTTTTCAGATTCATGATATTTAAATACTAACACGCTTGGTGAATCGTCAATTTTGTACATACTTAGTGACTCTATCTATGCCTTTATGTTTCGAAGGCAGATTCGTTCCGAATCATCGACTCTTAACTCTTTCTAATTATGGTTCCTGTCAATTTTTATTATAGCCACTATGCGAAATTGATGTTATTAATTACCAACCACCTTTGTCAAACATTTTAAAAGGCATCTCAGATACTTTATTTTTAGGTAGGAATTTCTAATAACTACCTTTTTTACCCCTTTTCCGATGTCTGTCATAAACCACAGTAAAATACCAAACCACTCATAGTTTCACTCCGGCTTTAGATTAGATTGGTCGAGTGCCAAAAAATATATAACTAGGTATCCTATAAATTGGACATACGTTCAGATTCTATCTTGGTTCGCTGCTGTGTGGAAACACTAACAATAATGGTTTTACTAAAGCAAAAAATATTTGTGTCTCAATTCATTGAGTTAGCGAATTACCCTGACCTAGTGAGTCTGCCAACGTAGCGTTTACATTAACACAATATTATCAAGTACTTAGGTAGTTACTGGTTCCTGATAACAAAGTCGGTGATACGCGACCATCCCTTCGTCTTCCTCGTCTTGACCATAGACTCATAAACATTATCAACATTTTCCATCAGGTGTGATACTAATATAAACATAAGCATAAACTATGACGCACAAAAATAAATAAAAATCCGTTTTGGACTGGACAAGTAGATGAATCCCTTTCATATTATACCACATAACCCCACACGATAATTATGACTTCCCGTTTTTCTCACTTATTTACATCAAAATTAAAATTATTTTCTTTTGTCTTTTGCTCCAGTGATGTTGAGCCACTAATACATGTCGATAGCTATAAGCTATAGAAATGATCGAGTGTGACGTATGAAGTCACACCATATGGGTTCCATTTTTTACCATTTTGGTATGGATCCTTAACAACTAAAAAGCATTGATTAACAGTAACTAAACCCTCTATGAATATCTACTCTGTTACTTGCGTCATCGGAGGTTAATAGTAAATACCAGAGCCAACCTAGCATTCCCTTTTGATGTCTGATGAAAGGGGAAAGTATCTTTCTACAGTAGGAGCCTGTAGGCTATACAGGAGTTCTTACAATACAAAGCAAAGCAAACAATAAAGGAGATCTCCCACTGGAGCATTCGCCTAAAATGTTACAGTCCAGATTATAATTCGGGGCTGCCTGCCACAAGTTCTAGTTTTAACTAGGTACTTATTGGGTTGGCCCCAAACCACTATAATATGTTTATGTAACTCTGATTCTGAAATAAATATTTTTCATTTAAAAAAAATAAAATAATAATTAACATATTGCACGTTTCCTTAGATATTAGGTGTCTAGACGATTTTCCTGTGATGTTGCTATGGTTACCTGCGTTGTTCGACTGATGAATATATTTTGGAGAGTGTGCTTAAGAACTCCATAACCTTGTGCCTCGAGATGTCGAGAGAAGTGGCTTCCTTATGTGGTTGATGTCCAGCGTACTCGAAGGAAACGTTCTTCTTCTACGTTTCTGATACGAACCGCTAAGGTGTGGAACACCCTTCCAGCTTACGTGTTTCCAGCCAAGTACAATCTGGGTGCCGTCAAGAGAAGAGTGAATAGGCATTTTCTAGGCAAGCGCGCTCCATCCTAGGCCTCATCATTTCTGTTTATCAGACTTGATTGTAGTCAAGCGCAAGCCTATCAATTATATAAAAAAACTAGTAGGGCGCGTGGGGGCGCGGGCCACATGTGGCCCGCGTGCTGTCTTCCCGCCCATAAAAAAATCCCTTCAACAGTCCCCATACATTTTCTATGAAAAAATAAATTCCGCCATTTTGAATTTTTTTTCTGTCCATCGAATAAAACTCCGGGTCCTGATCACTTCTTGTCAAGAAACCGTTCTTCCATATCTTATACATTCCGAGATAACGGCGAAATTCGTTTGGCGGCCATTTTGAATCCGCCATTTTGAAATTATTTTCAGTTCACTGCCAATTGGATGACGTTTCAAATGACATTTGGTCGAGCACCCCCCACCTATCTTGAATACCATCCCCGTGTTCTTCACCCGTCTTCGAAATCCTCAATCATCAGCGCTCTCCGTATTTTTCCTCCGAATGAATTTTTTTCTTCTATACGACCCCATCCGTGAAAAAAAAATTTTTCATACAAAATTGTTCAGGAGAGGTGATCAATCAGTGAGTGGCCAATCAGCACGAGCAGCTATATATATATTAAAATATTTTTCTTATATAAGAGAATCATTTCGAAATTATAGAAGTATCAAAAATCAAAGTGCGTTTTAGTGTGATTATTTCCAAATAATTTGCGACCCTTATATCGCCTTTTTTACGTATTTAATATAATCGATTTTATACTGCCGCGCTCTTTTATACAGCAGTATGACCACTTCCTATTGTTGTAAAACCAAGAGTCCACTGCAGAAAACGCTGCAATTAGAAACTTGCATTATTAACTGACAAGCAAATCTGGGCTGTAGGTAATCTGTAATGGTACAGATTACAGCCCAGATTTGCTTGTCAGTTAGTGAGGCAGTATGGTAACGTGTTTAAAATCAAATCAGTATCACAGAACTAATGAATGCTCCCTGTGAGGGGCCATCTCTACAAGTGTTTGTTCTTACTTGTCATCGTTAGGTAAGGCGCCAGACAGGTGCTGGGCTGACGGTGCTGTAGGTATCTTATTATTTGATGTGTTTATACGTTTAAGTCCACCGTTTGCTTAAGGTGTGTTTATAAGATAAAAAGTTAAGTTATACTCTCGGTACGTAAGATAGCAGTGGCAAAAGTAAGTACCAAAAATAAATATTTTTCCTTTCAATTGAACAAAGAACTCAAAGTTACTTGAAAATATACCTGATTAAAAAAGTAAATGAACGTAATGTAAAATTAAAAATTTTCTTTGTAACTGAGATTTAAGTAAAAGATCAGAAGAGAGAAAATTTCTACCAATCCTGTTTCTACACTAAAGACCCAAAATTCATGACGTTCAAATTGGAAAGTTTAAAGTAAATTACTTAAACGATTTATATTTTTAACCTGTAGGTCACAAAATTGCTTAAATAGTCGTTTAGTCCTTTGAATGATTTTATTATAGGCATTATATGTATAGCTTTAAATTACCTACAAGGTTTCGATACCATGACCATAGTTGAAATCACCGGTTGTAATGTAGAGTGGAATTTTTAAAGCTTTGCATGACACGGTGCGATCGATCAGCCAGCTAAAGAATTAACCGATCCAACGGATAGCACCGAAAGAAAAAAGAGAACTTTCGACATAACTGCAGTATTTATGACGTTGAAGCTGTACTATATGCAGAGTATCATTTTAACTGCCCTTATTTTTGTATTATACCCTATTATATTTTTATGACATGAAAGAATTTTATGAATGTATTAATAAATAAAATGATAAATTTAATGTAACTATAGTTTAAGCATTGTGTTTAAGTTTTCGCTGTTTTTCAATATTACTAACATATTTGCACGCCATAGGATGGCAATACACTGTAACCACTTTAGCTATATTTACCCTTGGGTAAATATGTATCTTATCTCTTTAAACGAGTGCGGCTGTAACGATTTTGAAAAAAATTGAATTAGGGTAGGTAGTTTCGAAATTCTCACTGACAATAGCTACATAAACAAATCAAGGTGGATCAGGACAATATGGCTCGCATAGCTATAGTTGGCGTCTTGCTGCTTCCTATTGAGATTTTTTTAACTCCCGGCGCTAAAAGACGTGTTGGAGATCAATGTCTATTTGTCTGTGCTTGTGTGTGTCTGTCTGTGGCATCGTAGCTCAGAACCGACGATTGATGGATCGATGGACCGATTTCGATGCGGTTTTTTTCATTTGAAAGCCAGTTTCCTTACGGTGGTCCTTAGCTGTTTGGTTAACATCACAGAGTTAGAGTATCATCTCTTTTCCAAAATGATGAATATTTGACGTATAATTAGGTACTCGATTAAGGCTCGGTTGCTTGACTTGACTTTAACCGAAACGTTATAGTTAAATATGGCGGCCTGGCTCGTATGTCTTTTGAAATAAGGGTGAGACCGCCATATTTACGAGTAACTAACTATAACGTTTCGGTTAAAGTCAAGTCAAGCAACACAGCCTAAAGTGCTTAAGCGTGCCAGTATAATCGTTAAATGACAAGCGTAGGGTTTTTTTTTTATTTTTATTGACTGAAATTCAGGCGCCAGGACACAACGTTTTATTTATCGTGAGTAAATAACAAAATGCATCTGCATCAGAGCGTTGTTTTGTTCTCCCCGTGTGGAGCGATAGATAATATGCAATTTACTCGGCAAGGACGGTCGCCCGACAGTCGACACCGCACAACTAACCTATTTTAACAGGTACACACTAGCTGACCCGCCCTGCTTCGCTCGCGATATCCGGTGGGACAGTCGCTAAATCCTGACCTCTATTATTTATGGTACCTTCGCAAACTATAAGACTCCTATAACAATTGTGTTTTTTGTGGCAAAAGTATTCGAACCTACTTAACAAAAATATTCTTGCAAATCATTATGTATTTATGGTCACATATTGTACGTCCAAATCTAAAGCAAATTACATTTATGGAAAGATGTTAAACTCATAGTTTACAATTTTGACCTTGGGTTTCACCTCGGTTTCACATAGTTAGTTTGGCAAAGAATACCTAGTAGAAAAAATGGCGATGTCACTGCCCATAATCAGACGATTGAGACTAGTATTTTGGTCGATTTCACGCAGAATTTACGAAAGTATTAATGACACTATATTGAGTATAGGAACATGATAGTTTTACTGAATCTAACTTTTATCAGAAAAACGAAAAATTATCTCCGTTTCGAGATGTTTTTGCCACGCTTTAATACTGTTTCAGTTGAAGTTAAGTATTCGGTCAGGACATCTATCCAAATATTTGTACAGATACGTGTATTGGTAATGTTATATTTTCAAGTCTCCAAGGTCTCGTTAAAGTAGAAAATATTGCAATGCGGTATTTAGTGGATTATCATGGTTAATCGTTACAAAACGGTAAAATTTTTCTCTCCATTCGAATATTTTCAAATTACCTTGACATTGAAATCGATAACTCGTAAATCGATTCGGTTGCTCTCTGCAGTCGCGTTTCTGTTTGTTGTTGAACGCAATGATGGAAGTGCATACGAGTAATTAGCTGAATTTTAAACTTCTATGAGTTTACGAAAATGTTAGAAAAGGCTTATATTTTATAAAATATGTATGGTTTTGTGCCAGCAGGATTCTCTATAGGTACCTGTACCTTTATAATATGGACTTCAGTCAAGAAAATCTAAGTATGTCGGACTGTTCTGGATCATCGACCAAAAACGAGCAAAAAACCACGTTTATTGTTATATATCTTTATTTTATTCAATTTTTAGTAGGTATTTGTTATTATAGCGGCAACGGAAATACAATCATCTGAAAATTTCAAGTAGGTACCTACCTAATTATCACGATTCAAGAAATACAGCCTGGTGACGGACGGACGGATGGACGGCGAAGTCTCAGTAATGAGGTCCTGTGTTACCCTTGGGATACGGAACCCTGAAAATGAAATTTTTGCGGTCATTCAATCGTGGTCCTCTCAGTAGGGAACGAATCCCCATGAAGATACGGGTCTCCAGCTTGCCTCCATACTCATCTCATACCACTTTTAATGTATCGTCTTAAATAACGAAGAATGTAATGCGTTGGACATTACAAAAAAATTGGTTGTCTGTAAAGTTGGTTTACTGACGATAGTTGAACGTGACAACTCTCGCTTGCACTTCAAGCCTTACATGAAACGCCTCAGAGCGAGGTAACGCCGGTAACGCCGGATGAGTCATGTTTTATTGTGCGTGCAGCCGGCTCTATCGATTTATAAGACGTTGTCGCGTCAAAAAGTATCACTTTCATAACTCGATTAGAGAGATGCCATATTTTACTAAAATAGACTGATAATAATTAATATGAGTGATGTTGCCAACTGCTTTGCTCGTGAACTAGCCGCGCCGCTATGCCGCCTGCGCCCTGCGCCGACGCGCGGTCGGTGCTCGCAAATTGCTCTTCACTTATGCACGCTAATCAAACTTCCAAGTCTTCGTTGCATATTTCATTTCAATTTTTACTTTGATTCATTTAGTTCGCTAGTATAATTAAGGGTTCAATTTAAACTAATATACCTAACTACGTATAAAGCATTGATAGCGTACCTACTGATTCAGACCTCTAGGCTTTTCTCGCGAGAACTTTGAGTTCGAAGATCTTGTGAGGGTTCGACCATGACTTTTCCTTGTGTGCTTTAGAAAACTGAATGTCACTTTGACCACTGCCTTTTTCAGGTAGATGTCGCTTTCACTCATACAAGTCCAGCCGCCTTAAAAACGCGGCTTCTGCACACAAGTCCAGGGTCTCGGGCAATTGGGCTTTGTCGTCTATCTACGGCCGTCTTTCGTTTCCAATAAAATTTTGTTAAAAATATTATAATCTGCATTTTCATGTCATTTACGTGAATCATCCATTCGAAAACACCATGTCTGACAGTTCATACCAATGGTTTCAAATAACAGCTCAAATGGCTAGCGGTCGTTGGTTAAACCCCTCTTTCCCATTGTGAGTGGTCCGTGCCCAGTCATGGGACATAGACAAGAGGACTGAGACCTACATCTACTTGGTACCTACTCAAAGGTTGCAGTAATTCGCTCTCCGCAGATTTGTTGGATATACACGTAATAACTTCCAATGAAAACTTCAAAAAATGGCCATTATCATGTATATGTAACACTAAGAAGTTCTTAGTTATACCTACATAGTTTTGTATTAGGCGCCTTGTGAGCTAGATATCGCCTAAGTTAAATATCTTACAAAGAAAGTCATAACAAAAGCAAATATTACATTTAGGTACCTACTCACTTTATTTTAAAAGGTGATAAAGATGATTCAAATTTTATTACTCAATCACTTATGTGAAAATCAATTAACTTTTGATAGGTATACGGATGGACTCTAGTGCGTGCACATTTTATTACTTCTTTAATGGCTATTTAATTATTTTCGAAGTATTTTACAGTCTTATTATTGTGTGGTTTGAGCTCTATATTGTGGCAAAACGTTTCTACTTATTGAGTATTATTTTTGATTTATTGTAGGTAAGGGCGTTTTAGCGGGATCTACAAATTGTTTGTTAGTATTATTTGATTATTGAACGCAAGCTGTAATGTTTATTATTATCTGTGTTAATTTTCTATACTCCTTGTCACTGACACTTGTCTATGCATAGTCTATGTCGTTACTCATTGTAAAATTGCATTGTCATTTTTCCCTCCGTTTCCTTTGTAACTTAAATAAGTAGAATAAAACAATTTATATTCATAAACGGTGTTTTATATCTTCTACATGGTAGCAGAGAGCGTGGTTGCGAGAAGGAATAAGGGAAAATCAAAATATGGCAACCACAAGTGCGCATACGTTTAATTTGGAAAAATTAACCGGCCGTTCAAACTACGCCACATGGAAGTTCGGTGTACAAACGTATTTGCAGCATGAAGACCTATGGGACTGTGTTGAGCTGGATGAAACAAAACCCCTGAATGTTTCTAAAGACATCAAAGCGCGAGCCAAGATCATCCTTCTATTGGATCCCGTTAATTACGTCCACGTGCAGGATGCCAAGACCGCCCGAGAAGTGTGGAAAAATCTGGAAAAGGCATTCGACGACAACGGCTTAACACGTAAAGTTGGATTACTCAAAGATTTAGTGACGACGACTCTGGACAGCTGTGGAAACATCGAAGAATACGTCAATAAAATTATGAGTACTGCGCACAAGCTCCGAAGTATCAATTTTAAGATTGAGGACGAGTGGATTGGTACATTAATGCTTGCAGGTCTCCCAGATTCGTACAAACCTATGATAATGGCATTGGAAAGTTCTGGAATAGACATAAGCGCAGATTCAATTAAAACAAAGCTGATCCAAGAAGTAAAAAATCCTGAACCCTCTGCTTTTTATATGGGTAAGAAGAAGTCTGAGTCACAGACATCGAAGCCGAAATCGAAGGGCCCGCGCTGTTTTAATTGTAATCGCTATGGACACCTGGGACGTTTTTGCAGATATAAGAAGACAGACAAAGAACAGGCAAAACCAAACAGTGGAAACAAAAATAATAATAACACTAGCTTTATTGCAGTTTTTTCAGCTTTTACAAGTGATGACCATCCTGTGGACAGCAGTTGGTATTTGGACAGTGGAGCTGCCCTAAATATGACCCACAGGAGCGACTGGTTGTATGATGTCACAGAGCCACCAGTGTCACACATCACTGTGGCAAACAAATCACCACTTGCCGTTAGGAGTGCTGGTAAAGTAAACATAAATGTAGGTGAAAACAAGAAAATACAGGTGAGAAATGTTCTATACATACCTGATATTGCTGTTAACTTGCTCTCAGTCAGTGCTATAAGCAAAAGTGGGTGTAAAGTCATATTTCATAACAAGGGCTGCAACATTTATAACAAGGATGGCATCTTCGTCTGTTCGGCAACATTAGTAAATAACCTGTACCGGTTGAACTCAAATACAGATGTACCTGCTAATTTGATATGTGCTGGAATTACAGATGAGTCAGTCCTGTGGCATCGTCGCATGGGACATCTAAATTTCAGCGATGTGAATAAGCTACCGAGTTGCAGCGAGGGAGTAACGCTGCCATCTAGCTCAAGTAAAAGCAACATTGTCTGTACAACATGCAGTGAAGGTAAACAATCCAGACTGCCATTCAATAATGTGGGTTCCCGAGCAAAGCAACCCCTACAACTCATCCATTCTGATGTCTGCGGACCAATGGAGAGTTTATCAATCTCAGGTATGAAATATTTCATTAATTTTGTTGATGATTATACCAGGAAGGTTTATGTATATTTTATGAAAGACAAACTGAATGTCCTGAATGTATTCAAAGATTTTAAAAATAAAGTAGAAAATGAATTAAATAGGAAAATTAAATGCTTTCGGACGGACAACGGTCTGGAATTCTGTAACAGAGAATTTGAGAAATATCTTACAGATTCTGGTATTGTTCACCAAACCAGTACACCGTACACCCCGCAACAGAATGGTCTCTCCGAGCGTATGAATAGAACCTTAGTTGAGCGTGCACGATGTATGATTTTTGATGCAAAATTAGGAAAACAGTTTTGGGCAGAAGCTGTAGCAACCGCAGCCTATATCATAAATAGGTCGCCTACACAGGCACTCAGTGGGAAGACTCCTTATGAAATGTGGTCAAGCAGAAAACCTAATATTTCTCATATGAGGATATTTGGTTCCGAGGCAATGGTGCAAGTTCCTAAAGAGAAGCGATCTAAGTGGGACCCTAAGTCAGTGAAAATGATTTTTCTCGGGTATTGTGATGACACCAAAGGATATCGATTATGGAACCCTAAAACTCGAAAAATGATAAGGAGTAGGGATGTAACTTTCTTAGAAAAAGATAACACACATGATGATAAAATTGTGACATGTGAAATTCCAGATCACCCAGCTTGCAGCAGTCATCACAACAGTACACCCAAAATCTCTGTTCACTCCGAAAACGCTTCGACACAGATTGAACTGTCAGAACACAGGGACTCAGTGACCACAGTTGATGCAGAGTCATCAAGTGAATGTAATACTGATGAAGGAGATCTTGATGAAACCTACGTGCCTTCCAGAAGGTTATCGTCAGGAGATTACAGAAACGTGAACCTGAGACCACGTAAAGCCAGAGTAATCAATGAAGGTAATCAAGATAGCCCCACTAGTTATTTTTGCTATAGCAATCTAAGCGACCCACAGTCTGTAGAAGAAGCCCTATCCACAGAGCAAGCTAGTAAATGGCAGGATGCTATGGACGAGGAATATAGGGCATTATGTAAAAATCAAACGTGGACTCTGGTAGAGCCTCCTCCGCACAAGAAGATCATACCTTGCAAGTGGGTATACAAATCCAAGACAAATCAGGATGGTGAAGTTGTACGCTATAAAGCGAGATTAGTCATCAAGGGTTTTAAACAAAGAAAAGGGATTGACTATGAGGAAATTTACTCCCCAGTTGTACGCTACACGTCCGTGAGATTGTTGCTCGCATTGGCAGTTAAACACAATTTAGACATTGATCAGATGGATGCTGTCTCTGCGTTTTTGCAAGGAGACATTGATGCAGAGATCTACATGCAACAACCTCCAATGTATGAACAGGGATCGCAAGTGTGTAAGCTACATAAATCTATATATGGCCTTAAACAGGCAAGTCGACTCTGGAACAAGAAGTTGAATGGAGCTCTACAAGATATTGGTTTTCAACAGTCTAAAGTGGACCCCTGCATCTACTATAATATTAGTATGATGATATTTATTGCAGTTTGGGTTGATGACCTAATTCTATTCTCATCTGATAGTGAGATAAAGAATCAGATTAAAGAAAAATTAAAAACTAAATTTTCCATGAAGGATCTAGGTGAAATCAAACAATGTATTGGATTAAATATTACAAGAGATAGAACTTCAGGAAAATTAATGATAGATCAACAAAAATATATAAAAGAAGTTCTTAGTAAGTTCGGCATGTTAGAGTGCAAACCTGTTAAAACACCCATTGAGCCTGGTAAGAAGTTGAGCTCATGCACAGAGGTAACCAATGAAAGTTTTCCATATCTTCAGGCAGTTGGTTGTCTCCTATACTTAGCACAAGCTACTAGACCGGACATATCGTATGCCGTCAACACACTCAGCAGATTTAATAAAAATCCGCAGATGGAGCATTGGATGTCTATCAAGAGGGTGATGAGATACCTGCAAGGTACTAAAGATTATAAACTAATGTATTCCAGAGATGGATCTAAATTGATTGGATTCTGCGACGCGGACTGGGCAAAAGATATGCAGGATAGAAAATCCTGCACAGGTTACATTTTTATTTTGCAGGGTGGAGGCATATCTTGGTGCTCCCGCAGGCAACAAACGGTGGCGCTATCCACAGCCGAGGCCGAGTACATGGCCATGGCGGCGGCGGCGCAGGAGGCGCTTTGGCTTCGTCAGCTGCTAGGGGAGCTTGGAGAAGATGAGGAAGGCGCACTCCAGATCTGCAGTGACAACCAGAGCGCGATCAAACTTTCTCTTAATGATAGCTACAAACCGCGAACTAGGCATATAGATATTCGTTTTCATTTTCTTAAAGACTATGTAACTAAATTGTTAATTAAATTTGAATTTTGTTCTAGCAATCAGATGGTCGCTGATATTTTGACTAAAGGGGTAACGTTGAATAAACATTTGTATTGTTGTTTATTAAAAATGGGCTTGCATTCTGGGGAGAGTGTTAGTATTATTTGATTATTGAACGCAAGCTGTAATGTTTATTATTATCTGTGTTAATTTTCTATACTCCTTGTCACTGACACTTGTCTATGCATAGTCTATGTCGTTACTCATTGTAAAATTGCATTGTCATTTTTCCCTCCGTTTCCTTTGTAACTTAAATAAGTAGAATAAAACAATTTATATTCATAAACGGTGTTTTATATCTTCTACATTGTTATAATTAGAATTTATCCATGTAATATAGGTACAGTTTCATTGTTTCATGTCAATCATGTTATATAATATTTTTATTAAACGGCAAACAATTGAATACACTCGCGGTATGAATTTTTGATTTTACTTCCTATTTCCTTCTCGCTAAAATTCTTTATTTTTACTAGTATTTATTGTTTGTATGTATTTATAATAAAATAAATTTATTTGTTTACAGAACGAGTGTTTGAAGTTGATTTTGTAAATAAAGTGTAAGATAACTTAGTTACAAATAAAACCCAATAGTGGATAAGTGTTGAGACGTTCACATTCTATTTGTGTTGGGAACTTTGATGGAGTGATTTTAGTGTAATTCTAGCTCTTACTAATCCTCCCGTATTGCTTTAGTTAAGGTTAAAATAATGTTATCATAATTAAATAACAGTCTATTTTTCTTTATTTAAGGTGAAGGTAAACAATTGATAGTAACATTTAAAAGGTGAACAATTTTTACTAAAATTTCACCTTTTAAATGCGATCATTTTGTAACCTTTGAGATAAATAAGGATTAATCGACTTCAAAATATTGTTAATAGGTGCCTCCGCAAATGTAAATTGTAAGTTTTGTAAAGTAAAATGCGTTAGACGTAGCTGGGGAATTGGCAGAAATCAGAAAGATCTATGATCTATCCTTGACTATGGTGACCATTTTTCACTTCTAATAAAATTCACCTAATATGTAATGATCATTGGCACTGGGGACTTATCCTAGCTACGTCTATAAACCTCACCTACTTATTTAGAAAACTTAATACAAAGTAAAGCCCTTATGAGTATAAACCTATGAAAAAAGCGATATTTTTGTTATTGAAAAACAATGCGACATATCTGCGTAGATCGTATTATTAGTGTTTCTTTTTTGCACTGTGGTTAAAACTAATTATAGACAGAATAGGTATCTGTAATTATTGTTAATTTTGACAAAAAAAGCCTACAATACAGCTTGGTTACAGGCGCGAATTATGCTCTGTATCTTGTGAACTGAGCTCCAGTAAATATGCGCAAGAGATTTTTAAATGTGAATTCGCCAAAAATGTAGTAGCCTAGAGTAAAGTGAATAGATGATAGAGTAACTAAATGTAGCGGTCTTTTTCATGACAGTGCCGGGTCCGAGTGGTCAATTAACTAAAATTGAAACACGAATACACGATAAATTACACTGACTAGTCAACTCTTTGTTTGTAGAAATAATTTGAAACGTTTCCGGATCGTCCTTTTGTGAAGATAGATCGTCATTGTTGTATTTACATTCGGGACCATGGCCTTCTGTTTTACCTAATGTAATAGATTTGGCGACAAAACTATAATTTATTGAGCCTAAAAAAAATTTGGACATGAAACTGCAGCTGCAGAATATTGTTTTTAATACCGCAGAGAGGGAAGGACTCCTGATAATTCATTTTGTCGATAAATTAAACTATCGACCCTGTATCGAACGTTGCATGGGAATTTATGTGTATATAGTTCAGTTGTGTAGGTATACTTCAGTCTAGTATAGTACTTATTATATTATCTGTGCTTCAGTCAATTTACTACAATCCGCGCCGCCTCTACAATCCAATTATATCTTTACTCCCACCCACGTACAAAATAATTTGTAAACACTCGAAAATAAACAAGATAGCCAGAACGGCGTTAACCTAATTCCACAATAATTTCCATAGTAATGTGGGCCCCAGATATAAACCGATGACAAAAGTCCTTCATGTCTCGTAACCTCGCAATATGCTTGCCAATATGAACTATGAATATTTATTCAAGGACGAAAAAATCGTGTTTTTATTTTCTGTTATTCATTGCATTTTTATTGACTATACGTGATCGCTGAAATATAAATAGGCCCCGCTTCTGCTTCGACATCTTGTGCCTACCTACTGCCTACACTTTACAGACAAATGACCTGAATATAACCTATTGTTTTTTTTTTATCATTAGGATAGACAATAGTTGATACATTGATGATCATTGTAACATTTCATACAATAGAATATACTTAGATATAACAATTCACAAAATTTCATGGTAAATGCTCAACCTAATAAAGGCCATCACAACTTGCGCTTTAGTTATCATAATACATTCTAATAATGTTATATAATGAAATAATTATTTAAAACAGAATACAAAATTAATAAAAATATTATAAAATGTTTCAATACTCTAAAAATATTATATTAAAATTAAAATCAATCATAAATGTTACATGCGTTCTAATGTATCTAATATTTTACAGAAAAGCACGATAATCTTGCTCCTTTGTTTTTATTGAATCCAATAAAATATTGCATTTGATATCACTTTTCTGAGATCACATTTCGGGTTTTGTAAGGATAAAAACAAACAGTTGACTATTTCAGATACACACATGTTTCGTTAAACTCCATTATTCAGCATTCAAATAGGTAAACGGAAGCATTTCTAATGATTATACAGGCGCAATATTTGCAATCTGCCTACTCGCAAAAGCTAGTGGCGACGTTTTGATGTGGCTTGCAAGCGACTGATATACGGTAGCTTCCTCAAACAATGGCCATGCTGTGCGACGTTGTAAGTAGATATACCCTAAAGGTATATACAGGTAATATACAGTACCTAGGTAGACAAGACTTAGGCTGGAGTATTCTATGTATCTATAACTCTACTGTGACTGAGCCTTCGATGGGTTGACTCAATCAACGCATATTAGAAGGCAGTGCAAATGAGTAAAAATATGCATATGCATATATTTACTTTGTTTTATCCTCCGACAACATCTGCAGTTTTAATCGGCGCTTCATAATAATAATTAACCATAGAAAGTAGATAAAAGATGCATCGAATAAAACTCATCAATGTTTTCGGTAAATCGATTCGGTATGAAACATCTATTCAAAACCAGCAATGAAATCTTATAACCATTAGGTACTTATTCGGGACCGGCTTATGCGGACACGTCATGTTGACCCTTAGGGACCTATTGTGCTGGCTTGGCCCCTTTGAGGACCCTTGCCTTGTGCCTCGCATTTACTTATTCAAACCTTTGTAGTTAGGATCATGTAACTTCAGGACCTAAAGTACTTTGGAGTAAAGTCCATTCCAGACTACAGCATTAAAATTAATGAGTACCTTACCTACAACCTAGATATTATGTACGTATGTATGTACGTGTATGTATGTCGTATGGGGATGCATTTGTAATATTTTATATTTTAAACGTGGCATCCTTATGTGGTTAACATCTCACAAACTCGCACAGTTAAATGATTCTCTTCCAATCCAAGTTTCTGATACGAACCTTAACCTTAAAACGCCTTTCTAGCTTCCCGTGTTCCCAGTGCTACTATATTTTGTGTAGGTACTTTCAAAAGAATATTAAATAGAGCTTTTTTTCGGCAAGTGCGTACCAGCCTATAGACGTCCTCGTTAGTCAAACTAATTTAAATTACTTACTTATATGTACCTAGATATTTCAACCCACGAAGACGCGCCCCAATTTGTCAAAATCGCTGTTTCATTCGATTCGTATGAAGTTTGACAGAGTGGGGCGCGTCATCGTGCATTGAAATATCTATAACTTGGTATCGGAGGCACAGAGCAAATCTTTGCGACGCGGTAAGTCAATAGGTCAATTCTGTTGTTTAATAATTTCCCAAAAAACTGTTTACAGTTATGTGTATGCGCATTTACTCGTATCTTCGCACAAAATGTTTGTGACTCGTGATGTGTGTAAATGCCCTGTTTCTCACGCGCTGACAAAGATGCTGAATAATGGAATTAAAGCAAGATTAAACAAATTAATATTTTAGATAAACGCCGTCGTACACTGTGATCGAAGCTTACCAGGATTTTCCTCAAGAGTGAGATAAAAATATAATCTGTTATTATAAGTTTGGCACCTCTCCGCTCATCTCCCCTCGTTTGTCTTGTCGCGTTTGCTGATTGGTTACTGCCAATATGACGCCATCGTCAGGGGATACAAACTTGTGGTAACAGAATAGTTATAATTTATTTTATTCAAAGTATTGTATTGTAACATTTGTAACGATGCAAAAAGAACGAGCGGTATAAATATGGTATTTTAATAATAATAGTACAAGTTATTTTATGTGATACGAAACGATTGTTCGCGAGGACTGTGTGAAGAGTGAATAATAATGTGACTGCTTTGTTTATAGCAAAATATGACGAGATGTGTTTGATTGTGGAGTGATATGTCAGCTCATGTGCGATGTCCTAGCACATCTGAGATGCACATCACTGTCTTACGACGCACTACAGTGCGCTTGTCATTCACAGACATCTTGTCATTTGGCTACAGTAGCCTTCAAACCAAAACACAGTAATGCTTCGCAGTTACGAAAATCTGCCAGAATACTGCAGTGGGTACCTATACCCATCCGGGCAAACTCTGCAAAAAACTGTTTTTTTTTTTGCTTTTGTAAATCTAAACTTTTGTAACAGAACAAAGAATCAGAATTGGGTCAAATCTGAGTAGTTCTGCTGTAACCCGATTGGGCAGCGCCACTTGTGCGTGTTGACTGAGGTGTTGACCTGTTAAATATTCTTTTTTGAAAGGATTTCTTTAAAAAATAGATTATAACTTTGACAGGTCTCCACACACACTAGCGAAACTAGTGGGATAAATGGCAAACATAGGCCTCATTGAGGCTTGCACATTGGCAAATTATTGTCACAAAGCAATTCAGTTTGTTTCGAAATCTTTGAATAGCCACTTTGGTCAGAAGGATAATCTCTCGTGTCGGGGGTTTGCAGGAATTATCGTAATTCAATTCGGCACGTATACCAAATGTAAGCCAATTTAGCAGATTTTTAGCAGAAGGTCGAGTTATTACATTGAAGCTGATTCCAAATTAACTTAATTAGATCTTTAAATACGTTAACACTTAGTACTTATTACAAAGACGAACTGCTTTATAAAACCATATTTTTTTTAAATGAAATTATAGTTGCGCTTCGGGTACGAATATTGAGTTTCTCCATAGATAATAGATTTATAATAGGTCGTCGCTCGCGCTCCGACTTCTCCTTATTGATGACGTAAGAGTAGAGCATCCTACTTATTTAATGATTTTTTTTGCGTCTCGTTCTTTGAATGCCTCGCTACGCTCAGGATTCTATTCTTTGAACCCTATAGAATCCTTCGCTGTTACACACTTGGCCCAAGAACTTAATTTGTGATCTTGCTTAACATAATATTTAAACTATCATGTCTTCCACATTATTATTCACATTCATACCCTCGTAACGTTGTAAAAAAGGTATGAAATTACGCTGTGATTGTAGTTGGAAAAGAGGAAAGTTTGTATAGACAACTCGAAGATTTAAATCGTTAGAATCGTTAGGCGTGTTTTAGGTTTTTATGATTTGCGTGTTTTTTATATAATTTTCGTTTTAAGATAGTAATTATTACTGACCTACTTGTAAATTGTATCGTGATGTAACATTTGTTTTGTACATAGCAACTAACATTAAGGACTAACGATTTAAACCGTCGATACTGATCACTTATCATGCTTCTATGTTGATAAATAAATCTGATTGTAGTCAAATTGTGGTATTTCTTTTTATTTTACCCCTCCATCGTAATAATTAAGATATAGGAACATTGGAAAATGAGCAATGAATCCTCAGTATTCCCTAATTTCACGCGATTACAGTAGGTACCTATGGGTGGAGTTCATAGATAATACATTATATACTTGGAGTTTTTAGGAGTTTAGGTAGGTATATACCTAACGATTGCGTGAATTTAAAGAAAAAAATAAAGATTTTTCTGGATTAATATTTGTATCTATCCTCTTTTCAACCAGAAAAACTATTTATGTAGGTATACCCATTCCAAAAAACTGTCAAATTGTTTCAGTACATACTTACTTTCGTAAAGATCACAGAACACGTACCTATACCTACTCTCTAACGAGAGGTAAAGTTAAACCGTATATATTTTAATGTACTCTGTGAGTTAAACAACTAAAATTCACGGAGCTAATCTCTGCTGTGTGCCGTGTGGTCTGTGGAGCGAAGCGATGACCGATGACCATAGAGTAAAATAATACGCCGATGACAGGCGATTCGAACGTGACGTCATAATATAATACACACCTATTACGATCTATGATATACACACTCATTCAATGATTCAGCTATGTAGTACCTACTCCACAGATCACTCTATATCGTTTAAAGGAGTGCTAAAGGTGCTACACGGTGGGTTCAACTTCCAACCACCCGACCAACCTTGACTTTAATAATTAAAAAAAAATAGTACACGATCGTAGAAAAACAGTTGTTTCAACTTGTCAGCGTACCTACAACTTTCGAGTCGAATCGCTTCGCACAAACCTCATCATCTGAGGCACAAACAAACCAAATTCCTCCATACATTTACAGCCAGCGCCATCTATGGACAGCCGCTAACATGATGTGGCGTCTTACAGTTGGTCTAGTGGTGAGCATTTTAGACTGCAGCGAGGTTTCAAGTTCGATTCCCGGTTCGAACCAATAATGTCATCCTGGATTTTTCTAACAGGAAGTTCCTTGTACCAGTCTGAAGTTTGGAAATTGGCAGTGTTTCACCGCCGTGCCTCGGAGAGCAGCCGTTGGTCCTGCACCTGGTCTCTCTCGTGTCGGAGCAGTTGTCCCATCTTTTAAAATAAAATTAACTTTTTGGGTCCATTTTCTTTATTTTTCTTTCAGCAGAGACAACTCCAATACACAGACAAAAGACTATCTTAACTACTGTCTACTACAGATAATAATATAATGACAAATGTCACAGACTACACTAACACAGCCCCTCAATTTATAGAGCTTTATATCAAACCACTTTTATATAAAGATCATAAATTGTACACAACAATACAGTTATATAGATACATATGAAATATAACTTACTAACAAAATGCTTTTAACATTATAAACATACATGTATCAGTTAATAGAAAGATAGCAAGATATGAACTAGTTTACTAACAACAAATCAAATATATGGTAATAATATATTCTAAATATTAAGTACAGTTGTTTTATTTTAACACTTCAATTTTTAGTCTAATATTAAGTATAAAAATATCCTATTCCAGTGGTAGAAGCTAATAGACTTTCATAAGCTTAAATAAAAATAATTCTAACATAAAAACAAGAGTTTTCAACTTATTACTAGGAACTTAGATTAAGTTTTTGACAAAAGTAAATGTGACGATTAGCTGGCAATGCCTTAGTAAATATATCAGAAATATTTTCATCAGTAGGTACATAAGAAATAGTAACTTCACTTTTATTAATAACATCTTTTATGTAGTGATATTTAATTGAAATATGTTTAGAAGCTTTTGTGTTGACGTGGTTTTGAATTAACTTGATTGTGCTTTGATTATCTATGTAAATATGAGCAAATATAGGTTTAGGCTTTAGCAAATCAGAGAGAAGACCTTTCAGATGTATGAGTTCACTTACTGCATGTGCTCCGGCAACATATTCAGCCTCAGCTGTTGACAATGCAACGCATGTCTGTTTTCGAGAAAACCAAGTTATTAAATTATTACCTTGATATATAACACAACCACTGATGCTCTTCCGGTCTGTTTTGTCCGCTGCCCAATCAGCATCTGAAAATGCCTGAAGTTTGTGACAATTACCTGAGTTAGTATAAATCAGCCCCTGTTCCTGAGTTTGCTTGAGATACCGCAGCACTCTTTTTCCAGCCTTCCAAAGATTTATAGTTGGTTTATCAAGAAATTTACTTAAGTATGAAGTAGCAAAAGTTATATCTGGTCTCGATGTCATTGACAGATATGTGAGACTACCTATCAATTCTCTGTATGGTACGTTGATTATGTCATCATCAGTAGAAGCAGCTGTAAAGTCCTTTTCCATAGGTGTTTTTGCTCCTTTGCAATCCTCCATGCCAAATTTATTTAATATTTTCTTTATTAATTTTCCTTGTTTAATTTTAAGTGTGTTTTCTTCTCTATAAATTTCCATTCCCAAATATTCTTTTACATATCCTAAATATTTTGTATTGAACTCCCGTTTTAATTTTTCTATAATAATTTCTCCAGAACCAAGTATCAATATGTCATCCACAAAAATAAGTATCCATGTTTCTCCATTATAGTATAAACAGAAATCATATTTTGATTGTTTAAAGTCATTATCCAAGAAAAATTTATGAATCCTTTCGTTCCAACAACGTGGTGCTTCTTTAAGACCGTAAAGTGCTTTTCTTAATCTTAGAACTTTTCCTTTTTCTGATTTAATCCCTTCTGGATATTTTATATATACTTCATTGTTTAGCTCCCCATTTAAGAATGCTGTAGGTACATCTAATTGATGTAGTGGTTTATTTTGCTGCACTGATATACTTAGTAACAATCTCACTGTAGTTATTCTAGCGACTGGAGCATACACATTATATACATTTTCCTCTTGAAATCCTTTAGCTACTAATCTAGCCTTCTTTGTTCCATCTGGTTTGCATCTGAAAATCCATTTTGTATCTATAGCTTTTTGTCCTTCAGGTAATTCTGCTGTTTCCCAAGTATTTAATTTTTGAAGTGCTTTTATTTCCTTATCTATTGCCAATCTCCATTCTTCATTTTTTACAGCATCTTTGTAGCTACTGGGTTCAATTCCATGCATAATATTTAAGCAATACGCAATATTAGTCTCTATGTTATCTAATTCTTCTTCATAGTCCCTGAGATATGTCGGCTTATTCACTATTCTTCCTGATCGTGTCCTTATCTCTGGTTCTTCTGCTCCTCCTTCAGTATCTTCATAATCACTTTGACTTTCTATCTCATCATCTTGATACTTCTTCATATTTTCTTCAATTTGTACGGACTTCTTTTCTGATCGACTACTTTGCGGATTCTTCTCAACATGTTCTGTTACATTTTCTTGCAAAATATTTTCCTCATTATTATCATTATTATTTACTTTGTACTGTACTTGTGTTTCATCAAATCTCACATCTCTAGACACAAATATCTTGTTACTCTCAGGATCCCATAGCCTGTATCCATTTTGATTATATCCAACAAACCTCATTTCTTTTGCTCTTTGTAAAAGTTTATCCTGTTTTGGTAAAATATGTACCCATGCCTTGCATCCAAATACTCGCAATCTTGACAGATTTTTATTTCCGAACATTTTCTCTGCAGGTGTCTGAAAGTTGATAGCTGTTGATGGACATCTGTTAATTTGATAGACTGCACACCTTACTGCTTCTCCCCACAATGTTTTTGGCAAATCTGTCTCAATCAACAATGTTCTTGCTCTGTTATAGATTGTTCGATTCATCCTTTCTGCTACGCCATTCGACTGAGGACTGTAAGAACATGTATACTGTATCACTATACCCTTTTCTCGACAAAATGTCTGAAATTTCTCATTTTTAAATTCACCACCATTATCTGACCTTATTTTCTTGACTTTATTACCTGTCTGTGTTTCTATTCTTTTTATGTATTCAATCAGCCTATCTGTTGCCTCGTTTTTCTTTTTTAATAAATACACTTCGCAAAAATGTGTAAAGTCATCAATTATTGTTTGATAATAAATCTCACCTGTTAAAGTAGGCTCAGTTACTGGACCCGATATATCTGTATGAATTAATTCACCAACCCATTTTGAACGTGGCCTTGGTACTGAACTAAATGGTAATCTTGTTGACTTACCTTTCATGCAGGGTTCACACGGAGTCTGGCTATACGGTAGTTGAAGCAGTTTCAGCTGATTTCTATTAGCATGACCTAACCTTTGATGCCATAAGTTGCTTGAATTTAAACATATTTCAGATTTAAGTTTCATATCAATAACGTATAATCTACCTCTCAGTCTACCTATAACTTTCCTGTTTGACTTGCTTATTGTTACACAATTATTATAAAATTGAACATAATGCCCTTTTTCTAGCAATTTTGAAACAGACAAAAGATTGTGTGACAAATTTGGAACAATTAACCCTTCAATATCTACTGTTATTCTATCATCATAAATTAAAGTAAGTTTACCTTTCTTTTTACAAGTTAAGTACTGTCCATTGGCAACATAAATTTTCATTTCCTTGTCCAAGTGTACAATATTGGTCATATACTGTTCATATTTAGCCATGAGCAAATTCTCCGTGGCACCAGAATCAACGACTAGGCTTACACAATCACTTGCACTTAATAGACATGTTTCACTTGCACTGAACGCTGTAAATGACACTGGGGTCTCATCGCCCTCCTCCGTTGTCTGTGCAACCTGGCCCAACTGCCTCGATGTCCTGTCGGAGCTTACGCCTCTTCCTCTGCTGTAGTTGCTACCTCGAGTATGGTCTTGATGCCCTCTAATAAATCGACCTCTGTAACTACCTCGTACTGGTGTTGACTGTCCCATTCTGCACCGGAATGATTTGTGCCCTTTTCTTCCACATTTATAACAGGTCAGGAAGCTGTTCTGATCATTATCCGAAACTGTACTTTCCGAGCTTTTGAGTTTAAGTTCTGCATCTAACAATCTTGATTTAACAAAGTCCACTGTCAGTACTGTGTCTATAGTTTCCAGAGTTGTAATTACTGTGTCATATTCACTGGGTAAAGTAAGTAATAGGTGACATACCTTGTCACTATCCTGCAATGTTGCACCTGTTGACTCCAAACTTGTCAAAATACTGTCGAACTTAAAAAAATGGTCTTGCAGTTTTTCAGAAGATGTAGCTTTCATAGATAATAACTTCTTTCTCAAATACAATTGGTTAAACACGCTTTTCCTTTCGAAAACTTCTTCAAGTTGTTTTAACATGTCGGCTGCCGTTGAACATTTTTTAATTATTTCAATAAATTTATCCGAAATGCATTGCGCAATCAAACTCCGCGCTTTAACATCCGCTTGTAACTCTTCCGTAGTTTTAGGTATTGTTTTTATTTTAAGTCCCCGTTCTTCCAACAATAATTTCATCCTGAATTTCCATGTAGAAAAATTTCCGCCATCTTGCAGCTTGGGCAAATTACTATTCACGATTGAAGTTGTAGCTGTAGACATCTTGTGCCTTTTATTATCTTTTCACTTTTATTCCACTTTTTGTATCACTTTGACATCTCGTGTCTTTTCCTCGTTTTATATTTGCGCAGTGGAAGCGTTTTAAAATAAAATTAACTTTTTGGGTCCATTTTCTTTATTTTTCTTTCAGCAGAGACAACTCCAATACACAGACAAAAGACTATCTTAACTACTGTCTACTACAGATAATAATATAATGACAAATGTCACAGACTACACTAACACCATCGTATGAAAGATAATAGAGTGCACATGTGTTTGTACACACTTGCCATCAAGTGAGATTGGAGTCCTTGTGCATTAAAAAATATAACTTAAATGTTATTCCCAGCTGTAAGCTGTTGAAAACGGCTCCGCCCGCGTGGTTTTTACAAATCCGCTTATATTGTGTCAACCCTAAAAGATAGACAATCATGTGGTATTACGGACTTTTATTTAGAATTTTTAAAGAAGAACATATTTTCTATTATACATGATTTTTGCGTAACTTTAACAGTTACGGGCCGTTAAAGATTCTCGTGAAAACATTTCGCTTTTTGTGAAACTACCAGCAAAAAGACGAGAAATATAACCTACCTAGTACAAATAAACATAACCTATCAAAAAGAAATAAACATAACCTACTTAATACAAATAAACATAATAACAAACGAACATTACTTCATATTCCTCATCTGCATATGCAAATCAAACCGCCTGTTCGTGCGCACGCCCTTGATGACGGTTCTGTGCTCTTTTCTCTCCGCGTCTCTCTTCGCGCTGAACGAGGTTCCTCTGCTGATGGTCTGCTGAGCGACTTCCTTCCGTGATGGAAGAGTTTGCCGCTTGGGGGGAACTCTGACAGGTATGGCTTTAACGGTCTCCGTAGTTTTGACCCTCGAGTCTCTGAGTTTGGCCCTGGTCTCCATAGCGACAGGTTTGCTTTCTGCTTTGGGGAGGGAACTGAACGGGTTGACGTCCAGTTTGAGTTTGAACCCGAACTTGGTGTACCCTTCCGGCAGTATGGATTTCTTCGGCGTTTCTGTCTTTCTAGATTGCGGCTGCTCGCAAGGTTGCTCCGGTTGGGTTTCTGAAATAAATAACAGAATCTTGTGAAAGACGGATTTGTGAAAAAGCGAAGGAAAAGCTAACAATCGAATATATTATCGTGCCACTTCTTTTTGGACAGTTCTGGCTACGCTGGGCCTCTTGCTTGCCTATAATATTTCGTTAAACGTTGCGTTTAAAGTGCACTTTGGGCCCTCAACGTCTTTCGCTTCACATAGCTCGTAGAACCGACGGACGTTGAGGACCCAACGTGCTGGAATGGCGACCCAGCATGGGAAAGCGTAGTGTTAGACCTCCGACCGACTGACAAGTGTCGCAGACTGACAAGTGAATACAAGTGGCGCAGGACCCTGTGGGCTGAAAATCATTGTAAGAGGCCTTTGTCCAGTAGTGGACGTCCGTCTAGTGAAACGATGCATTCAGAACTTATCTAGAAACTGACGTAAGTATTACTTAAGTAATTTGCGGCGTACCTTTGGGGCTGACTCTGTCCAGCGCGCTGCCGGGAGCGGTGGGGGTGAGGAGCTGCCGCGCGCGCTTGGCCTTCCGCTCCTGGCACTCGTCCAGAGACTCCATTTTTGCAAACTGTCATATAAACAATAATTTTTTTAATTCAAACAAACCAATATATCTAATATATAAAATTCTCTTGCTTTTCTTTGTCACCAAACTCCTCGGAAACGGCTGGACCGATTGTTATGAAATTTTCAGGGTATGATCTTTGGGTCCGGGAGCGGGTTGTTATCTATATTTGATGTCCCTAAACGGCAAAACGAAGTTTGCCCGGTCAGCTAGTCTAATATATAAAATTCTCTCGATTTTCTTTGTAACCTAACTCCTACGAAACGTCTGGACCGATCGTCATGAAATTTTCAGGGTATATTTTCTGAGTGTGGGAGCGGGTTGTTATCATATTTGATGTCCCTAAAAGGCAAAACGAAGTTTGCCCGGTCAGCTAGTTATTTTATAATAACCAGTTTATTAGATGATAACCAGTTATAGGCGGTTAACTTCGGAAAGCTACGGGACTTCTACGCATGCATGGCATAAGAGGCGAAGCGGCTTGGAGTGACACAGAGAACTTATGCTGCGGACAGCGACGGCGCGAGGAGAATCCGTCTTTGTATCGTCCAGCCTTAGAATGGGAAGAGTGAGCACATAGGGACAAGGAGTGAGATGAAACAATTTGTAGGGCGTCAAGAAGGCGCCCCTGGAACACGCCAATAGCAAGTACGAACGGGCGCCCTCCCGCAATCCGGCCCCCATAACCGCGAGGTTGATTGGGCCATGGGTGGTGGAGGGTTGTAAACCAATATATTATGTAAACATAGCTAGACAGTGGATATGTGAAGTTTAAAGCCGACTCGTAAACTTAGTTTCAAATCGACTTGTAGTTATCACCATACACATGTGACTAGTATCACATTAACGTTTTACAAGAGCTTGTACTTTAGGCCTATGTGAAATAAAGATATTTTGAGTTTGACTTTATCACAGAGTACAACTCGCAGGTTGTTTTAAATGAGATTGTCTTACATGTTTCTGGTGCAGTGCTTTAAAGTTGGGCAGCTTGGTCCGCAGCACTCTTCGCTCCGGGTTGGTGTTGTTCGCAGCCGCGGCCGATGTTGAACCACTCTTTGAAGGGGTGTCCACAGCCTGGAGTTTACCTGAAAAGCGAGGATGATAATTATCATAAGCTGCTTTGACCACAACCATAACCACAGCCGCGAGCAATAGCTTTAAGCTGAGTTAGTCGCGGACTCTTCGCAGGCCAGTGGCATCAAGGGTCCAGTCTCCGAGCACACCAGTTGGCGTCACTACTCAGAGACTCGACGCACGCTTCTCCGATGCTGTGGACACCACGTTTAAGCCTTAACAATCTCGGAGTAGGTAGTAATTATAGCGCCATTAATGGCCGTTCGTTTGGAAAAAAATAAAGTTATTTCTATGACAGGAGTATGTATGCGAATCACATTTCCTATCGCCTATCTTTTAAAAATTTTCAAATAATCGACCTTTATGTTTTATACCTACACCACTACTGTTAACATACAGTACATTATCATGAAATACAAGTTACAACTGTAAAACACTAAGATCCTTGCCATGACATATTTTATTGTATGTTGCAAAGCAAGATGGAGGGAAATTTCCCAATTTCCAAATATCTTATCTTTTCTTTTTACCCTACTGCAATCTCACCTGATGGTAAGTGATGATACAGCTAACGATGTTATCATACTAACTTGGAAGGGGTAAGTAAACTCACCCCTAATGGTTTCTACACAGCATCGCGCCGGAACGCTAAACCGCTTGGCTAGCGAATGAAGCCTCTCACCAGACCTGAGCCAATTTAGAAATTGTAAAATTCCAAAGTGGCTTATGGTGGGAATCGAATTCGCGGCCTCCCACTCGAAAGCGAGCGGCGCTCCAATGCGCTAGGGAGGACGTCCAAAATCTTCTGTAAACTCTGTACGTACCTGAGGCGCTGGTGGTGCGAGGTCGAGAGAGTCTCGCTGCCTCCGCGCCGCGCTCCGTGAGACGCTTCCGCTTGACCCCGATTGCCTCTGCCTCGCTCTGCGTGTACGAGCGCTTGCGACCTGCGACCGCGCGCTCCGACACTGCACATAATTATTGACACACTTAACTCCACCCCACAGAAATAGGAATATACGGCAACTCCACCCCATAGGCGAGATGCAATGGCAAACTCAACAGGCAAGATTGCTCCAAGCCTCACTCCTGTAGTAAAAAAATATTTATAATTTGTTACTAAAAAATTATTTGAGATCTAAAAAACCGCAAAATTTCAGCCTAATATCATTGTCGGCCGTGTTGGACTATAAATAAGTGCTCTGACATCTTAAATGAATGCTCTCAAATTTTAGAAAAGAGTAACGAGAAAAGTGTTACTCTTTTTTAAGACTAAAGTTTGGGTAAAAGATATCAAAATAGGCTTAGAGCGAAGAATGGATGATATTCCAGTCAACTATGGTTGTTCTCTTATTCAAACAAAATGAATAAAGATGGATTTTCAATTTGAATTTTTAATTTCAGCCATCTGGCACTACCACTACACAGAGTGTAAAGGTTTATCATTAAATTCAATGTATTTGGGTTTTTAAGTAAAATACTAAAAGGATTCATAAAAAATTTACAAAGGCAAACAGTATTCATAAAATATGTGCAGCAAGTCTTACCACTTTCATCAAAAACGAAACTTTTGTCGGATCCTTTCAGATTGGACTTGATGACTCTCCCCTTCTTTGGACCAACAACTGCAGGTGTATCCACAGGACTACAGAACATCACTCGAGTTGTCCTCGGCAGGTCCACACTAGACCTTCTCGACTTCTCTATAGACCTGGTTACGTTGAACATACTATTTTTCTCTTGTTTTGGAGTACCATTATCTTTGGAAGTACTCTTTGTTATAACAAAGGGGGTCCGCCCTGGAGAAGGCAATGATTTACGTCTAGGTGGAGTTTTATTCACGTTCAATGTTGGAGATTTTTCGACAGAGTCATCTTTTGTAAATGTACCCTCTCTTTTTAACAATGTTGGTACATTTTCAAGCATTGAGTCGTCTTTTGTAAAAGTACCCTCTCTTTTTAACAATGTTGGTACATTTTCAAGCATTGAGTCATCTTTTGTAAAAGTACCCTCTCTTTTTAATGGTGTTGGTTCATTTTCATGCATTCCATAAAGTTTTACTGGTGTTTTATGGTTGTTTTCTGTGCTGGTTTGGTTATCTTTAGATGGTGTTTTCATAGGGTTAAGTTCTGTGTATGTACCTTCACGTTTTAACGGAGTTTTGCATGTTTTAAATTCAGTATAAGTTTCTTCACACTTTGGTGTGCTTGAACCCTTACTTTCTTTAAAAGTATCTTTGCCTTTTTGTGTTGTAGTCTCTTTAGTTTCCACATTATATGATCCTACACATTTAGGTGGTTTTAAACTCTTTTCTGCACTACAGCCCTCATATTCCAGTTCATCTCTTGGTGGTGGTGTTACATCTTTAGTTTTACTATCTTTTGGCTTGTAAGTTGTTTCGTCTTTAGAGCTTATATTAATCTGTGATTCGTCCATGCTGCTCTCAATCAAAACGGGAGTGGTATTTACAATGTTTTCTGCCATTGATTCATCACTTGTAATACTGATACGAGATACATCTTTACAAGTGTCAGACGTCACATCGCTTGACGCAGAATCATCTGTTCTGTCAGAGCTAATTAGAGACGACCCGCGTCTCTTGTCATTTTGCGATTTATCAAAAGTAGAGTCCTTATTAGCCATCTCAAAAGTGGTGTTAATTTTTGGTGATTTGTCAAAGGTAGTATTATTTTGGGAAATCATTTGGCTTTCAGATGGAGAGTTTTTGTCATATGTTATATTCAAATTAGCTGATACATCTTGGTCCAATGAATATTTTGAAAAGCATTGTGATTTCCTTGTTTCTTTTTCTTGCATAAAATTTTTCTCTGTAGGATTAGAGTTATCTTTTTCAGATGCAGCATTATTGTCATATGTTATGTTCAGATTCCCTGATACATCTTGGTCCATTGGTGTTGAAAAGCGTTGTGATTTCCTTGTTTCCTTTTCTTGTGTAATTTTTTTTTCTGTAGGATTAGAGTCATCTTTTTCAGGTGTAGCATTATTATCGTAAGTTACGTTCAGATTTCCTGATACATCTTGGTCCAATGCATATTTTGAAAAACGTCGCAGTTTCCTTGTTTCTTTTTCTTGCGATAAATTTTCCTCTGTAGGATTAGAGTCGTCTTTTTCAGATGTATCATTATTGTCGTAAGTTATGTTCAGATTGGCTGATACATTTTGGTCCAATGAATATTTTGAAAAATTTTTCTCTGTAGGATTAGAGTTATCTTTTTCAGATGCAGCATTATTGTCATATGTTATGTTCAGATTCCCTGATACATCTTGGTCCATTGGTGTTGAAAAGCATTGTGATTTCTGTGTTTCCTTTTCTTGCGTAAAAATTTTCTCTGTAGGATTAGAGACATCTTTTTCAGGTATAGCATTATTATCGTAAGTTATGTTTAGTTTTTCTGATACATCTTGGTCCAATTCATATTTTGAAAAACTTTGCGGTTTCCTTGTTCCTTTTTCTTGCTTTAAATTTTTCTCTGTAGTATTAGAGTCATCTTTTTCATGTCTTGCATCTAAGTTGATGTTTGAAGTATCATTAATAGGAACTAATTTCCTGATGGACTTTTGTTTCTTTTTATTTTTGCCTTTATTATGAGTTTCATTGGTTTGATCAGTTTCATTGGTTATGTTATTGGGAACTTTAGAATCAGAGATTGCATTCAAATAGATCTCTGATACATCCACTTTATCATTTAAAGTTAATTTTCGTTTCTTGTTATTACTGTTTGTGATGTTGTTTAAAGTATTGTGTGATAGTCCAGTTTTGTTTAAGCCATTTTTAGCAGTTTTTCTTTTATTACCTGAAAAATATGTTTCAATATACAGATAATTATGTTAAATTGAAATCAGGTATAGCAAAACAAGTTGAGACTCAAAAGTAAATAAAAAATATGGGTATGATATTTGAAGAAACTTTACTTTAAAGCAATTAGAGATTTAAATAATTAGGGTTCTTCATCCAAAATATTTTTTTTTGTGTATGTTATTATACTTTATGTCTCTCTTATTAACATTACTTGTTTTGGTTACATTAACATTACTTTTACTTATTAACATTACTGCCCATGGAGATTAGAGTGATCATTATGGTCTATATGCTCTTAGAGAGCAAAAACAGTCCTGCAAATGTAAATTCCAATATAGACCTAGTTACACATCTACCATCTACAGTCCATAACTGGACATAGTCCTTCTTTTTTGGAATAAAGCCAAATAAATAATGTAATTAACATACTGGTAAAATATTATATTGCCTATTACACATGAGCAGATCTTTTAGCAATCTGCAGCAAATCTTGGACGATAACCTAACTAGGGTCAACCTATGGTGGTATCTGATCTATGCCGACTGCATAGGTCAGATACCACCATCCTTTTTGGTAAGGGTTATTAAATTAGCCCCATACATTACTGGGACAATTTGTAATGGTACCCAACCAGATATCAGATTGGTGGTTGGTGATTGGTGTCGTAAACTAGCTGACCCATAATTATGGTCAACTAATTTACGAGTGAATTACTATCATCTCCCAAAGGAAGACCGATCAAATCTCTCAGATACTGTTGTGATAGGCCATCCACACCCCCAGCAGAACCAATATGGAACACAGATATACGAGACTGGCGCAGGAAGCTGGCAAGTAGGGGATGGCAGAAGGTGTATCTCTTACTGCGGCTAGTCTGGGATGAGTCCCTGGCTAACACAAATTATAATAAATGAAATTGAGGAATTTGCTAAATTAAAGTCTCTAATAGGAAGGTGACTAGCCAGCTGACTAACAACAAACATATTGCAAAGAACAGATATTTGAAAATTCAATCCCTGCAGGGAAGAACATGAAGGAAGCTACACGTGAGCGTCTACTAGTTCATCCTTATGGTAAAACTAACGTTTTTAATATTGTTTTCCCATTACCTTTAACTTCATGAGTTGTAGTATTGTCTTGTGTTGTATTATTCTCTGGACAATGTATATGTTTTTTCTCTGTGCCATTTTCATCGGAGTTTTCTCTTACACGTTTTCCACGACTTTTTCTCCCAAGTTTAATCTCTACATCACCCACGGCGTTTTCGACGAAGCCGCGAATTCCTATGAAATATTTAAGGTATTAATATCGATTTATTTACTTCACAAACCACAACAAATATTTAAATATTAATGGCACCTACGTTTTCCAGATCTCGTAGTCATTTTTACAAGACGTTAAAACTTCTTAATCTTACACTTAATTTAAATCATTTGTAGTTTGAAACAAACGATATTTTTAAGCACAGAACACATATACTCTCTTTAAGGCTTCAACCATTTCAATTTCAACCGTTGACTTTAAATCACAGATTGATGCACAGAACATTAACCTACCCTAAACCCTTGTCGGGGATTTGAATAGATTTGAATACAACGACATTTTGACCACAGACATATAACACTATAGGGATAATTTTGACCATCTAATATTTTGACTGTAAGCCATAGAGTAAAATAACATGCTGTAAGCTCAATGGTCTGTGATATGTGCAGAGCATAGAGTATAGGTACTGAATACAGCATTGACCTGTATGGACAGGTATGGACAAGCCCTGTCTACAAAATATTAGCATGACTATTTTTAATCTGTCACGTAGCGTCTAAGATGGCATCCTTATTCATCCAAGTGGCATCCCCTTGGGTAGGTACAAACATAACATAACGTGAACACTTGGTAACAAATCATGGCGCCGCCTGTCACGCAAGTCTACATGACATCTTCATAGGTTTGATATCTCTAGGTGCTAGTGGTCCGTGGTACCTACTTTGGTAAAAGTGTAATGTCAATTGTCATTTGTCAAATGACAGAGGATGTCAAACACAGACCACAAATGTCAAAACTAAACGATAAACGACCGAAATCCGAACTTCGCGTTTTCTATTTCCGCGTCGTCGAGTAATAATGATTTTCAGTTTTCACAAATAATGAAGTGTATTCACAACATGTGTTAATTTATTCAAACGAATACATACAGTAAATGAAATGTAAAACTCGTCACGCCCGCTACAGTGATTGTGAGACGTGAGTCACTGAGGAGTGTAAACAATGGAACGCCCGAGTCCGTTACTGGTCGCGGTAATTTTGTTTTACATTAGTTACGCCTCTGCGGACCGTGGCGACTATATCGGCTGTTACAAGCTCAAAGACGACGTGCTAAACACGCACACGGGACAGTCTGTGGACGTGTGTCTATCTGCTTGCGAACAAGTGTATTACAAGTATGCTCTTATTGGAAACGAGTCGACCTGCTTCTGCGGGAACGAGCCCGGCCCACCGATCGTCTCGGACTCCTGTAACACGCCGTGTCCAAAGAACGAGACGCAGAAATGTGGCGGAGACAATGTGGCCAGCGTGTACGACACGGAAGTCACCGCACCAGGCCCTCCCATGTCCCTAGAAGTGTTAAACATAACTGAAACAACCGTCAGACTGCGCTGGACGCCGCCGCAAGCGTTCACCCGCATCACCGGGTATGTCATTAAAGCTGCTGTCTTAGAAACATATGCTATTGCCACCTTACTGCCAGTCACTTGGGCTGTGTCCAACACCTCTCTACAGTCTGAACTGCCAAACCTACACCCTGGGTCGAAATACAATATAACAGTAGCCGCAACTAACTATAAAGAGGAGGGAGTCAGTGTTGCCACTACCGCCGAAACACTCATCGGCACCCCTGAACCTGCTCCACCAGATGTAGAATTTAAAGAGAGGCACGGTGATGAGATGCTAGTACGAATTCCGGAAGCTCAAAATATAAACGGCCCCGTATCCATGTACAGAGTGGTGGTGTCCATAGAGCTTTACCAACAAGGTATAATCATAGAAAATCTTGGTAACCACTCCTATGCTGAAGAGCAAGGATTACCTTACTACATTGCTGCAGAATTGGACCCGGAGGATATTAAAAATGACTTTATTATAGGAAACAGAAGGACATACAATGGGTACTATAATGCCCCGCTTCCTCTTACCAATGATATAGAGGTATCGCTTGGAATTGTCAGTGAAAAGAACCATGTGAGAAAAGTGAGGTATGCAGAGTCAACCAAGAAAATAATTTTGAATATCAATGAAGTGGAAGAGTATTCGCCTTTGGTGGTAGCTCTGGGGGCGGGCATAGCGATAGGTGTGGTGCTGCTCCTTATAGGCATTGGCCTGCTTATAATCTTGCGTAAGAGAATTCACATGGTGCGACTGCAACGAGGCTCCCAATCCATGCCTCTGAGCCTCAGTGAGCCATGTATGGAAATCGAAAACTCTGGATTCCTCCAAGATGAAGATGAGAGAGTGGACTATTACAGCAATTTGAAACGCAAACTTTGGAATATCCCCCGGGACCTATTAGATATAGACATTTCCTGTGTAGTAGGTGTGGGTAGTTATGGAAAATTCACTAGAGGCAAAGTGCAGCAGCACGGCGCCCACACTCCCGGCTTAGTCCAGGTTATATTGGACAGGGAACTCGAGAAACCTGACAAGAAACTGATGCTTCAAGAGCTGGACCTCCTTATTAAATCAAATGAGCATGAAAACTTGATTGCTTTTATAGGCATTTGCGAAACCAGCACAACACTGTTTGTAGTTCTACAAGACATTAAAATGACACTCAAAGAATTACTATTGCAGAGTAGACATAGAGATCTGCAGAATAATAAATTTTGCCTTTTGAGTGAAAGTAAAGCTGTGCAGATATTATTGGACATAGCGTCTGGTATGGAGTACTTACATAGCAAAAAAATTTGCCACAAAAGATTGAGTTGCAGAAATATAATCATTGCTGATAATGGTGTTGCTAAAGTGGCTGGATTTGGTCTTTCTCACATCCGCCCTCTACATGAGACTCCAGATTATATCAGATGGACTTCACACGAGATGTTGCGCCAGACTAGATACAACCCCAAAGCTGATGTGTGGTCATATGGAGTGCTTGTATGGGAGGCTTTGACGATAGGAGCTACTCCATACCCACATACAGTAAACAAGGATGTAGCAGCAAGAGTTTTAAGAGGGATGAGGCCATCCCAACCGTCTTATGTGGGTGATGGACTCTTCCAGTTGTGCTTACAGTGTTGGCAAGTAGATCCTGATGAAAGACCCTCATTCTCATCTTTGCTGAATGAGTTGACTCACTTTGCAGAGGGTCCAGGAACCACCTGTCTAAGTTTCACTCACTATAATGGCTTTAACTATGAACCACATGTGCCACAGTATGAAATAGTTTCATAATGACTTCTTTTATGTTCATTTTTATTATTAAAGTATTTTATGTTAAGACAAAGACGCACTTTTGAAAAAAAATTAACATTTTTACAACACTTCCACTGCCAAGGAAGGGTTATTAGTTAAGTTAAGGGAAGTCCAGTCACAGGATTTTTTTATTTAACATTGCTCCTGTGATTGCTATGTTTTTATCAACATCTTAAACTATTTAGATTATTTACAAGAGTAATTCTCAACTAACAATAACACATTTCCTTAATTTTGTCTTCTAGAAAAAAATACCGGTAGCTTGAGTTGGCTAAAGACTATGTAAAATATAACTACATGTATCTTTAACTTCACTATATAATGTACAGGCAAATATTAATCCAAAGATTGCTTTTGATATATGCTTTAATGTTTTTTTAGTATTTATACTCATTAATTATTTTTATGTATATTTACATGTATTTATGTTTATTTTGGTTAAAAATAAGTAATTTTAATTTAAATGAAACCCCTAATGTAAAGTTAAATCAAAAGCAATAATACGTTACCTTGTAAAATTTAGATTACAACAGTTCGCGCAAAACTTTATAAACTCCGAGCCGGAGGAGAGTGCCTGCACACTTTGCAATGGGCAGTAAGCACACTAGGTGTCTGTAGTTCGGTACAGGGCGTCGAGAGGGCACGCGCAACCGGTTTCTAAGTTTATAAAGTTTTACATGAACTGTAGCAAAAGTACGATGGAGACTACATCAAAGCCTTATATCAAAGCTATCTAGATTAGCACATATGCTACTTTTTATCCAGGAAAAATCCATGGTTCCCGTGGGGGTAGAATATAAATCAATTCTGTGAGTTTAAAAATCTCATACACTGCATTTTTGCTGTAGTCTCCGTAGAATTCTCTTACCCCTAACTGTAGATTTTAATAACAAACTTTAGAATAAGTATAGAACTTCCAAAACTAGCATATCTTTTTTTATATTGTATTGTAAGATACTTTTTGAAAGAATCTGCATGCAGTATTGCTTGTGTCAGTATTGACTTGCTACTTATTTTAGACATTATTATACTCTTGAGTAATTTTGTGTAAAATCACTATTATCAGTAGTCAATTTTATCATTGTAAAGAAGTGTAGCTGGTGTAATGCTTTTTTACAATATTAGTGAGCCTTTTGAACTTAGCTAATCTATAAAGTGCTGAGTTTTATCCGCGTCTTCTCCGTAGAATCTGCTTTCAGAGTCAGTGGATAAGCATTCTTTTGGCGGTGGAGATACTTACAATGTACTTGGCTTTAGAAGCTTTGTCGATGACTTCCTCCCACTTCATACCTACTACCGTACCGTACGCGCTCGTCCGTTATCAGACGAATGCGGGCCGCGGTAGTATGAAGTAGGATGGGAAATTATCAGCAAAACTTCTGCGACAAGTTATAAGATATGCAGTCACATACTTTGTGATCATTGAAATAGTTTTCTGCGGTATTTATAATCAGTCCTCGTAAGCTAGGTGGACTAGCGCCAATTTTCTCGAACGTAACTTTTTGTACCCACTTTGAATATTAAAATGAAACAAGGCATTATCCATGGCCACATAATTTGTTAGGTAAATAGAAGCTCATTGTTAAAAATAGGTCCTAACTCCTAGCTAGAGAAAGACAGGTACTTACTATTAATTTATTTACTGCATGCTTATTTATTTTTGTAGAGTCGAATCAGCTTTGAGAAAAAGTATTTTATTGTAATTGGTTGTGTAATATTATGTTGTGTCCTATGTATCTGTGCCTAATTAGTTAAGGTCTAAAAGCACAAAAAGAATGTAGGCACAAAAGGAATGTATTGCAGACTTTCTCAAGAATATGATGATTTTATATTCAGAGACGAAATTATAAAGCTTTAAGTAGAAAGTTTTAATTGTCATTCAGGTAGCAAGTAGAATTGAAAGTATGCACACATCCTATATACCTAGTTGATATTATTTTGAATCTCATAAAATAACATTCCGTAACTTAGTAATTACTTAATTGATTTTGTTAATTTATTGAATTTGTATATTTTATACACCTAAATGTTTGTAATCCGTCCATTATGTATATTTTTATACAGAACTTTGAAATAATTAGGAATTCCATGACTTGGTAGAAATATAAACATAATGAAGATCGAGTGTTTTATTGAAGTAATAGAAACTCAAGGTAGAATATAATAAAACAAAGATATTAATTATTTTGCATTTATTTAATGTTAATATAATTATTATAGACAATGTTCAAGGTACCCTTTAATTGGTTTTCGAGCTTTAACACTAAGACATTGTAACCTTCATATTGACCTCTTATCATTACGATATATTGCAAAATAACAGTAAACTAGAAAACCATCTGACGATACAACTAAACAAATAAACTTTGACTAAAATATAGCGAAATTTTAACTTCAAAACATAGCATTTTAACTTATACAATTATATCTCTCGCACATAACGCTGCAGACCCGTTTACGGTAAACCGAGTTAACAAAAAATAATTAATAATAAAATATTATAGTTCCTCATTGAACCTGTACAGCAACAAATGTATCAACATATCATATAGACGGCGGGCCGCGGCGCAGAGGGCGCGGCCGCCTACATACTTACAATACGCAACAAGGTACAATTCAATACAATTAGTTTAACAATCGACCCCGACACTGTAAAGCGCGGCCCGCGCTCGCCCCTATGACCAAACGATAAACAGTACAAATACTCCCTACCAGGGACGCGTTCGATGATGTCGGTATGCGCGAGTTGATTCCTCAGTCTTAATAAATTGATGACAATGAGCAAGGAGAAACGCAAATGAAACGAATGTCGTGCATTATATACAGATACGAGCCGAGCCGGGCCGCTGTCGGGGCGACATGCGCACAGCCATGTTCCTCCGCCGAGCGTCTGCACTGTACCGTCACCCGTACCCCCCTACCCCTACCCCATACCCCCTACCCTACCCTACCTACGCTACCCTAGCTAGGCGGCGCGGGCCGCGTCAACAAGTCAACAACATTTAGCTATTACAGTAGAGGACGCGGGTCACGTGTGAAGAATGATAACTAGCTACCTTAGCCTACGACACCGAACCTTACTTACAGCGGTGACCGACACGCCGTGTCGCCGCGCGCGTGCAGCGGGCGGAGGCGGGCGGAGACACGGCGCCAGTATCACAGAAACAGTACTACCGTCCTCGACTCCTCGGCGCTACGCCGACTCGCGACGCGGGGACGACGCGACTATTTATTATCTCTCCCCCCGATTACGTTTAACTTAGATAATGTTACCGCACTAAGAATTTTTGTTATCCACGACGATATACTCTCAAATAGTGTAACAACTTCAGTATAACAACGTTAACATTTTTGTCCAGTTTATTTTTTATTAAAATTATCTATTTTATAATACATACCCGATGTATCTATCGTTTACTTTTCAATATGAATTAATTTTAACTAACTAGTTTTCAGTTGTTAACCATTCGAAATGTTCTTTACATTGTCCCTACGCGCGAACGACTCGGTTGAGAAATCGCATACATTTTTTAATTATTATTTTTTGTTATTACATTAATTTGTTTAGTAGTTTAAAGAGAGTACAATAACACGACTAGAGATCTATTATAATTTAACAATCTTAAAATTGTGTAAAACATTCGATAATTTACAATACGATTTGAGAAGAAGTATGGGGGAAACTTTAGATGGAATGTCTTGAATAGATAGCTCGTATTCTGCGCGCCGAACCTAAAAGAACACACCGGTCAAGATGCCCCAGTCAACACACCGGTCGCTGCGACTAGCTTCGACGCGCAGGCTACGAATGGAAACATTGTAAAGAACAAATCAAACAACAATGAAAGAAGATGACAGTAGAAGAGCGATGAATGCAAATGTGTGTACATATTACTCGTAGATGTGTTCGTATAATAATATAAGTAGAAGTTGATAGTTGTATCCGAGAGAACCCCGGAACCGACCGCGGTGGAGTCCGGTCGCTCAGCGTGACGATCACTGCGACCGGTCGCAATCATTGTGGTCGGTCGCAATGCCCGACACGGGCTCGGCAATAACTCTAGTGCAATATCGAAGAGAGCTACGTGACATGAAAAGTTTTCAAACTATTTATTTTATTAATTAAGTAAAATCCGTAACGAATGTGCTCACAACCTACCCCGCTGATGCGACTCCGGACACAATACGCGAACATGCACCCAACTGCTGAGTAAAGAAATAATAAGTAAAAATCTTCTAAGATTCCCAGGCTTCTCTAAGTTTGAGTAAAATCAAAACGTGTGAAAAAAACTGACATATTTAATACATTAAGCCCTTAGCACCTAAGTTTACAAGTAAACACACATAAAATTGGACTACCTAGTCGCTAGTCTGGTACTTTTTAAGGACGGCCGAACATCGTTATGTAATATTTCCGTACAGAATCAGAACACTGCTTAGGTGTGATGTTGTTTATTTGAAAACTTTGATAACTCATTGTTATTAAATATCAGATTTTTTTCACATGCAACATACATCAATTAATGATATTTCAACGATAGTTTGATTAACGCAATTAGGGTGCACGGCTGCAATTGTTTCACATTTTGTTTCCGAATATAATTGACGTATTGTCTTACACGTATTGACTAATCGAGATTTTTTTTCAATAAAATTGAGCTTGTAAAATCGACTTCACAGGCAATGCGCGTCGGAAGGTTTAGAGCCCCGCAAGCCAAATTACTTTAATGGTCGATAGTTTAATAGGCCTAGTGGAAAAATTTTATAGACTTCCCGGTTCCCAATCAAAGTTTGCCAACTAAAATTAGGCAGCTGTTAGCATTCTAGTGAGTAGGCGAACTCGACGAATATAACCTTGAGTTTTTAATTGGCTGATTGTCTAATCAGTGGAACTTATGTACAGCCAGTGAATATGCTGTGTGACCTACCATCCAACTTTAAAATCGATTAAGATAACCACAAACATAAAATGTTGGCTCGCACTCTTCACTTCCATTAAAACAACAGTATCAGCTAGAGTGTCCTAACCTCCGACAATAACAACAATTAACTGTGATGTTTGGGATTTACACATTTTTTTACCCGAATAGACTATCGACCGAGCATGTAGCATGCATGCATGCACGCATAGCATGAGCATTCGTATTTGGTTTGCGGGGACTCTTGCCATCCATCCTATAAGTCATCACGCTCGCGACTCATTTAACACTTTTCCAGACTGACGTAGCTAGGGAGTGTATAAATATAATTGACATTTTATATAGTTCATGTAAATAAATGCTATTAAACTGACGACAACAACTTTCTGTTAGTAATATTATACTTCTTGTCTACTCCCTTTATTCAGTGTTCTTAATCGAAGCACATGACATTAAGATATTTACGTCGTATGTTGATAACACCTCTTCCATTCTTACTTCATTATATGAGTGACAAATTTTTGGAGTGAAAATATTCAATCAATAAGATAGAAATTGGGGTTGTGTCATCACCCGTTACTTGAAATCCTAGCTGCGTCCTTGGATATACATACTACACGTTTCGTTTGCTGCCAAATGCCAATTCCGCGTCGCGAACATGGCAACCCTTAGTTTAATTGACTCTAGACGATATCTGTAATATCTGTAACTACCCCGAATATACAATATAAGATGAGAAAGTCGAAAAACACCAGAGAGTTCGAACAGCGTACCTAATTATACGTTTTAAAGATTGAATATATACTATATCTAGCTACTTCAATGAAACTACGATGCAATGGTACCTACATAACACACGTATAATACACCAGTAACAATTAGAGTTGCCACGAATAGTGATTTAGCCGAATACCGAATACCGAATATTCGGCAACGCTATCGGCCGAAGCGCCGAATATTCGGCCGCCGAACATTCGGCACTAAGTACATGCTTGCCGATGATGATGAATCTAGTAGTACTGATGAAGATTCTTCTCCACTTCGTAAGAAAAGAAACTTGAATGAAAATGATAAGACATTTGAAATACACGACAGTTACTGGAACTGCTTTGAGGACGTCGCTACTGATAATATGCGAAATAGTAGGTAATAATGAGGAGAACATGGAGAAGAATACTGTGGCAAATGAGATAGATTTTTATTTGAAAAATACTCGCCTAGATAGGAAAGCTGATCCTTACAAGTGGTGGTCAGCAAATGAAAAGCAATACCCAAACCTTTAAAATTTGTTAAAGTTTATTTTTCTTCTCCCGGGAGTAGCGTGTATAGTGAGAGGTTGTTTTCTGAAGCTGGTATCATTTACGATGAAAAGCGTAATCGTTTGCTACCATCAAATGCTGAAAAGCTTGTTTTTATCCATCACAACTTACCGCTGATTAAAATATTTTAATTTGGTAATAAATAAAAATCTTGAGTAGTAAGATGTGTCTTTTTTTGTCCACGATTTGGTATTCGGTATTCGGCCGAATAATAAGTACTATTCGGCCGAATACCGAATACCAGAAAAAGTGGCCGAATAGGCCGAATACCGAATAGTAGCCGAATATTCGTGGCATCTCTAGTAACAATACCACAACATTATATCGAGATGTCGTTGGACAGTTGGTAAACTTACAACAATTTTATTTATTCATTAATATTAATAATAATTATAATATGTAATAATAATAAATTTTAACATTATTTATATCTTGTATTCACGGAAGTACGAGGTCATGGCGTCGCGAACGTGTCTAGCGGTTGTAAGCTGAGAATCGTCACAATTACTTATCTAATAACGCTACGAATTATTTCTTTTAAGCCGATCCATATAAGTATATATATTGTAACAGTTACTATTCGTTTGTACTTCATTCCCGGTAAGTAAACAATGCCACACGTACTCGTCTAAAGCTTCCCATCTGCGACCGTAACTGTGCCGATACGTTTCAAAATTCAAAACCTACTTAAATATTTCCACTAATTGTATCGAGCCGTTACGCGTCAAGTCAGAGTCGAAATACGATTAGAACCCGGCCTAAAAAGCCTGAGGGATTCGAACAACCATCGCCGTAAGATTATATATAACGAAGCTTTAAGCAACCGGATGCTGCAAAGTAATCTTGAAACCCCGATGGCGCCCAACGCGGGGTTTGCAAACTCTCACCGCCGCGATTAGGGAGTGGTTAAAGTCACCATTCTACGTCTATCTAGGAGATGGCACTTCTGAGGTAAGCGAACAACTAAATCTATCAACATCAACCGTGGCCTGGCACTACGCTAATTGCAAATGACCCAAGTACCTTGAAAAAGTCGAACGAAACAATCACAGCTTATTTATTATAACGTTTATTTATTCCCTACGGAGAATGACGCGGAGCGGACGTCCCGACTACACCGTGCCGCTCAAAATAAACTATCCATTTAATTATAATTTAATTAGATCGTAACTGTAAATAAGAATATTCAATATTGTCATCTCGAATAATACATAGAAATCTGTTTTAAAACCTTTAAAATATATAACTCTCTACTTATTATGGACATGAATCTTTTTTTTTATTATTTATTATTATTAAAATTGTACTTATACTTTAAGACAAATTTAGACCGACGACAAATGAACGATGAAACGACCCTACGTGACGTTTTACGACAACGAATAATTACTAACGTATAAAATAAAAAAATAAAGATCTTTATCGCGAGAGAACAGGAATGAACGGTTTCTCCGCGAAGATTCCAGACGCGAATGTCAATATTAAAATATAACAAAATAATAATCATTAATTAATTAATCAAAAATAATAAAATTTGTCTTACATTGCACGTTACATTACAAAAAAATTTCATATGTCAAAACATAAAATACCAACTTTGGTTGTTATAATATTAAAGTGATTGTATTTGCTCCTTAGCCACGGGACGCGGCGCCGGCGCAAATACACCGGTACAACAGTAAAGCGACAATAAATCTAAATATCGAATATAAATTCAAATTTAACACTAACTACGTCAATTAACAAAATAATAACTTATCAATGGTAACATTTACAATGAAATCAACTTCGTAAATAAAAATTATACACTCGGTGAACGTCGTTATACATATATATATATATATAAAAAAATAATGTGTATGGAATAGGAATATCCGTGATAGGAGTTATCACAATCGTATATAACCGTCGCGCCCGTCTGCCAAGCAGCGCGGGGCGCGTACAACAAATTAAACGTACAGCAATAATATAGTAAAACGTTCAACACTAATATGCGTAGGTACAGTACAGTACACGCGTAAAATTATTATGCTATGCTATACATAGATGTATATCGTATTAGTATAGGAGCTAGCAACGTTTCCGAGAAAGAATTTTAGGTGAGCTGATTTTGTGATATGTCGTCTTTCTTGCACTTTCGGTTAGAGTCTGGGCCATCTGGCTGGCGGTAGCCGTTGCGTTCATTACTGCGCATCCTATGTGCAGCTTACGCCTCCACAATGTTTATACCAATGTTGTCGGGGCTACTAATTAAATTATTATAGGCGCACTTGTGTCATTCATGACGCGAACGCAACAGCTACCGGCAGCCAGATGGCCCAAACTCTAACCGAAAGTGCAAGAAGGCCGACATATCACGAAATCAGCTCACCTAAAATTCTTACTTTTCAAACGTTGCTAGCTCCCGTACCATATGTAGTTTCATTAACCTTGTAAACAGAGGCGTCGCTGGTGTGCGGTGCGGCGTGACTAGAGCGACGGGCGCGCGGGGCGGCTACTGCATGAGGCCCTGCATGGCGTTGTGGCGCGTGCGCTTGAGCTCCTCCTCCTGGATCTTCTGCTCGATGAGGTAGTGCGCGTTGCTGATGGCGGTCTGCGAGCCGCTGATGGTGACGATGCGGTTGCGCGTGCCGGGCGCGAACGTGCCCTTCTTCGAGATCTGGATGTTCGCGCCCGACATCTGCTGGATCTCCACGAGGCTGCGGCCGCCGGGGCCTGCGCACACACACACACACTCATAAGGGATGCTTGTTTTTTGTCTGAATCTATCTAAAAATTCACCACTCAATTTTTAATCAAGAAAAAAAAACATGACTGTCATGGGACGGTGGAATACTCGTTAGAAACAAAGTTTGGAATAACACCAAAACAAAACTCCATTTTATATTTTCATAAAATGGAGATAGATGGCGCTGTTCTATTAACTCGCGCTAACATGTTGCGTACCATATCTATATATATAAAAGAATGAGGTATTTTGGTTGTTCCACGGATTCCGCCAAAACTATAGGTCGTAGAGATCTGAAATTTGGTACTTAGGTAGATATTAGGTCATGAATTCGTACTAAGACGGGGATTCCAGAAATTCCATGTTTAAGGGGTAAAAATCATACATTTAAGGGTATTTCCCATACAAAAGTAAAATTTTTTCATTGTTCCAGGAATTCCCGAAAAACTAAAAGTCGTAGAGATCTTAAATTTGGTACATAGGAAGATATTAGGTCATGAATTCGTACTAAGACGGGGATTCCAGAAATTCCATGTTTAAGGGGTAGAAATAGTACATTAAAGGGATTTCTCCATACAAAATTGTAATTTTTTCGTTGTTCCAGGCATTCCAGAAAAACTAAAAGTCGTAGAGATCTGAAATTTGGTATCTAGGTAGATATTAGGTCATGAATTCGTACTAAGACGGGGATTCCAGAAATTCCATGTTTAAGGGGTAAAAATCATACATTTAAGGGTATTTCCCATACAAAAGTAAAATTTTTTCGTTGTTCCAGGAATTCCCGAAAAACTAAAAGTCGTAGAGATCTCAAATTTGGTACCTAGGAAGATATTAGGTCATGAATTCGTACTAAGACGGGGATTCCAGAAATTCCATGTTTAAGGGGTAGAAATAGTACATTAAAGGGATTTCTCCATACAAAATTGTAATTTTTTTTGTTGTTCCAGGAATTCCCGAAAAACTACAAGTCGTAGAGATCTGAAATTTGGTACCTACATTGACATTAGGTCATGAATTCGTACTAAGACGGGGATTCCAGAAATTCAAATTGGAAGGGATAAAAATCCTACTTTTAAGGGATTTTCCCATACAAAAGTGTAATATTTGCGTTGTTCCAGGGATTCCAGCGAAATTAAAAGTCGTAGAGATCTGAAATTTGGTACCTAGGTTGGTATTAGGTATATCATGAATTCGTATTCAGAAAGGGATTTTCGAGATTCAAATTTTGAGGAGGAAAAATTTTGAATTTTTTGGCCGCCATTTTGAACTTTTTTGTTACTGGGCCGATTGCTTTAAAAATCGATATTTGACTATGGCAGCAAGCATAGAGACGGAATTTGTGGTCAAAATTTAAAAAATAGGCCGCCATTTTGAACTTTTTTGTTACTGGGCCGATTGCTGTGAAAATCGATATTTGACTATGGCAGCAAGCATAGAGAAGGAATTTGTGGTCAATATTTAAAAAAGTGGCCGCCATTTTGAGCTTTTTAGTTACTGGGCCGATTGCTTTGAAAATCAATATTTGACTATGGCAGCAAGCATAGAGAAGGAATTTGTGGTCAAAATTTAAAAAAATGGCCGCCATTTTGAACTTTTTTGTTACTGGGCCGATTGCTTTGAAAATCGATATTTGACTATGGCAGCAAGCATAGAGAAGGAATTTGTGGTCAAAATTTAAAAAGTGGCCGCCATTTTGAACTTTTTTGTTACTGGGCCGATTGCTTTGAAAATCGATATTTTACAGTGGCAGCAAGCATAGAGAAGGAATTTATGGCCAAAATTTAAAAAAGTGGCCGCCATTTTGAACTTTTTTGTTACTGGGCCGATTGCTTTGAAAATCGATATTTGACTATGGCAGCAAGCATAAAGAAGGAATTTGTGGTCAAAATTTAAAAAAGTGGCCGCCATTTTGAACTTTTTTGTTACCGGGCCGATTGCTTTGAAAATCGATATTTGGCTAAGGCAGCAAGCATAGAGAAGGAATTTGTGGTCAAAATTTAAAAAAAGTGGCCACCATTTTGAACTTTTTTGTTACTGGGCCGATTGCTTTGAAAATCGATATTTGACTATGGCAGCAAGCATAGAGAAGGAATTTGTGGTCAAAATTTAAAAAATGTGTCCGCCATTTTGAAATTTTTTGTTACTGGGTCGATTGCTTTGAAAATCGACATCTGATTATTTCATCAAGCATCGAGAAGGAATTTGTAGTCAAAATTTAAAAAATTGGCCGCAATTTTGAACTTTTTTGTTACTGGGCCGATTGCTTTGAAAATCGATATTTGACAATGGCAGCAAGCATAGAGAAAGAATTTGTAGTCAACATTTTAAAAAGTAGCCGCCATTTTGAACTTTTTTGTTACTGGGCCGATTGTTTTCAAAATTGATATCTGATTATCGCAGCGAGCATAGAAAAGGAATTTTTGGTAAAAATTTAAAAGAATTGGCCACAATTTTGTACTTATATGTCTTACCATGGTAGCAAGCAACCACGGCCGGATGGACGAACGGACGGTGGAGTCTTAGTAAGAGCTTTTACCCTTTGGGTACGGAACCCTAAAAATGGCCACCATATTTAACTTTTTTGTGACGATCGAATTTTTCAAAATCAATATGTGACTATTACCAGGAAGCAAGAGAAAATTTTGTGGGCAAAATGGTGTGTAATGCAAGAATTTTGGAAATTAAACCACCATAGTAAAGCATAACTCAGAAGTTAACGTGAGCGAAGCCGCGGGCGTTTGCTAGTCTAATATAAGTACGTGTTGAATGCGTGCCCATTCTGTTGACTAGTCAGAGAAACTCTCATTCTACATTTTCAAAGATTTTTCTTCGTGACGGGATTTTCTTTCACCTAGCCTCCTACGGAATACTTTCCAAAAAAGAAATTTTGTTTCGAAAATAATAATAAAAGTCTTCACTCATTCACTGACTCATTGTCGCCAACTGCGATCTGATATCTAGGATCGAGCTGATCCTAGATAGCTCAAATTTTGCACAGAGGTTCCCCTCAAATCAAAATGTCTATGGAAGTGCAGGTAGATAACGTAGAGACAGTCGCAAGTACAAGAGTGAGCGTGTTCGTACCGAGTATGGCCCCGACGATGACCTCTGCGATCTCCACGTTCTTGGAGTCCTTGGCGCCCGCGTCGGCCGGCGTGGGGCTCTTGGACAGCGGCAGCAGGCTGGCGGACGGGAAGGCGGGCACGCCGCCCACGCCGCCGCCGGACAGCGAGATGGGCGCCACGGCTGGGGGGCGAAGCGCCTCGAATGCAACCTCCGCGAAACGCTCTAAGCCGCACGCCCCGCCGCGCGCGCCGCCTGCGGAGCGTTGCGTCCAGTCACCTCTACCGCGGGCCTCGGCCGGTGCGCGCGCGCCTCTACCGCCGCGCCGCGAGCTTACATTAGAACGTTTCGCGCTGTTGCGGACACAATACGTTAGCGGCGGCACTCGCCCGCCCGCACAGCGCCCCTCCACCCCCCCTCTGTGCCAATCCGCGCCGCGACCACGGATATGCTAATGCACGCAGCTCCGCACTTTGTAGCGTGTCAACTCAAACTGGGCCGCTGAATGCTGCTCTTTGATGACTGCAGTGCTATGCACGGACACGGCTTCCCTTTCGCCGTCTTCGAATACCGGTATTCGAATTCTGCATTGGGATTCATAAATTTAAATATTTATAGGTGCATGTTAGAGCCATGGTGTCGATTGGCAAATATGCACACATTTTAATGAACGTGAAATTTTTAATGAACCTACTTTCGTATAAAAATAACAAAACAATGATTTATCATAAAACAAACAGCGGCCCAATTTAATTTTGAATTTAGAGGTGTCAATTGTTATAATATTTCCGGTTCATTGTTGTCGTTCGCGTCCCGAAAACCTCGAAATCGGAAAATTATCTTAACAGTGCTATCTAGGAAATGCAAACACAAACTAATGAGATCAAGATCTAACTAAGTTTTTAAATAATGTAATGGAGAAAGCTTTTAATCTAAAGTATAAAAAATAACTACGAAATGGGAGTATCTGTTGGGTTAATCTAAGATATTTTGAATATAAATTATAAAAATTCGTTTCGGGTTATTCTAAAACACATTAATGTCTAAAGTTGTAAGCCAATCAGGTAAGAGTAGACGCAACATAAGGCAACTAAAACGTACACCAGCATACCGACGTAACGAGTCAAGTTATCGTGAGTTTCGTGAAAAATTTAGAGTCTCTCTATCTGTATGAAAAGATATCGGCAGCGCTGTGGTGCGGTCGAAGAAACAAATGTCAATGTTTGCTTGAAATGAACAACTCTATTCTCTTTTGATACTCTACACTCTACTGTAATATGAAAATTTTTATGAGAAAACTTTTAATACTCTAATGAAGTTTTATGACAAAAAAATAAGTGCGGAATCAATAATATATGACATCTTATTCATTTCAATGTACGTAATTACAGTTAATAATGAAAGAATTACACAAAAGAAAATTAAGTTGTTCTTTTCATATGAGAAATAAGTGAGCAGTAGACTTGTGCATTAAACAATTTACAAAATATCTAGACCAAATATTTTCTATAGTGAACTAAGAGTTTCTGTTTTCAGATTTTTAACATGGTAAAAGGCAATGATCATGATTATATGGAAATCTACGCTAGTACCGGACTGAATAAAATCAAAACTTTATTTTTTATATTCCCCCTTCCCCCCGGACCTCGATCACGAGCAGACGTGTACAAAACGATTAAAAGTTTTTATTTAAAATTATTTAAGATTAAAAAGTGCAAATAAATCACACGCATAAAATAGGAGTGCATAAGTGCAAAACAGGTCGACGCGTGGACATTGCAGGTACGCCGCTAACTATTACCTACTTATGCTGCCCTGGTACCGCCGCGCGCGCAAAGCGGCGAGTTACGTGCGTTGATTACTCATACAATACCTAAACACTCATAAACGGGTGGTATCGAGTGCGCTGCGCGACGACCATGCCGCTCAACCGTTCGCCGCCAAATAAAAATTATGATTCCGAACCTAATCTCGCAAGCTGTAAGGAGCGCGACAGGGACGATATGATGTCTCTTCTAGTGGAACGTCCCAAGCGAAAAAGAGACGAAATGATGACGACCCACGAAGATGACTTATGTACGTTTATGGAAGAAATGAAAAGGCTATTATCAAATGCAAATAATAAACAAGACCTAAAGTTCAAAGAATTGCAAAAAAGTCTTCAAAAAATTGAACGACAGAATGAGGAACTCAGTCGGGCGATGGAATTTATGTCGGCCAAGTATGATGAAATGAAAAATAAGTTAGAAAGCATGGAGGCCGAAAGAAAATCTAACCAATGCTACATAAAGGAACTCGAAAACAGAGTAGAGAAGCTAGAAAAAAACACGCGGGCAGCCAGCATCGAAGTGAGAAATGTGCCGGTTAACCCGAACGAGACGAAAGAAGACTTGGTCAATTTAATTAAAAACGTCGGAAGTTTAGTTAATTTGCCGGTAGATGCCACGACAGTCAAAGATATATTCCGCTCAAACACAAAAGGCGGCACTAAGCCGATAATAGCCGAATTCACCACTGTAATTAATAAGGAAAAATTCTTATCATCTGTGAAAAAATACAGAAAAGATAATAAAACATTAACAACGAGAAAACTTACAGGTAGTGGCCCAGAGCCAGAGTGGTAAATAGCTTTAATATTATTACATTCAACGTTCGGAGTGCTAACAAAAATCTTGATACCTTCTTACTTTACATTGCTAATCTAAAGATTCACCCCGACTTTATTGTCCTAACCGAATGCTGGTGTAACGATAGTTCAATACCGCCACAAATTGATGGATACAACATGCACTTCACAAAGCGGAGTTTTAATCAAAATGATGGAGTTATTATGTATATAAAAAATGATATTGTAGCAAACGTATACGAAGTTAATATAACGGAAGCAAACTGCATGGCAGCCAGGGTTGGAAACTTGACCGTAATCGGAATATACAGACCTTACTGCTTTAAAGATGTAACCCCCTTCCTTAATTCTTTGGACACTATTATAACGACAACGCGAAATAGGAATATAATTATAACTGGAGACATAAACATAGACACGTTAAACACGAGTAACAAATATACGCTTGATTACTTAGACATTATTGGAACGCACGGACTCTCACCAGCAATCAATCTACCAACACACGACAAAACATGTCTTGATCACTTTATGTGTAAACTGGTAGGAAAACCGAAGAGTTACATTTTTATAACAGATATCACTGACCACTATCCAATATTATTATCTGTTCCTGGTGGTCCTGTCTCAAGAAAAAATACGTCCGGTCCATACACACGGACCAAAATTGACTATGAAGCAATTAAAAAATGCATAGAGAATTACGACTGGAGCAAGTTCCTGACTATCAATTCGACGACGCTCGGTCTAACGGTAAACATCGACTTGTTAATCTTCGTTACAAAACAACTTTCAAAGTACTAATTACCTCATTATTGTGCTATAAAAGGGTGTCATAGTGTAAACTATTGTGTTTTCAAACTGATTCATAATAAATTACTTAATAGTAAACCGAAAATTCAAAGTATTAAGTAAAACAAAAACTGGTGTGAAAACGAATCAGCCGGTAAGTGCGTGACTGTGTGCACTGTGCAGTGATCAGTACAAGCGACTATCGCGGTTACGTGTGCGACGCAAGGATCATCCTCGCTTAATCCGCACCGTGGTGAATCACTTGTATCGCCTTATCAAAGTGTAATTAAACTGAGTGAATTTTTTGTAAACTCCGTGATTCTGTTTCTCGACAATTAAGTAAATAGGTGACACCTTACTATAAAATGAAGTGTCATGGATGTTTGAAATCCGCAAAGGAATTAAATAAAATTAAGTGCTCATCAGCCACTTGCGAAAAACAATTCTGCTGCTTATGCATAAACCTGGCGGGAATGTCTAGTGAAAAGAAAGCCACCTGGAAGTGCCCTGATTGCTGTGCCTCACATAGACGAGGAGGAGACAACAGCTCCACGCCCATTAGGTCTACGGAAGATATTACGCTCCGCAAAAAATCCGACTCCATTGCGGATAACGTTACGATGGCTGATGTCAAAGAACTCGTAAGCGAAGTCCGTCTGCTAACCCAAGAAATCTCATCGTTGAAAAAACAGCTCGAGAATGCAATATCGTCATTATCCTGCTGTGAGAAGAGACTGGATGAGCTAGGGTCTGCAGTGGCGAGAAATGACGGTCGGATCACGAAGTTGGAGGACTGCGAGCAACAAACGAATATACTAAAAGCCACGGTAAAAGACCTGCAAAAGGAACTGAACACGCAGGCTCAAAACCACCTAAGTAACGAGCTCGAGCTGTCCGGCATACCAGAAATCAGCAATGAAAATCTCTATCATATTACCCTACTGGCAGCTCGAAAAATAGGTGTCGAGCTGGACGACCAGGATATAGACTGGGTGATGCGCGTAGGACCTCGCAGCAAACCTGCCGTCGCCGCTGCCGACAAGAGTAAATTTCCTAGACCAGTGGTAGTTCGCCTTCTTCGTAAGGCTAAACGTGACGAGATCATTAAAGCCGCAAAAACAAGAAAAAACGTAAATAGCGCTGACATCGATATTCCCGGCCCCTCTCAAAAAGTTTTTTACAATGAACGTTTGACAAAACAAAACCGTGAGCTTTTTCGAGAAGCACGTACGAAATCCAAACAACTGGGTTTCGCGCACTGCTGGTGCTCACAGGGAACTATTTTCGTCAGGAAACATGAAGGGAAGCCAGCGCGTGCTATTCGTACGTACGAAGATCTCGCAGGTATCATCTCTCCGCCGGGCACTACCAATCAATAAACTCTCAGGCTCGTACTTTTATCTTAAAAATTCAACCTTAAGGTCACAACCAAGAATAATTAGTTTGTTCAGTATATTTGTAAGTAATTATTTACTCACATCTGCTGTAGTTACCTTGCATTTAATGTTTCTTTATCAACTTATTTCCTATAAAATAATTTACCTTCTGCTAGTTAAATTTATTGTAATTTGGTTAAAAAAACAAATGAAAAGCGTTATATCAAAAAGTCCGAAAGCTAACGTCTATGAAAGCGGGCACATCTGGAAAGACATTTCTTATCGTGTATGTATAAATGAAATAGTACAGTGTGGTGGTTTAGCAAACGCTCATAGGCTTGTTCCATCAAACATAGAATTTTATATTTTTAAAAGGCGATAGTAAAATAATCAGTAATGAGTTAGAATCACTATGTATAAACTGCCACACTGTATCTGAGCCTGAGCAATGTAGTAAAAAAATGGAAATATATCATAATTTTCATGTACTAAATTTCAACATAAGAAGTTTAAGTAAAAATTTTGATAATTTCTTAACAACCTTGAGGAGATTCGATATAACTTTTGACGTAATTATACTCACTGAGTGTTGGCTTGATAATGTTTCAGTAATTCCACAAATAGAGGGTTATACTGCCCATTGTACGCAGAAAGTTATCAACCAAAATAGTGGAGTAGTAGCCTATATACGAAACAAATGGAACACCAATATCTCTGAACCTGATCTCAAAGACGCTAACTGTCTACAGATACAAATTACAAACTCGATTGTTATATTTGGTATATATCGTCCGCCATCCTTTAAAAATATAAATAACTTTTTGTCTTCACTTGACCAAATACTTTACAAGTTCTCAAACAACAACACTACATTAGTCTTGGCTGGTGACATAAACATAGATCTTTTATCAACTACATCTAATCAAGACACTGAATACATGCTGTTGACTGCAGAACATGGTCTGTTCCCGGCAATTACAAAACCAACCAGAGCTGAGGCATGTCTTGATCATGTTTTTGTAAACAAAATGGAAGGTGCTATGGGGTTAGTATGTTGCAGTGATATAACTGACCATGACATGGTCCTATTAGGTTTACAGTTGGAGGGACCCAGCGCAAGGATGGTAGGCGGATTTAAACTAAAACACGATTTTGAGGGAATAAAAAAAGAGCTAAGTCGTGTAGATTGGTCTGAAACATTTAATTCTGTTGATCTTAACAAAACAGTTAATGCCTTCTGCTTTCAACTACAACACATAATTAACAAGCACACTAGGAAGGTATCGATCAAACGCAAAGAATACAATATCAAGCCCTGGATTACACCGGGATTAATTCGTTGTATGCGGCACAGAGATCGGCTGCACATACTATCTAGGAAACATCCCGCCGATACACTTACTCGAATCGTTTACACAAGGTACCGTAATTTCTGCAATAGCCTTTTGCGAAAGCTCAAAACAGAATATTACAATAACACCCTGTCAGCGAATACAAATAATCATAAAAAGCTTTGGAAATCAATAAAAGATATATGTCATTTTTCTGTTGGAAAGCAAGAACCACAAGAATTGCTTAAGATAGGCGGCGCGACCGACGCTAAACACTCACTTAATATATGTAACAGCTATTTCTCAACCGTGGGGCAAACTCTGGCAAATCATATTCTTGGAGTTTTACAGACTAATGAAAAAGCTCTAGCGTCAAAAATATATCCTAAACATGTTTTACTCAACTCATTTTTTATGCATCCAACAGATGAGTATGAACTAGGTTCTCTCATTCTAGCGTTACATAATGATAAAGCCGCAGGTATTGATGACCTTAGTAATGCTTTATTAAAACAAATAAAGAGCATCATAATTTCTCCTCTTACGGCCATTTTAAATCTAAGCATCCAAACTGGAGTTTTCCCCGATAAATGGAAGATGGCTTGCATAAAACCAATCTATAAAAATGGGGAAAAAGACTCCCCTCAAAACTATAGGCCCATCTCTCTTTTGACAGCTTTTTCTAAATTACTGGAAAAGATTGTAAGTAAAAGATTGATTAAATTTATAGAAGCCAACAATTTAATCTCCCCAAGACAGTTTGGTTTTAGAGCTGGGAGATCAACAGAAGATGCGGTTAACTTGTTGACGTCTACAGTTGCCACTTATTTAGATGCTGGTAAAGCAAGTATAGGTGTATTTCTAGATCTGTCAAAGGCATTCGACACAGTCTCAATCCCAATTCTTCTGCGGAAACTTGAATCACAGTTTGGTGTAAGGGGATTAGCCTTAGACTGGTTTCGCAGCTATCTTACTGGAAGAAAGCAATGTGTCAGAGTCTGTGGATTGGAAAGCAACCAAGAACAAATTGACTTTGGAGTTCCCCAAGGTAGTATCCTCGGGCCCACACTCTTTATATTATACATCAATGACATTCACGCCAATATTAAAGGTGAGATTATTTGCTACGCAGACGATACGGTCCTAATTTTTGAAGGGTCAAACTGGCCTGAGGTGTTTGAGAAAGCTGAAGCTGGATTGAGCTGTGTAAGCAAATGGCTGCGTTATAACCTCCTTACACTGAACTCATCTAAGACAAATTTTGTTTGTTTTCATAAAACGGCTATGACAGCACCAAACCCAAACTTGCAGCTTCAGCTTCATTCCTGTAAACGCACACTACAGCAGTGTAATTGCGAAGCGTTAAACAAAGCTGAAGTTGTAAAATATTTAGGTATTCTTATTGACCAAAACATCAACTTTAAGGCACATATTAAATCTCTCTCAGGCCGAGTTCGCAAGATAGTCAATATCATGAAGCTTCTTCGGGATTCTGCATCAACAGAAACACTGCGGGCTGTATATCTTGCTCTTTGTCAGTCTATGATCACATATTGTTTGACCTCTTGGGGAAGTGCATCAAAAACTCATATGTTGCAATTGGAAAGGGCACAAAGGTCAGTTCTCAAAACTATGCTAAAAAAGCCTCTCAGATATTCGACAACAGAAATTTACAAAGATAGTAAAGTACTTAACGTGCGCCAGTTATTTATTTTAAAGCTAGCACTTAAGGTCCACCAGTCTGTTATTGCGTCAGAGGATTACGAGAATTTACTCAAGCGTCGCGTTTTTAAACTTTCTTTTCCCGTCGTTAACTCTTGCTTTGCTAAGCGTTTTAGCCCTTTTATTGATTCACTTGTGTACAACAAAGTTAATAGCCATTGCGATATAAAATATTGCTCAGTAAAAGAAGCAAAAATTAAGATTACCTCTTGGCTCGCAACACTAACGTATGATTTGTCTGAGCAGCTTTTCATTCAAATAACTTAGGGAATTTTGCTGGTATTTAATTTATATAGTTATTGTTAATTCATGTACATTTGCTGTCAAAACTACTTTCCGAGTGTATCTAATGTAAACTGTTTACTGTTATATCATATAAGGGGTTCCCACAATACAGGTATCCTAGTGTGGGGCCCACCGGATATACTTATATAAAATTGTAAAGTTTTTTTGTCAATAAAGATTTTTTTCATTTTTTTCATTTTCATCACTGACACAAACGAAGCGGCAAATAACTTAACAGACATTTTGCAAGAAATAATTATGAAAAATACGGATACCATCACAATAACACGAAAACGAATACCAATGAAACCATGGATAACTCATAGCTTGCTTAAATGTTTTAAAAAGCGAGATCGACTACATTTACTAGCCAAAAAGTACCCAGAAAACCTGACTATGAAATTAAATTATACTAGATATAGAAACACATGCAAAGATATCATAAAAAAACTTAAGATAACGTACTTCAGGAACAAACTTCTGGAGCAAAATGGAAACAAAGGTGGAACATGGAAAGTATTAAAAGAAATTTGTAACCTAACCTCGAAAAAGCACACAGCTGAAGAACTCTTAAAGTTATCGCATTCACCTGTGGAGTCACTCAATGAAGTGAATGACTATTTCACATCTGTTGGAAGTAACTTGGCCAAAGAAATATTAAATACATTGAATACATGTGAGGACCAGTTAACTAAGATGGGTAAAACAGATACAAGACAGTTGCACTCGATGGCTATGTATCCATCCAATATTAATGAAATAAAAAACATTTTGGCCAAATTAAAAAGTAAAAGTGCACCAGGACACGATGCTATAGCAGTAGACCTATTGAAAACTAACCGTGCTATACTTTGCTACCCAATAGAGCACCTATGCAATCTTAGCCTAATGAGTGGAACATTCCCAAACATATTTAAACAAGCTGTAGTAATCCCTATATACAAAAGTGGTGAGAAAGGGATACCAACAAACTACAGGCCAATATCATTACTAAGTACCCTAAGCAAGATTCTAGAAAAAGTTGTTAACACCCGCTTAATTAAATACCTAGAAAAAGAAAATCTATTAGCAAACAACCAATACGGCTTTCGCGTAAGAAGATCCACTGAAGATGCAGTGATGTCTTATACAAATTTACTGTCAAGATATATGGATGATGGAAAAAAGTGCGTAGGTGTATTCCTAGACCTAAAAAAAGCCTTCGATACAATTTCAATACCCCTACTCCTAGTAAAGCTGGAAGATCTAGGGATACGTGGAACACCACTGAATTGGTTTAAAGACTACCTACAGAACAGAAGTCAATGTGTGAGAGTCGATGGTGTGAGTAGCGAGAGTAGAAAAATAACCCATGGAATTCCTCAAGGCAGTACCCTTGGCCCGACCTTATTCTTGGCATATATGAATAATATTTGCAAGCTCCAGGTTAAAAACGGTCATATATTTGCCTTTGCTGACGACACGGCCATCTTATTTTATGGTGCTACTTGGGAAGAAACACAAATAGCTGCGGAGCAAGGTATTCGTATCATTACCAGAAACCTAGAAACAAATCTCTTGACCGTAAATGCGACGAAAACAAAGTACATTTGTTATAGTATAACAAAAGCATCACAGCCCCAACAGGATTTTAAGCTAAAACTGCATTCACACCCATGTAACGCCCATGATACCATGTACCATGACCCATGTACATGTGAAACATTAGACCGAACATCCCATATTAAATACCTGGGGGTCACAATCGACGAAAAACTGAACTGGCAGCCTCAAATAACAACACTGGCAAAGAGAGTGAGAAGACTTATACCAGTTTTTAAAAACCTGCGGGATGTAGTGGGCAAAGAAGTATTGTACAACGTATACACAGCGCTTGTCCAATCATTGCTATAGCCTACTGCATTCCAGCTTGGGGTGGTGCCGCGGCTAACCACATGATAGAACTGGAAAGAGCTCAGAGAGCCGTCATCAAAGTGATGCTGCGAAAACCGAGAAGATACCCCACCAATCAACTGTATAAGGATTCACAACTTCTGACGGTACGCCAACTCTTTATAATGAATGCTGTGCTTCGACATCACCGTACATGCCCAATTTTACAGGAAAGAGGAAGGTGTCGGAGAACTTACATTGCCATATCCAGAACAAAAACAACTTTTGCTAGGCGTCAGTTTTACCACTTAGGGCCTTTCCTGTATAGACACTTTAACAGAATAGCCAACATTAATAAACTTAACAGGCATGGACTTAAAAAGTTCCTTAAAGAAATATTGCCTGACCATAATTATGAGGATACAGAAAAATTGTTGAGACATATTTTATAACATATTATATTGCTCACACACAAACACACAATCACACGCACACACACACACACACACACACACACATGCACACACGCACACACACACACAAATACACACGCACACGCTCACACACGCATACACACGCACTCATACACCCACACATGTAATCCATGAAATACGTAAATGCTGCATGCAATGCTATTGTTGTTAATTTTGTACTTACTCTTCATACTATTTGATCTTTCATTTTGTAAAGCGTTAAACTTAACCAAAAAAAAAAAAGATTTAATTGTAAAATTTTAGTTGTTAGCCTAAGTATTAATAATAATTTGATATGTTTTCAACTTATGGGAAGGCACTGGCCCCTAAGACACGGGCTTTCCTAGTTTAGGGGTCAGGAGTCCAAAGAAGATTGTATATGGAGTTTTTCAAATAAACGCTTTATTTATTTATTTATTTATTTATTTATTTATTTATTTATAGACCACCGTCTCCAAATTCGATCCTTTACTTTGGAATCCAATACAATGGGCAAATAAAAAAGGAGTACTTCTCAATAATGATAGGAAATGTGCATTGAAAAGAGCTTTTTGTACTTACATAAAATAATATTCCAGATGGGAAAAACTAATTCGTAGTGCCATCGGTTCTCAAAAAACACGTTTTTCCTAAAACATATTGGTTTTGATTCGTAAGAAAACTTAATTTGGTCTCCTTTTATCTGATATCCGATACATTGTTTAATGTATGTGCGAAATCACGCAGTCCACTGCTCGAGTGTTAAAAATGTATTGCCGATAGATGATATGGTGGAAGCAATGCTTTAGGAAATTTTGAAAAAACTTTAAAGAAGAGAAAAAGTAACCAATTACAATATAAAAGCCAATCCGGGTTAAAATAATCAGCAATACAATTAATGTACACCACATATAGTGGGCATGCATTTTGAAACAATATAAAATACGCTCTCGTTAAAGATAAAATACACCTAAACAAAGAAGTTACACAGATTATAACAGCAAATACTGAAAAGCATTTTGTAAGTTTTTTAACACATTCATTTATTTTAGCTTTGACACATGAAACAGATATATAGCAATAGAGAGGGACCAGAAAGAGACTACTACCTTTATCCCTCTGTGGTCCCTCGCTATTGCAATATCTGTTTCATGTCTTAAAGAGAAAATAAACAAATGGAAAGAGTATAATAAACTTGATTTTGGTATTTCAATCATAAAACAATGGTCAAAAGACTTTTCAGCATTCAGCCTTAAAAATAATTAAAATATAATACGAGGAAAATGATGAAAGCTATTTTGTGTGTAAAGTATCAGTATGTTATTATATATTCCATTTGTAATTAAAAGTTCTTAGTAATACTTAACGAGGAAAGAAATGTTTATTTACACATAATAATAAAACTACAAATAAAAAAAAGTTTATTTTAAAATAGAATTTTGTTAGTGTCAAGTAGAGTAAAAAAACAAGTCGTAGAACAAAAGTTGTTAGTTTTAATGTGAACATATCCCGGGCGAGAGCGATTTAGTATTTTTATATAGCCCTGCGGGGCTAGACAAAGTCACAAGCGTTTGGCGTTAACGCTAGTCGACAAAAATGTATGGACAAAACAAATGACTGTAGAATAACCACGATAATAATTACTAAACACACTGTGTTTGATACTGTCGGCTGTCAATTGTCAAGCGAAGTACGCTAAAGTTATCTACAAGGTCTATTCAAACACAGCGTGTTTAGTAATTACTATTATCGTGGTTTTTCTACCGTCACTTGTTTTGTCCATACATTTTTGTCGACTAGCGTTTACGCCAAACGCTTGTGACTTTGTCTAGCCCCGCTGTATAGCTAGAGCTCCTGGTACTGCGGTGGTATCTACCCGGAAGTATTCATTGTACAGCGACGATGTGTCTGTGTGGGCGTGTGTTTGTATGTGTGTGTGTGTGTGTGTGCGTGTGCGTGTGCAACTCACCAAGCTGCACCTGCGCGAGCGGGCCGAAGACCGCGGGCGAGTCCTGCGGCTGCAGCGGGAAGTAGGCGGCGGAGAGCGGCGCAGGCAGCGCGGCCGGCAGCGCCAGCCCCAGCACGCCGTGCTTCACGAGCAGCGACAGCGCGGCGCCGATCTCGCTGATGCCGCCCTCCGAGTAGCCCGCCTGCCGCAGCGCCACCTGCCGTGCCCGTCGTGTACTCGTGAGGACTACCCGGCGACATGCAGCCGGAACGCTTACTTACGATGTCGATAACAGACGGTCGTTGCAGCCGAACATGTTATCGTACTAACTTGGAAGGGATACGTCAAATCACCCTTAACAGATGCTACACATCATCGCTTGGAGGTGGCTCTTTGCTGGTATAATTGTGACTAGCCACGGTTGAAGCCGCTCAACAGGTCATTCAGAAATTATAAAATTGTAACCACGGGCTGGAATCAAACCCGCGACGCCCCACTCAAATCCGAGCGCGCATCGCTGCGCTAGGGAGGTCATGAATAGTAGAGACGAGCAGACGGGCAATAATTCCGACAGAGTAGAAAAAGCGAAATGAAGACATGACTATCATTATTGACATGTAGACGAATCTTCTATTGCGAGCTAATCAGATCGGCAACTAGTCGGTGCGATCTAAGTCTAACTTCCCTCGGTGACCTTTTTTGTAGGTGGTCGGTCGGGGCAGATCCAGGCTTCAAGGTTATGGGCCACCATAAAATCGACTAAGCGCAAATCGGAGATCGCTGCGTTCCGAATCGTACGTTTCTTATTATTGAAATGAAATCTTTAGGCGCGTTGGGCAGTTTGAAGATCGGTAAAACTCATATAATACTGTTACCGTAAACGACACCTCTGTATATGTTTTTTTAGTTGTGACGTCACCGGTCTATTTAGTTGTGTGTACACCCATAGTGCCCACTACAGTGGAACCGCGCTTATAAATGTCGGGGTCGACAAACGACTACTTAATTGCACGAGGCGTCATACCGGACCGATATATCGGATGTCGGATGTCGGTTAGGTCACAAACTTCTTAGATCCCTCACCTTTATGTGGTCGAGTGTGTGCTGCGTGAGAGGCGACGCCGGAGGCGTGCCGGGCGGCGCTAACGACAGAGAGAGCGACAGCGCGCCCAGCCCCGACCCGTTCATGAGCACCCCGCCCACGCCGCCCACTGCGCCCACGCCGCCCACTGCGCCCACGCCGCCCACCGACCCGCCGCCGACCAGCGCGTGGCTCTGCACACAACATTACACTATGGAATCAGTATTATTTTATTAGCTCTTCACATCAGGTAGTGGGCTTTTTACACAGAATCGCTTTACTAAATGACTGTAAGTTACACTCCTAAATTTTTTTTACTATCGGTTGAGCAATAGCCTATCTATGCATGATTTGCCTTCTTAGGCCCATATAGATAGGCTATTCCAAAAGACCCTCAACCTGTCAGTTTATTGTAAAGATTTTCTACAACCAAATCGAAACCAAAATAAAAGTAGGTCATTAAAACCAAAAAGTTACAGTTAATAGGTAAGTAGGTATTAAGCAAAAAAGCGATAGTATAACTGTATGTTACATATTAACGAAAATGTATAATTAATATATGCGCTAAGTATATAATAATTATGTAAGTGTAATTGTCGTGACACCGCTTGGACACGCCTGCAAGGACTCTGCACAGGCTTTTATATACATATAATAAAGTACATAATATAAGATACACATATACAATAATTATATTAAAGCAACGCGACAGACAGAGAAACCTACACGCCGCGCGCTTTGTAAGTGGTACCGGCGTGCCTATTGTAGGCTTAAACATTTAAATTTGGTAAATGTATTATAGGTCGCTCAATTCACGAAATCACGCCTCACTTCTTCCTAATTCCTTATGAATCACATGAAACATAAGTAATTGGGAGAGGGGAGCGCCTTCGTGGATTGCACTACTTATTAACTTGTTTGTCTAAAAATTTAAATACGAATCAAAATTTTTCACTCGCAGCGGGATTAACCGCGTCTCTCATCTCTCGCGGCGATGGTACGATACTGATACGAATCGAAATTTCATCGCAGAGGGATATGGCTCGTATAGCTCAGCGGTCAGAGCACCCAGCCGCGAGAGATGGGAGACGCGGGTTCAAATCCCGCTGCGAGTGAAAAATTTCGATTCGTATTTAAATTTATAGGAATTATTTCCTAAGTGTGTAAAACACTAATCAAAAAGATAATTTGTTTGTCTAAAATCTTGCGTGTCTATTTCTATAAATTAGTTTGAGTATTTAATTTAAATTAGCGGACACTTTTAAGTAAGATTTTTAAATAAATAATACGTGAAAATACCTCCATTCCCGCAATTATCCTGTTGTAACCCTAAAATGTGTTTTTTTTTTCAAAAAAAAAATCGAATTTAGCGGGCAGACCCTTCCGTTGACATATAAAAAAACTTTAAATTCAACGGCCCATCTATAAAAAGTATAGTTTTAACGGCTCGTTATAGATGGGATCTCAATCGCAGCAGCGTTGACAGCAGCTATCCACGCTTGGCAGCTCGCCACGGCCCACCCTGCAGGGTTATCGCGCTATTCTGGTCAACTCATCGCCCTTACACTCGCCGACGATACATCACTTATCTCGACGATAATAGATAACGAGCCTAATATTAGAGATAGACCGTTGATAGATAAGAGGATATTATAAATACAAAAAGATGATACAAAGTTTGTTATTAAGCAGAAAATGTTGTAGCTGCCTTTGACAGAAATATGAGAAAAATCAACATAAACAATTTTCTTCTTTCACTACTTTTCTGCATATACCTAACGCGACCGACCGAATGGCGTAGTGGTAGCGAACCTGCTGTCTGCGCCGGAGGTCGTGGGTTCCCACTACTGGTAAATGTTTGCGTGATGAGCATGAATGTTTTCCAGTGTCTGGGTGTTTTTCAATATATCATATTTTTAAGTATATTAGTATGTATGTATATTTATCAGTTATCTAGTACCCATAACACAAGCTATCGCTTACTTTGGGGCTAGATTGCGATGTGTAAAATGTCCCGTATATTTTTTTTTATATTTATATATTACTAGATGACCCGGCAAACGTTGTTTTGCCGTTAATATAAAAAATTGTTGACGACCTACTGTCAGACCTATTGAACAAACAGAAAATTTCATAACAATCATTCGAGCTGTTATGAAGGTTTTGTATCAAATATTGGCATTAGAATTTTTTATTAATATATATATAGCTGCTTGTGCTGATTCACTGACTGACTCATTGATCACCTCTCCTGAACAATTTTGTATGAAAAAAATTTTTTTGACGTATACTGTCATATAAAAGGGGAAAAATCATTAAGAACAAAAATATGGAGAGAGCTGATGATTGAGGATTTCGGAGACGGGTGAAGAGCACAGGCAAGGGTAAAGCAGATAGGTGGAAGGTGCTCGACCAAATGTCATTCGGAATGTCATGCAATTGCCAGTGAGCTGAAAAAAATTTCAAAATGGCGGATTCAAAATGGCCGCCATACGAATTTCGTCGATATCTCAGAAAGTATAAAAGATGGAGGAACGGTTTCTTGACAAGAAGCGATCAGGACCCGAAGGTCTATTCGATGGACAGAAAAAAAATTCAAAATGGCGGATTTTTTTTTTTCATAGAAAATGTATGACGAATGTTGATGGTTGAAGAGACTGAAAGTTGGAAGGCAAATAAGGGGGAAGACAGCACGCGGGCCACATGTGGCCCGCGCCCCCACGCGCCCTACTAGTATTAGATAATAGATATAGGCATGTAATCACAGAGCAAGGAATGACTTTATATTGGCTAATAGAGTTAGCATGATGACGATCTTCTTAGGAAACCAGTGTCGCTAAACTCACATATTTACAAGTCACGCACACCATAGTCCTCCACATTAGATTGGTCAAAAAAATGACGTGATTTTCAAAATATATTTCCATTAAAGTCAACCTTATTAACACAGCTATACAATTTATATTGCAAAAATTTACTTCAACTATGTTTAGTTCCGCTATTGCCCGCATCGGCAGTAGTAGATTCGTTTTATAAAGATTTTTTTGAGAAACTCTGTTTATATGACGTTAAGATTAAAATTTGAATGGCAAAGAACAAACTTCAATATTTGATAACTGTCAAGTGTAGTGATGCATCTTATCCGTGAATCGTAAAATTATCGATAAAGTTGAAATAAAAAGCAAGGTTATATTAATATGTACAGAAAAAAATCCAATTTAATTAATTTCCGTCTAGTCATAATAAATCACATAAATTAACACATTATGGTAAAAAAATAAATAAAATTTAATGAATAAATAATATTTAATGAATTCCGTCCTGTTAGCGTTCCGCCTTCTGACTGTACATTAGATGTTTCATTTTTGGAGACTTCAACCTAAGTACAGGAAGTAATAGCTGTTGTAATAATGATTATCGATTTATTAAGCAAATATAAAGGAGTAATCGTATTTAGAAAGAATCTACGTGACCATATCAAAGTGATTAACATAGCCCAATAGCTAGCTAAAATAGCAGTGGCCAAGCTATAATTATCATAGAACTGAGGGCCGTATACCCCACACGTACTTATGTTTACTTTGAAGTAAAAACCGCGTAGGGCACAACAAGAACCACATCGTACGACAGGCTACAGAACTTGCGATTTGAAGATAGTTGCTAGTGGCAAGAGATATCCCGTACGTGGAGGTGTAAGTTTAGAAAAGCCTTTACCTAGCCCAAGAAGTGGACGTCTAAAGCTTATCATGTCATGTCATACTTTCTATATATTTTTGCGAGTAAATTAATTAGTTATGACTGAATTTGTGACGTGTATAGACGTACCAGTACACGATGAATTAAAAAAAAATTTTACGTGGTTCTGCTCCAGTTTTAATGTATTTATTACCACTTTTCTTCACAATAAAATCCTCTTCCAAAAAATGATCGGAGCAGATTGTACTTGCTTTTGAAGGGAACCAATTAAACCTTCCAGTAGCTTTGATCCATTTTTCTTTTACAAATGGCTCCCTAGGGAAACTGAAATAGTAATATTTTTAATTCTTAATTTTCTTCTTACAGCCTATTATCGTAATGAAAAACCATTTTTTTCCTAATATGGATAAGCGTGCGAACAGTAGTGGTGAATTTCTTAACTCTTGAGATTGCACTGAACAGATTTGATAAAAGTCGATAATATTTTATCGATATGTATGTTACCTACATGATACAGTACTGGCTGAGTAGCGAAAGTTGAATGACAACGTTCTAGAAGAAAATTATTAGTAAATGTGAAATCAACCGTAAGGTTCTTATTTTAAGGATCATTTTGAAATGTCTTTTAGCCCTATAGAAATTTAACACAATTTTTCACGTATTTATACTTAAAACTAGTAAAATTCAAGTTACCGATGGTAAGTTATCCCTCCAAGTAAACGATTATAGGTCTTGCTACGATTTTTACACACTAATACAGCGCATTGAGCCATTTTAATATTTTTTTTATAGCACTTTATTGTATGCATTTTTGACAGCGACTGAGTGTGCATGTCGAGCAAGTAAGGTAAATTACCCTACTAGTGGCGACACGGGTAACACCCACATGCTACTTCTAGTGTCTTTTGTTTTCTGTGCATGTAATAGTTTTCCGTTACACGATATTGGAGTGGAATAAATACTTTCAGTGCTTTTCTGTTCGCTGGAAAAGGCAGCTATCTATAACTCTGTCATTTGCCGTTTGATTATATTTCAGGTGTAATAAGCAAATAATTATAAATCAATATTAGTTAAATTTTAGTTTAAATGCCAATTAAAATAAAATATATATTAAATTTTGCGAAGCCAAGGAGTAAAGGTGTGCTCACAAAAATTTGGGGAAAATAAATTTTGATAATTTTTCTGTAAATAAGTAAGGGTGTCTAAATAGGTGAACAACTATAAGCCTGCATTAGGATATTGTTATTTTTTTTATGAATCTGCAATTATTTCAAATTTAACAAAACAAAACTCTTGTCAATTTTCTCATTGCTTTCAAAATTTTTGTAAAACCATTTGTTTCCTTAAACACCCCTCGTAGCCTACAAAGCCTTAACGCGTCAATAAAATTGAAAGGCTTCTCAAACTTTTCACAGCAACCCACAAAATAACTCTCAAACAACAATGAGTTAAAAAATATTACGTCTACCAAATTGAAATAATAAATATTACATCTATTTACTAATCAAAAATCAACACGATCAATAAAGCTTTACATGTGAAGTACTAATCACTTCATGCTTATTTCATCTACTTTCATAAAGTTCATAAATCATAATAAGAGTTCTTGCCAGTTAACGTCATTTTGACAAAATATGGTTTCCGTAGGTATTCTATAGTTATTATTTTTATAGTATTGTAATTTATGTTCCCATACTCTCAAGCGTAGTACTACGGACAATTTTAATTAAATTAATGAATTTAAATAAAAAACTCATTAACTGCTTAATAATTTTGCCCAATGCCTCGACCAGACCTTTTACTAGATAAATGAGCTGTCTTTTTCACAACAATAAGTCTCTCATTAAAGATGTTTTTAATTTATTTTCGTGGGGGTCGATGTTGTAAAGTTTAAGAAGCCTTCAACGCTAGACAGTGGTGCCTACACATCGTATTTTGTAAGTATGACCTAAGTTTACAAAATCTCAAAAATAATTTGACACGTCTGAAAATAGTATCAAATACATTTCAAAATGCACCAACAACGTAGGCTAGAGTAGAGTAATATAACTAACGCATACTGAAGACGGCATGGCAAGGGATTGGAAATTTTAATCAATGCACATTCAATCGTATCGTCATAGAATTGCTTTGAGTCACAATCATGCCACGGGATTCGGTTCGATATAGACATTTCAATCCCCGACGACGCGCCTCACTCTGTAACAAAACGTTTGTTTCATTCGATTCGTATGGAGCACTCTGTCAACTCCATACGCGTCATCGTGGATTTAAATATCTACCGCGGCAGGCCAGTCTCACTTATCACGTGGCCGTCCCGGCTACAAGTACGGGTCCGGACCTCAATATTTCAGATGGTTGCCGCTCGTGGGCCGAGTTGCACGCGCTAGTTCAGTACGGTCTATTTTACGCGCAGTCTATTTACGGCAGCCCTAGTACGTCGTAAGAGATAAAGTTAGGCGGTAGAAAGAGACCACAACATTGCGTTTGTTGCGTGTCGATTTTGAGGGCGGGGCCAGGCGCTATTGCGAACTGAATTGCACTTTTTGTGTCGGCGCTAGAGCCGCTAATTGTTTAAATAATCGTGCGGAGTGAACCTTCTGGTACTATTTAGTGTTCTGTGACCGCGGCATAAATTTGAAGCATTTTATGTCGTATTTCTATACAAATACGTTTGAATATCCATTGGCATTGAAATCCCTTGCCGTGCCGTCGCGATGTGCGTTACGCGGTGTCGGCGCACAAACACACTGCGCGCGGGGTACGGTACTGGGTAGGACAGACACAGACAGCCAGCGTGTCCAAGCGGTCACCTCGGTCACCTCAGTGGTGGGCACGGCGTAGGGCGAGCCCGTGGGGTTGTAGTTGGCCACGGGCCCCGCCACGTCCGCGTACGACACGTTGGGGCACGAGCCCGACTGCGGGTCGTCCACCACCTTCTGCAGGATCATCATGCACGCCTTCTTGTTGTTCTCCTTCTCGCCTGGAACACGGGAAGCGGACCGTGAGAGAGAAGCTGTGACAAATATCAATATGTGTTTGTGAATAAACATCTCGCTTGTTGGAAACAGTATAGTATGGTTCTGCTTAGGGACCTAATATTACGAATCGAAATTTCATCGCAGAGGGGTATGGCTCGTATAGCTCAGTGGTTAGAGCACCCAGCCGGGAAAGCTGGGGGACGCGGGTTCAAATCCCGCTGCGAGTGAAATTTTGATTCGTATTAAAATTTATAACAGTATAGTATAGTTGTATATTTGCAATCAACGGTGAAATATAGGCATCTTGTAATTAAAAAACAAAACTAAGTTTGTACTAAGTAAAGTAGTATTATAATAATTATTCCATTCTGTTTCTGTATAAGCTTTTCAGTGAAATAAAGGCTATTTAATTATTTATTTATTATAGTATGTTTTGTCCTTTATTTATATGTGGGTTAATTCGTATAGTGTGCCGGCAGCCTTTTTACTTAATCCTAGAAACACATTAACGGAGAAAAGGTCGGCTTTAGAGAGATACGACTACGTGTTCTTTGTCGGAAATAAATTAAATATATACATCTATATTTACAAAGTCAAGATTCAAATTCTTCAGCTCACATAGAAATAATTTAACGGCCAAAAAAACGAGTGTCATTTCACCGTTAAAACGTTTAATATTTTTGTAAATGGAATGTGCTGGTAAAACAGAAAATAATACAATGCATTGAATGGGATTTTCATGGATTTTCTTCGTATCGGGATTTACACTTAGCCTCCTCCCTACCGTCTGAAAAGGTACTTTGTTCGAAAAAACACTTTATTTTTACGTAACTGAGCAAGGCGATCGAGTTTCTTAAATGACAAGAATAATTACCTTTAAAGAAAGAAAATTACCACTAAACCAAACAAAAATAAGGAACTTTATTATATTGTAAATAATGATCGTAAAATTTTTCGTTATTCTTCAAATATACGTACACAAGACCAACCGCCGTGATGTTATTCAAACGGGCTGAAAACTTTATATACTTTAGCAGTTCATATCGGATAATGGTTTGCCGTAATGCGGATACTATGCGGAGTTCTGGAGTACAGTCGGTTGCTGCCCCGCCTGTACAATCTACAGTTAGTGACGAAGTGCTGCCCGAGTAGATATTTTCAAAAATGATATGTGTGCATCACTGTGCACACTGCACGTATAGAGAGAGTTGCAAGTTCAGAGCTAGGCCTAAATTTTGTTCTTGAAATATTGCTTCGTTATCCCCCCTAAACGTTTACTCAATTGGACAATTTTAGTCTCATTAGATTCAGTACACCTAGTAGGCTCGTACATTTTATTTTTTTAGTGCTGCTACTTAGTACTCCATTAGCTACTTAAATGTTTTCATAGGAACTTTTAGAGACCGAAAACCCTAGACAGTATAATATTTTTTTGCAGTCCTTTCGTCCTACAAAGACTAATGTCGGTTCCCAATATTCTATCTATCTTCCATTTGCCCTACTAGAGATATCAATGTGATACAAGGTCTATACAAGTTATGTTGAATTTCTATCTCTAGTAAAGCAAATCATGGATAATATTATAATATAGAATATTGGGAACCGTTACATAATTTAAAAGCCAAAAGACCTACTCTAGTGCTGCATTTTAACTTTTAAATGAAAATGAAAAAATCTTAATATAATTTCCGCAACCGGCAAAAGTCGCAGCGAGAAAATCGGGGTCGCGACCTATATCCGAGCGCGTACTCGTATAATCAAAGCGCCAGTAATCGCTACATAATGTGCAGTGTGCACTCTATGGTTATTATTTAAGGCCCTACACCACCGATAAGAAACCTCAGGAATCAGGATATGAGCATCCGAGCGATTTACGTAAACCTTTGTCGTACAAGCAAACAGTAGCGCCATCTGTCAAAATTCTATAGGTGGCTGTAGAGCGAACTAAATTGAACTGGCGACATTTTTTCGCGCCGTCCGCGCGTTTTTATGCTGGTGGGTGCGAAAGACACCATTACTGGAGAATAATATGAGAAGAAGAGGGATAGGAGACTAAAAAACTACGCCAGTTGCCTCAAAATTCTGAGCGTTTTGCAAATTCTAATTGTAGTAGTGTTATTATCTCGCTGCAGACTAGGTCATAAATCATTCGAGTGTTTCGCTTTTGTTGTTCTGCAGTAATGCACAACTCAACAAAGAACAATAAAAGCGAAACACTGGAATGATTTATGACCGAGTCTGCAGCGAGATAATAACACTACTATAGGTACTTACACCGTACACACAACACAAATAAAAAATCACAAAATCCATTTTAGTTTCCGACAAAAAAAAATGGAGATTTTGGAGCAACTTTTGGGGAAACTTTATCGAGAATTCTTTCCAACCATGTTTCTGCCTCGAAGCGAATTTAAATAAAAGACCCAAAATACATTACACTAAAAATCGCTAAAATTTAGCCTGTTAAGGCACATACATGTTGGCCATCAAAGACATAAATGAACCTTTGATTTCCGATTTAAAAAAAGCACTACCTGGCTGAGCTTCGCTGTGAGCTCTTCCCAGTTTAGGACGCTTCTAATGACTTGAAGAATATTTGAACTGAATTGGAAGTTATGACTACGCCAAACTGTTTGTGGGAGTGACTTTTGCGGCTTAAATTTTAATGAGACCAATTACACGGCAAACCCTTTGAACTTTGTACATCCAAGATACGCTTGACTTCAATCGAGCTTGTTGAAAAGAATCTTTTATCGGTAGGCGTATACTTATTTCTGTTCCGTTCTATTAAGGCGTCGTTATAAAGAAGGCAAAAAAAAACGCTTTTTAATAACAAAGACGGTTGACGCGGCATTACTCAGCCATTTCGCGTCGCTTTAATTATTTCGCGCAAATGAGAATGGTTTTTATGGGTCACATTCGAGATTCGCTCATCAGGGAAGCTTTTTGTTAGGTTTTCATCATTAAATAATACTAGTTGAGTGACCGAGCTTTGTATTACAGCTACTTACCAATAGATGGCAGCAGGAGTTTACTGTAATAGATGTCAGGTATAGATTTATATATTTTTTTTTGGTAAATACGACATTTTCAAAAAATGAATCCTAGCTAGATCAATTTATCGCCCCCAAAACCCCTTGTATACTAAATTTCATGAAAATCGTTCGAGCCGTTTCCGAGATTCAGATTATATAGAAATATATATACATATATATATACAAGAATTGCTCGTTTAAAGGTATAGGAATAATATTATTTATTTCAATACGTGAAAAACGTATACAGTTATCTGAGATCCGATCGCGTAGAACCGTAACTGGGTATTTGCGAATTGATTTATTTTCTCTAAAGGAAGGGTCAGTTAATAAATAACGAAAGAGATACCCCGGTTTTAAAATTTTCAGGATGTGTTGATAGTTTGATGTTACAAACATAGTGTGTTTTTGGCTTACAAAAATAATCTAAATTAAAATCACGCCAAGTAAAAGCTTGAATAATTATCATCTGTCTTCTCTCCCATCTTAATAATCTTACATAACATTTTAATAATTTCCTCCGTTAAGTTTTTCACACAACTCCAATTTTTCTGCTTTTGCATCATACGGAAAACAAAGTTTCCAACAGAAATATCCTCAACGAGTTCTATGGCGACCATCCCTCTTTTCTGAGCAAGACGAGAAACTTTCTCAGTGGAAGACGGTATGCTTTGCATTTTTGGACCCCAGAAAGGCAGGTGATTGTATCACTGATGATATCTGAATCTAGTCAGGCCAGTCTCACTTATCACGTGGCCGTCCCGGCTACAAGTACGGGCGTCCGGGTCCGGACCTCATGGTTGCCGCTGCCGAATTGCACGCGCTAGTTCTGTAAGGTCTATTTTACGCGCCCTCTGACTACGGCAGCCCTAGTACGTCGTAAGAGATAAAGTAAGGCGATGGAAAGAGACCACAACATTGCGTTTGTTGCGTGATTTTGAGGGCGGGGCCAGGCGCTATTGCGAACTGAATTGCACTCTTTGTGTCAGCGCTAGAGTCGCTATTTCTTTAAATAATCGTGCGGAGTGAACCTTCTGGTACTATTTAGTGTTCTGTGATCTAGTCTACAAGAAAGTCAACTCACCGACTACCGTAATGCATCTCTCTTGTAGCGAAAGCTCCTTGGCCTTCTGCGAGATCTGTACGTAGCTGCCGCTCTGTTCCTTTATCAGCTTGATGTAGTTGCCTCCCTTGCCGATTATCATGCCCGCCGTAGAGTTGGGCACGAGAATTTTCACCTGTAAATAGGAATAAAACATATTTTAGTAAATAAAGAAGGATTAAGGTGTATGAGAAAAATGTATAGGTAATTACGGATAGTATGTGGGCGGAATTAGGCGTTAACTTTAAGGAGGAAATCTAAGTATCTAACATCATATTTAAAATGCTATTTATTATTTTTGCGACCCCTAAGATCATAATCATCAGTGGCCAGTGGGGAATACTCAGCAAGATTTATTTATTCATTATAAGCTATTAATTGACTGCGATCACACCCAGGTAGTAAGTAAAGATGCAGCCGAAGATGTTATTGTATTTGGAACGGGCATATATAAATTACCCCCTATACATATTATATAAACTGGTGGTTAAATGACATCCAACGAAGCTTCCCACCAGACCTAAGGTAATTTAGGAACTATAAAGCCAAACTAGCCCGTGCCGGAAATCAAACCTAAGAATTCCTCGCTTGGATCTGAGCGAACGCTTATTACACCAGTGACCAGAGAGCTCGTCAAATTAATTCATTTGAGAATAAAACACTTACATTTAACAATTTTAGCAAAATAATTATACTTAAAGTAGGTATAATCTATTCACTATGCGCTTTTGATGGCAGGAATAAATTAAACCTATAGGTATAAATTCCGGATATACAAGTACATGTCCATAGCGTATTCGCTGTCGTTATCGCTATGGTTATGAGAACGCTAATCGATACAAGCACTAACTAATATAATTCCAATACAGTGTGTATGAAAACCGAAATGGCGGTCCCGGCTTCCCGCTTTTAGAGGCAATTAAAATTTCACAATCGATTCATTCAGAGCGTTACGCAACAAAACAATTATTGGATTGTTACCGACACGTGTTCGCAAACATGCACGCCATATTTAGTTCTGTGCGATACACTGGACAGGGTTGACACAGCCATAACTTATCATCGCTTTTCTACGGCAATTTATCCGTATTATTTTTAGCAAACCCTTTCATTTGTTACCCATATTGTAGGAGCGGCATCGGCACTACATGGACCAGACTAACTAAAGAAAGAACTAAGTGGCAAATGATGGAGGAGGCCTACGCCCATAAATTGGTGTCCCAAGAACACACCATAAGTAAATTATAAGTAATTTGTTGTCCTAAATTGAATAAATAGAAAGTAATTGTTAGAAGTAGTACCTAGTCTTATATCATTAGTCTATGGATTTAATAATTATCTAGTCTAGTCTTTGGCAACACTATAATATATTTTAACTATGGCATCCCAGGCCTCTTCCTATTCTACAATAAATCATCATGGCGTCTCACAACTTCGTGTTTAATTTAAAAGTCTTTTATAAGAACCCTTAAGAACATTACATGGTGTCAGAAGTGTATTTAAAATTATAAAATAAAAGTCGTCACAGAATAGTCGTCGCGCGTCAGGCGCCCGTCAGTCGAAAAACACGAAGAAATACGTAAGTCATGGCGGAAAAATCCGAGTCAAAAAAGGCACCGCCACCACGTTCTGTTAACACAGAAGAAGAAAATGTGCCGCTGAAAAGGCTAAATATCGTCGGAAACATAAAGCCAATGAGCTTAGATGGCAATTTGTCACAAAATTGGAAAAAATGGTTTCAAACATTCACCATTTTTCTCAAAGCAAGCGGAATCTATGAAGAAAACGATTCGAGAAAAGTCGCGGTATTACTACATTTTATTGCATAACATTTAATTAATCATGGTTACTATACCATTGAAGAATTTCTTAACGACAATGATTCTTGGAATGATAGAATTATGCTTCCATCTCCTCACGAGATATCTTAAAAATATGTTATAATTTTTCATAATCTATAAGAAATCTTGTATTATAACAATGACATTTTTGAAAAGAGCAAGTGCCGAGTTTCTTGCCAGTTCTTCTCGGTGCAAACCTGCTTTCCGAACCTGGCGGTAGAGTTTTGACTTTTCATAAGAGCCTGTTATTTAGGCCTATGTGAAAAATAAATATTTTCATTTTCATTCATTTTCATTTTCATTGGAACAGAATGCATAGAAATCTTCAATACGTTTAACGTAGATATGGAAAAAGTGACCTTCAAAGAGCTAGTCTCTAAATTTGAACAATATTTTGTACCGAGAAAAAATATAACCTACGAATGTTACCAATTTTTCACAAGAAGGCAGAAGGCTGATGAAAGTCTTGAGGATTTTTTAACGTCACTAATAAATAAAAGCAACTCTTGCGAGTTCGGCAATCTGAAGGACAGGATGATAAAGGATATTTTTATTACCAACATGAACGAAAAATTCCAACACGTCAGGGAAAAACTTTTACTAGAAGAGGATTTAACATTAGACAGGGCAAGAACCTTATCAAAAAGTATAGTGTCGGCAAGATCACATGCAGCTGAATTTAAAGAATCTACAAGTCAAGTCTTTTATCAACAGTCATCGTCCCAGTCTTCAGCCAGAGGGAGGTCCAGAGCCAGGTCACAGTCCAGAGCAAGGTCTCAGTCCAGGGGAAGATATCAGTCTAGGCCAGTACGTCAAGAACAAACAAAGTGTACCCGTTGTGGCCAGATACACAAGTACAAGTGTCCCGCTACAAATGCGAAGTGCAGAAAGTGCCATATTAGAGGGCATTATGAGGCTTTCTGTAGGTCAAATAGAGTAAGATTAGTTGATGTACAGGATTCAGATTTGGATCAAGGTAATAAGTCAAATTATTTTTTTGTCGGACACTTAAATTCAAGTTCATCAAATTCTGAATGGAGTCTTAACCTTACTATTAATAACAAAACTGTAACTTGTATTTTGGACACAGGTAGTGATTCAAATGTCATGTCATATCAAGTATTTCAGTCCTTAAATGTCATAGAAAAATTTACACCATGTCATGCTAAAGTAACGTCTTACTGTGGTAATAGAATACCTATATTAGGTCAACAAAACCTTGAATGTATGTATTATATAAATAGTCAACCCCAGTCTAAAATAATTAATTTTATTATTGCAAATGTGTCTTCGCCAACTGTCATAGGTAAAAATACCTGTTCAGAACTAGGTCTTGTAAAAAGAGTTTTTAATGTCTCAGAATTGAATAATAAGTCACAGTCATATTATCAGTCACAGTCATGTAATAATAAACAGTCACATTTACAGTCATACTATGTAAATAAAAATAATACTTTACAGAGTCTCTTGTCAGACTATAAATCTGTATTTGATGGATTGGGCTGTCTACCTGGTGAGTGTCACATCACTGTCAACACATCCGTGTTGACAGTGATGTGACATTCGTCCTAAAATTGATCCACCACGGAAAATTCCATTCTCATTTCACAGTTTTCTCAGTTTAAAAGTAGCTTCATAACTATCATTCCATTCTCATTACACGATAGACTGAAGAAGGAATTGGACAATATGGAAAGTCTGGATGTCATCACCAAGGTTACCGAGCCAACATCATGGGTGAGTTCACTTTTATTAGTTGAGAAGAAAAATGGTCAACTTAGAGTCTGTCTTGACCCGAGAAACTTAAATGAAGCCATTTGTCGATCACATTATCCAATACCTACCATTGACTTCGTAAGGTCAAAACTGCATGGAGCGTCATGTTTTTCTACTCTTGATGCAAGTAGTGGATTTTGGGTTATACGTCTGGATACTGAGAGCTCAAAGTTATGTACTTTCAACACCCCATTTGGCCGCTACAGATTTAAAAGGCTACCATTTGGTATAAATTGTGCTCCAGAGATATTTCATAGAATTATGACAGAAATATTTGGTGTATTACCAGGAGTTATAGTCTATGCGGATGATCTGTTAGTATATGGCAAGGATCAAAAGGAACATGATAAGAATTTGGAAGGAGTTTTTAAGAAAGCTGTGGAAGTAAACTTGAAATTCAATAAAAGTAAATGCAAATTTGGTTGTACAAAAGTTAAATATTTAGGTCACATATTTTCAGAAAATGGAGTGTCACCCGACCCAGAAAAAGTTAGAGCTATCAAAGATATGCCGTCTCCTACCTGTCTCAAGGATTTACAAAGATTTCTTGGTATTTTAAATTATTTGGGAGGATTTATAAAGAATCTAGCAGAGGAAACTGAGCCTCTACGTCTATTATTAAAAAAGTCAAGTGAATGGTCATGGAATGATAGTTATGAAGCTACTTTTAAACGGCTAAAAAATATTATTTGTCAAGCACCAGTCTTATCACACTATAATGTCAAAAAAGATGTAACTTTGTCCGTCGATTCAAGTCAGTCAGCCGTGGGAGCAGTCATACTTCAAGACTCACATCCAATCTGTTACGCTTCTAAAACATTAACATCTAGTCAAATCCGGATGGCACAAATAGAAAAAGAGCTATATGCTATTGTCTTTGGTTGTATTCGGTTTCATCAATATATTTATGGCAAAACAGTCACCGTTGAAACTGACCATCGTCCTTTAATTACTTTATTTAAAAAGCCATTAGCAGAAGTCCCTACACGTCTACAGAGGCTAATGCTTAGAATAAAGGCATATGATCTTAAGGTTGAATACAAACCAGGTACTAAAATGTACATTGCTGATTCATTGTCACGTGCAGCTTTACCGGAGACCAGTGAAGATGAGCTGGATGAAGATGTTGTGGTTCATGTCAACATGCTATTAAAAAACTTACCTATTTCAGAAGAACGTCGTCAGTGGCTTATCGATGGCACAGTAAATGATGAGTCCTTACAGCTACTTAAGAAATATTATCAATCAGGATGGCCTGAGAGAAGGTCAGAAGTCAACAAATTAGTCTTACCTTATTGGAATTGTCGTCATGAAATTCATTCAGTGGGAAATTTATTGTTGAAAGGTAACAGTCTTATTATTCCTAAAAAATTAAGGTCAGAAATTTTGAAAATTATACACAGTGGGCATCAAGGCATAGAAAAATCTAAAAATTTTGCAAGAGGAGTTGTTTATTGGCCATTAATGTCACATGATATTCAGCAAACGGTAGAAAATTGTGAAATTTGTTTGTCACACAGGAGTGCTAACCAACCAGAACCACTGATGTCACACGGAATTTGTTCTTTTCCTTGGGAAAAAGTTGGAATAGATAATTTAAAATTCAAAAATCAAACTATACTAGTCGTCGAAGATTATTACTCAAATTATATTGAAATTGCAAATGTAAGTTCTACAGGGGCCAGAGCACTAATAAATGCACTGAAACCTATATTTAGTCGTCACGGAATTCCTCTAATTGTAAATTCGGACAATGGCCCGCCGATGAACTCAGAAGAGTTTCAGCAGTTCCTAAAGTCTTGGAACATCACACATACAACATCTAGTCCATACCTGTCTCGTTCTAATGGATTAGTAGAGTCCGGAGTGAAAATAGTAAAACGCATACTTACAAAATGTGAAGAGTCAGGAGAGGATCCGTATCTCGCATTATTACAATACAGAACAACACCGAGGAACAACTTACCATCTCCTGCTGAGTTACTTATGTCTCGTCGTCTTAGAACACTTTTACCTACTGTTGTGAAACATCTTCAACCTAAAGTTATGAGTCATAAAAGTTACAAGGAAATAAAACAACAGAATAATGAGAAACAAAAGTTTTATTATGATAAAAAAGCAAAGACATTACCGAAAGTGAAAAAAGGAGATAAAATTATGTTTAAAAAGTCACCAGATTCAAGATGGCAACCAGGAAAAATTATAAAAGAATGTGAACAGCCTCGATCATTTATTGTCGAAGCTCCAGATGGGTCTACATATAGAAGAAATCGTCAGCACTTGTTATCGCCAGTGAAGGAAAATATTATGGAAGAAAAGGGAGAAAATCCAATGATAAGCAAAAGTGACAGTCCAAATAAGGAAATGAGAATGGAAGAAAATATAAAACCTAAAGAAAATATTGATGATGGTATAAAGAGAACAGTGAGTGGTAGACAGGTCAAACCTCCAGTTAGATTTGCAGATGTTATGTAAAATTAGTTGCTTTACTTGTTTGTTATATTTTTAATTTTGTCTGTCAAGTTTTCTATACTAAATTTAAGTCTGTTAGTCATAAGTTAAGTTAGTTAGTCTGTTAGTCTTTAAGTTTTTTGTACACTGTTAATTAGAAAATTAATTTGTCATTATCATAGTATATCTTAGTCATTTAAAAAAAAAAATAGAAAAAAGGAGATGTTAGAAGTAGTACCTAGTCTTATATCATTAGTCTATGGATTTAATAATTATCTAGTCTAGTCTTTGGCAACACTATTATATATTTTAACTATGGCATCCCAGGCCTCTTCCTATTCTACAATAAATCATCATGGCGTCTCACAACTTCGTGTTTAATTTAAAAGTCTTTTATAAGAACCCTTAAGAACATTACAGTAATTTAATAGTTAAAGTAAGTAAGTTAAGTTCTAAGTAGTTTAATTGAATTGTAAGAAAAACTATGTAATTTAGGTTTTTTGGGAAATAAAAGGCTTATTTATTTATTATTATTGTAGGAGCGTATTAAAAAGAACTAGTAAGTACACCATCTTGGGTTCATGACGAATGAATGACGCTACACAAGTAACCATGCATTGGTATCAATTCTGTCGTGTCAAATCTTTAAAATAAACGAATTGGACGGGTCTTAAAAGTTGTTTTTGTATTTTTAGGCGCATCAAAATAGTTTAGAGATTTTGCAAAACAGAATTGGCACCAATGGCGTCCAAACTTAAAAAACGTGTACCTACAGAATTTCAGCTCGATCGGTTGAAGATATCTGCTTCAAAATTGTTTTGCAAGACCACCCGAACAAATTGCGAGTTAAATAAATGCCATTGAGGAAACTTCTAATAAATGGCCAATTTCAAAGTGAAGTTTGGCCCTCACCGCCTAACTACGTCTCTGATGACCCATAAATCTTCATAATATTCTTTGCAAAATTAGGAACACAATTTTATGCATATCATAATTAATTTTATTACGAAACAACCTACCTTGAATCAAACAATTTATAATTGAAAAGAATCCCAAAAATGAGACTACTAATTTATTTATTTTTAATGTTCGTTATAATATGTTTTCGAGTTCCAATTTAACTCTGCCAAGTTTCAGTTAAATCGATTTAGCCGTTGCCCGTTATGACCGTGAAGAAGCATTGGTCGGGCAAAGCCATTAATGTCTATTCTTATCTAGATTTAAGCGTTGATTTCCAAGAGTTTAGAATGTTGTGTAATATAACATTGAAACTTTTAAAAGGGACTATAGGGAAATAATAGTCCTTCCAGAATAGGATTAATTTAAACAGAAAGCTTACAAAGCAGCCGGTATAAACATTTCTAAGAACTCTATCGTACGCTACACTAATCACATACTGTGGAGTGAAGTACCGTTTATTATTAAAGTTTTCCAGTATACCACACGCTGCACTATTTAATCTAGACACTTCAAAGTTCTTCTCGATACTAGATAGTCCTTGCTGTTGGTTCAATAAGTTTTTATTAACGGCACTGCCACCATGTTTCTAGCGGTAGAGTTTCAAACTACGACACAATTTATTTCTAGTCTATCTTAACAAGTTAGCTAGTAAACAGGACCGATTTAAAGAAACGTTCAAAATGTATTGGAACACGCTTGAATTTAATGAAAATTGAACTGGTCTCAATACTGAAGCCCAAATGTAAACCAACAAAAAAAAAGATTTATCACTTTCGGAGACACACACATAGAAAAATACACCTATAAAATTTTCCATTTTTTTTTTGGAAAACCTAATAGATCGACATATTATGTAAGTACATGTGATACGTATGTGTATGTACATCTTGCAGTACTCTCACTACAATCTTATATTTAGTTTCACCTATCCCGATGTTTGTTTGTTTGTCTGTAATCAAATCTTGCATTCGCTTATTGATTCGTCCACTTTTCGGATAGGCGTCGCCCTTCGTTTGGGCGCATCTTGTTGTGCACCACACCGCTGTCACTGTGGTGTTGTCGTCGACCAACTCGGTCACCACGGTCTTTCCTGTGCGAGGAGCGCAGGTAGGATTCCCCGACACGCCAGCCTTAACGATATCATCCGCCGTGCCCTTACCACCGCTAACTGTGCGGCCGTTCTTGAACCGAGCGGTCTAGTGCGTAGCGATGGTAAGAGACCGGACGGAATGACCCTGATTCCATGGAAGATGGGAAGGCCTTTAGTGTGGGATGCGACTTGTGTTGACACACTTGCACCGTCCCATCTTCCTGGAACCCAAATTAGGGCTGGTGCAGCGGCTGAATCCGCTGAAAACCTCAAGAGGCGCAAATATGTATCCCTGGACAGTGGGTACATATTTGAGCCTATTGGGGTCGAAACTATGGGACCGTGGGGACCGGGAGCAAAGAAAGTTTTTAAAGAAATTTCTTTACGCCTGGTCGATGCAACGCGTGACCAAAATGCTGGCCTCTACTTTGCCCAGCGAATTAGTATCGCGATACAACGAGGCAATGGGGCTAGCATTTTGGGAACAATTCCCTCTGACAGCGGTCTACTAGATTAATTTGTTTTAACTTTTTTTTTTAGTTTAATTTGTAGTTTTTATTTTAGATAAGTATGTAGTTTTTAATTTAGATATAGTTTAATTTTATACCTAGTTTTAATTTTTAATTTAAGCTTATTTTTTCAATTGTATGTACATTTTTATGAATAAAGTTTTCCCCTACCTAAAATCTTGCAAGTTATATAATATGATCCACTTCACGGTTACCGATTGAGCTGAAATACATGCCTTAGATGTAAATCAGATGATGACACTGAAAAATTATTATGACACGGACCTGATCTGATGATGGAACTGGAAGGTGCCCAGGAGTTTAACAATACAACCCCAGCGAGTTTGGGGCTCATTTGAACCGTCTTGACGAGTACTTTGGTGCTGTTAATACGGATAAAACGTAAAAAAGCTTTTAAAAATATTTTTTAACGATAACTTGCTTTACACACATGTCATTGATAACCTGCTATTTTGGAAGTCGGTTAATAATAATAAATGGTTGTAAGCCCTCGCTACATAGTTTCCACCCTCGTTGTTAATCGGCGCGCGTGCATCGATTACTAAACTGTGCCAATCGATGCACTGATGAAACTAGACAAGTGTGCGCGTCGATTGTGTTGCAGCCTGTACTGTCGGTCCACATGGCGATTATGTTAGACCATTCACAGGATTATGTTATGTTTTATTATGTTTAGACAACAATTTTAACAATGTGTACTACCGGTTTTCGATAGATGCCGAAAGATGGCCTAACCAGCAAAATAGCACACACTAACAAAGCTTTCGACAAGCGTTCTATAAATACAACTTCTGACGTCATACGCTTAGATCACCAGCGGTCCCCAAGCATAACGCCTGCCTGGAGGGAAATTTCTCTATTGCCCTCAGAATTGGCAAAAAAAAAAAATTGATTATATTATTACTTCTTACCGCATTCGCATCGCGGGAAATGCTTGTTTTCCAGGGATTTTATCCTTACATCCTGAGATGATAATAATTAGTCAAAGAATTCAAAAATTCCGACAGTTTCTAAAAATTCTAGCGTTTAAAACAACAAACAATTGCTTCCTTATTATATAAATTCATTTAGATACCGAATGATTGATTGACGATGCTAAATGTATTGAGACGCAATTGAAAATGCAATAATTTCATCATCACTTATGAGTAATTTTCTTGTTGCAGCTAAAACTTAATTCATAAAGAATCACGTACCTAATTAGTAAATGAGGAAAAATTACAACTTTTATTGACGGCGCGGATCAGCGGGTGCCTAAATTTTTAATAACCGCGAAAATAGCACAAAATAAAAATAAATAATAATCAATGGCGCCGCTAAAAGCGTGATTTGTGGTAATTTTCGACGCGACCTTGCTGCTTGATGACTGACATTTGAATATTTATAACCGAACGTCAAAAAACGTGGAGGTAGGTATGAATTATGCGAGTTTGCTGGTGGAAGGACACCTTGAGTAAGTCCGGGTAGGTACCACCGCGGTGTCAGTTGTTTTACCGTGAAACAGTAATGCTTTTTTACTGTTACTATGTGTACCGGTTTGAATTGCTGAATTCGAAGTAATTCTGTTAAATAATACAGAAGTTAAAGCTCTGCCGGATAGACAGATAGATACACGGACAGGAGCAAATCCACTCAAGAAGAATACTACTCGGCGAAACCTGCCTTATTTACACGACCAAAAAAGTAAGACCAGCATAGCAATTCGCGTATTGTTTTGACCTCTAACTTCAATTGACATTCTGAGTCTGACACACACTCTGCCTCACTTCACACTGTGATTTCACGTGTAATCTGTGTAAAGACGTGAATGCCGCGATGTTTTTTAAACATTCACTTCACGAAATGCAGCCGACGCTTTACGTTAATCGCTAGGCCGATTATAATAGAGACAACCCTCCACCTAGCCACGGCCCAGTCAACTTCTAACCTGCTGTAATAAAGACAAGTGTTACAATAATAATTATAATAGCCTTCGCAATGTAGGACGTCAAGTGAAGCGTGCTCAGTTCAGTGTGCAGTGCACTACACGTAATAATTGCTCGTTAGTCGTTACATTTAGTGCCACATTACGTATTCATTTACGCGTCTTGAATGCGGGCGAGTTTACCGGCGTGTACGACCTACAAATTAGCGTGCTCATTTGTCCAATACAATAATAATGAGTACCATTCGAATCTGTACAGGCATAACCCTTTTATAGGGGCCAAAGTTTGTATAACCGTGTGTATATTATCGTCTCTCACACCGCAACTACTCAACTATTTTAGCTGAAAGTAGGGATGGAGATAGCATCTAAGAATACTATGAAAAAATAACCATATTATGCTGAGATAGGATTGTTGAAAATACTACCCTTCAATGGGTAAAAATCGGGTCAAGCAACCTCTATCTTCCTTCTTGCAGGATCGAATTGAAACGTTACAATGTCTCCATCGAACGTCTAGTCGTCCAAGGAAAGGTAGAGGGAACCAGACCTCGCGGCAAGATCGCCTATGAGATGGACGGACCAAGTAAAGGCTGCAGTGGATGTCCCTTTATATGTGTGCTCAAGAAAAGCAGCTGTCCGGGAAGAATGGAGACGGATTGTTAAGCGTGTGACTGAAACATGATGACCACGACCGCTCTGAGAAGAGCGCAACGAAAAAGATGATGATATTTCCGTATTAACAAATTATCATTTATTTAAATATATCTTATTTGTGTGCGTTTGTATATTTGTCGCATAGATAAGGCGGCACTCGAGTGCGCGTGTGTTTTATTGTACCTACTGATAACCATTATATTATTGTTATCAATTCCCAAACACATGAAACAACTAAACTGTCAGTATTACAAGTAAAGCGTGGTAAAGCTCCTTTACATTACAATATTTATTTAACGAAGGAAATAATTGATTAGTTTACGTGATAACGTTGTAAGAAAACAGTGTGTGCGATTCCGTTGTGCAAAATCTTTAAACTCAAGTAATTTAAAGTAGTGTCATCTTTTCTAACTGCTTCCTATGGAAAAGGATAGCACTATTTCAAATTTTAGAGATTTTGCACAACAGAACCGACCGCATTGCATCACAAGCCGAACGCTTAGGCTGATCGTGCCTCTCTATCGCTTGTTCTGGCGGAAAGAGACAATTGGTCATACATTTTCGTGCGTTAGGTAAGGAAGTTAAAAACACTTAAGTATCTCTTGGATATAATTAATATTACGTTACAAGCTTAGGATATTAAACAAACGGATAAACGGCGTCAAAAATAATTCGTCCGTAATTCTGTATACGGGCCTATTTAAACGCGCCCTCCGAGACGAGGGGTGATAATATGAAATGCCGAGTCAACTGTGTTAAGTCGCTTCTACACAATAGCTTGTGATGGGCCATGCTTTGCAACGCACAACTGTAGGCCACGATCACTTGGTGTTCACACAGTGGCGCATGGCTCATTGCTGCCCGGTGAGGCACTTGCGATGGACGTGGAAGTAGTTTAAGGCGAAATCAACGACTCTGCGCGCGAAATTCAAAATTTTCGTGGATTTTTGCAATTTGTATGCTAGTTACAAGCAGACATTTTTATATAAACACGTGAAGACGACTGGAATTGCCGCAATTTGAGCTATTATGCCATGAGCCTATTATGTCTTATTGGCTTAAAAATTGCGAAAAACCACAAAAAAGTTGAATTTCGCGGGCACACCCGTGACATGCTCCTTACGTACATGACTAAGTAATTTTTTATCATTTTTAGGCAAACCATGAACAATCTGCTGAGCGAAATGCTTGCAGAACCATCAGGGGAATTCGATAATTCGAATTTATCAATAATTTAATAATTATTAATTTGAATTTAATAATTTAATTTTGTTGGAAGTGGTCGCAACAAAAGAATGCACTGTTCAGCGGTCGGTGGCGAACTGAGCAATGGGCCATTGTGTGAACACCACAGACCACGCAACGCCACGATTCCTTTGAAGTGTGCGCCAAAAACCCACAACTTCCCGATCGCGCGCCATCGTTGACCATTGTCCGCCATTGCATACCATTTCCCCCTGTACACAATGGCGATGGCCTGCAGTGGGCCAGCATACGCCATTGTGTAGAGGCTACTTTAAAGAGGCCAAATGACGAGTGCCGACCGAAACGACAAGCGGGTAACGACTAGGCCCCTGTTGCTTCTTTTACGACTTGGCTGAACAGTCAGTGAATTACAGTTCATCAACTGACACCTTTTAGCAGACTTCTGAAAATAAAACCTTCACACAATACACTTTTTTTCGTGTCGTTTGATCGGTCAAACACCCGACCTCGTTTTTTAGCCGACAGCACAAAGAAGACTTTATTTACTGATTTGAGACTTTAGGGAATATCCTTTTTGCACGTTCTAAAGCTTCAAGAGTAGATGGATTTTGACATTTAAGATATTTCCTATCTTAGGGCAAAAGATTTCAAGATTGAATTGAGAAATCAATCAGAGAAAAAGTTAATCATTAGTAGGTATTTATTCACCAAGTCAATGGTGTCAATTCCTGTGTGCAAAACCTCTTAATTAAACTAATTTGACACCTAAATATAGTGCACTATCCCTTTTCATAGGATAAGATAGATTCATAGAAAAGGATAGCAATACATATTCTTTGAAACATCTTAAATGTTGTTTAGAATATATTTTGAACAATAGAATTGGCACCAATTTATAAGCATCATGTAGGGTAATTATGAAAACTACCTGCGATGTTCGGCCGATGTAAATAATTTAAAAATCACCCTGTTGTGAAAGAGCACTTTAAACAGGTAAGCCAGTCAAAAACTACTCTTCCGTGATTAAGTCAACAGCTTAACTGAGTCAACTCGCTCCAGTACTCGCTTAGATACGGAGTGCCAAAGGCCTGGGGTCAATGTTGTTTCTTTTAACGACTTGGGTAAAAGGTAGTAAACGTAACAACAACAGTTATTAAAAATATTCAACCCAACATTTATATAACACGAAAATTCGTGGTCTATCTTGAGGTTGTGTTTGGCATATAAATTAAAAAATAAAATAAAATAATTGAAAAGCGACCGTTAACTTCTTTTCACCACTTGAATGAATTAAATAGTGACTTTGGCAGTACTTCGCGGCGAAAGGCTCATTCACTAGTATTAGCCTGTGCACTGTGCAGTGCAGGTCACAGAGAAAAACCAATTTTGAAAAGCGACCTTAAATAGAAACTTTGGCAGTACTTCGGGGCGAAAGGCTCATTCACTAGTATTAGCCTGTGCACTGTGCAGTGCAGGTCACAGAGAAAAACCAATTGTTACCTGCTTATCCCTGTCCTGAGGCATCTTCGTGTCCACGCCCTCGGGGAAGGGCTTCACCAGCTCGGGCTTCTCCTTGATCTTCTCCATGATGAAGTCCAGCACCACCATGATGCCCTCCACCGACCCCGTTATCAGGCACGCGCGCTCCGTGGTGCCTGGACATGAAAACATTACAAGTTAACCTTTAGGTCTGCGACATTATCAACCAAAATTTACAAGTCTCGACCTGCAGTAATATTTTATTAAACTGTTGCTTTCACAAAACAATAAAAGTAGTACAGCATCCCGTTTCTTTAACCCCTTACAAATTACTACCCCTTACTTACTCTACTATCACTTAGCAAAAGACGGAAATACGGCGGATCATCAGATTTTGCCGACTCATCGGTTAAGTGCGAAGCAACATGCACTTTGTGGAAATGAAATTGAGGCCATAAAGAGCTAATTCGCTTAAGAAAAAACAGTTTAATAATATTTATAGAAAAGTGTCTCGACGCAAAACAAGTTTAGTTGTGGTAAGCGTGAATAAAGAGGTTGCAGAAGCTGGGGCATTTTATCCTAGTCTAACTAAATTATCCTTTAAGTCCCCGACTAAATTATCCTTATATAGGTCGAGGCTCTGAGAGCCATTGAAGAAACTTAGTTATAAAGTTAGGATCTTTCTAGAATCTGAGTTTGCAACGAAACAACAACATTTGAATGTTGAGTGTTTATGTTCGGAACAAACGATGGCACAAAAATTGAATCAATTTGTCTGAAATTTGAATGAACATTATACCCTAGTTACAATATTATGGTCTTTTTTATCTAAGGAAAATCAATGTTTCATATTTATTTATTTGCTCAGATATAGATACTAGGGTACCTCCATTCTTGCTCGGTTGTTAAAAACTCAACTTTTGCGTAAGCGGAACCTCGGGTAAAAGCTATTGATGAATATGAGTCTTAGCTTAAACAAACACTAAACCGCAAGAAATGTGAACGAATAACGAAATAATAAGAACGAAAACGATGTTTTAATATAATTTCCATGACAATTTGGTACCCCAGTATAAAACATAGCGCAGCGAGGTCGACAATTAGAGTTGAAGAACGCTAGAATAGAGTCGCAGTGTTGGCATTAAAACCTCATTTGCCGTTTCATTATGCCCCGAATGAACGAATGAATGAACGCCGGGTATTATTTGCCGCGTGTTACCCCGGGGGATGAGAGACCCGGAACAATGGCGAGTCACTTTCGCCCACTACTCATTATAAGGCGATTGTTTCGTTTGTTTTGCGGAACGCCCCAGCCTCGGTGTTGACCGCTTTATGAAATAACAATTCACATTATAAAGAAATCAACGCGTTCTAAAGTCCCACTGCTGAATGAAATAAATCCAGTGCGCACTTGAAATAAAGAAAAATGAAACGCGTTGAAAACGTGTTTTGGAACCGGGCTGCTGCATTTTTAGTAAAGGAAAACGTTTCGCAGTTCCCCGAGGATAAATGCATATGAAATGCTGAAAGGATTGTACAGCTTTATTCTTGTCGATGATTAACTTGTTGTTGCTGAAAATATAGGTAGCTACAAAAAATACGTGGTGTATGTTGCTTGTTATAGATCTAGAGGTTTTCTAGAGGAGAACATAATATATTCATGCCATAAGGAATATAATTCAAGCAAATCGGGGTTTAATCGAAATATTCCATGCCATTCCAAAGCCCTAAGGAATAGGTAGATAATATGACTTTATGGACACACAAGGTTCTTACCTGAGCACCAGGCTATAGCTAAATTAAGGAGCCCTAAGAAACAGCATAAGAGCTGCCTGAAATTTTGATCATATCTCTAGTTTGACATGTTACTAATATTATAAGACCCATCGCAAATATCCGTATAACTCTGGATGAAATTATTAAAGACGTAAAATTGAAAATTCTGTCAATGCCACCTTCATGATGTCAAGTTCCAATTTAACTAAGTTCATCTTAAAACTTCCTGCATCAAAATATAATACAAATGCGCTATCTGCATTCAACAATGCAACGAACTTAAGGTAATTACGTACATTAGCTTACAAAGCTCGCTTTGCTATCTTTCGGAGCCAAGCCGCGTATAATGTACGGATGTGCAAACGAAATACATATTCGGATTATGTCTCTTCCAAACCCTTTTAACGGAATTAGACTTAGTGACAAAGCTTTGCCACTTTCGTTTCTTTGAATACAACATCTTCCTTTAATGCACTGTAATTATCTTTTAGGGTGTGGTTGCACTGATATAGACTCTGGAGCTAAGCCGAGACGTGCAAACTAGAAACAGAACAACCAGTCTCCCGATTGGTTAAATAAGACGTTAACATATTTTGGTCCACCAAAACATGATGTCAATTACGATTACAATGAGCACTGAATACGTTTTTCTTGGTGGTGGCAAAACTGTTGAATTTCGCTCTTGGCCGTTATACTTCATTCATGATTTAGCGGACTCAAGGCATCAAAAGCCATAATCCAGATTCGAAGCAGCCTCGCCCATGTAAATTAATTTGTCAATGAATTAAACGAAAGTATCTTTAGCTACAATTTTAAAGTGGCCAACACCGGCTCTGGAAATCATTTTACACCCAAATTTTAATAAAACTAAAGCTCGCTTCTTGACTTATGACTTTTGTTGGTTTGACAGTAAAATAATATTCAAAAACCTCGCCCAGCATTATCTCATAAAATGCGACACGCGTTAGAACTAAGAACCATCTTCACCAGTCGAGCAAGTCGCGAGAACCTGTCCTTGCATTACGCAATCCACGTATCCACCACGTATCATACGAACCGGTCTTGGCTCCCTTGACCTTGGGGCTTCGCTGCGCCAATATGATATTTGTGCGAGATAATTTTAGCGCGCATTTTCGCGTGCAACCGGGTCATTAACATTTGGTGTTAGTCCAATGTTAGCGTGATAATTAGGAGCAGTGGGCCAAGCATATCATATGTTTTGCGCATTGATGTAGTGTGTGACAAAAATTTTTCAACAACACAGTTTTAGCAAATTCTTAACTTACTACATTGCATCGTCGTGTAGAGTACTTACTCTACAGTACTCTACACGACGATGCAATTACTGTTTTCAATTGAAGAGGAAAACACGGAAGAGGAAGATTTTAAATAAAATGTCTGGGGCAGCAAGGGCACGAGGTACAAATAAAGTAGCAACAAATAGAGAAATGAAGACGAGGGCTAGGGAAAGAAAAAAATAAAAGCACTTTCAGACGATTGTTATTAAATACACTCGTACGCCATTTTCATGATAATCTATTGCTACATGTACAGAGGCATGTTAAACGTGACATAATAATTCCCTTTTCCAATTAACTTATTTGTTGCTAGAGTCAATAACCTACATATAAGAATTAATTCGTATTACGAAATTAAACAGTCCTAAAAATGATTCAAGTGCAAACAATCCATATTGGAATTAGGAAATGAATATTCCATTTAACAGAACTTGTACTGCAGTTCGTTCGTTCGTTTCAGCCGACGGACGTCCACTGCTGGACAAAGGCCTCCTGCAATGCTTTCCAGCCCGCACGGTCCTGCGCCATTTGTATCCAGCGCCTTCCCGCGACTCTTTTAATGTCGTCGCTCCACCTGGTCGGAGGTCTGCCAACACTGCGCTTTCCCGTGCGGGGTCGCCATTCCAGCACTTTGGGTCCCCAACGTCCGTCGGTTCTACGAGCTATGTGCCCCGCCCATTGCCACTTCAGCTTCGCGATACGTTGAGCTATGTCGGTGACTCTGGTTCGTCTACGGATCTCCTCATTTCTGATTTGATCACGCAGAGAAACTCCGAGCCGAGCATAGCTCTCTCCATCGCTCGCTGAGTGACTCTGAGCCTTCTTATGAGGCCCATAGTGAAAGACCAAGTCTCGGATCCATATGAAAGCACTGGTAACACGCACTGTTCGAAGACCTTAGTCTTCAGGCACTGAGGGATATTGGACGAGAAGACATCACGAAGCTTCCCGAACGCTGCCCAACCGAGCTGGATTCGGCGGTTCACCTCTTTCTCGAAATTGGACCTACCTAGCTGGACCGTATGTCCCAGGTATATGTATTCGTCCACAATTTCGAGTGCAGAGTTCTCAACTACTACTGGGTGGAGCGGAACGTGATAGTTCGACATGATTTTCGTCTTGCTCATGTTCATTTTAAGGCCCACCTGTTGGGAAACTCTGCTGAGGTCATTGAGCATCGTGTTGAGGTCTCCCAGAGTCTGTGCTATGACTACGATATCGTCGGCAAACCGAAGGTGAGTGATGTACTCGCCATTGACGTTGATGCCATATCCGTTCCAATTCAGAAGCTTAAAGACGTCTTCCAATGCAGCGGTAAACAGCTTCGGGGAGATTACATCTCCCTGTCGCACTCCTCGCTGCAATTGAATTGGTCTCGTAGTCTGATCATGGATACGGACTGACATGGTGGCGCTTTCGTACAAGCACTTCAACACTTCGATGTATCGATAGTCAATTCGGCATCTCTGCAGCAATCGCACTGCAATTTACATCGCAACACATCAAGTATGACGCGATCCGACAACGGAGTAACAGAAATAGCACAAGTTGGATCCAACGTTCGATAACAACGTCAGAGTCATAAATACATTTCCACAACGTCAGATGTAGATCGAACATTTGATCAAACGTGTGGCCACGATCACCTGAGTATATAACGCGGCTGAATGTGAAGCAATGTGCGATGGAGGAGATACATCGGTACGTGGTGCCACGTGAACAGACAGGGCAATGTGCACGTGCCAGGTAAACAGCGCATTGTTAAAGACAAGGCCACGAGTGATTATAAGCCTTATCCAATTATGCGCGTCGGTGGGTTATTGTGGCACTTGCAGAGCTCTACACGGCACGCAAATAGGACAAAGTAAACATTACCCAGTTTGAATCCTATGAAATGAAAACCATTTGTGCCAAAGCATGTGCTCTAATTTTAGGTATTGCACATGAATGTTCATGAGATTTCAATGTAGAATTCAATGAAAACTTGATCAAGACTTCTATAGAGAAGACAAACTAATGAGTATATGATTAGTAATATACATTCAGTTACCAGAATCACACTACAGAGAAAATATAAAATTGATTGATATACGCGGATATTTGGAGGCGTAAGCAAGCAATGTCAAGTAGTGGATTTCGGAACTTACAGAATAAAACTCAGCCTATTTAAACTTGTTGAGTTGGGTCGTACAATCCCAATCAAGCCGTTTAGAACAAGACTTACGTACACACATTCTTAACGAATTCTAAATATTAAAAAAATCCAATTTAATCTATTTCTAATAGACAGAATGAAAATACAAATTTATTAAAATGTAAATCAAACAGCAAAACAAAGGCTCGATCGCAATTGTCTCGTAATCTGGAAAAAGGGTGTAAATAAAGTTGCCTTAAAACAAAGACGAGGGATTTAGTAAATCTGATAAATCATTCGCAAAGGAAGCAATTTCAGATAAGATCCATTATTTAAAATTAATTCATGACGAATTTGATGTTCTCCTTGGATTATACTAATCAACGCTGAAGGAACTAATTCCAATTGAGACTGTAATTTGCGCCGCCACGTTCCTTTGTCAGTACCATTAGTACCAGATTCTCATAATCGTAATCGATTTTGAGTATCAAAAATTATTTAAGAAATCGACGACTCATTAAAATCTTCATCTCAGGCTACGGATATCTGTTGTAAGAGATAGTGCAATCACACCCAGTCCTCAGTTTTTTAATCCAGACATTTCTTGTTACCTTCTTAATAAGACATCCAACATAAAGACCTGGAGGATACCCCAAACTACGCTTGCTGATATTGTCCATTCTCCGTTCTTCACTCTGGGATTATTTTAGTTTACTAAAAGCCTCTAACGGTGCCTTTAGTTTTCTTGACGATCTCCATTTTTACCCACGACGGAACGGAGTACGGGTATATGCGTTTAGGGTGAGAGACCGTTTGTACATTACTCTGTTAAAAAGATTTTATGTTTGTTTGTATGTTAAATTGTTCACAAAAACCAAAAATGCAAAAATATTTTTGTTTGTTGGTTTGTTTGTTTGTTTGTGTGTGCACATCAATGTTCCCATTTATTTCAAAAACGGCTTGACCGATTTAGATGCAGTTTTCTGTATAATGTTTGGTATTCATTGGCGATGGTTCTTAGATAGTTGTTACGAACATCGATCACCAGGGGGCGCCATAAAAAACATTTACAGTGCAAACGAATGTTCTCAATTATTACAAAAACGACTGAACCGATTTGGATACAGTTTTGAATAAAATATTAGTGAGTCATTGGCAATGGTTCGTAGATAATTGTTCTTGTGATTGAACAGCAGGGGGCGCCACAATAAACGTCTCTTTATGACTTGGAAGAGATGATGCCTTCAAACGCTGCTAGAGGAGCTAATGGCTAGTTTGAAGATTAATTTTCATATTTTAATAAGAATATAATTTAAATTAAGTACATTAATATATTAATCTAAAAACTATAAAACAAGTGGAAAATTAAAAAATTTTAAAACACCCACGACTTTTGCAGACTTGTAATTGAAAAAGGATTAAATAATTTTTTTGTAACTCCCCGACTAAAGGAAAGTAAGAACTAAGAACCTATCAGTATAATTACAAATCCAAGAAAATCCGTCGGAGCTGCCATTGCTATTTTCGTTTCCAATATCAATTAATGTAATTAGTAAGTATTGATAAACTGCCGGTATATGAGAAGTATCAAGAAATTGATTAGTCATCAACTGGTAAACAGCACCATCAACACCGTCATAGGCAAAACACAGCAGCTCCGGCGGATTTTCTTGGATTTGTAATTATACTGATAGGTTCTTAGTTCTTACTTTCCTTTAGTCGGGGAGTTACAAAAAAATTATTTAATCCTTTTTCAATTACAAGTCTGCAAAAGTCGTGGGTGTTTTAAAATTTTTTAATTTTCCACTTGTATAATAACTAACATCTGCTAATAATTGAAATATCTTATCAAACTTCGACAGTGAGTTGGAATTATTTTCAGTGCAGGGCGCATTTGAACCGTTGTAAACTTAGTTTTAAGTCGACTTGTCATTATACACATAAGCCCCAAAGCTCATATTGACCTTTTACAAGAGCCTTTTTCTACAATGTAAAATAAAGATATTTATAATTTTAAATTTTTACTATTTCTAGGCGTAGCGAAGACAGTCTACTCTAAACTCAGCCTTTTACTATCTCCTGTCAGCACAAAGATCCCAGCAAGATTATTATGAATTCTCTTGCAATCAGAAGTATTTCGATACTCGAAAACGGCTAGGATTGCGAATATGCAAAAATGTAGTAGTAAGGGTGACGGCTGACGGCAGAGATGAATGATGACAGAAGTCTCAACGACCATTACGTAAGTGCAAACTTTCGCACCAGCATCAAGTATGCCAAAAGAATCTCTATTCCGAAGACAAAAGGAGTCAAGACGACTGCAGGGCACTTCATGGAATAAAAGAAGCTGCTCCGACTGTGTTAGCGTGTCACGACGAATGTTTTGTTATTTTTAGGTCAAGGGTAGGGAGATGGACAAGTCTAGGGCGGGAGGCGTTTCGAAATTTTCCCGAATCATATTTTCAACCTGTCTTCTTATATACATTAGCGATGACGTTGGACGCCAATCGCTAATGCACTGACGATAAATTGACAGCTTCAAAAATATTTATGGATCCCGAACCTTGAGCATTCAAATAAATATTTGTATATTACGAATTACGAATAAAACTACCTACTCCTCTTCTCTTTCTATCTTTGAATTCCACTTTTACGAGTATGCTTTCTTACTCAGGATTCTTTAGATTTGTTTGCATTTATAGAATTTTATTAGCTCTCTTAACTGAACATGTAAGTGTAAAAGTTATTGATTTTCATATAGGTTATGCATGTAAATGAAAGAAATGTTGATCGTTGACTCATGATAGACCAATTTTATCATTTCTCTAAATTGGCTCTTGTCTGGTGGTTCGGTTGCAAGCTGTTAACTGACTGACCATCGTGCTGAAACGTTCTCTTCTTCGATTCTTTGATCTGCGAAAAATCTTCGATTATAATATTGTAGTCATACTCAAGTACCGTCATACAACATGATTGGTTATAAATTGGTGCAAAAGTAATACATTTCAAGCAAAGTTCCGATATAGTTTTAAAATACATACAAAAAATCAGTATTTATAAAGTACGTAGGTGTTTTGTAATGAAGCGGAGCTTATCAAAGATATTTATGTCGGGAATGATATTCAAGCATTCATTTCGAAACGATTAGCACATCCAATTTGGCAACATACTAAACTACGATGACCCAAAACGTGGCACCAGGCTATAAAGACAGATGTACCATTCTGATAGTACACATACAGAGAAAAACAGTCCGTGAAACCAAGGCATAGTGGTCATAATCACGTGCTAGAAATACAGTCGGTGACGTTGACTCGTAATCAGTTAAAAGCAGATACGCTTTTATAATATGAAATATAAATAATGAACATAATTTAACGAATTATTCGTATATGTAAAATCATTACATAAGCTTTGCTTTCCATAAAAGTTTAAACAAAGATAGACTTCTGCCACCCAATAAACACGTGAACTTGCAATTTAGTGCTTGGAATTCATTAGAAGCATTTGTTTTAGGTAGAGGAATAAGTCATAAAAAAGCTTTTTTATGTTAATTTTCTTCTCAGCAAACCCTTTCATTTGATCCCTGTATTGTGATGAAGAGTGCATTAAAGAAAACTAATCCTTCTGGGTGTTCCGCCATGTTGGATTTAGAATGACATCACATAGTTAATCATATACTTTTCATCCAAACTAACCGCATTAAGATATCTGCTTCAAAACTAATTCATTTAAAATTTAGTTTCAGGATTCCACACGAACAAAATGCACACACGTTAAATAAAAGCGTGTAAAAAATGATATGATATCGGAAGAATGTCATGTTATTGCATGTAATGAATTGCAAATCAAGAAGAATCCGGTTAGTAGAGTTTTCCAGAAGAATTAAGGAAGGACAAGTCTTCTCATATTATTAATCATCTAAGTAAACCTCTAATGATGCGATTTAGACAAGATCGCTTTGAAAATATTAAAGACCGTGCTTAGCTCGAGTAATTCTTTACGGATTTCAAAACATCCTTCCTTATACCTACCACATCATGAATGGAACCTGTGCCAAATTTCATCTTTCTAGGATCTAAGTTGACATGAATAAGTCAGTAATCTTTCTATTAAATACAAATGTAAGACCGAGGTAAATGGTTTTTACAAAATAATTAAATTCTAAATTGAAATTAAACAACACAGGCTAAGAAGGTTAACGAATTACGGTAACAGAAACATATGCCATTTTTTAGGTTTATGCACCGCTGCAATGATTATTCGGGGAATGGAATTTGCAAGGTGTTCCCTTGACTTTGATATATACTAGGAAAGGCTAAATCTATTTTCAAGGGACATTCAGTGAGAAAAAATACCAACGAAGCACAAGCAAGGGGTAATCTTGGGCCCAATTTAGTTTCTATCTCTAGAAAATAATAATCTCGTAAGAAAATAAAGGAAATAGTCGCCGGTAGCAGTCATTTAAAAGAATATTCAACTACATAGTTAAATATTTTACTAGACAATTAGCCGTGCACGTTTTTAGAAACACTTCAAATTCAAGGCGCAAGCTATTTACATGTCCATGTACGAGCATCTAAACAAGTTATAACTGTATAGTCGGTGAAGGTCGCTCCGGCTGTGTGGATGCTCTAAACTTTTATTTTCGTTACGATGACATCATAGTAGTAATATGGACAGATACTCCCAACTAACTAGTGAGCCTTGAGGAGGCGACTTCGGTAGATCGCGCTTTGCTACATCAACAATACCATCAGTCGGGTAAACTGTAAACAAATGCTGTCTCTCTTCATTTGTGACTAAAGGACAAACCTGACAAATTGGGCTGCATAAACACCCGAGATATTCAAGGATAAACTGCGTAAGACCGTGGAGTGCATGTGAAACTCACCAATAAAAGCGTATCATTACAATTAAACTTACCTGTCTCTAGAAAGGGAAACAATGTAAACATCACTATAATATAATGCGCCTATAAAGACATACGTACTTTAGCAACCTACGAGTAAAATAAGAAGCTAGCAAACATCGCATCTCGTTCGGCCATCGGACATGAGTTGGCGGCAGCTGATGTAACCGCGGTTATTGGGGAGGCATAATATAAGGAACGCCGCAGACTTTCATTTCCTTTATTGGAACCGATCAGATGGATCCCTCTACCGATATAACGCTGGGGCGGACGCGCCCGTAAAAAGCGATGCAACTACTTTCTAATGGCAATTTTATACGATCAATCTTTTGTATTCAGCTTGAGATTTTAAACGTCCTTTTTTTCATACAACATAAAATTTAGGTATGGAAACTGTCAGTCTTTTAAGTGCTAAGCCCCACATTTAATCCTCGTTTAATAAAACATCCTACGCCCTTTTCTCCCTTAGTTTCCCCAAAGCTGCATAATATATATTCCCGTCTATCTTCAATGTTATATCCTAATCGGCGCATTTCAGATATCCCTATTATGTCCCATCTTATTTGCGATATCGCATGTTCCAGCTGTATGACTCTATCTTCATTACTTAAGGATCTCACATTGATAGTTGCCAGGTAGTATTTTTTAAATGGAGGGTTTTTGTCTACTGCCCCCGCGGCGACAAACCGTATTGGGGGAGGATTCTCATATTCTTTATCTTTAACTGTTATGCTTACTTTTAAGTCAGTAGGTTTTGGTGGCGGACTTTTGTTTAATTGCTATTGACTTTGATTTTCTGAAGTCGTGATGTCCTTATTTTTACTTTGCACGAAGTGGCGAATGCTGTAAGACATACTTTTATTCTTTTTTTCTTGTTGCCTCTGATTTTCTTCCAAATTTTTCTTCTGTGGTGGAGTTATATTTAATGGCCTTTTTTTACCCGCTGTACGGAGATTTGTATTTGCGTTCTCTGTATTTTTTTTAACTATAATCTTGTCGTATTTTATAATCACTTTGTGTCCCAGATCTCTTTCCCTTTTTGCTTGTTCTTGTAGGTTTTTCCTAATTTCCAAGACTTTTTGTGGATAATCATGTTTCACATAGATACTAGAGCCTTCCAGTGACTTTTTCCCTTTCAAAATCCTTATCTTAGTTGCTAGTCTGACAAAAGTTACCTTTATAGGTCTTGTTTTTCCAACCTCTTTTTTTCCCACTCTTGTAACTTTTTCAATGTCCTTGACGCTGCAATCTATCTCCATATTTCTCTTTATGATACCTACAATTAGTTCTTCAAGTTCTCCGTAGCCTTTTTCTTCTTCCGGGATTCCAAAGAATACTAAATTTTTCTCCCTTAGTTGCTTTTCAATAAGGGATATCCTTTCTTCATGCTCTTCAGTTATAGTCTTAATATTGTGTATCTCCCTTTGTAGACAGTCAAATTTTTGGTCGATATTATCATTAATATTTTTTGTTATCTTCTCTTCCATTGCTTGTAATGCTTTCAGAAGTTGTTCTGTGTCTCCTGCCATGGCTTACACTACGTATTTGCAGTTATCACTTCAATCTCAGTGGTAATATAATTAACACAATCAGCCTACCTGAGTAACTACTTGTATACGTCTTTTAATTTTCGGATATTATAGTACCTGGCACCCCATTACAAAATTCAAAGTAGGTATTCCAGTAAAATTACCTCCTGTCATGTTAAGATACATCTATATATACATTTTTACAAGAAAGTTATAATTTAGATATACAAACTTTCAATGTTTATTAAACCCTTTTAGTATTATGATACCGATAATATCCCAGCACATATAGGTTATAGGTAGGTATGTACTTATTTCTATAGGTATCACAATCAAATACTTTCCTTAGATAGGTGAAATTTTCATTGACACCAAAAGGCAACAGGGTTCTTTTAAATAATATGCACACTTTACAACTATCAGCATTCACTGTGTTAATTTTAATTTAATTACAATAGGTGTCAATGTGGACAGAAACTAGTAGGCTTATTTGAAAAAATTGAGTTTGGCGTGAAACAGTAATTGCTATAACAAAAAGGATGCACAAAGTTATTTATTTTCAATTTTTTATCCTACACTTCAAGTCTGTAGTCCAATTTATATACGAACTTCATGTTATAATATCCTACTTTATGTTTATATACTAATTCTAATTACTATCTACAAGAAGAATCTACAAGTACAAAAAATCTAAAAACAAAAAAAGATTTTAAGCAATCCACCTTCTACAAGTATGAATTATTAATATTGTTACGAACAATTTTTATTATGGTGACTTTCAGGTTTACACAATTTTTAAACACAATTCAGAATTTTGTACTAAGCCATACATACTATTCATTTAATTTCTTTCAGTTTGGTATTTATTCCGACACCACATCACATCTAAAAAACATAGCGAGCCGTGACAAATTACTTTTCTTGTTTTTGTTTACTTCCTATTTATCAGCATAGATAATACATTTATACTAGATTATCAGTCTAATGACACTGACGAAAATTTTGACTTCCAGTCACAGAACTGAGCACAGAACACTTCGAAACCACTGGTAATGTCAGTATGAGCGTAGGTATAAGTCTGAGGTATAAGTTTATCTAGATTTGTATCCCTTCAATTGTACTCTGTGGTATTCTATGCTAAAACTGTCGCCGGCCTGTTTTGCTCTGAGGTTTCACTATTCACGGAAAGTGTTTACTAGCGCCATCTCTGGTCACTGTCTGTAAGTTGTCGATAAGAGATCCATCAGCTGATCGAGAGCTGATCGGTATGTTTGACAGAACTGAGAAACGTTATTTCAAACACTATAATATTTGTTTACTGCACTTTTTACTCTTTCCTTTCCCATGAATTATTGGATAGAATTAAATTTTTGTGTATATTTACTAAGTGGATGTAGTTTTTGTAGCACAAATTTCACTTTACTTTACTACAATTCACTGGGAATCACTGTATTGAAGTAACTTTTGCAATCGATAGCTCCCAAGATGCTTCCTTTGATTATTAAGTTATTTATACTGCTGGCACGTAGATAACACTTTTGCCACAACTTTGCACCTTCCTTCAACAGATTTTAACTTTTAATGACTTTAAACACCACTTGATAAATTTTATTTAACACTTTAAATACGGAGTAGCTATTGACGTGACACCACTAGCGCCACCAGGGCGTAGGTTTTATAATTAGAAAACAAAATAGAATAAATATTTTAGATTTTATAGGAATAAATGAGCGAGTAGCCCTGCTCCAGGTTCAAATTGAAGATAAAAACTACTCAATTCTGCAAGTTTATGCACCTACAACTGAAGCGTAGGACAACGAGATCACGTCATTCTACGAGTCCTTACAAAACGCGATTGAGAAATGTGGTAGCAATATTATATTCATGGGTGATATGAATGCAAAAATCGGGCAGGCTGACAATAATAGTATTGCATTAGGAAAATACGGTTACGGAAGTAGAAATGATAGGGGTGAGCTATTTATTGGGTTCTGCCAACAAAATGGATTAAAAATTATGAATACAGTATTTAACAAACCGCAAAAGCTTAGATGGACTTGGGAATCTCCAGACGGGCGTACAAGAAATGAAATCGATTTTATTGCAACAAATATACCGAAATGCGTAGAGAATATAAATGTAATTAGTAATTTTAAATTTCCAAGCGACCACCGAATGGTAAGGGCAACAATAAATGTTAATGGGACGAAAACATCAAGACGGAGTTATAGCCGAATACCAACTAAGCACTTTGACAAAGAAAAACTTAAACTATCACTTTCTAGAGAACTAAACAAAATAAACTATAGCAGCTTAGAAGATCCACAAAAGTCAAATGACGCCATAGAAAGAATTATACTTAATACCCTAAATGAATGTAAAATTGCAAGAAAGGAAAACAAAAGACAGTACATTATAACCAAGGAAGTAGAGGATTTAATAAACGAAAGACAATTGCTGAAGAATAAAATCAACAAAACCAGAGAAGAAAAGAACAAACTTAGTAAACTTTATAGAACAATAAATAAAAAAATTGCCGAAAATACGAAAAATTACAAACTAGACATACTCAAAAAATTATTAGAAAAGTCTGGGGCAGTTAAAAAAGCCAATAAAAAATTGAACCCCTCAAAAATGGTTATGAGTCAATTAAAGAATCCCTCAGGCGTCACTGTCACGAATAGAGATAATATAATCCAAATAGTAACTCAATATTACAAAAATCTGTATGGACACCAGCAGGAGACGACGCAAGCCAAAATTAGCAGTTATAATATTGAGCAAGTTCTCCCCTTTATGGAAAGTGAAGTGGAGCTGTCGATCTCTAAATTAAAGCAAGAAAAAAGTCCGGGACCAGATGGCATCAGCAACGAGATCATACTAGCTGGGAAAGAAAGCCTGATAAAACCATTTACTGAGCTGTTTAATATTATATTAGAAAAGAAAAAAATTCCGTCTCAATGGGCGTACTCAGAAATCACATTGATTTATAAGAAAGGTGATCCAAAAGACATAGGGAACTATAGACCTATCAGTCTCACGTCATGCATATATAAGGTATTCTCAACCACGTTACTACGACGTATTACTGGGGCTGTAGATGAGAATCAGAGCATAGAGCAGGCGGGCTTTGTACAAGGTTTTTCCACAATCGACCATATCCATACATTGAAAAATATCATCGAAAAATATAAAGAATACGGAAAGACCTTGTATATAGGCTTCGTGGATTACTCAAAAGCCTTTGATTCTATTTCGCACGAAGCTATCTGGGAAGCATTGGCTGTACAAGGGATCAATAAGGAATACATTGACATCATAAAAGAGCTGTACAAAAACAGCATATCTAGTGTTCGTATCGACGTGGTGGGAAAACCATTTAAACTAGAAAGAGGTGTAAGACAAGGCGACCCGCTCTCGCCCAAATTGTTTATTGCAGTGCTGGAAAATATAATTCGGAAGCTTAACTGGGATAGCGTCGGTATAAACATTCAGGGAAGAACTTTATCACACCTTAGATTTGCCGACGATATTGTGCTGATATCGGAAACCCCAGAAGACTTGCAGTACATGTTAGAAGATCTCAATTCAAGTAGCAAAAAAGTAGGCCTACAAGTAAATCAAGGCAAAACAAAGGTGATGACTAATTCTAAAAAGAGCCAAATACTCCTAGAGGGTGCCAATATAGAATATGCTGAAGAATATATATACCTTGGTCAGCTAATCTCCCTTGAGAATACTATCGACAAAGAAATAGACAGACGCGTTAAAAACACTTGGAATAAATATTGGTCAATGAGGGAGGTCTTCAAGGGTAATCTACCAACAAAGATTAAAGTAAAAGCTTTAGAAGCGTGTCTTTTGCCATGCCTTACATATGCGTGCCAAACTTGGCCTCTTCCTAAAAGAGTGCTTAAAAAAATAAAAACGTGCCAGAGGGGTTTAGAGAGGAGCCTCGTCGGGTTAAAACGAAAGGACCGAGTAAAATGCTCCGATATAAGGCAATTCACAAATGCAAGAGACGCGATTAAACAAATACTACAACTCAAATGGAGATGGGCGGGTCACATTCAGAGATACAAGGATGACAGATGGACTCAAGCAGTCACAAACTGGTATCCTCTGAATTGGAAACGCAGACCAGGCAGACCACATACGCGATGGCAGGATGACATAGCCAAAGTTGCGGGCAAAACATGGAGTACTCTGGCAAGAGATAGGTGCAGATGGAAGGAAATGGAGGAGGCTTTTACCGCCATAGGCGGTCCTTACACGTAGATATAACTTACCAGTTACCATACTCAATACTCATGCTTTTTAAATAAAAAATATTATATATATATAAATATATTCATATCCAACTTAAAAACTAAGAATAGACAATAAGTACGTACATCTATATACACATTAAGAAATTATATGTTTAACCTAAAATTTACGTGTTTAGAATAAGTAAAAAAAAAAAAAAAAAAAATGGCAGTAGAAATTATGCTAGTACTGTTATAATGTAATATATTATAAAAGTAAATATAAAAATGTAAATATTAATTGTAAGTGTAAGGAATGAAAATAAAAGCTTATTTATTTATTTTTTATTTTATTTTTAATAAAACATCGCCACTTTTTGGTAGATGGACTATGCGAAATGCATTAATGACAAGAGTACCACAGAGAAAACAGAGAATAGGAATCCGATGAATTACTTATAGTCAGTTAAAGAAACATGTTACTACTCCTTCACGGGTCCCCAAAGTGGATCTTGGCCTGAAGCCTTCGATACCTCAGAGTAACGAACACTTTTGTGCCAAACGGATCTACCGAGGACAAGTCTTATCAATATTAAGCGATATTGAGAGAAATGAACAAAGACAAATTTCAGCTACGCCACGAAAGGATTTATACCCGTAAAACCAGCAAACGATCAATATCGTACCAAATAAATCAGTAACCTAGGCTACCAACTGTGGATAAGCCGATTGGTTGCTTTAATTACTTCCAGATCGCAGATTAACGTTTTGTCTTGCAAGGTCATGATTGTTTTAGTAAACGCAAATTGATGTATCTAGGTCAACGCATTTTGATATTACGTTCGTTGGCTTAATGTTCAAGTCTAAACGTTTTATGACATGATAGACAAGACAAGATAAAATTTGCGGAGAGATTGACCTTATTTGAAGTGATACTCCAGTCCTTGTCTCTATGAGATATGTTAGATGCAGTTTAACAGAGAACATTGCTTTCAATACTTGCACTGCACTGTAATCCTGACACTTCAGGTATATTATGTCTTATTATGTTCAGGAATGTCACCGGCTACAGTGGTGTTCAAACCTAAACACAGTAATGTTTCACTATCACTGCTTTACGGCAGATTTTCCAACTCTGCAGTTTGCGGTGGTACCCACTAATCTCATTCACAATCGGATCACATTTTAAATGCTATGTCTCATTTTAATGAGCCTAATGATCTTCATCTATATTTTTGCTCATAGCATTACGTGTTTCCACTTACTTTTATTTCTGTTCAAAAAACAGCGTAGTTACAAGTCTCAGTCTTAGTCAGCCTCATAAGTTGCCACATCAAACCGGACCCTATAGTGCGGGTTAGCGCGAACATGGTAATTAGCACGCCTCGGCGTCAAGGACACTCCTCGAGCGTGGCTGGAGTGACTCGAACAACTCCAACACTATGCCGGGTTAAATAAGTAATTCTTCATTTGAGGAAGGTAATTATGACTTTATAAGCCTTTGCCTGCCTTCCATCGAGTTCATAAAAACAGTAACAATCCTCTTATTATGAAAATTTTGCTGAAGATACTTTACAAGCTGGTCACCGCAATGAACAAATCAAAGCTTAAAGACAATTAGTAGCACCCGAAGAGCTTTTAACGCCCTGCCGGTTCTACCTTGAAGTTTTCTCGTGATCCCCAGAATTTTGAGTGTACACTGTGTCTAGATACCAGTCATTACCGAAGGCAGTGGATATTTCCAGCATTATTGAAAAAATAAAAAGCTCATAGAAAATCTGCTCACTCATCGCCGACTCTTGATAATTTGTTGATCTTCTCCATATAAAAAAGTTTACGTTCAAACTGCAGAATACAATTATTCTCAGCACATAATCAAATAATACAAACTAAAGCTAATAACAGTTCGCAAGTATGATTTCCATTAATTTGATATCATCCACCGGCGCACTGGAGTCGGGAATGGATAACCCAATTCCCGGTAATACCCAGCCAGTCGACAGGATGTTCCGGCAGCGTAATTAAAATAATGAAACGTGTTCCGTCAACGCCATTTTACATCTGATTGCTGCGCGTCGCGTTAATCAAGTAAAATCTACCCGCGAGTGCGAAAGCTTGCGTAAACGTTGTCAATTTTGAACGTAAACTTGGTAATGATGATGACAAGGAATTTTCGCACCATCCTCACTGTAGCCTATTAATTTAATGTGACGCTAATGCAGGTCCGTTCTAACAAGAGATGAATATCTCATACATAACTGAGCGAGTATGAGATGTAAGATACATACTCATAATAATATATCACTCACTCACTACTAAATCATAACAGCGTCTTACGAGAACAATTCCTATCAACTGTAAAATGCAAAGTAGTGGATCTGATAGCTTGACAAGTCCACATGTTTCCGCTTTAATGGAAACCTCTTATAAGTACTCTGCTCCACTAAAATCAGTACCAAATATAATATTGACAAAACACTCTTACTTCAATTTTTTTGTAAGTAATACGCACAATAAAGAATTGTAGTTTTGAGTAATGATTGGGTTTCATTCCATACTTACCACCTAAAATATGACATCATTGTAATCACACGTAAAGTAACAAAACATGTATTAGATACCTAATATTATATATTATGCTATTTTTATTACCAACCACAAAGTAACGAACCAAGCGATAGATGAAATATTAGGACCTTGACACGCCCTGATGCGTTAAAAGAAACTTTGTTCGTGTAATTTGGCTGACGATAAAAAATATGTTAGAGAACTTCGAGTAAGACCTTCTTTTATGACGAACATACAAAAGTACTTTCTTTTACATAAGTAATTTCGCAGTTAAGTCTAGAATTTTCATATCACACTTTTTATAATTCAAGATATTCATTCTCTTTCATGACCGATGACAAGCAATTATGAGCTCTGTTTTAGAGTACGCTTGACTATAAAAAAGCATTTTCTTCTCTTTTTCACTTCTTTCAATCATGACATGAAACGTGCTCGTAACCATGAATACAGCTCGCTGCGTTCCACCTCCGTAAGGTCTTCACGTTCTGAGGTATTTCTGCTACCGACATCATTAAATACTAAGTTTCCTTGTAATTGCATACCTATCTGTCTCAATTATATTCGTGCTGATAACGTATCGTACAGCATACTGCATTTGTAACATCCCTAAAATTTTCAGCCACAAAGTCATGAATCCCAAGATTTAATATTCCCGCATAGACCGGGGCGCATGGCAGCAAAGAAGCCTTGTTCTCTTTGTCGCACGCGGCTAATCTAATAACAAAGCGTCTTACTCCTGACACATCTGGGTCACTGCATGCACCGTGCACGCCATGGCATATCGCCCCTGATTAAGGCTGTGCTTACACTGAAGCAGAGAATAGCAACAGATACGACCAATCAAGCTATTGACAAATGTTTTTAATTTGATTAGGCTCTATCTTTATCAAAACTCAGAAATCATCGTAATAAGTTTTCAGCAAAATACCTCCATTTTTCCATAAACATTTTTTAAAGAAAAGAATGACGAGACCAGCAAGGCCTTCACCGATGTTAAGTGATGCCTATGTCAAATGCAGAGGATTTCTAGGCTGTGGTACCCATACAATAGCTGTCTAGTTTCATAAATAGCGAGTTAAATAAGCACGATGGCTGTTTTAAAGTATATCTACAGACAGTTCTATAATTCATTATTTATACATCATTATTTATGAGTACTATTCTTTATGATGGAGCTTATAGGACATAAATTCTATAAGGCAAGCAACCCTCGCATCCTCAACTGGGCTCCGCAGTAAATTATAGTTTGCGATTTTTAATGATACAGCCAGAGTTAAAATGAAGTCTAAAAACGTTGCACGCGTATTTTCAAGCAAAAAAACCGAGAGATAAGTATCTGAAGTGACTGTTGAAGTTTAAACGATGGAACTTGAAATGCTTTTCGGTGTAGATTAAAAATGAAAAAAAAATGGGTGTACTGCAAACGTTTGACCTTGAACGTGACATCTATTTGCGGTGAATGTTGCAGTTCTAGATAAGAAGAGCTAACGAGTAGTTTATCTGTGAGAGATACATCCTCGTGACACTAATCGAGTAATCTTTAGCTTCCGCCATCCGTGAGATATCTGCCGTCGAGATGTTTTGGTATCGTAACTATAACAATATTTGTTACTGTAGTAGTACCTTTTGAACCTTTTTTGTTCTTTCACTTAGTAGTCTAATTCAAGTCTAGCCTAAGACCGATAGCCTCGTCCTTTCTTACCTTTAGAACCTCTCTTGTTCATTCATTATTTAGTCCAGTGGTTCTCAAACTTTTTTGGTGACGGAACCCTTTTGGGAAGCAAACTACTTGATGGAACCCTACAATAAAACAATAGTTTTTAAAAGTGTATTCTTTATTAACAAGCATAATAAAAGTACAATGTAACAGTTAGGTACTAATTATTATTACTTACTTTACCACATGGCAAATACAATAAAAGAATAAGTATATTCTATTAAAAAAGAAAAAAATCTAATTAATGGGAGGTATGAAACTGTTTTTTATTTTTCATCAATTGGTTGATATCAGGTTTGATAGAAGACAGTTGAAGTCTCATATCATGTTCGGCGTCCAGTCTATTCCGATATTTTGTTTTCGTGGCTGCATAGGTTGAGAATCCTGTTTCGCACAAATATGTTGTTGGGAACGGGAGAAGAATATTCAGAGCCATTTTGCCAAGCATTGGATATTCATCACGGATTTTGCACCAAAAATCGTTGAGAGGCGTCGTTTTGAACAGTGACTCCATACTTGTGTCTGATGACATTTCTAAAAGAGATTCATATATCTCGTTTGACATACTTTCGGGCTTTTGCAAGTTGGGTAAAAAAGGATTATGAATCCATGAATTCAGTTTCATTTTTGTATTCTGTTCTTCGGGAAAATACTTTTCAAAAGATGCGCGCATCGAACTGAGATATTGGACCAATTCTTCAAACAGATCATCTTGAAACATTTCTGAGTCGTTATCGCTAACAAACTCACTGAGTGACGTAAAGCTTTCTATTTCTTTCTTACCAACGCAAATAATCCAAAAATCTAATTTTCTTTTGAAGGCAGTTATTTTGTTATAGGCCTGAAACACTGTTGTCTGTTTACCTTGCAATGATAAATTCAATTCGTTCAGTTTTTGAAAGATATCCGCCATAAAAGACAATCGGAACAACCAAGTTTTATCATACAAACGGTCCTTCAAATTAAAAGAAGTATCTGCTGAAAGAAACATTTGTAACTCGGCTCTAAGTTCAAATAGCCTTGTTAAAGTTTTACCCCGAGACAGCCATCGCACTTCTGTATGGAGCAGCAGTGTTTTATGTTTGCTGCCATAATCTTCACACAATAATGAAAACAATCGGGATTGTAGTGGTCGTGATTTGATAAAATTAATTATTTTGACCGCTTCATCCATAACTAATTTTAAATTTGATGGCATTTGCTTCATCGCAAGTGCTTGTCTATGCAGAATACAATGGCTGGAACTACAATTAGGCGCTTTATTTTTTATTCGTGACACTGCTCCTGCTGTTTTACCTGTCATCGCCTTGGCCCCATCTGTGCAAATGTCAATGCAATTGTCCCAACTGAGATTATTTTCTTCGAAAAATATATTTATTTTATTGAAAATTTCTTCCCCGGTAGTGTTTGTGAGCAGCGGTGAACACATAAGCATATCTTCTTCAAAAGAACTTTCATATGGATATCTCACGATGACCAGCAAGATAGCCAAACCAGCGACATCTGTCGACTCGTCCATTTGCAAGGCGAATCGTGTTTTTTGTAGACGTGTAAACTAGTTCCTGTTTGACGTAGCTTGCCAGATCATGGATTCGCCGTGAAACAGTATCGTTTGATAGCGGCACAGTAGAAAGATGCTTTGCAGATTTTTCATCGAGCATACATTTTGTTATGTCTAATACACATGGCTTTATTAAATTCTCAGCGATAGTGTGCGCTTCACCTGCTTGTGCAATGCGATAGCTAACTAAATATGATGCCTCCGTGGCCTTTTCGTTGATAGTTTGTGTTACATGCATCATATTTTTTTGACTGTCCAATAACTGATCTTTTTTACGAACAAAAAATTCTTTATTCTTGTCTTTAGACTCGGGATGTACAGTTTCTAAATGTCGGCGCAATTTAGCAGGTGCCATGGAACTATTAGGAAGCAGTTTACTACATAGCATGCAAAGAGGTGAGCCGTTAGAATCAACAAATCCGAAACTGATATATGATTCATCATACTTCCTTTTTTTCGTCTTTGAAACCGTCGAGCTTGACGTCGTGGCATCATCGTTTGGATCGGTGATTGCTATATTCTCCGCGCGTACTGCTTTTGAACATTCAGCGTCATTAGAAGATGTTGTTGCAACACGTTTAACACCTTTAAGCCAACGTTCCATTCTTCTTTATTTATAATGTTACACGTTAGGATGGTGGGGTCTAAAACTAAATAATGCACAATCGTTACTGACGAGGCACGACGCGCGATCGCCGCTTTTATACTTAGTCCTAGACTCGATCTCGAATATTCTCGAAAATACTCGAGTCGGCGCCTTTGATAAACAAAAAGCAAAAATAAAAAGAGATATCAACAATAAACAAAAATAAAAATTGCGTTGTAAACAATCTCGACTTTATCTTTTGAAGTTAGAGTCGAAAGTCGCTTGTTGACAACTATAGCGTCTAATTCAGAGGCGGCTTTTATCAAAGGAACTGCGCGCGCCAAAGTATACAAGTATAGGTACATGTTGATACCAAACTTATGAGATATTGTACCAGCTATTCTAGGTACCTAACACATGTTTCTACAAATACAAATAAATAAATAAATAAATATACCTACGCGCGGCCACGGAGTCAAAACGTTCGACCAGAGAGAGGTGTTTTGTTTTTTTTTTTCTAAATTCTTGCGGAACCCCTACAGAGGTACCGCGGAACCCTAGGGTTCCGCGGAACACACTTAGAGTATAGCTGATTTAGTCTAATTCAAGTAGAGCCTAAGACAAGTGAACAAGTCCTCGTCCTCCAAGTCGAACATTTTATGACCGTCATTCAAGGACTATTCATGAAAGCCTAAATACCGCACCAGACCGCACGTCTTTCGGTTATAGAGGTATACTATTATAGTATTCTGTGGTTATGGTGTGATCAACACTCGTCTGTTATTACGGTTGTGAGATACGACTTCCTTTTTATAGCCCACTTTTGTACTCATCCCTTTTCCTGAATTGTCTTAACGTTGGATTATTTGCAATTTTGTTGTTTGTTTCTGAAGACGATGTAAGAATAGTAAGTACACTCACCAGGATAGAAGTCATGCGACTTTGACATCTTGACCCTGGCGCCGGTGTCCTTCTGCAGCTGCGCGATGGTCTCGCCGCCCTTGCCGATGATGGCGCCGGCCACCATCGAGGGCACCAGCACCTTGAAGTGGTACGTCGGCTCCACGGCTGGTGAACATAAAACACTGTTTACACTATGAACACGGTGGCGTAGTCTCTAGTAGGAAGTGACACACATCCACGACTGCATGAGTGCAAATGGGTAAAAATTTGTTAGCACCTGGAGCAATAACGGCCGTTTTCAATAATTTATCTATCCATGATTTTCCCAATTTGAGATCAAATACGTAAAGTCGAAAGTTTGTATGTGTGTGTGTATTACTGCACCGATTTGACTGTTATTTGGACTGGAGCTATGTTGTACCCTTAAAACCCAAATCAAAAAGACAAGTCTAGACCCTACTAGAGATACAAATTTGACAAGTAGGTACAAGCTTACGCCATATTCTTATCTCTGGTAGGGAACATCGGAGATGGATAGCTTATAAAAACGGTCGTTACGCTACTAATATCTCCCGATATAATGATAAATATTGCCAATTGTACAGTCGTTAAACTGTGAGAAATACTGTGTCTTTAAATTACAAAGTTCACGTCTATGAGACGGGAATGAAGTAACGGGCAACAGCTAGTTCGATAATAAAAACAACTAGAACCAGTTAGTGCAATGGCAACAAATGCGACGCACGTTTTGCTCAATTAATGAACATTGATACACATTCGTCGAAGTGAACATTGGTTGACCGCGGAGGGTCAAGGCGCGACCCTAAACTACGTAACTGATAGAGGTACGTATTTTATTAGCAATATATACGAGTATACATATGAATAGCAAAATGTTTCCCGAACAGTCTCAACATTAAGTCTTTGAAGTTTGGGTATAGAACACTCAATGTGTACTAACTTGTAGATCAACTGATAATAATTGGACTAGGATCGGGTTATGAGTTGAAACTATTGAGCTTCAAGTTGGTAGATCTAAATACTGTATCAAAATTAATTAGACACCCGATTTAAGTTTAAACAATTTCCGTAATTCAAACTTGTACGTTCAGAAAGCAATTTCGCATCAAAAAGAACAAGCATGAAACTCTGCACTTGCTCATTTAAGCAAGTTTACACCTTCCCTCATTAATTACCAACTAGTAAAATCATGTAGTATGTACTATTAATTTACGCTGGTTCGCAATAATAATTTGCGTTTAGTTAATATTTCGTAGGTAAACAATTTTAGAGGCACAGTATTTCTGTATAATTATTATAAAGATAGAGCATGGAATAGAAATATGTTTGATTACGACCTTTATTCGCTACGACAGCAAAAGCCCAGTGGAAACACATCCAAAGAGCATTCACTATAATAATAAAAAACCTTCGAAATGTTCAATGAAACAAAACAAGAGATAAAACTGCGACACATTGGGGGCATCCAGGTTTCTTTGCTGCTAGTGCTGCACTACCTAATCTAACATTGAACATGTCACTTCTGAGACAATATGCAGACACTGCAAATTCAAAATTGTCTCATCACACTATGATTTGTGTATTCTGTAGTACCAATGATAGAAGTCAATTAACAGATTTTCTGAAACCCCATTTGCTAAGTTCTGTCACAGAGATTTCTTCGTTAAAATGTATGTCGTAGCGAATAACGACCGAGGTTCTAAAAACCCTTATGCTGTTATATTGGGTATAGACAAAGAAAAAGAGGTTATATTATGATATTGAATCCACGAGTTCACAAAATTGATAATATCTTTGAGCAGCGAGTCAGTGATACATGATTTATGTATTATATAATTTTTATGCATATTATGTATTTTATGACCACACCCTGTGCAGATGTCAGTCCTGTGCAGTCACGAGTTGTATGACCAGTTATAATTTATTATTATAAATATCATTATAGCATATATTTGTAGTGGTTATAAATTAGTGAACATAGAGTATTAAGTACAGGTTTCGAGTTAAGTTTTTGATAATGATAGACTGTCGACGATTACATGGAAATAAACTAACAAAGCTAGCTCGGTTAGCCCATTTGCTAAAATGATAAATCTATGTAATGACACGGGACAGTCTGAAGTATAGTATATCTATTCAATATTTATACTACACTTACCCCGAGTTGCACGAAATAAACTTAAAAATTTAAGTGCTACTTTAACTAATTTAATCGCGAGAAATGTCAAAATTTCATACATTTTTTGACATTGATTGTGATTAACTTAGTTTAAGTACCACTTAAATTTTTGAATTTGTTTCGTGCAACTCGGCATTAGATACTAATTGCTAAGTAAGTGCCACTTCACGAATATACTAACACATACGTAGATTATGACACAAAAGCTAAATTTGTAGTTACTGAATTCGAGTTAAAAGTCTAAACCAATAAAGATGATATTTAAACGATTACAAACACACAGTCAATTTGATTCTTGAGAACAATTATTGAAGGCAACATTACAGCGAAGCTGTTTACATAAATTATCATGCAATTAAACAATCAATAGTAGACGTATCACGGAAATATGAACAGTTTACTGAAGAATACGCCTGAACAAGTAATTATTTAAATTGCAACTGACGGTCGACATATTTCTGTCATAAGTCCCAATTAGGACAAACAAAGAATAGACAAGGCCCAGATAATAATTGACAGGAACAGGGCTGAACATAAGCCCTTGAAGAATTTGTGTTCGGACTTGCGTTACATTTAGTTTATTTTTTGTTAAAGTTACTAATTTTTTTATCTATTTTCGCGAATGAATTAAAAAAACTACATTTTGTTAAGTCTCACAATTCAGAAGTATTCAATAATAATAGCCATGTAAAATCATGGAATAAAGAACTTAATCAAAAAGTAAATATGCAAACAACATACACTGCGAAGACATAGCCTCCCTAAGTCTGAAACATGGCAGATTAATGATATTATAAAGAGGAAAAAGATGGATGAAATAAACATAAAGATGCTTTTAATTAATTAATTTTATTAATTAGGAATCAACGAACGAAAATCTAAAATTTATATTAGTTCGTGAAGAATATTACAACATAACACAATGCAAAGCCATAAACAGAACACAATGCACTGACATCTTGGGTAATATGATGGAATGAAAAACAGATACACGAAGAAAAGAAAAAACTGAACGATTCGGTAAAACTTAATTAAATTAATTAGATTACTCGTACATCTCTAAGACTGCAATCTTTATAGGGCTGTGATCCTGGTCATGTTGTTTTAAAATTAATCAAAGTTCCCTAATAATAAATAAGACGAACAGATGTAATTAATGATTTACTTGATGCCACAGTCGAAATTAGTTCTTTGGCAAATTTACCCACCGGGTCGCGTATTTGCAATGAGCCAAATTGAATACGCATAAAGACGACATTACAGTCTAGTTTCTATGCTTGTGTTCAATTCTTGTAAGATTTAGACCGTACAGAAATATTTTGTTAATTGTAGAAAAAAAGTCTCTTCTTAAGTAATATATTTTTATCAAATCATCGTCTGTTAGCGAAAGTATAACGTTTAATCGTGCGATTTTAACTATCACTTAATCAGCAGTAATAGGAACAGTCTATACACATATGAAAGTGCGGAAAATTATTCCAACCCATCTAATTCCTTTCGTATTTTTGTAGCATCAAGAGTCATTGATACGAGTACTAGGCTTCCACTTTAAAGTGTGATATTTTTTAACCAATTTTCCAGACTCTCGTAGTAGCGAGCAACTATTTCACTTTATTTTCTCTATGGCTTGAAAAAAATTCGAATATTGTTGCCTGAACAGAGTGTAGTATAACCTCCACAAGTATTCGTGTACGGTAACTAAACTTCGTCGTTTATCGTTGGGAGTTGGGAGTGCTCGTATGTAGAGCGTACTAGTGCGCTTTTGGCCGCTACTAGCCGTAATTTCAGCCCGCCAATAGAGCATTGAAGCTCCCGTCAAAGCCTTTGTGGAGCCAATCCCGTGTAGTTTTTTGGTCGTTTGTTTTTATCATGCACTATCGGGCTCGAGAGATATTGAGATCGATATGTTGAAAGCACAGTCGAGTTCACACTGCCGAATTGAGCTATTATAAATCCTAGCAAAATTCTTCACATAATCCAGATAACTACAGATTAAAGTTTTGATACACCTATTTCTCTTTAAAAAGAATAAACAAATTGGTTTCTAAACTCGAACATTGATTTATTTGTTGTCAAAGTTATGTTATGTTAATTTCGCCAAAAAAATAACCTACATTATTATCGGTTAAAAACATAAGGAGCCAAAAAACAGGAAAGTAGCGTCAAATCCTGCTCCGAATGTTAAAGCAGATAGCGGCGTGTAAGATGCAGCCTTACAGCATCTGGTTAAATGCTCTAAGGATGCAGCAGACAAATGTGCACGACAGCTTCTATCACGCACATATTATTATGGTATTGTTATTGTGATTTGCGCAACCACACATTTGAACGCAAAACGCTTGTTATTTCAATCCACCGTTGCTTGCCAAATATCAATCTGTAAGCTAGAAAAGGGGTCCATACAGTCTACATTTTATACAACTTGCTATCAATACAAGCGAGCTTGTTGTGGAAGGTGGTTGACATTTTCCGGGATTTCATATGCAAAAATATAACGCTTACACGATTATCCTGGATTAGTACCAATGCAAATTTATGAAAATTTTGAATAAATATAAGCATGCAGCTATATCTGACAATAGGAATACTTACCTACCATGTGTTTACTTATTAATATGTATAAAAATCGTATTTTAGCTACATTACATAACTTAAGTAAGGATAAAGCAATACAAGAAATTATTAGAAGAAGACAATAGTTGGATATAACAACAACGTGAACATGAGAACTAATAAGACCTTAAAGAAGTACATATTGCCTGAGCATTCCCACAAAACATTTAGAAACTTGAAGTAAACTAGAAATTCTTAAAAACGAAAAGAAAACTATTTGAATTATTGCAAAATATTATTAATATTAACATGATAAAAAGCAAATAAAGACATTGATTGATTGATTGATTGATAGATAAGCAATGTTAACATTAATAATATTCTATATTATCAAATTGAAGTGAGTATTGTAAAATGAATAAATGAAAGATATTAATTAAAAGAAAAATTAGTGTGGTACGAATTAATGCTCGCTTAGTATAAAATCAATAAAAGAACTACGCTTAATCATAATATATTCCCGACGTAGCTAAAAGCTATTGGGAATTTGTTCTCTACACGTCTACATCACGATTCGCGACTTAATACGGACTCAATTTCAGACGACCTTGGGATAATATGAGCTAAGGAGAAGCCTTAGAAATTGTGAAATAGTTACAACAGAATGTAAACCGAAACTGTGGGCGTTGACCCGATCTATACAAACAAATTGAAGTGTCACAGTCACAGACACACGTCTGTGACTTGACGAACTTTGGGTCAATGGTGCTGTCAGTTGTGGTGATTTCGAACTGTGAACATTGTGTCACTAACTTTATTTATATAGAAGGGACCCATTTATTATTTGATGATACCGCCTTTCGCGCAATTTCCTTTTCATTACACTTTCGGGACTTACAAAATTAGGTAAATCGCTTTGCTGGTGTTAATTTTTGCCACTGGAAACTTTTCAAGGCCAGCAAAATAAATTAAAAATTCTACAAATGTTAAAAACTGAAAACTAAATCATTATTTATATCGAAAGGACCCATTCTAGAGTTTTATTTGATGATACCGCCTTTCGCGCAATTGCTTTTTCATTACACTTTCGGGACTTGCAAAAATAGATAAAGCACTTGGGAGTGGCTACTTTTTGCCACTGGAACATTTCAAGGCCAGCAAAAAACAATATTTAGACAAATGTTAAAAAATGAAAAGGAAATCTAAAAGCCGCGTGCACCAGCTGGTGACAACGAGACACTGTACGTCATAAAGTCAAGGCCGCCGCACGCGTCGCACGCGTCGTCAACACGATTGATTTGCAACTAATACCGTCAAATCCGTTTTACCTACTTTGCGAATACCCTCCATCTCGGGCCTCTGAAACCCTTGCAATAGCTGTAGCTAAAGAGAAGCCGTAGAATGCACATAGTCGAGTAGACACGGGTGACCCAGTAAGATGTAGACAACACGTTTATGCAGACATGAGAGATGTAAAACCTACGTAATCTAACATGCTCAAAAATATTAGTTTTCGAAATTTGTGTGCCCCAAATATAAAAACTTAATTGAAGGAAATAGAAAAAGAAACGCCAACTTTGGAGTACACGCTTTCTTAAACCATAAAAGTAATTCTATAGCTTCAGGTATTACTTTGCGTCGAGCAGGAGCCAAGACTCAGGACTTTTAAGACGCAATATCAACAAATATTATTATTTTACTTTTCTGGAGAAAAGTAAATATAAAACTTCGCTGTATTGCATTATTTCACTATCAGCAGTTTGGTCAGAAATTTGACCAAATACTTGGGTCAGGTCGTTTCAATTCAACGCTATCCTAAAAACTATTGAAAAAACTCTTGCATTGTTTCCATATTTTCATCAGCGAATGATATACGAATAAATATGCGACAAAGGGCAGTTTACCATTAGCATAATAATTAAAACTCTACCTCATGTATAAATAAATATGAGCAAGCTGCTAGTTGCTATAGTTAACGTATGAATTCATTAGGAACAATTAGCTTTTGAAACCGTTGCAATTAGTGAAACAAAACATAGACCTTGGCAATTGTAAATACAGTATAATACATAGTATAAATAGGAATGGCTAATGCTAATGGCTTGTTGGCCTACTAAAAGCGTATAATACGTGGGGTAGTAGGCACGTGATAATGATACATGGACTATAATCGGAAACTGTCACAGTACTAGGCTCTAAATGTAAGCAAATCATGAACTCCTGGCGAATCTTAAACTAATAGTCATCAACGATTTAGGTTAATCCGCTTACTTTTAGAACTAATAGTCCAATGAAAGTCCTAGTAATATTATTTGTCGACAAAATATCACAAGTACCGCACCGGATTTTTTAAAGACCTAAATAAAACATATCTTTGAAAACTCTAATGATAGACCAGCACAAGTAAAAATTTTTATCTTTACGTCCTAACGTCAAAGGCTATGTAAACAACGATGTCTTTACAGTAGTGAAATAAGTCAAATAGCCATTATTGACCTAATAAAAGCTAAATATGTGCCAGCACGTCATCCTCGCACAGTAGCTACATAGACAAGGATACAAAGCCGCCTACGTCCAACGTCCACAACAATTGAGCCGCATCCCACTGCCGCCGCGTCTCATTTGACCTCATTTCCAGCGGAGCATGGCCTACACCTGCCATTTGATACAACTGCACCATTCTTGGTTACATATTGCAGACGCTTGACGGCTATTTATTGAAATGAAAAAAAAAAAAAATTGTTTGTGGTTAAAATTGTCAATGTGGAAATGTTTCAATGGAATGTGTCAGCTACTACTTCTTACAATAGATTTTTAATTTTTGTATGCTACTGATAGGATTATGCCATAAATGGTGTAAGGAACGTATCACAATAATTCATTCGATGGTGCTACAAATTATTACCGTTGTCGAGTATTTTAATTTGAAATTGCATTTAAATTAATAATAATAATAATAATAATATAGCCTTTATTTCCAATATAAGTTAGCAATTAATTACACATTGTCATTTATAAGAAATTATTGAATACATGCTTTGTCATAGTAATATTGAACAGATTGATTATTTTAATGTCAAATGTGGAGAGTTTCTTGTGTTATACAATCTCGTCAAACAATTTATTGGACGCCCATTTTTGGGCAAAGGCCTCCTCCATCCTTCTCCATTTAGTCCTATCTCTTGCCAATCTAGTCCAAGTGGTCCCCGCCGCCTCGTTGAGGTCGTCGCGCCAACGTCGCCGCGGCCGACCCCTCGGTCTGCGTTTGTCACGTGGATACCAGTGGAGCAACTTCTCGGCCCATCGTTCGTCACTACTCCTCGCAATGTGACCAGCCCAGCGCCATTTAAGGAGGCATGCTAGTTTTGCCGCGTCAATAATTTTATTCTTATTTCGTATATTCTGGTTTTTTATTCGGTCCTTAAGTTTTAGGCCTAGCATGCTCCTTTCCATTGCTCTTTGGGTAACCTGTATTTTGTATATTATTTCTTTGGTTATTGGCCATGTCTGGCAGCCATATAGCAGGGTTGGCGTGACAACTGAATCCATCGCTTTCTTTTTTAGTTGTATATCGAGTTCTGATTTAAAAATGTGTTTAAGGGACCAGTACGAAGACCAAGCTTTTTTAATTCTTCTATCTATTTCGTCAGTATAGTGCCCTTTAAAAGATAGACTCTGCCCTAGATACACAAAGTCCTCTACGTACTCTATATTTTTCCCATGTATTACGATCTTATGTTGCTCATCGTTAGTCATTGCGCAAGTCTTTTCCGAGTTCATCTCTAAGCCGCATTTACTGCTTTCAACGTCCAGAGTTTCAAGCATATATACGAGCTGTGCTTGACTCTCTGCTAAGAGGGCTATGTCGTCCGCGAAGCGAAGATGGTTCAAATACTCTCCATTTATATTTATACCTAATCCTGTCCAGTCCAGCTTTCATTTAAATTAGGAAGAAACAAATTGAAGATATAATATGACGAATGGCAAATGGCCATCAATGGTTGTGTTTGTTAAATTATAAATATTCGATAGGGATATTGTCAATGACAATAGATCTAAAGTTGAAAAACTTAATATCAAAATATTCTGTCAACACTTCCAGCTATTGGTACTTTTCAGATATAAATTTCCAGAATATTTCTTCATTCAAGTATACAGAGTTACTAGTAAGTTAGCATTTTTGGAAGTAGATATTCTACCCGCTTACACGATAACATGAATGATCTCACACGTTACAGCGGTATTCAATGAGCTCATTACCAAGGTTTTCGTAAAGTTCAAAAGTTTGGTATGAGCGCATGACAATATGACATGACATGAAATCTCAGCTCCAGTATTGATTTATATCACGAACTTGAAGAATAAGACAGGTATTAAATGCTCAATAGAAACGAGTCTCTTTAATCAACTAATGTTAATTAATAGTGAAACTTAAATTGCATCTTCAATTCTACGAATTAGTTAATTTGCTTTGCTTTGACACATTGCTTGCATGGAAAATAACGTCTTTCTGTTTCCATATTATAGAAAATTTTGTAGTAATTTTCCACTAGTTGGAGCACGTTTTCTTTGACGGGTGTTCCTGTGTGTTCGCGTCACGTACTGCGATGCAATTGACTTGTTATTTGTTATTGCCGTTGTTCGTTATATAATCGCGATGTATCGATCATTTGCAATTGGCAATTTATGTACCAGATTGAACTGCAGATAGACTGTCAAAGAAACAGAAAACAGACTTTACAGATATCTTCAAATGGTAAAAAAACGTTTCCTGGGCTAGGTAGGATCCAACATAATAAATGACTTCTTCAACTATCTGTATCAGCTGTCAATTTATAATCCTTTCCCTCACACCACTTTTTTCGTCTTCCTCTACTTTTCAGTTCAGCACAAAAAATATGTTAACAAGGCACTAGGTCTGGGGCACTGCATAATGTGCAACACTGAACACATTAGCGCATCGATGACGTAACTTTATACACTACATTGTCCCGTAGCGTACAGTGGCAGTTCCGCAAATGGGTCTTCAAAGTCAAGTGCGGATCGGCTATACCTTTCATCGCTCGAGGGCCCTCGGCTTTGTGGCCGCTAGCTAGTCCGGACTCCGGAGACATCGTGACAATATCAGCTTTCTTTACAACGAGCTTTTTCTACATGTCCCTTACGTCTTGACCTCGATGTATTCTTTATACTATTAAAAGAAACAAGTCCAAGTGGTTATTTATCCGCTTTGAATAGTTTTTCAATAGTTAAAAACTAGATAAAAAGATGTATAAACATCGTTTTCAGACTAAAGATTCTACTGGATATGGGTTCTTAATTTCATTTAATACAATATGAAAAAGCAAATTTTAATCATGAGCTCGCTTTAAACTAACCCATATTTTTTCGTCTGTAAAGTTCCTATGAACACACAAAAATAAAACAACATTAATTTAGAAAAGATATTACCTTTGTAGAGTCATGTTAACGTTACATGATTTATAATGAGGGCTAAATATTTTTATATCTCCCACGAGCTTCTATCCTACGCGACATGAATATGAATCACATAAATAGCATAGCCCGCGGTTACATGACTGTATACCTAATTTATTCACCATAAATTAATATTCTCGGATCACAATAGCGATTATATTAACCATCATGTTAATGATGATGATCGAGGAAAAACTATAATTGACTATACAATTTTTATAAGACTCTATAATTCATTGTAGATTTTCCAAGAGAAGCAATTTGATGCATTTCCTACATATTTAGAAATAAAACAATATTTATTTATCTGGTATAAATTCCTTACGAGATTTAAAAGTCAGCCGATACAAAAGGGATAAAAAATCTACACCTCCTTTATCTAGAATAGTATTGAAATCTGTTTTGTTCTGTTTAGTTGTAAGCCCGAAGCAAATAATTTATTCGAATCTGTCGGGTATGAAAACTATTACATCCGTTGACCATGGTAGGTAACCTTAGGATTTAGCAGAAGTTTTCAAAAACTAAACGATATTTTCTGATAGCCTGCGATGTCCAACCGATGTAAATCTTATTTAATTAGTGAGAATGATCCAGTGGAGTCCATCAATAATATCTGTCTAAAAGTAGTTGATGGATTGTTCAGACATAATTTAATGATACATTAATTTTATACAATGATTTTTGAGAAATATGTACGATATGATAGAGGTATGGCATGGTAGTTGTTACATGTACATATTATCGTGACCCATACCTCACGTCGATTTGTCTTTGTACACAGCATTAGGTAGAGTTGTATCTAGCCGCGACCGAAGTCTCCCGCCAGAATAACGACACCTGAACCGAAATTACAGAATATCATTTCCTAAACTGACTGAACGTGGAAAATTTAGATAGAAGTCTCTTTGCATGGAAGTTATAAAGCCAGAGAAGCAATTTGTGATCTGAACAGAGTTCTGGTTGATACGAGTAGTTTATCCATTTGTTTGAAGCGAATGTTGATGTTAAAAGTAAGCTCAACGACAATGTTATGATAATAAGAACCCAGAATCGGTTAGATTTCAGTGCAGCCTTGAACAATAGCTAAGAATTTACCAATGGATGCTAGGAATACAATGTACCCACGGGGAATAAATGTATGTAACTGAATTGTGGAGTAACCTATCGATGAAATTCAATCATTATAATCATTTCTATCCTGTGTGTCACAATAATGTATGTCGGTCGACCTAACAATGTTGTAGGCAACGCTAAGTTGACATCTAAAGAAGGAAATTAATATCCTATCCGATCCAGATTTGCCATATCCGAGATAGAAATTTGACATAAGCTTTTTTTATATAAGATAGGCTTGCGCTTGACGACAATCATGCCTGATGGAAAGCAATGATGAGGTCTAAGTTGGAGCGCGCTTGCATAGAAAATGCCTATTCACTCTTCTCTTGAAGGCACCCGGATTGTATTTGGCTGGAAACACGGAGGCTCCATACAAGTTATTTCAAATTTATGAAGGACAAATCCGGACATGATAGGTTATTAATTACGGCCGTTACACATTCAATCATAAATTCTTTTTGAGACGTTTTTAAGTACGTACTCGGTGGCGTATGCGTGAATTATAAGCCTAGTGCAAAAATCCAGTAGGAAAAGTGTTAAACGGCATAATCTAGATTCTAGGCAGTGCTCAAGGGCAGTACAAATCAATAAGTCCATTACTTACTATTATTACATTAAGAATTTTCTATAGTACAAGCCGGTAGAGGGAATATTATTGTTTACTTTGGACGCGCTTTAAGATCGAATTAATCAGCTGATTCACAAAACAATACGAGATAAAAGCAATCTACCTAGTGAGTTGCGGTACCTACAATACCTCGGGGCTTGGCTGTAAACTAAATCGTAACAACGTTTATTTCAAGAACGAAATAACGCAGATATAAAGCTGATCGTTTACACAATAAAGTATTTTCCAACGAGTGTTTAGGCCAGTTACATATATGATTCAAGCATACAACAAATTGTAAGATTGACTAAAATTGAGATAGTTACAGATTTAGGAAAAGATGTTTGGTTCATAATAATTGCTAAACTTTTACCGTACATGCCGTCGAGAGGCCGGCGAATAATTTATTTTGTACTTACAATAATAACAATTATTCGATAAAGTACATAAATACAAGTAATAAGTTATGATTAATATTTCTGAAGAAAATTTACACAGAAGATAATTATGATAATTTTAATGCATACATAAAAATATGGCTGATCAAGGGACGCCCCGATACAAGAGTGATAATGATTACAAATTACTATACAGTTTGATGATAATCAAAATTTTACACAATGCCAATTCCTAATGTTAGTGACACCCCACAACTGAGCAACATTTGGTGGTCCATATTGAAAACGCCATCTTCAACTCCAAAGAAAATCTTTTAGGGACAACCAAAAAGTCCGCAGCTCCAAGGAGCTCTAATATATTATCTTGTTATTTATCGGAAACTTTAGGAGTATTTTCGAGCCAAGCGGTAAACAAGAGTTAGTCAAGTACCTACTTGCTCGTAATAGTATAAAAGTTTCCGCTTTTAACTGAATTGAAATATCCATCTTCGTGACTTGGATTTGCAACGTAGTACGCTCGCAACAGACAGCAGTTTGACGTGGTGCAGCGGATCGATATCATATCTTCTACTTCTTGAAGATAACATATTCACGTATAACGTATTTCAGATTTTGCCGTTGCGAAATTCGAAAAGATTTACAAATTTCGCCAACGGATAAAATGAGTTTTACTGAATTTCTTAAGATATCTGCTGCAACAGATTTGCCGTTCTATTCTACCTGAAAACATTTTTTACGAAAGATTCTTCTTGGCCTTGCAGGTGGTAAATGTTTAGTTTACTGTGTGTACAAACCATTAGATGTATCATGAAAAAAAATATTCAGATGCCATGATGTCATTGCTTCGAGCAAGACATTTTTTTAAAGCTATGTGACGGGAATTATTTTTATTTCCCCAAGCTCCTGCCAAATCGATAAAGCAACGTAAAAACGCCCATTAAGCGTACGTTCGCCCCTGTGTTAGTTAATCTCGGATAAACGAACATCGTTGACCTTGCCCAGCCGGGTGCTCTTAGCCTTCTGGACATAGCTTTTCCGAAAGCTCGCCAATACGGTCACTCGGCTTTCTCATCCACCCGCAACACATAATTAACCAATCAATCAATTTATTTTAAAAGTTACTGCTAGGACTTTTTTCACACCATTAGTCCAGTGTACGATTATATACGTACATGTATAGCGTTGCTAAACGTCCGGGTAAAACTGGACATTGTCAGGCTTTTCGGTTGCGCGTATTCACCCAAACTAGGCGGTAATCGGGCTGTCCTGCTTTACTTATTGATAGCCTTTTGACTTATTTTTTATTTTTCATTGGTTTTTCCCGTCAACTAATACCGCAATTATTGCAATCAATACTGTAATGATTATTTAATTTTATCAATAAAAAGACAGATTTACTCAATTTTATGATTATTAAATCTGAATTTAAACATCGAATAATAACAAGGAATACTTAGATCCCTAAAAAGTAAGGATGTCCGACCTTTTCACCCAAATATCCGGCTGAAGTCTTAACTGTCTTGTCTGACCGGCTTTTCGGTTTGTATAGATACAAAATCTAGGCAGGGACCTAAAAAAATACTCGTATCTTTAATGTTTTAATCCCCGAATCCCTACTATATCGATGTAACAACGCGAAAACACATTACGAGGTCGTTCGCCCGTTGGATTACCTATCCAGGCTATCTGTATTTTCATTTCTCGAGCGCGTACCGTTTTCCCGGGCGGGTGAGTGGAAAAATAAGAGAGGGTAATAATGAAACACTTATGTGATCAATTCTGGATGTATTTTTTCATGTAGCTCACAGTAAATAGTCATACTTTCGCAAAACGTTTTGTTTCTAAATATAAGAGATGAAAACGTATTATTCCTTACTCGATTTAGCAAAGTAAAGCAACGTCTAAATAGGCAAGCAAGGTACCTACTATAAAAAATCTAGATCAAATTAATTAACGAATTGCGTTCAAAATACAAGGGTTACTAGGTCGTTAATTTTCTACAAAGTGTATTAATAACATTTAACTGTTTCCAGTATTTAAGATTACATATTTAGATTTCCTAAAACAACAATTTGAAAATAATTTATTTGGAACAATTTTAAAGTTGCATGTAAATTTTGATTAAAGCATGTTTACATTCATCACCGATTAAATAATAACTAACAAAAACATATTTCTCATATTTCTGTGCAAGGGTATGGTTTTTGGTTAGTAACAGAACTAATTTAAAAGAAAAATCACTCCAGTTCTTTCACCAAAACCATTCAACAGAACTACTGGGAACAAACGTCTCTGTTTCTTCCTGAGAAAACAGTCATAAGTGGCGGACTGACGACGGACCGAATAACAGGTGGGCAACAAAGTTATCCTATTATACCTACAAGAGTTTCCGCTTTTCTCAGAGAACGTTAGGGGCCATCCGTCGCCCAAAACATAGATAGGCCAGGAAGCGAGGTCAGGATAGATACGGAAACGCCTTTAAGACGATTTTGGCAGCGACCAGGCTGCAGACGATGATGGGTCCCGCTGCTGAGGTGGCTAGTCGAAACCTGGCGGGAGCGCGGTGAATACGACAGTGAATCCCGTACCCCATCCGTCCCATCGTATCCTAGCAGGTCGCTGGCGGGAGTACGGCAACGCTGTGTGAACAGTGTGAGCTGGCGTTTAGGTTACCTAATTGCATGTAATTATATCTGAACTCAAGGACGTCACGCACGCAGCGGGCAGCGCGGCGATATTGATCGCATTTACACTATTTTCAACCAAACATAATTATTTTAGGCTCTTTCTCACGCTACTTTATTGCTCACTTCAGATAATACCTTAGTTAAATCGTAAGATTTCTCACCTGGACTCGATAACTTGTTACGTTTTTTTAACTATAATAATATAAGGTAGCGCTTGACTGTAATCACACCTGATGGAAAGTGATGATACAGTCTCAGGTGGAGCGCGCTTGCCTAGGAAATGCCTATTCTGATTTGATCTTGAGGTGTCCAAGTTGTGGTGGGAAGAGGGTATTCCAGACCTCTGCAGTGCATAGCAAGAATGAGGAATCAAATCGCTTCGTAAATGCCTTTGGTACTTCAACTATGTAAGGGTGTGTCTTACTACGCTTTGAAGAATCATTGCTCTATCCATTACTTATTCAGTGCTTATTAAATTACTAGTACGACCGAGGCAATTGTTTTAAGTTTTAACCCGTAACAAAGTGTAAAAAATAGCGAAGAGCTCAGCGCGGTCAGCACTCTGGGTGCGAGAGACCCGGGTCATCCGGGCCGCGTGCCAACAGCCTGCACTGCGCCATGATGCAGGCGACGGGTTAATCGATAACCGACCATTAGTTTCGTTACCTTCTAAAACTTGCTGCCGCACGAATCTTTTCGATAGCAAAGGTAAATACGACCATACAAAACGTATAGTGAAAGGCTTAACCTACCTATACCAAAGATAACTCAAATAAATCCGGATGAGGTTCTAGTGAAATATCCTCAAACGCTGTAAGTACCTAAGGCTGTGCTACAGGGTGCTTGAGGAAACACTGTACCTATAGCTTTAATACAATCGAAACACTTTAGAATTGAAGATTAAAAAGTGCCTACCACATCTTACTACGAGTAAAGTGATTTATTTGTATAATAAAAAAGAATGAGCAGTAACAATGCCGATAAAACTCTCAAATTAAGGAGATACCGCAAACATTGGCAAGCGTCACAAGTGGTAATCTTAATTCACACAAATTAAGATCCTCAAATGTAAGGACACTTTTGTTTTGGCAGATTTAACACGCCTTTTACCTGTGATTCAAGCGAAGAAAACATGTTGCCAAGATTTCTTAATTAAATTCTCTTCGTTATTTCAATCTTAATTTTTAAGCAGTATATAAATAGTTTTGTGTTGAATTCTTGATGACAAGAATTGGTAAGAAGATACTTTAATTACTTAAACATTTGATTCTCTTTCATTTCTCATATTTTATTGAACGCTCAAACAGACGGTTAACGTAAAACTATTCTAATTTAAGTTAACACTAAAATATAGTACCGGAGTACCTAAAGCTATAATAACCACAGAGTTTTTCCTACGATATCCCATAATTCCCGATGTTAATGTACGGCATGATTGTAATCAAGCTCAAGCCAATTAATAGTCAAAAAAAGTCAGCAATATCTAAAAGTTTCCTTTATACAATGGATACACAAAACCTACGTGTATCGATATTTTACAGAAACCTCGCGCCGCACGGTAGTTACCGCCACACAGGTATCTAATCTGATAATCCGGCGGTTAGCCGACATTGATCAGGTTCGGGCCACGGTCAGTGTGCGAGCTGTGAAGTGCGGGGTGCGACCGACCGCACTGCGACAATTTGCGGGTTGGAACTTGCATCACCAATTCACCACGGAAATCATTACTGGACATCAACGATCATCTTCACCTAAGAAAAGTTTAACTTTGGTAGGTGGCAAAAAAAACTGGGAATTAAAGGGAAGGCAAACTTGGCAAAGTGTACCTATAGCCAAAATGTGTCGTTTGATGAAACTTTTGGGTGGAGCTCCCATAAGTACCACAACTGCGAGGAAGCAGTTCCTTTCAGACTAAGTACCTATAACATTTCGATGGTTATCTTCTTCAAAACGGTAAAACATGGAAGCTTCACAAATCTTAGGAAAAGAGAAACGAGCAAGTCTAAACAATTCATCAAAGTCAGTAGCAAAACACGCAGTAAACTCAATAGTAGACGGCATTCGTAAAGTTTCGCGTACAAAATATCTTGTACAAAGGAATGCTTGGAAAATAATTGGAATAGTCAGAAACAAAGCTCCTACATCTGAGGAAGGTGTTTGAAAGGCCTGAAGACTCAAGTATTGCACAAAAGCTACTTTTTCGCCGCTGCTACTGCTCAAGGATCCCCCTAGGACAGGACTAATGCCCGTTACATTTTAAGTCCTAAAGGCTATTCCCTAAAATTCTTACTCTGATTCGAAGCCTCCGTCAGGTAAGAAAGTTACATTAGACACGAACATGATAGAAAGACGTAGAAAAAGTCGAAACACATGCAAATTATTAAAAAAAAAACCTAACAGAACAGTTTGTGGTGTCTTCATTGTCTCTGAATTCCCAAATTAAATAATGAAGCCCAAAGGTAATGGAAGAATTTCCTATATTAAATTGGGAATAACGTGACTTTTCCGTGAAAACCTTTGATTGGATTAGTAGCAAATTTTATCTAATTGTATGGGATCCGTATATCAAGAGGGAAAATAAGAATGTTTGTCTGAAACAAAAAATGTGTTTTCGGTTAATTATCCCAAATTCTCGAATGGAAGTACAAAGTAAACGGAAGAATTCCCTAAATTAACGGGGACAAGCGCAATCTATCTTTGATTTGGTTAGTATACCTATAATAGCTTGTATAGAGATATTTGATTGATGTTCCGAAGTCTGCAAAAGACATTATTCCTTCCCAGATTAGACATTTACTAAGATGCCTAATATTTCTTCCATTTCACTTAAAATTAATAACAATTGTATCCATTTGACACAGGCGAAGCAGTAAAACGAAAAAATTAAATGACGAAGATGGCTTAAATTTTACGTTGCATAATGGGAAATAATATATCGTACTGCTCTAATCTAATCAAAGAATAATTTCAATAAAGTTTGCGGAGATTGGCAAAAATCCATCTGCGGATTACCACTATTTCATCGCCATTTCAAAACTCCATACGATGAAATTGTAATCAAACAAAAGGTACATTTCAAAACTTCATACGATGAAATTGTAATCAAACAAAAGGTAAACTGACTCCAAAGAGCCAACGTGACCTGTTTGTGATTCGAGCATTATGCCCTGACCTCTGCGTTCTGCAGCCGTGGAAGTCTTTTGTAGCATCGCCCCAACCTCTACAGCTTCCCAGGGGACTGATTCAGTGCAAACCAACAAAAGAAAATGCTACATTCTAAAGCGGAATTTTTGAATTCAGCATAATGGCCATTCGCCGAGAAGTGCCCAGTAAAATGCGAGTTTTTGACGGTTTTCATCATTTGAGGTCGCATAAACTCACCGTGTTTATATTTCAAACGGAAAACGCTTAGTTCCCAGTTTCGAGGTTAAGAGCTTTCGAAAATTTAATCATATTTAACTCCATAGCATTAAACAGTAAAAGCGAAATTCGTAACTCGTATAAAACCAAAAATTTTATATGAAGGACTCAGGTAGGTCATTTTAATAGGTTAAGCTTAAATGTTTTCTATTAATGAAATTATTAGTAGTTTTCCTTTTTTCCAAATTATTATTTTTAAATACCAATTGTTAATAATAATGTTATAGTCACTGATACATTCGACTGTTACAGACAAGCAGACGGAGGAATGAAATCGCACTATGAGGGTTAAACTTAAAGATTGTCATTGCATGGTCTAACTCTAATCTGATGAAGGGACGCCAAAAGTTTTAAACTTTTTATACATTTTCACACTCCGCCAATCTAGTGACTAGCTTCGAGTCGTGACATTCATCCAACTATCTGCCGTGCGTTTCGGTACATGTTCTAGCTATACAAGTAGCTAAACATACATCGGTTTTCAGAGTTGCGACTTCATGTCAATAAATTTAAGTTCGATCTAGATTCAAAGGTCAAAAAGTTGCTTGAAAGTCTATCTATTATACTCGTAGACGTAGAAGCTAGCAGCATCTTACGAATCACTGACGTAACACAAATCAAGTAGAGCCATACTCGTAACCCCTCGGAAATAAGGTCAGCGGTGACATATTTTTCAAAGTTGGGCACAAACACACATGTGCCGATGTAGGTCATACACTTATGGAACGATAACGAGTAGAAGTGTACTTATCAGAACGTTATCGTAACGGTAGACTGGGCACTGAAAATGTATTCCAAATATTCCAAAACACCAAGTCACCCGCTACTTGTTTAATTCAATTGCAAGTCAGACTCGGGATTGCTCGTCGTCTCATTTGATTATACGGAGACGATAATTGAAGATAAAAAGGTATATTTCATGTGTTTAAAAATAAGGAATACCTGCTTAAACCTACTAGTACCGCATCAATGACATAAAGTGGAATAGTAAGAAGCTGCGTAGGAGTCTTCGTATACACATAATATGTAGACTACTTTTAAATCCTTTTGATTGGCGATTGGTTATTTAAAGAGTTGACGATGCAATAAAAACCCCGACCGACAATTTAAATACGAAAATATTGTAAAGTTTAGGATCTAAAGTATGTGCTTGCTTGATGTATTAGATTCGTGTGTACATGAATTTAATACATCAAACATGTACTTCGGGAAACTATCCCGTAAATGCCAGCCGTATAAATTATATCCATTCCAAATTACTAACTACTAAGTAAGCTTTTCAAATTCCCACTTCAGGTTAAACGAAGGTAAAGGGTGCACTTCATGTTATCACAGATGATACAAACCGACTGTTAATGAGCGGTTACTGAGTACGCCATTTGAGTCTGTTAGTTTAGGATGCTATCCTCACCTCAGGACTCGGGGGCGCCTCAACAATTTGCTTACTTAATATTTCATTCCTCCCACGGGGCGATGTTTTGGCTAAACTCAATTTAAATTTGCTTACGTTTGTTTTCCAGCAGCTGTTGCTATGCTGGGTATTTTACCAGTGTATATGGTTATTGAAAAGACTTCAAATCACATCAAATTACCCTTGAAGTACATCCTTTCCAATTAAAAAAGGGATCTTCGAAATCGGTTAGCGTGATATTGAGTTAAATTCGTCCATTTGGCGCGCACATACTTAATGCGACATATATGGTTTTCTCGTGGATACCATTGCCAGAAATAACCAGACCAAACCAACCAAATTGAAATGGGACCACACAGGAAGCACTAGCTCTTTCTAATGACATTTTCATTTCACATAATCCATATCGGTTCACCCACTTGAAAGTTATGAGCTAACAAACATAAAAAACCGGTGAATTAAACCTCCTTTTTTGAAGTCGGATGATAAAGGACAATTTAGTATTACATCAAAAGTTCTATGGAAAGCCTTTTTTGCTGTGCTTTTATCCAATTTCTGCGCTATGCTTGTAGATGCGTTAATAATAAAAGCTTGATCAAAACTGAAGAAATACTGGTTAATTTAGTCATTAAATAAACCATCTGTAATCATCGTTCCATGGGTATTATGCAATCATATGACCCACTTTCGAAACGAACTCGATTTGTGCCAGTAACCAACTCTTTGAAAAATATGTCAAGCTGACCCAATTTTTAAGAGGCGCCTCAGAAGTCGTTAATGAGTCCCTTAAAGGTAATGAGATATGGGTGCAGATTGCGGAATCACTGTTGCTTGAATAAATAATGCGGTGACACTGCTGTGATTAACCTAGCACACTTACCTAGGAAATGTCCATTCAAATAACCTAATTAGTAAGTGGAAAATAGCAAGAATTACAGATACTGATTGGTCTGCTTTTTACGCGAAGGTATCATGAGAAGAGAAAGACATCCTAATCACCTGATGTCAAGTTGTTTCTCTTTTTTTTCTCGCCAAGCTGTGAACAGTTCACTGGCAAAGAGTGATACGACTGCCCATGTCAGATGTAACGCATCCCGCGAGATTGCATTGCATCAAAGACGCACTGCCCTACTACGCTTATCATCCTGAGACACCAACTTTTAAGTCTCATTTCACCCAGTAATCTCATCGGCTAAAGTGCCCTTCAAATAGAATCGCAGCAATACATTGTTTCACGCTAGAATAACTCGTTGACCCGTACCTGGACGGACTTTGCAAGAAGAACCCTACCACAAGTGAATTTGTTTACAGTGCGTTGGCAGTTTGCAATAATGTCCGACATAAAAAATTCCATGAATGCGTAAGTCCAGACTATGTAAGTAGGTTACATACTAAAGTACGTGAATTGCGATAAATCCGGAATTACGCCTCATATTATGATTGGGTGCCAAAACACATGTTCTCACTGTCTCGTATGAATATTTATGGCGTTGCGTGTACTGTGACGTATCAAATCCACTACTGCACTCAAATACGATATTCCACTGCAAACAGTGAGTACGTCAGAGATTCGGGGTATTCATCCAATAGGATTATATTCACGGACAATGTTTAGGGGTTAAAAAGGCGCAAAAATTTTAAATTAAAAGGTTACCAAGAATAATTATTAAATAACATGTAAAGATTTGTCTGAAATAAGATGCAGCTCAAAGCCATTTCAGAGAAAAAACTAGACGGATGAATGTAGCCAAATTACTATTTGGCAAAACAAGAATTAACAGCTGATGTCTCAAGATGACAAACACTACGTCCAAGGACGTAGGTGAACGTCTTTCTTGAATATAAAAAAGAATAATATCATTATTTTGAATGCCAATAAACTCGTACCTATGAAGGTATTCTGTGCTTTGGATAACTAGGTCATTTAATGAGATAACGAGCCCCTGACGCTGCAGTACAAAACTTGTAGCACGTGTATTATCCAACACTGCGAAATTGTTCATCGTTCTTTTGCCAAGAACATCTGAAGCACGTTGCCAAATATGTCAGAGATCGCAAACCGTACGTACCTTCGGAAATAAAAATGTCGCTTGCCAAACTTTTCTATGACATTAATGTACATAATTTGAGTAATCGTTCTGATACAATTTACAGGTTTTTAAATCATTTCAGACTTTCTGATGTAGTTTTTAGTGCCTCAAAGAAAAAACTTGCCTACAATTTACCACCATCTCAAGCAGTAGGTATTATTGTAATATTATTTTAAAACTTTCATACGGACATTGTATGAAAATTTCAACACAATATTTCAATAGTACTGCTATAAGAGATGGTGGTACGGCCTCTATGCGTCTTTGAATATCAAAAATTTATTAGGTCTGATTTACGCTAAACTGGCTAGACATAAGTGATTCTGCTTGATGGCGGATTATTTATTTTTTGTTTGTGTAAAAGGTCACTAACTACTAGTTCTAGACCTGTAAGCAAGGGGTCATGATTTTTTCTCTCTACCTATTCAGAAAAGCAAAGGCAATAAATTCAGCATTTAATCCTCATTCATCCTGGAGGCAAAGCCAGTGAAATCTATTGAGCAAGCGGCGTCCATAAAAGCGAAAGTAAGTTGAGCACAACGGACTGTACTCACGTAGAATTTAAATGAGCTTTTTGCGGTACATGAGTGGAGACCCGTGTTTTTAGCTCGGATACAGGCGTTCGCACGACCGCATACAACCGCAACATAGGCCGGTGCTTTTTTTTTTTGAAATATTTGGCATTCAAGTAAAGTAAATTCAGATAAACTTCGCGGTTTCGGATTTATACTCTGTCTCTTCTATCTCTGTGCTTTTTTCAGTAAATATATTTTACCCATAACCTACTGTTACCTCAATACTTCTTTAACCGATCCTGTCTGATTGGCTAACTTTTGTTTTAAATCCGACGCAAACCCCACATTTTAAATGTCTTCCAATAGTCCGATTTAGAAATTGGAAACAACATAACAAGTTGGACCAACTTATAAAGAAGCTGCAGCGTACACGAAACGGCATCAAGTTGGCCCAACATACACGAAACATCCGTGGATTATTATGGTTAACTCTTAATCCCAATTTGTTAGCAAACCGTCCGTTTTTCTTCTCTTCCATTTAAATTAAGAATGCGGATGAAATGAATTACGGTCACGTCACGTACAGTGCGGTAACTACGTAGTGGAGACTCCAAGAGAATTTAAGAAAACTCTTATCTCTGCAAAACCAGAATTAGGTCACGAGTTCGCCCGCGTTTTAAATAGTTTCGTTTTTAAAGCATTTCGTGCGATTAATGACTGCAGTATAAAGCCGGCTCTATTTTTTTTTTTTTTTTTTGTGATTGGGTAGGCAATAAACCCAATCACAAAAAATATACATGTGTAAAATATAATATAAAATATAAAACTTACAACTAACTGGAAAGGTTAACAAACACTCCCCAGGCGTCAATGTCACAGCAGTTACTTTTTATTACATTTTTTGTGCACAGATAGCCAGTATGTAAATATGCTGCTGGGCATCCCGTCACACTCATATTTCACTCGCATTCAAACGGATCAGTTTTACTTTTAACCTAATGCTGTATTCATCCGCCTCTGCGGCCTTGCCGCCGCTGCCGTCATTCTCCACTATGGAGTGTGGAGCATATCAAATCCCGGATTGAGATGATATTTTAGGTAACTCCTAATGGTAACGCGTTTCATGAGGTTCGACCCCAGATTGAGATGAATTTTTAAGTAACTCTTAATATCGCGATTCACGAGGTTTGATCCCGGATTGAGGTAAGATTTTAGGTAACTCATCAGGAGTTCCTCATCCGATGAGGTTCAGCGTATTTTTTGTTTGAACAGCCCTTGACTATCTTTAAAACCATGGCCGTGCTCCTAGGTAATTTTTTCAGCCAACTGCCAATCGGATTAAAATTGGCGATGGGGAGACGGCGATGCTTTTATGGGCGGGAAGATTGCACGCCCCCTACTAGTATAGTTATATATCAGTTACATACGAGTAACACACCACTACATAATATGTACCACCACACACTGTTAATAGTGGCTAAAGCCCATCTGCGAGCATTAAAGCCCGGAGGAACTTAGTTCTTGTTATAACAAGAAAGGAGGTATTTTCCCAGCAGTGGGACACCAAATGGCTAGGGATGATGATATCGCGTTCAAGAATTTCCATTTTTAGACCGTTACTGATACCTACAGGCACTTTTGAATTAAGCAATCTTCATAAAAATTAATAGGTGTTTTTAAAAAACCGGACTTTAAAGTAAATTAAACCCAGTCACATGCGTCATTTAGATAAAGCATTCTATATTTATATGCCGGACATAACATTTTTTGCCACAAGAGCAAATTTTATAAAACAAAATATATTCCCTAGTATGCAAAGTGTATAATATAGTGTATATTATTGATTATGATTATGAAGTTATTTGTATTCGTTTATTTTAGTTGTTCAAAATATTTCCGATGGTTGTTTACATTGTAACTCGTCAAAGTAGCTTTCGAAACAATTTCGAACAACGGCGCACAAAAAAGGTTTTTGTTAGACGAAGGAGCTTTCGTTACAAGCTTGAGGGTGGAGAACTGGAGAGTCGAGAGTCGAGTCGCGTTCCCAAAAGCAAAATCAACAAAAGTTTGTTTCCTCTCACAACATCTTTGTAACAGACTCAATTTGCTGGCAACTCGGCACGGTTCACCTGAAATATTTGTAATTAATTCGTGGAAAATGGAATTTGATCAAACTTTTACTTCGTTTTCCTTTCATCAATCTGATGCTTTTAAATTTTCTGTAAGTACTCTCTAACTAATCTGAAGGGGAACTCTAAAAGTCTAATGTCTGGTCTTTCGTATCTACCACACAAAGAGCCAGGTTTCATCACCTTCTGATTAATATAGAAAAGCTTATTCACAAATTTTGTCTTTGTCACTTGACAAAAAATAAGAAAGTGACAAAACTTACGTTTAGGACATAATCTGACACTTATCAGAGGGTGGTAGTGCCATAATTTTATTATGTAAGGCAAGTTTGTATACACACAGTATATTATGATTGTTTCTCCTCAAACTCAAAATATCTTTATTTCACATAAGCCTAACGTACTCTAAAAGTCTAATGTCTGGTCTTTCGTATCTACCACACAAAGAGCCAGGTTTCATCACCTTCTGATTAATATAGAATAGCTTATTCACAAATTTTGTCTTTGTCACTTGACACAAAGTAAGAAAGTGACAAAACTTACGTTTAGGACATAATCTGACACTTATCAGAGGGTGGTAGTGCCATAATTTTATTATGTAAAGGCAAGTTTGTATACACACAGTATATTATGATTGTTTCTCCTCAAACTCAAAATATCTTTATTTCACATAAGCCTAACGTACAGGCTCTTGTAAACTCTCCTGTTACTACTAGAATTTAGGATAGAGACTATTTAGAATAGAAATACTCGCAGATTATACCCTGAATTAAGGCATAGGCTAACACCCCAGAAAAATCCATGGTTGTCGCAGGCATTATGACACATTGAAACTTTAGAAAAAGCGAGTAGTGCAATAAAGCTCAATCCAAATACTAGCTGAGAGCTCAACAAGAATCGAGCCAACGACAAATAAAATTTCCCGATAAGCTTCGACGATTCGGTGCCGCAAAAAATCCCACAAATCCGGGCTCAAACATCCATTCTGAGGCCTAAAAACATTCCAGAAACTAGCGCATAGAGCTCTCCGTCTAATTGGTCTTCGGTTTGGGGCGCAAATCTCTTGCTGGTTCAACTAGTTTGAAGCAAAACTGTCGGTTCTTTATTTGCCATCTTTCTCGGTTTTATTAGGATTTCGATTTCTGAGCAGAGATAAAAATTCCTTGAGTTTTCATGCTGTTATTCTTTGGTTTTATGGAGTAGGTATTGAAAAAGTATGTCATCTTGATTTTCCTGCTTATATTATTAAATTAACATTTTAATTTATATATCTTACTGACCATCATTGACCGGCTCTAACCATTGATTCTAAAGAGCTTTGAAGTCTGCCTTTATGATGAAAAGATAAAACCCGGGCAGAGCAGGGGCGGGTCAGGTGGTTAACATATTGTTCAATTCTGATTATCCTTAATTGCTATTTTCTCATTATAATGGGTTTGCGGTAGAGAACCGGTTCTCATAATGTCCAAACGAAAAATAATACTTTGTGTAAAATAATTAATATGTAATCAAGCGACATCGGATTAGTTAAAATATTACCTTGCCTCATGGTTTAATTTTTTGAGCTCTGTCGAATGTGAATATATAGAATGCTGTGCAATATGTGTAACAAAGTGATTATGACAGGCGATAACGCGCGTACGTCACAGCTGTCATGTTATACGACGCGTGAGTAATTTGTCAAGCTAATCCCTTCTGCTGAAGGTTTCAGGATTAATACACGAACTAGGCGTAGCGCTTGTAAAAACATATTTAGGGCGTCAAAACTCCACAACATGGTAAGCTAAAACAGGGTCATTACAAGAGAATTTTAACGTGGTACTTTTGACGTATCGTAGCTTGTAGAGAATGTTTACTACGAAGAACATATAATATACATTCCATTCTTAACAAATTGCTAGCTCACTACTTAGTACGAGTCTAAACTCAGAATGACAAGGATTTTTCCATTGTCATTTCCCAACAGACTCTGAGGTGTAAAAGTTATCTTACTATGATTACCGTTTCAGTAAGTAACTATATTTGCCCAATCGTTAATCGCGTTAAAATGTATCAATCATATAAGAACTGTATGTCCTAAACAAGAAACATGGGGCTTTGACCAATCAAAGCGCTTGAAAATCAAGTTTTTACATTGCCGCAGTTTTTAAATGATTATACAAAATTACACGATTCAGGGGCTGATTGCCTGTGAGAAGAATAAATCCTACGTTGTTTCATACTAAAGGAGTAGCAGAATTTTATCTTCAACCCTGTATATAAACCGAAAAAAATGAAAACCATACCTTTTATTGCCGTGACCCATCCGTGGAATCATAAATCACAACTCTTTCGCGTATATTTCACGGGAACAAATTCTTTACATTGCGGTATGGTGCGTGCGTGAAAAAAGATTACATCGAGCACTTAGCACGCGAATCCAAACACATACTGAAAAGCTTTTTAATTATGCTCGTTACTTTTTAACGTCAACGTAATTTTTGTGGTTGGATAACTCAACAAGGGGAGTTTTTATATTTGCTTTGTGAGTAGTACGCGTGTGTCTGGGATTTACATTTTTGAAATAGAAAGCGACAATGAATTTTTTTTATTTTTCACATAGCCCTAACCCTAACTTACAGGGCTTTTTTTTAATACCATATAGCTAGCCTATACGCTTGACTGTAATCACACCTGATGGAAAATGATGATACAGTCTAAGGTGGAACGCGCTTGCCTAGAAAATAAAGATTTACAAAGTTACAAGCATTTCAATTTTGGAGTGGGAGGATCTTCTATCCCTTTCTCACAAAACGCAAATTTGTATGAAGCCGCACGAAGCTACTATGGCATTCGTGAGGTGTGACGTCACAATTTAACATTGCTATCTCTGTCTAATTAGAAATGTTTAAATGCTTATAACATTTTTGTTATTTGATCGATTTAATTAGTTTTTTCTGTGTTCGTCATTATTTTTATCTTAGTTTATAATAAAGTGACAAAAAAATTGGAGTCAAATACCCAATTCCATTGAAAAATGCACATTAATAATTAACTGGCCAGAGCACTGAAATAGTGTACCTCCGAGTATGTACGAACATGTATCAAATAAAACAACACCTACATTTCTCGTACATAAAGTTAATATTTGAAAAGTTGACTGAATATTATGTTATTGGAGCATTGCGTTTCTGTAACGCAGTTTGCAAATTATTTATTATTATTTATTAGCTATGTGGAACAATTAATGTAATAGGATTTCACAATGTAGGAAATAACCGACGAATGACTCCACTTTTCTTTCCACTCATAGGGAAACTAAAAAAATAGAAAAAAAAATCGGGTTCTGGTGTAAAATTAAGTTTACCTTGTTAATTCCCACTCATAGGGTGTACCCTATAGTTTTAACTCTTAAGGGTAGGTTGATTGAGGGTTTTTAAACTGCTCCCAATAAATATAGAAACCTAAACGTATAATTTATTAAATATATCAACGAATACAAAAACAACAATAGTTTGGTGTTACCCATGAACCTAACCTTGTACCTCCTCCTTTCTACTATAGGACTGCAAGACGCCGAGAACGGTGGCATCCTTATGTGGTTGACGTCCAACAAACTCGCACGAAACGTTTTTCTTCCACGTTTCGGTTTGGAACGCCCTTCCGGCCTCCGTGTTTCCAGCCAAGTACAATCTGGGTGCCTTCAAGAGAAGAGTGAATAGGCATTTTCTAGGCAAGCGCGCTCCAACCTAGACCACATCATTGCTTTCCATGAGGCATGATTGTCGTCAAGCGCAAGCCTATCTTCAATAATAAAAAAACCCTTGGTAAATCTTAGGCTGTATCAGATAATCTCGAAGTCTATTTCTAACATAAATAAGCATGTGTCTTTATCAGTAAGAACGTAGTATAATATATGTAGAGCACACAGTTCCGCTTATCTATCTTTGCATTATAAAGCAATTTGAGATATAATCTTATCGGCATATGACAATAGCTACACGATGAAAACCTGCGCTTCCTGCTATAGAATACACATTAAACACAATATATTTACTATAGGTCTGTTCTTTATTAGGCAAATTTACAGTCAAGTTAATCAAACATGTGAATGCTCAAACAGGGAGTAGCACTTTTTAATTTTGATACTGGCGTAGAGTAGGGTTGCCAGGTCGCCAAATGTAATAGCGTAGAGACTATACAGACCAGCCAATTTTCAGCCAATTTTCATTTCTTTCATTTTCATAAATCTTGTTAAATTCTAATGAAATATAATTAAAATCTAATGCTTAATCAATCGAAGTACTCTATTAAACATTTAAAATTAAATTACCATATATCAACATTGCAAAATTCTTTTAAAATTCAAAATTTAAAAAGCATGACAAAAACGCACATATACACACGCACGACGCACGATGCGGACGCAGTATATTTTGGCCAGACACACAATCAAAAAGTCTAAATATGTCTGGACCTGGCAACACTAGGGGACCGATGTTATGGGTTTCGTCCTTTATATTATCCGAGTACTTAGAGTCATGCTCTCCCGAGGAGAAATTATCCCCCGCCCTGAGGCCTGGTTCCCTTGTGTTTGAACGCAGCTCCGCTACGCTAGGCTTTGGTTGGTGTAACCAATCAGATTTCGTCAATTCGACATCTCCTCTCCGAGTCTCCCCTCAATTTCGGAGATGTCGAAAATCAAAATGACAAACTTCGATTGGTTACTCAAACACAACTCCGCTTCGCTCCGCTTCGCTCCGCTTTGGTGGAAACCAGGCCTCATGCTTGCCGTACAGGAGAATCCGCGTTTAAGTACTTATGTTTCACTAAATTCTTTACGAGATTTTCTTCGTAGACAAATAGATCTCGCAAAGAAGCTGAAAAACAAACAACTTTTCTTATAATGTTATTTGAACTTTGTTGGACGGGGCTGAGTTGCTAAGCGACGAAGTAAAATAGGTACCTATCCCGCGCCTCGGTTGTGACTGACCTATTTAGGTACCTAAGTAGTTCCGTGGTGTGAATACCGCAACTTTTTCTAACTTTCGCTAACGTAAAAAGTTTTAAACGTATTTACGCGTGTAACGAAATTACGACTTAAAAATATCGCCAGGTCATGTAAATATAAAATAACTGATAGGTTTTTTTTTATACTATATAGGCTAGCGCATGACTGTAATCACACCTGATGGAAAGTGATGATACAGTCTAAGGTAGAACGCGCTTGCCTAGAAGATGCCTATTCACTCTTGATTTGAAGGCACCCGGGTTGTAAGTGGCAGGAAAGACACTGCCTGGGAGTGTATTCCAGGCCTTTGCAGTGCGTATCAGGAACGAGGAATCAAACCGCTTCGTACGCGTCTTTGGTACGTCGACTTTGATAGGAACTGATAGGTATAGCCTAGTTTCAAAATTCACATTATCCAGTATGAAAAGCTCATTAGCACTTAGGTTCAGTACCCACGTACTAATTTGGAACGTTTCGAAACTTCCACATTTACGCGCAGAATCCCGCAGGTATCGTTTGTTCTGTCATCCCGTTTCTGCGGTTTCCCCGGGACGCAATTTCCTTTCGCTTAATGACTATCCCTTAGCTTTTGAAATTGGCTCAGTGGGATTTATTTCCTAGCCAAGGGATAGTGTGTTAGTTCTTTCGTCTACCGAAAAGGCGATATTGAATATCTCTAATATAGTGATCATTATTAAACTGTCTCTTTTGGGAGATGGGAAGTGTATGTAATAGTTTAGCACCAGAGGCTGTACAATATAATAAACAGCATCTGCCAAATACGTCTATTTATCGGGCGACCGTATACTATTGTGTGATTTAAGACCAGTTTCTATAAACCTTTGGGGTTAATGTACCCATTGTATGTGTGTATGTAATCGTATGTATGGAGACGAGTTTCTTATTCCACTAACATAACTTCCACGAGCCTAACATAAGTGACGATGCTAAAAGGTATTGTTACCTATCAATACGTAACAAAGGCTGATAAAATATTCAAAGATCAAAATAATATGATATTTCCTGGTTATAATTTCCTGGTTATAATTAACTTGTTTGTAATATAAATCCAAAAGGAAACCTATATGAGATAACCTGTAAAGAAGACCTACAGAGTACAGACTTCTGATGATCTTCTGACAGATTGTAAAATTACATCGGAAAATCAGGAAAATACAACACGGAAAACAAGAACACGCGGATATACATGTAATGTAACCCACATGTTCGTAAGTTTTCTGGCTAAGTTATTTGAGAACAGGACTTGCTGTAAGCCGCAACTCGTAGTCGTCATCAGTCAGTCAGTCAGCATCAAATGAGAATCGCACGCAACAGCGCAGCCTCGCTGAGTACAACCTTGACTTTGAATGCAACGCGATGACGCAATGCAGCCGCCATTACGGTAATCTCGTCTCGGATTAAAAACTTCCGATGCGGCGATGATTGTTTTTATTGTAGTCATTGGTTTTTTTTATTTTTTTTTATTGAAGATAGGCTTGCGCTTGACGACAATCATGCCTGATAGAAAGCAATGATGAGGTCTAGGATGGAGCGCGCCTGCCTACAAAATGCTTATTCACTCTTCTCTTGAAGGCACCTAGATTGTACTTGGCTGGAAACACGGAGGCTGGAAGGGCGTTACACACCTTAGCGGTTCGTATCAGAAACGTGGAGGAAAAACGTTTCGTGCGAGTTTGTTGGACGTCAACCACATAAGGATGCCACCGCTCTCGGCGTCTTGCAGTCTCGGTTGGTATACCTCCAAGCCGCTGGGACCGACGATCTGATGAAGCAGCTCTAATATGAGGAAGGCGGAGGACCTTGTGCGTTGGCGCACCTTCCAACAGTAATTACAGTACTGTACAAGGTGCATTTTAGAGACAGGACATAACTTTAAACTGTGGACAGGACGGAAATCTATAAACCGTTCGCAGAAGCTTTGCCGATGACTTCTCCTGCCACTTCATGCGACCGCCACCGGCAATCGTCTGATAACAGACGCGCTCGGGTGGCGGTGGTGTGAAGGGGAAGAGAAGTCATCGGCAAAGCTTCTGCGAACGGGTAGTACCTTAACCGTTGCATTTACAGTGACAGGGATACTGTTTTAACTAAACCCTTACCTTTTAAGACTGCGGCCTTAAATTTTGACCTGCGTACACAGATATTTAAAAAATAGTTCGTCGGAAAAAAAATCTAACAAAACCTTTTTGACACAATTTATTTAATTTTTTTTTAAACAATCTGGTTGAATATTAAGTTGAAGTAGCCAAACTTAAAATATTTCGTCAGAGAAAATAGCACCATAACTATACTGTATTGTTTTTCTCTTTGCAGAAAGACCTTTTTCTCGAACACACGATTACTTTGGGGTCATGAATTAGTCGATATGAACAGTGCCAACTATAAGTAAGACATCCCCTATTCAGATTCACCCAGGAATCTAAAAGAGACCATAGCTATCACAGAATAATTTACTCATCCCTTACATTTTCACCAAATAATCCAGGCAGTTTTTAGCCACAAGCAGGCGTTAAAAAAATCCATTTACGTAGAAGGTAAGACATTTAAAGTCAATAACAGAATATTACTAAACGGAGTGTTTCGTAATTGGCTGCTAATTGTACAGCTCGTTCTCTTAGCTAAGTGTTTATGTTTTATTTCGACGCCATTATAAAATCGTTAATAACTTTTAACGAGTTCTAACGACTGAATACTATTAAGGACGTGCTCCCAAAATAGATAGGTATCAAATCGGACTAAATACATACGCACGGCCTACACTCACACAAAGGTGCCTTGAAATGAGTGAATCAACGCGATTTTGATACTTTGAGATAAAATTTTATATTTTGTCATTTAGGTATTTTATTATAACGAAATAACTTCGTTCTAAGCTTATTTATTATCTCGCTGCAGACTCGGTCATAAATCATTCGAGTGTTTCGCTCACCGACATCGTACCGGCCGACGAGCGCAGCCACGTGTACAACATATGAGGGGAGGTGAGAGGCTGCACCACTATAGAAGTGTAATTATCTCGCTGCAGACTCGGTCATAAATCATTCGAGTGTCTCACTCACCGACATCGTGCCGGCCGACGAGCGCAGCCGCGTGTGTAACATATGCGGGGAGGTGAGAGGCTGCACCACTATAGAAGTGTAATTATCTCGCTGCAGACTCGGTCATAAATCATTCGAGTGTCTCACTCACCGACATCGTGCCGGCCGACGAGCGCAGCCGCGTGTGTAACATATGCGGGGAGGTGAGAGGCTGCACCACTATAGAAGTGTAATTATCTCGCTGCAGACTCGGTCATAAATCATTCGAGTGACTCGCTCACCAACATCGTGCCGGCCGACGAGCGCAGCCGCGTGTGCAACATATGCGGGGAGGTGAGAGGCTGCCAACTATAGTAGTGTTATTATCTCGCTGCAGACTCGGTCATAAATCATTCGAGTGTCTCGCTCACCGACATCGTGCCGGCCGACGAGCGCAGCCGCGTGTGCAACATATGCGGGGAGGTGCGAGGCTGCCAACTATAGTAGTGTTATTATCTCGCTGCAGACTCGGTCATAAATCATTCGAGTGTCTCGCTCACCGACATCGTACCGGCCGACGAGCGCAGCCACGTGTACAACATATGAGGGGAGGTGAGAGGCTGCACCACTATAGAAGTGTAATTATCTCGCTGCAGACTCGGTCATAAATCATTCGAGTGTCTCACTCACCGACATCGTGCTGGCCGACGAGCGCAGCCGCGTGTGTAACATATGCGGGGAGGTGAGAGGCTGCACCACTATAGAAGTGTAATTATCTCGCTGCAGACTCGGTCATAAATCATTCGAGTGACTCGCTCACCAACATCGTGCCGGCCGACGAGCGCAGCCGCGTGTGCAACATATGCGGGGAGGTGAGAGGCTGCCAACTATAGTAGTGTTATTATCTCGCTGCAGACTCGGTCATAAATCATTCGAGTGTCTCGCTCACCGACATCGTGCCGGCCGACGAGCGCAGCCGCGTGTGCAACATATGCGGGGAGGTGAGAGGCTGCCAACTATAGTAGTGTTATTATCTCGCTGCAGACTCGGTCATAAATCATTCGAGTGTCTCGCTCACCGACATCGTGCCGGCCGACGAGCGCAGCCGCGTGTGTAACATATGCGGGGAGTTGAGAGGCTGCCAACTATAGTAGTGTTATTATCTCGCTGCAGACTCGGTCATAAATCATTCGAGTGTCTCGCTCACCGACATCGTGCCGGCCGACGAGCGCAGCCGCGTGTGTAACATATGCGGGGAGTTGAGAGGCTGCCAACTATAGTAGTGTTATTATCTCGCTGCAGACTCGGTCATAAATCATTCAAGTGTCTCGCTCACCGACATCGTGCCGGCCGACGAGCGCAGCCGCGTGTGCAACATATGCGGGGAGGTGAGAGGCTGCCAACTATAGTAGTGTTATTATCTCGCTGCAGACTCGGTCATAAATCATTCGAGTGTCTCGCTCACCGACATCGTGCCGGTCGACGAGCGCAGCCGCGTGTGCAACATATGAGGGGAGGTAAGAGGCTGCCAACTATAGTAGTGTTATTATTATCTCGCTGCAGACTCGGTCATAAATCATTCGAGTGTCTCGCTCGCCGACATCGTGCCGGCCGACGAGCGCAGCCGCGTGTGCAACATATGCGGGGAGGTGAGAGGGTGCCAACTATAGTTGTGTTATTATCTCGCTGCAGACTCGGTCATAAATCATTCGAGTGTCTCGCTCACCGACATCGTGCCAGCCGACGAGAGCAAGACACTCGAATGATTTATGACCGAGTCTGCAGCGAGATAATAACACTACTATAGTTGGCAGCCTCTCACTTCCCCGCATATGTTACACACGCGGCTGCGCTCGTCGGCCAGCACGATGTCGGTGAGCGAGACACTCGAATGATTTATGACCGAGTCTGCAGCGAGATAATAACACTACTAAAGTTGGCAGCCTCTCACCTCCCCGCATATGTTGCACACGTGGCTGCGCTCTTCGGCCGGCACGATGTCGGTGAGCGAGACACTCGAATGATTTATGACCGAGTCTGCAGCGAGATAATAACACTACTATAGTTGGCAGCCTCTTACCTCCCCTCATAAGTTGCACACGCGGCTTCGCTCGTCGGCCGGCACGATGTCGGTGAGCGAGACACTCGAATGATTTATGACCGAGTCTGCAGCGAGATAATAACACTACTATAGTGGTGCAGCCTCTCACCTCCCCGCATATGTTGCACACGCGGCTGCGCTCGTCGGCCGGCACGATGTCGGTGAGCGAGATACTCGAATGATTTATGACCGAGTCTGCAGCGAGATAATAACACTACTATAGTTGGCAGCCTCTTACCTCCCCTCATATGTTGCACACGCGGCTGCGCTCGTCGGCCGGCACGATGTCGGTGAGCGAGACACTCGAATGATTTATGACCGAGTCTGCAGCGAGATAATAACACAACTATAGTGGTGCAGCCTCTCACCTCCCCGCATATGTTGCACACGCGGCTGCGCTCGTCGGCCGGCACGATGTCGGTGAGCGAGACACTCGAATGATTTATGACCGAGTCTGCAGCGAGATAATAACACTACTATAGTTGGCAGCCTCTCACCTCCCCGCATATGTTGCACACGGAGGCTGCACTACTATAGTAGTGTAATTATCTCGCTGCAGACTCGGTCATTAATCATTCAGCTAGCTAGAGGCTAGCTCTATACGTTTAGGAGATCCAGTAGTAGTCTTCGAAGTATACCTTCAGGTCACTCAACCAAGTCAAGTGGAAAGGTCTTTTCATAACTAACAAAACGAGCCCAAACTCGGCACGGCTAGCTCTATACGTCTAGGAGATCCAGTAGTAGTCTTCGAAGTATACCTTCAGGTCACTCAACCAAGTCAAGTGGAAAGGTCTTGTCATAACTAACAAAACGAGCCCAAACTCGGCACGGCTAGCTCTATACGTCTAGGAGATCCAGTAGTAGTCTTCGAAGTATACCTTCAGGTCACTCAACCAAGTCAAGTGGAAAGGTCTTGTCATAACTAACAAAACGAGCCCAAACTCGACACGGCTAGCTCTATACGTCTAGGAGATCCAGTAGTAGTCTTCGAAGTATACCTTCAGGTCACTCCACCAAGTCAAGTGGAAAGGTCTTTTCATAACTTACAAAACGAGCTCAAACTCGGCACGGCTAGCTCTATACGTCTAGGAGATCCAGTAGTAGTCTTCGAAGTATACCTTTAGCTCACTCCACCAAGTCAAGTGGAAAGGTCTTTTCATAACTAACAAAACGAGCCCAAACTCGAGACGGCTAGCTCTATACGTCTAGGAGATCCAGTAGTAGTCTTCGAAGTATACCTTTAGCTCACTCCACCAAGTCAAGTGGAAAGGTCTTTTCATAACTAACAAAACGAGCCCAAACTCGAGACGGCTAGCTCTATACGTCTAGGAGATCCAGTAGTAGTCTTCGAAGTATACCTTTAGCTCACTCCACCAAGTCAAGTGAAAAGGTCTTTTCATAACTAACAAAACGAGCCCAAACTCGAGACGGCTAGCTCTATACGTCTAGGAGATCCAGTTACCAGTAGTAGTCTTCTAAGTATACCTCCAGGTCACTAGTACGCTTGGGGAACAAATAAAATAAATGGAATAAAATAAATAAACTCAATTCTAGCTAATTATAATAAAATATAATATTGTAGGTAATGTAGGTGCTTACCTTTTCAAAAATATGTCAGGACAGTATTACGTAAAGTATCAAGATAGTTATTGCCAAATATCCGTGTACGTACAGCGATGTTTTTCAATCAGCAACTGCTCGCAAACGACGTGCAGTCCCACTCGCGAAGGCAGCCAAAGGCTGACTGATTGATATTTGAATTTTGAAATAGTAGAAACCTGTGACCGAGTAAAATAAAATAACCCTTATTGTAACCTCTTTAAGATTTACGCTTGTAAGCAAAATATGTGAAAACAATGCACGCGAACTTAATTTTTTTTCATTTACTGTTTGTCTTTTTTTTGTTATTTTTTCTACCACCGTGTATAGATGAACATATCTACTGTCAGTTGATATTTTTAAAAGACATAAAATCGGTATGTTTTTACAGAAAAATGTACCGAAACTCACTCCTAAATCGCCAATTTTGTGAGAAGAGATGATTTAAACTATTTTTATAGTACTAAAAGTAAAGATTTTTAACCAATTTTTCTACCACGAATTGTAGATAAAAGACCAATCTTTGTGTTGTTATTTTTAGTTCCATTATATTTTGTTTATTCTAGTCACAATATGTACCGAAAACTCCACGAAAACTGCAATGTCCGTAAACGCACCCTTAAAGACCGTAGAATACCTATCGTCGCATAGCAAAGGAGTCTAATTTGGTTCTTTTCGTTTCAAGAATTGGCTCTACCAATAAACGGTCACTAAAATTAGTTTTTTGGGAGTTAGCATTCGATAACTTACTTGGTCGTTGAATCGTTATACCAATAAGGTTGTAATTTTACCCTACATATCTTTTCATTCATAATGGAACCAAATTGAAACCTTCTCACATGTGGAAACTGGATCCTAGCTAGGGCATCGAAACTCGGTTCAATTTTAAAAACCCGGGTTTTCGGGTCTAAGAGTAATCAAAACCCGGGTAGACCGGTTTTTTCGAGCTTTTCGGTCTTTCTATAGTAATTTTTTTAAATACACTAATCGGCGTTTATATATCGATTCTTTTCAATTCATTGTTTTTTCTGAAAATGGCCAGTGGAGATGATAATGCCATACTCGCAAAACTTGAAATAAAAATTTATCTAATAAATTATTTTCTAAGAATCTCAACTACAAAAATCTCAATTACAGTATATTTTTATTATTGAATTACAATCATAAATATAAAATTAACTTTATTCTTAAAGTTTAAATTGATTCTTCATACGAATCTCATTTTCCTTCGGATACATAGCTAAAATTTTCGAAACTACTTCACTTGTGTCCATCTCTTCATTAATAACATCTTCGTCTTTAAAATAAGCATTCAAGCCCATATCACCTACTTTAGTCGACAAAGGAACCATTTTATCAGGCTTTATTGACTTCCCACCTTTGAATAAATTAAAAAAATTATCTCCAGTAGGTGTTTTATAATCTACGCTATCTTTATTATTATCTGTATCATTGCAATCGGTACTAAGTAAAAAAGTTTGCGATTGAGAGTTTAAAAACGCATCTCCTTGTATATGGATTGTCTCCAAACTCTTATTACCGAGATCTTTATAAGTTTTATTCAAAGAAACGATAGAATTGAATGATTCGCTCTTAGAAAGTACTGTGCTTTTAACCTCTTGGGACGTTTTTGCGCTTTCTTGTGAATTATCAAATAATGTTTGAAACAAATTATCTTCTTCATCGTTCAATACATTTAGGAAATCCAATAAAAGGCCGTTTAGGCAGAGTTTTGTATTGGATTCGGACTTATTTCTTTTTTCAAAAGTTTCATCTATAATGTTGGCAGGATAGGATTGATCTATTTTTAAATCGTCTATTTCCATAGAACATTCTTGCATGTTATAATTATTTTTGTCTTTTGAATCATAATGTATGGGACAACAAGGGGACAACACCCAGACCCGAGACAACAACAAATACAGTGTGAGTCTTCATAATTTGCACATATTGAAATGAGGGAAACTATGCTTAATTTTATCGACGGAAAACGTATTAAAAAAAATCTAAAATTTTTTTTTATATTTTTTTGGAATTTTTAAATTTTTTGTTCGCTACTATGACCCTTGTGTAAACAAAACGGTGTAACTTTTAAACTAAATGATCTATCACGATGAATCAAACTTATTAATGATTAGAAGTAATGGTCCGTCCGCATGAAATGAAAATTGTGGAAAAAAATTACCCTCAATGGAAAATACATGTGTTTTTAATAAAATTTCTGGTTTTTTTTCACTAATTTTTACAATAATCGTAAAATTTTTCAATAAAATGCCCCCATTGTGTGCCTTTTTTATTACTTTAAATTATTCCTCATCGTATTAGCTACCTAATGGTAAAAATTGCATGCTTATAACTCAATTCTAACATTTTTTATCAAGTGCTAAAGAAAGGTCCAGGACACTGCTACGCACTAATTATTGAGATTGTAGATATCACGTAGAACCCTCCATATGAAAACAATATTTTGCGCGTTCGGAGTGCAATTTTTGAACAGTTAAAAAGAGATGTTAGGATTAAGTTACAAACATGCAATTTTTACCATCAGGTAGCTAATACGATGAGGAATAATTTGAAGTAATAAAAAAGGCACACAATGGGGGCATTTTATTGAGAAATTTTACGATTATTGTAAAAATTTGTGAAAAAAAAAACCAGGAATTTTATTAAAAACACGTGTATTTTCCATTGAGGGTAATTTTTTTCCACAATTTTTATTTCATGAGAACGGACCATTACTCCCAATCATTAATAAGTTTGATTCATCGTGATAGATCATTTAGTTTAAAAGTTACACCGTTTTGTTTACACAAGGGCCATAGTAGCGAACAAAAATTTTAAAAATTCCAAAAAGATATAAAAAAAAATTTAGATTTTTTTTAATACGTTTTCCGTCGATAAAATTAAGCATAGTTTCCCTCATTTCAATATGTGCACATTATGAAGACTCACACTGTATATTAAAAAAACCCGAAAAACCCGAGTTTTAAAAATCAAACCCGGGTTTTTTTGTAATCCTCAAAACCGGGAAAACCCGGGTTTTTTCGGTCCGGGTAAACCCGGGCTCGATGCCCTAATCCTAGCACGTCTCTGCTGTGTCAAATATTGTAGTGCAGTACCGGAAACGCAAGAGTGTTATCATTCTACTGATGGACGAAAGACATCAGCGGGGCTAGACAAAGTCACAGTCGTTTGGCGTTAACGCTAGTAGACAAAAATGTATGGACAAAACAAATGACTGTAGAAAAACCACGATATTAATAGTACTAAACACGCTGTGTTTGATACTGTCGGCTGTCAATTGTCAAGCGAAGTACGCTAAAGTTATCTACAAGGTCCGCGAGAACGCCAGGGAGCGTTCAAGTTGTCGTAGTCAATTATTAAAAACAGCGTGTTTAGTACTATTATTATCGTGGTTTTTCTACCGCCATTTGTTTTGTCCATACATTTTTGTCGACTAGCGTTAACGCCAAACGACTGTGACTTTGTCTAGCCCCGCAGTCGCGAAAAGTAGCTGGTCTCACGAGACCTTTTCGGGTGATCATACCAGGAGTTCTTAAGTCTAGAAATGGTCATCCATCGGCTGAAACGACGTCAATAATTCTCGACTATAATTTGTTACCCATTAGGGGTCTGATTGCGTAAGAAAAATGTATTCATCGTTATCCTAATCGTTTGCAGATTCTGTCCCCCGATTGGCTGACGTAAATGAGGGAACCAATCAGTGGACAGAATTCGTGCTGGTGCCACTCATGCAATTTATTATGCAAAGCGTAAGTTTTACCACATATATATATATATATACGTTTTATTTTAGAAGAAATAATTACTTTATAAAGGAAATAATGGATTACAGTATCTTCATTGTTCAGTAAACTGGTTATCTTATCAGACTGAATGTTTTATATTATATGTTTGCACTTGATAAATATTGAATATGTTAACATATATAATAATTGTATGTGATAATTAATATACATACTTGATAATATACAATTTATGTGTGTTATAAATTCAAATAGGTCTGCATTTTTTCTTTTCTATTTTTTATGTAGTAATATGCTTGTTAATGTGGTATGTAGCTAAAAAGACTTATCAATTTCTAGTTTACTACCTTGACATTTTCTTGAATTTGTAAAAACCACACCTAATGTGAAGAAACAGATATATGTTCCTACATCTTTATTTCATAAGATGTTGTGTTGAACATAATTGCTGTTGTATAGTTGTGTATTAGATAAAAAAAAACCTAGTATAAAAAGCCTAAGTGTCATATCACCGATTATGTTTCTTAGGTTATATTATACAACCGGATATCAACATATTTGTGATTAGGTCTAATACTAGAAATTAGGGCACGAGACGTGTTGGTGAATTTTAAGATATAATATAATAAAAGTAAGATACTAAAATATAAATAATTAAGCTAAGTATATACATATCTAACATGACTAAATTCAAATTCTACAACATTTAGTAGATGATTTCAAGTATATCATAGATTACTACAAGAATAACATATGATATGAATTAGTAATAATTCATATAATATTTCAAAAAAAATTACCAATCCTTGTTAAATCCCTAGGATGTATTATCCTAAATAATAAATAGATATAAATACACAATCTCAACCCAAACAGACCAAACTGATCCATCCATCATCAACCTTGAATCTAATAGTTACCCAATAAAATACAGTGGTATAAAAACTCTGTTTTGAGTAATTAAATCAACAAGAACTCAGATTTATAAGTCATTCCTAGCAAGTAATACCAAAGCATAACCAACTCTATGTTTTAAGTTGTTAAACTCAAATTGTCTCAAGATAAAGTCAATAAGATAGAAGTAACAATGACCTTGGGTCTCTTAAGCTATGCCACCTTCACACACATTTGAATCAGGTTCTGTATCCACTCAATTTACATGATACATCTAAGTTATACTTTTAATAATTTGAAAAGGCTGGTACTCTTGGCTGTATGTTTATTCAAATTTATTGTTTTTAGATAACCCAATGATAAATCTAACTGTGTGTAATGACTTTTCTAATTTAAATGTAGCCTTAAATTTAGGGCTATTCTGAAGATTTACTCAAGATACACACAAAATAGATTTTTTTAACAGATACTTACCTAAAGTACTATGTAAATGAATTGAATAAACATGTGCTCTGTCTGCTTAGCTCTCAAGATATGAAACAATACTTTGGAATAATACAGCCAGGTGTACAGCAGACTTTATGACAATACATAACGTGCCAATCTAATACCTAAATACTGTGTGACAATATTAAATAAAAAAGACAATGGATAGTTTATGCAAATAATGTTAATTGATCTTCCGATAGGTTAGTTGAAAGATGACTTTCAAATTATAATAAAGCAAATAAAAGCGATCGAGATAATTATGAAATAAAATTTCAAGAAGAGATAGTTCTGCAAATGATCCTAGATAGTAAATGTTGGAGATAGTAACTGTACATTGAGTTGATGGGCACACCGAAGATGCGACAACTAAGCCAATGAGTGGTCGATGCGGGCTACGGTACTGGCTCACGACATCGAGGCGTGTTTACTGTGCAATGACTGACAAACTGACGTCTACGCTGGCTCATCGCTGATGGCTCATTGACCCGTGAAATGCTGATCGTACTGACAATCACTGAGGAGCGACCAGCGGCAACTTCAGTGCTGCACTCGGACCGTACCGTGGACTAGGGTTGACTCTAGTTGATGGGTTACTAGTGGACATGACGGGGCCGGGGCCCGGTGAGTGAGTGGAGCATCAGCGGCGGATGAGCGTGAGCGGAGCGCGCGTGAGGCATGCGCGCGGCGCGCCACAACCAACAAGCCATGAGAGCGAACGTAATTACGACGACTCACCGAAATGAGACGCTATGCCGTGACCGTTTGCCAGTGGCAAGGCCGTCACCAAGTCTTGAACTAAAAAACAACGACTCACTTTTAACATTGCATTCATTCAAACAATATAACACAGAGCAAGTACATAGAGAACGACCGGGGCTCGGCGACGCCTCCGACAACAGGGAACTTCAGTTAAATCTTCGATAACGCAGATTACGCTATTCAGTCGTGGCATAACATAAATGCTACGTTTTGAGACACGTACAGATCGTTTTTAAACATAATTTGTACATAATGAACCCTCAATCGCATATTGTTGTCATAAATAGGTCAACTGATAACAGAGTAACATTTGATAAGAATCTTGTTGGAGCGCAAGCCGCGATCGGCGGTCGACTCGCTATGTCAATGTTAACTTCACTTGCCAAATACGCAATCGGGTAAAAACAAAGCAGGCTGTGAGGAAGCCAGTACTCACCCGAGCTGAAGTGTGACCTCTTGACGTCCCCATTCTCCGAGTCGCCATCCAGGGGTCGTTTTCTGGAGTCCGTGATTTCCGGACTGGGGCAAGTATCCATTCCCGTGTCAGCGGCCATGTTGAATTTCAGGGCAATACTAAAAACTTCTCTAGCATAATTCCCATTACGTAATTACTTCAGAATGCGTACGAAGATGCGGCACTGTACATTATTTAATATATCTTCAAATACACTTAACACTAAACAACTAAAAACGGGGAAAATTTAAATTTTGAATGGTCTAGTTACTAAAATAAGAAGAGAAATGACACTATGGATATTACGTCTAAATGTAATGTGAACGATTGTCGATACTGCTCTGCGGTTGTTGTCAGTTGTGTATGGGGCATAGTCAGAGTGAACTTATCTGCAGATGGCGCGTTTTACGTTGGTACCCCTGCCTTTTGACAGCACCAGCTGATTGTGGTAGTGATGTGCTCGCAAGTTTAATGTTGTAGGTTTTGATCATTGGTATTATTTTATTAAAATTAAAACAAGCCAGACACTTGACTTGAAATTTGACTTGCGCTTGAGATTTTAACTTATAGTTCTTTAAAAGATGTCATATTAAAGTTGCGCTGAATAAATAATTAACTGTATAGGTAATAATAGTCAAAAAGTCAGGACATCATTCTAACGGGTAGGTATCCCTCAACACCTTTAACACCTTTTATAATTTTAATGTTTTTTTTTGTACGGATAAGTAACTTCTTTCGCCTCATTGAATGACAGCCACAGCATACCATTGTGATTTGTTCAGACTGTCCGAGTTATTAACTAAAAGCGTACAAGATATTGCCCACGACTCTCTCGCATGAATTTTTGTTATTTACAATTCATTTTGGTTATTTACAAAGTATACAAACTTTTCAGTGAGAAAAGTATGTATATTTTTATAAATTTCTACCTTGTCCTTACCTGGATTTTTTATTCTTATACACATCACTAGTCCTTCTATTAAAAAAATGCAAGGTCGTTTAGCGCTCCGCCCACCGCGCAACGCCGATCGTGTCTAACTTCACTGCTGTCAAACTAGTTTTTGCAGTTTGCATTTTTGCACCAAAATGAACTTTTTATCGCATTGCAAAATATAATTTATGTAATTACTATTTAGGGATATCCGCCACAACTACTATGTACCGACATAAAATAAAAATAAGACACATCACATACGCTCAATCTCGTAACTTGTTATATTAAGTAAAGAATCATCGTTTAATTATGTAATTTAAAGATCTTCATTTTCTACTTTTTTGCTGCAAACCAATCTGCTAACAAAGAAACCTACATATTAACTAACATATAATAATTATTTAAGAGAACTTTATGGTAACTACCTATATTATATTTTTTAAATCTTAATCGTTGGGTTTCAACTCTCTGGATCTGCGTAAGGTACCTATCATCGGTCGCAGAGTAGGTGCTTTCTAATAGTTCTAAACATGTAGTCAGATTAATAAGAAAAAAATATTTATTTTTCAAATTTGGCGCGCCTACCACTTCCCCGCCCACAAAATATCTAGGCACGGGCCGCGGAGCTAAAATCTAGGTCAAGGCTGTGTGATGCTATCTCGCTCGCACGCATATAGCGTCATCCGCAGTGTACACAGTAGAAAAAAATAATAAATGGGTCATTATATTCCTCTGCTGGCTAGAGAATACTTTTAATTGGACCATGTGGGCCGTTTAGCTGATACAATCTATTTCTATAGCATCGTCCTACTCCTACATTGTACTTCAAGAGCCATACCTTTTTGACGACTTCCCTGGCGCAGTGGCGCGCACTCGGCTTCGAGGGGAAGCATAGAGTATATTGAATATAGGGGTAGTGGAAGGTCGCGGGTTTGATTCCTACCATGGGTCACTTTGAAATTTAATAATTTCTAAATTGGCACAGTTCGGGTCTGGTGAGAGGCTTCGGCTTAGAGTTACCACCACAGCATAGACGCACCGCCAAGCTATTTAGTATTCCGGCGCGATGCTGTGTAGAAACAGTTAAGTTAGGGGTGAGTTTAATTAGCTCCTTCATCACTTACTTCGTTTTATCGGTATATCTAAGTAGCTGTTACTAATAGGTACTATTTATTTTATCTACGCTCATTGCTTAAAGTTCGAATTATAAAATCGAAATGTGTCAAATAATTACCTACTTTATTCACAGACTTCTATAATTATTAAAAAGTTATTCATAATAACATCGCTCTACTATGGAAATATTTAAAGAAAGTTGTTTAATATCCATAACGATGCACGGCTCTGGACTCCTGTATTTGTATCTGGGGTTTTGAAGGAATTGATTACAGTACCGCTATCGGCAATACAACGGTTAAAACGGTTACAATTATTATCTGGGGTAGGTAATATTTTTTATGTAATATTTTTTTAAGTGAATCCACAGACAACATATAGTTGGTAGTCATTGCCGAGAGTATAGATGGGCCATGATTGACCATAGACAACAACACAATGTCTAACGTTCCGCGTAACGTTCCACCTGGGTCTGTGATTATGATTATGATTACGATTACGATTACGACTACGATTACGATTACGATAACGATAACGAAACCTACTAAAGAAAATTTCACTCCACCTGACATCTTAGTAGTTGCAATGATTTACGACAAAAGTTAGCAAGATTTTATGATTTGGATTTATGATAATAATATGAGCGTAGATAAAGTAGTGTATGAAACTCTACATAATTAGGTATTAAAACACTCGTGTGATACTATTAAAAAACTCGCCTGCGGCTCGTTTTTTAAACTCACACTCGTATTTTAATACCCCCCATTATGTAACCGTTACATAAACTACTATTATGGTATAGGTATGCACGTTCTTGGAGTCCAAAGGCCTGTCCTGAAACTTCCTTGGTACCAAGTGACTATTTAGTTTTGTCACAGAACACTAAACAGTACAAGTACAGAAGGTCCACTCCGCACGATTATTTAAAGAAATAGCGACTCTAGCGCTGACACAAAAAGTGCAATTCAGTTCGCAATAGCGCCTGGCCCCGCCCTCAAAATCGACACGCAACAAACGCAATGTTGTGGTTTCTTTCTATCGCCTAACTTTATCTCTTACGACGTACCTACTAGGGCTGCCGTAGTCAGACGGCGCGTAAAATACAGAACTAGCCGTCCGTAGTAACTAGTAGTCCGTACAGAACTAGCGCGTGCAACTCGGCCCGCGAGCGGCAACCATCTGAAATATTGAGGTCCGGACCCGTACTTGTAGCCGGGACGGCCACATGATACGTAAGACTGGCCTGTTTCAATTTCAGCTATAAGAGGCAATACGAGATTCTAAATCTACGTTTCTGATACGTTTCTACGTTACGTTTCTGATACGTTTCTACGTTTCTGATACGAACCGCTAAGGTGTGGAACACCCTTCCAGCTTCCGTGTTCCCAGCCAAATACAATCTGGGTGCCTTCAAAAGAAGAGTGAATAGGCTTTTTCTAGGCAAGCGCGCTCCATCCTAGACCTCATCATTTCTGTTCATCAGACTTGATTGTAGTCAAGCGCAAGCCTATCAATTATAAAAAAAAAAAAAAACACTTCAAAACTATGAAGTCCAGTATTATCTTACTGCCCAAAGCACACAAGCATAATTTATGCATAGAAAGTACAGTAATTATAGTACATAACAGGTAATATAGGTTGCATATAGGATATAGGTTTTAGGTATTTAACATTTCAGTAAAATAAAACGGTTATGAAGTCCATATAAAATTAATATATTTCGATATTAGTACAAAACAGCAGTTTTCTCACAGGAACTTATACAATTACTCCTCTGTCTGCACCCCCAATGTGAGTTTTTTTGTAAGTTTCTTCAAACACGCCGGCGTCTTAAAAAATGGTATCAAAACTCTGTAATATATCTATTTTAGGTACTGCTACTAAGATCAGAATAAAATGTTCCATTTTTTTCGTATTTTTTCAATCGACGGATAAACGGAGGATAAACGTTAATTATGGAATAAATATGACGTTTTGACAGATTTTGTATGGCATATTATGTTTCTAATTTATCCCTCAGATAGATTATCTGGCGATTGAAAAAATAATGATTTTTAAAACTCAATTTATTAAAAAAACCTGCATAGGATAATAAACTAAAAGTAGTACCTATTTATTTAGTGTGTTTTTAATATACATAATCACTACTAATATATTGTTGAATTTGAAAAATATCATATGTGAAATTGAAATATTTTCCAAATTGGTATGTCGCATTATGAATGTAAGAAGTATTAACGCGTTTTAGACAATAGAACAGTACAAAACGATTAAATTAAGCACTTTTTAAGTATCAATTATTTAATTATATCATGTTTAAATGCCCAGTCTCGTTAATTAATTAGTGTGTTAATCATTGAGTACATAAGTGGAAATTTTATATATTAAGCTATACATTTACAGATGTAGTCAAAATGTATTTACATAAACTAACACAATAACAATAAATTTACCCAATAACAAAACTTTGCATTACAATTTTTTATACACATTTACAATATGTTGGCGGATTGATCAATTTAATTGTTTTTCAGGAATAAAAGAAGAAACAATCGTACTTATATTCAATTAATTAAAAGAATCACAAACAGACGCTTTTGGCATTGGAAATATACTAAAATATTATTATTATCATTATGTAACATACAATCATTTTTCAAATTCACACTTTCAATAATTCAACAATACTGTTGTTGAATATGTACAAAAAATTGTGAAACCTCCATTCCATATTTCAGCCAAATTAATTTAGTATCAAGGAGTAACAGACATACATACACACATAATATTATATACAAACTTTCGGATGTGACAAGTGTAATGAATTAGTCAAACGATGCTTGTCAAATGACCGGTTTATCAGCACTTAGTGACGTCACGCATGTTTTATTAGGCTCCGCCTTGAAGCATCATTTTTAATTGGTCAAAACTGTAAAATGGCGCTAATGTAAGCGACAACACTATGTGCTGTCAGCGGTACCAAAATGTTGCGGGCGATGACGACGCCATATTTGAGAATTTTTTTCAACATACGTCACATATTTCCCATCCTCTTAGCGTAGCATATTTCGTCATTGGGTTTTCTCTATGATGTTCATGAAATGATAGGACACCGGACACGCACATGGAATATATTAACACTTCACTTCACGTCTGTTTCACTGTTAAATTCACGTACGCTATCGCGCTGCGGGCACGGGTGGTAGAGTGGCGGTAGCGGCGGCAGGCACGAGGTGGTACGTCAGCCACCAAGACAGCAATGGCTGCGTGATGGCCACGAACAGTAGGAAGTACACGCGCCGCTTGGTCCCGCTGTTGGACGGCTTGGCCCAGTTGTCTGTATAGGGGTTGGGCGCGCCGTAGCTTGTCGCGTAGCCACTGTAGCTCGGCTGCTCGGGAGCCTGAGTCGAGCCTGACAGCAGTTGCAAGCGGAGAGTTTGTACCTGGAATGAGAGTTATTGATTTGAAAGATATTATAGTCGTTGAGGGTTTATTTTTAACATTTAACTATGTTCTGATGCACGCCTTCCAGGTTGCACGTGTACCAGGTACAGCACCATCTCGAAGATGACGTACGCGAGCGCGCTGTACGTATACTGACCAGGAAGTAGGACAAGCCGCAGCTGCAGTAGAGCAGGCAGCAGTAGTAGCCCGTGCCGCCCAGCGCCAGCGCGCCCAGCAGGCTCGCGATCATCACCGCGTACTTGTACCCCGAGAACGTACGCGAGCGCGCTGTACGTATACTGACCAGGAAGTAGGACAAGCCGCAGCTGCAGTAGAGCAGGCAGCAGTAGTAGCCCGTGCCGCCCAGCGCCAGCGCGCCCAGCAGGCTCGCGATCATCACCGCGTACTTGTACCCCGAGAACGTACGCGAGCGCGCTGTACGTATACTGACCAGGAAGTAGGACAAGCCGCAGCTGCAGTAGAGCAGGCAGCAGTAGTAGCCCGTGCCGCCCAGCGCCAGCGCGCCCAGCAGGCTCGCGATCATCACCGCGTACTTGTACCCCGAGAACGTACGCGAGCGCGCTGTACGTATACTGACCAGGAAGTAGGACAAGCCGCAGCTGCAGTAGAGCAGGCAGCAGTAGTAGCCCGTGCCGCCCAGCGCCAGCGCGCCCAGCAGGCTCGCGATCATCACCGCGTACTTGTACCCCGAGAACGTACGCGAGCGCGCTGTACGTATACTGACCAGGAAGTAGGACAAGCCGCAGCTGCAGTAGAGCAGGCAGCAGTAGTAGCCCGTGCCGCCCAGCGCCAGCGCGCCCAGCAGGCTCGCGATCATCACCGCGTACTTGTACCCCGAGAACGTACGCGAGCGCGCTGTACGTATACTGACCAGGAAGTAGGACAAGCCGCAGCTGCAGTAGAGCAGGCAGCAGTAGTAGCCCGTGCCGCCCAGCGCCAGCGCGCCCAGCAGGCTCGCGATCATCACCGCGTACTTGTACCCCGAGAACGTACGCGAGCGCGCTGTACGTATACTGACCAGGAAGTAGGACAAGCCGCAGCTGCAGTAGAGCAGGCAGCAGTAGTAGCCCGTGCCGCCCAGCGCCAGCGCGCCCAGCAGGCTCGCGATCATCACCGCGTACTTGTACCCCGAGAACGTACGCGAGCGCGCTGTACGTATACTGACCAGGAAGTAGGACAAGCCGCAGCTGCAGTAGAGCAGGCAGCAGTAGTAGCCCGTGCCGCCCAGCGCCAGCGCGCCCAGCAGGCTCGCGATCATCACCGCGTACTTGTACCCCGAGAACGTACGCGAGCGCGCTGTACGTATACTGACCAGGAAGTAGGACAAGCCGCAGCTGCAGTAGAGCAGGCAGCAGTAGTAGCCCGTGCCACCCAGCGCCAGCGCGCCCAGCAGGCTCGCGATCATCACCGCGTACTTGTACCCCGAGAACGTACGCGAGCGCGCTGTACGTATACTGACCAGGAAGTAGGACAAGCCGCAGCTGCAGTAGAGCAGGCAGCAGTAGTAGCCCGTGCCGCCCAGCGCCAGCGCGCCCAGCAGGCTCGCGATCATCACCGCGTACTTGTACCCCGAGAACGTACGCGAGCGCGCTGTACGTATACTGACCAGGAAGTAGGACAAGCCGCAGCTGCAGTAGAGCAGGCAGCAGTAGTAGCCCGTGCCGCCCAGCGCCAGCGCGCCCAGCAGGCTCGCGATCATCACCGCGTACTTGTACCCCGAGAACGTACGCGAGCGCGCTGTACGTATACTGACCAGGAAGTAGGACAAGCCGCAGCTGCAGTAGAGCAGGCAGCAGTAGTAGCCCGTGCCGCCCAGCGCCAGCGCGCCCAGCAGGCTCGCGATCATCACCGCGTACTTGTACCCCGAGAACGTACGCGAGCGCGCTGTACGTATACTGACCAGGAAGTAGGACAAGCCGCAGCTGCAGTAGAGCAGGCAGCAGTAGTAGCCCGTGCCGCCCAGCGCCAGCGCGCCCAGCAGGCTCGCGATCATCACCGCGTACTTGTACCCCGAGAACGTACGCGAGCGCGCTGTACGTATACTGACCAGGAAGTAGGACAAGCCGCAGCTGCAGTAGAGCAGGCAGCAGTAGTAGCCCGTGCCGCCCAGCGCCAGCGCGCCCAGCAGGCTCGCGATCATCACCGCGTACTTGTACCCCGAGAACGTACGCGAGCGCGCTGTACGTATACTGACCAGGAAGTAGGACAAGCCGCAGCTGCAGTAGAGCAGGCAGCAGTAGTAGCCCGTGCCGCCCAGCGCCAGCGCGCCCAGCAGGCTCGCGATCATCACCGCGTACTTGTACCCCGAGAACGTACGCGAGCGCGCTGTACGTATACTGACCAGGAAGTAGGACAAGCCGCAGCTGCAGTAGAGCAGGCAGCAGTAGTAGCCCGTGCCGCCCAGCGCCAGCGCGCCCAGCAGGCTCGCGATCATCACCGCGTACTTGTACCCCGAGAACGTACGCGAGCGCGCTGTACGTATACTGACCAGGAAGTAGGACAAGCCGCAGCTGCAGTAGAGCAGGCAGCAGTAGTAGCCCGTGCCGCCCAGCGCCAGCGCGCCCAGCAGGCTCGCGATCATCACCGCGTACTTGTACCCCGAGAACGTACGCGAGCGCGCTGTACGTATACTGACCAGGAAGTAGGACAAGCCGCAGCTGCAGTAGAGCAGGCAGCAGTAGTAGCCCGTGCCGCCCAGCGCCAGCGCGCCCAGCAGGCTCGCGATCATCACCGCGTACTTGTACCCCGAGAACGTACGCGAGCGCGCTGTACGTATACTGACCAGGAAGTAGGACAAGCCGCAGCTGCAGTAGAGCAGGCAGCAGTAGTAGCCCGTGCCGCCCAGCGCCAGCGCGCCCAGCAGGCTCGCGATCATCACCGCGTACTTGTACCCCGAGAACGTACGCGAGCGCGCTGTACGTATACTGACCAGGAAGTAGGACAAGCCGCAGCTGCAGTAGAGCAGGCAGCAGTAGTAGCCCGTGCCGCCCAGCGCCAGCGCGCCCAGCAGGCTCGCGATCATCACCGCGTACTTGTACCCCGAGAACGTACGCGAGCGCGCTGTACGTATACTGACCAGGAAGTAGGACAAGCCGCAGCTGCAGTAGAGCAGGCAGCAGTAGTAGCCCGTGCCGCCCAGCGCCAGCGCGCCCAGCAGGCTCGCGATCATCACCGCGTACTTGTACCCCGAGAACGTACGCGAGCGCGCTGTACGTATACTGACCAGGAAGTAGGACAAGCCGCAGCTGCAGTAGAGCAGGCAGCAGTAGTAGCCCGTGCCGCCCAGCGCCAGCGCGCCCAGCAGGCTCGCGATCATCACCGCGTACTTGTACCCCGAGAACGTACGCGAGCGCGCTGTACGTATACTGACCAGGAAGTAGGACAAGCCGCAGCTGCAGTAGAGCAGGCAGCAGTAGTAGCCCGTGCCGCCCAGCGCCAGCGCGCCCAGCAGGCTCGCGATCATCACCGCGTACTTGTACCCCGAGAACGTACGCGAGCGCGCTGTACGTATACTGACCAGGAAGTAGGACAAGCCGCAGCTGCAGTAGAGCAGGCAGCAGTAGTAGCCCGTGCCGCCCAGCGCCAGCGCGCCCAGCAGGCTCGCGATCATCACCGCGTACTTGTACCCCGAGAACGTACGCGAGCGCGCTGTACGTATACTGACCAGGAAGTAGGACAAGCCGCAGCTGCAGTAGAGCAGGCAGCAGTAGTAGCCCGTGCCGCCCAGCGCCAGCGCGCCCAGCAGGCTCGCGATCATCACCGCGTACTTGTACCCCGAGAACGTACGCGAGCGCGCTGTACGTATACTGACCAGGAAGTAGGACAAGCCGCAGCTGCAGTAGAGCAGGCAGCAGTAGTAGCCCGTGCCGCCCAGCGCCAGCACGCCCAGCAGGCTCGCGATCATCACCGCGTACTTGTACCCCGAGAACGTACGCGAGCGCGCTGTACGTATACTGACCAGGAAGTAGGACAAGCCGCAGCTGCAGTAGAGCAGGCAGCAGTAGTAGCCCGTGCCGCCCAGCGCCAGCGCGCCCAGCAGGCTCGCGATCATCACCGCGTACTTGTACCCCGAGAACGTACGCGAGCGCGCTGTACGTATACTGACCAGGAAGTAGGACAAGCCGCAGCTGCAGTAGAGCAGGCAGCAGTAGTAGCCCGTGCCGCCCAGCGCCAGCGCGCCCAGCAGGCTCGCGATCATCACCGCGTACTTGTACCCCGAGAACGTACGCGAGCGCGCTGTACGTATACTGACCAGGAAGTAGGACAAGCCGCAGCTGCAGTAGAGCAGGCAGCAGTAGTAGCCCGTGCCGCCCAGCGCCAGCGCGCCCAGCAGGCTCGCGATCATCACCGCGTACTTGTACCCCGAGAACGTACGCGAGCGCGCTGTACGTATACTGACCAGGAAGTAGGACAAGCCGCAGCTGCAGTAGAGCAGGCAGCAGTAGTAGCCCGTGCCGCCCAGCGCCAGCGCGCCCAGCAGGCTCGCGATCATCACCGCGTACTTGTACCCCGAGAACGTACGCGAGCGCGCTGTACGTATACTGACCAGGAAGTAGGACAAGCCGCAGCTGCAGTAGAGCAGGCAGCAGTAGTAGCCCGTGCCGCCCAGCGCCAGCGCGCCCAGCAGGCTCGCGATCATCACCGCGTACTTGTACCCCGAGAACGTACGCGAGCGCGCTGTACGTATACTGACCAGGAAGTAGGACAAGCCGCAGCTGCAGTAGAGCAGGCAGCAGTAGTAGCCCGTGCCGCCCAGCGCCAGCGCGCCCAGCAGGCTCGCGATCATCACCGCGTACTTGTACCCCGAGAACGTACGCGAGCGCGCTGTACGTATACTGACCAGGAAGTAGGACAAGCCGCAGCTGCAGTAGAGCAGGCAGCAGTAGTAGCCCGTGCCGCCCAGCGCCAGCGCGCCCAGCAGGCTCGCGATCATCACCGCGTACTTGTACCCCGAGAACGTACGCGAGCGCGCTGTACGTATACTGACCAGGAAGTAGGACAAGCCGCAGCTGCAGTAGAGCAGGCAGCAGTAGTAGCCCGTGCCGCCCAGCGCCAGCGCGCCCAGCAGGCTCGCGATCATCACCGCGTACTTGTACCCCGAGAACGTACGCGAGCGCGCTGTACGTATACTGACCAGGAAGTAGGACAAGCCGCAGCTGCAGTAGAGCAGGCAGCAGTAGTAGCCCGTGCCGCCCAGCGCCAGCGCGCCCAGCAGGCTCGCGATCATCACCGCGTACTTGTACCCCGAGAACGTACGCGAGCGCGCTGTACGTATACTGACCAGGAAGTAGGACAAGCCGCAGCTGCAGTAGAGCAGGCAGCAGTAGTAGCCCGTGCCGCCCAGCGCCAGCGCGCCCAGCAGGCTCGCGATCATCACCGCGTACTTGTACCCCGAGAACGCCAGCAGGTCCAGCGTCTTGAGCGCCGTGGTGGTGTTGGTGACGTACAGCGTCACCAGGTACAGCACCATCTCGAAGATGATGTACGCGAGCGCGCTGGACGCTTGGATGCTGATCTGTTCCGGCGAGAACCGGTGTTGGAGACCTGGAATAATCTCCTCCAGTTATTACGATTTTATTCATCTTGATTGTCATTCACACTACAAGTTAGACTCGACTTTGCAGCATCGCGCCGAAACGCTAAATCGCTTGGCGGTGCGTCTTTGCTGGTATAGTGGAGACTATAGGCACGGCGAAGTACTCATACCAGATCCAATAAATCACAAGAAGAGACACAACAGTCATATGCCACAATAAATGACCTGACATCAAGTAACAGTGTAAATTGCCACCTATTGAGTGAATTACATTAAAAAAGAATTGAAAATTGAATCGCTGAGCCACTATTCCCAATATTAGATGTCAGCGTCACCATAGATTTTAGCTAGATTAGGAACTTTAAAGATGACATCATGACTTCTCAAAAGTTATATGTATCAGGTATCCAAACATCAGTTGCTTAGTGGTGAAGGAAAATATCGTCGCTAACCACGCCTAAGTTATTCTGTACTTGACATCAAAATAAACACTTACCCAGCATGAAGCCAGCCAGCAGCACGTAGGTGACGTACCCCATGGAGGGGATGTACAGGTCAGGCGCGTTGACGTCGTAGCGCGGCTGCACCGGCGCCTCCTGGTCGTACTTCACCATCCACTCCTGAAACATTAAAATGGGGTTTAAGGCGTTTCATGCGTTAGTATTATGCTTGAGTCAAAATTTACGATTTCCGAAGGAACATAAAATAGTTACGTGTTCAATTATAGATTAGATAATTGAATTCATATTATTTGGCATTTCATAATCTAGAACTTGGCTCAAAAATATTTTAAAATATGTGTATAACTTTCTCACTAGAACAGTTTTTGTTTAGGCTGTTTGCTAAAATAACGGTCGACGCTCTACGCAGATGCAAGATATTTGCCATGTTTCTTAACACAAACTTATAACAATGACATATTTAGAAAATTAATAACATTTACTAAAAAGTGTCTCAAAAAAAACACGATTTTCCTAGATTTTCATTCAAAAACCATAAATCGAAAAGTGACATTTTTAGCTTTTTTCGATAAATTAAACGTATTATTTTAGGATAAAATCCAACATTTACAAAATGTTATTTCTGAATTATAGTAATTTAATTCAATTAATATTTAATGTCACTGGTTATTTACTATTTTAATAAGTAGTATATTTATTTTACTATAATTTTTTTTGTAATAGCATTATCAGCGCAAAATTGCGTCAGCGCCAACGCAAAACCAATTTAGTGTGGCAAGAAACGCGATGCGCGCCGTTTTGCATGAACGCTCTTAAGTAAAAGGTCAAAACGGCGATGTGATGGTCTGTGGATTCGAAAAAGTCTTACGGGGCTAGGATTTGCGCGTAGAGATACTTTGGCCTACTTTTCTTCATCTCTTCTCTTTCTAATCCATATTGATAGACAGAGCAAAGAGATCGACAAAAGTACACCAAATTATATCAACATGTTCAATTACTCATGCTGCATAGGCTGGAGTGGAGCTTGTGTAAAAGCGAGCATAGTTAGATCGATGATACCGATCGACGATGATTCCGCCACCTACATCCAAAAGTGGGTAGAGGTTATATATAACTGAGGGCAGTAGAAGTATTAGGCTGAAGTAGGAACTTCATAACTACTAAGCCAAACAAGGCCAAAACTACTAAGCCAATGTGGCTGTTTATCTTGGAAATAGGTTACATAAAAAATAAAAAAAGCTACTACTACTTTATATTCTTACTTTTTATTCCAATTTCTCTGGGATTTGTTAAAATTATAAATCCTTTCAGGCAGAGCAAAAGGGTATTATTTGTTACATAATATGTATATTATATGGTTTACTTTCACTATCACTAGATATGCAACAAACTTATGAGAGTATTGATTGAACTGAAATGAATTTCAAACTTTGTGTCAAATTTCATTCCAACAAATTCATCTTGAAATACTGATTATTTATCAATGTTTTTGTTTAAGAGCATTTGCTATTTTTAAAATCAAATTAAAATGCTTAGTGTGCAGTGTCAAATTGCATATTTTGGATACTAGTTTCTATTTACATCCCTAGTTTAAAATACCACTTGCCGTATGTCTGTACGGGAATAAAATGAGTAACAGTTTCTTCAGCACGTAATTTGTGTCCACTGCAAAGTAGTATCGCAGGCGTGATACTGGCACAAACTGGTTCAACTTTTGCTGGACCACTTCACGCCCTTGGGCTGCTAGTTGGTTCCCATACTGCATTGCCATGTCCTGTAAAACCAACCAAAGAAGTATATTATGATTTATTGTCAAAAGTTACCCTGATGCAACATCATCTATAATATGAGGACTGTTAGTGTCATAATTAGTATTTTACCCAATATATTATTGCAGGCTTCAAACAGGAGGAGCGTAAAAGCAATACCTGTACTTTTCACAAGACAAAAACTCTTAAACGTAAAATTTGCATATGAGCTTTAGTTAAAGAGTGAGTCCATTGAATAAAAACTTATTGTATTTTGTGTTTTTTTAGTTCTTAAGAGGGGGTATAAACTGAAGATGTCAGTTCAAGATTTGATTTTTACAGTAGTAAATCAAGTCTAAGCTACCTGAAATAAAACACACGAATGTGACATCATATTTTCGAGAAACTGTATTAGTGAAAACATAAAAGGATAATTTTTTGTGGATAAAAAAAATCCCGAAGTTGCATCCAACTTTCTACAATTTTCAATGTATTATCAATGTTATACGTACTAGAGAGCCAAGGTTTAGGATTATAATTCCAATAAATATTATGAAGTACGTGTATTATCGTTTTCTTTCTAAGTTATGTATTTTATAAGTTATTACAGTAAACTATAAATTACACCCTTATTTCGCGTAATACGCCATGCTCTTTTGTACCAGAACGATGTTTTGCGCATGACAAGTTTTGCTAGCTTTCAGCCCCCTCTTAATATGTATACACAACAGGAGAAAACTAGAAAATTCAGGAAGAATAAAGAAAGATAATAAGGACCAGCTTTTGCCCATGTTTTCATATGTAGTAAACTAGATTTTTCACTGATCCAGCTGGAACCACCCATAGAAACTATGTGTCGTTAGGTTTGGTTAGATTATAATCTATCTACATTCCACAGCCAAGTCAGTTCAGTAGTTGTGTTGTAACAAACATTCACACAAACTTTTGTGTTCATACTACTAGAGTGATAATTTCAAAACATTGTTACCTGCACAATGGGCTGCTGCAGCATGGATCCAATGTTAGTTGGTGTTGCCATCGGGGACTGGGGATATCCACCCATGTATCCAAAATCTAGAAATGATTTCAAAGCACAACTTTATCATCTAAAACACTACTTGTCCTGAATCTACACAAGGCTACAACATGATGATGTAACATGTATGAATAGTTTTTGTAATTGTGGGATAGGCTCAGCTTTAGATCCTGAACCGTTTCGCATTTTTTGCCACTTAACTTATATTTTCATGAAAGTTTTTTATGTAATACACTTCACATTATTGTCTTCTTTGATAAATCACTTTAATTTTCGAGACATAATAAGGAAAAATAATTTCTGAATTTTTATAATTTTAAATACGTAAAAACGTAAGATCACTTAAGACTACATAAAATGACGTTTCTTTTGTCATTAAGCGATTTGACACATTCGTTTTACGTATTGGTATTATTACAAGTACAGAAAATTAGAAAATAATACCAACAAAAAAATCAGAGTTTGGTACTCGAGGGCGCCCCGACTCAGATAACGGATAGGTGACGAAGAGGGCCTTGCAGGCCCTGCCATCCTCTGAGTGGTTATTTTCTTTAATGACCACCCAGAAATAGGAGCCCTGCGAAGCGGGGCTCTGTCGACCTGTCTTTGTTCTAAAAGTTCTTGGTTCTAAAGACCACCCGTGGGATATAAAGTAGTTGACCACATACTACAAGTCTTATCATTTGAAAAATAATACGATGAACAAAGCTTAATCAATTAACTTTAGCATCAAATACGTTAAAACTATGAAACAAATAAATCTTACTTCCTGTAACCATGAACTTACTTCCCGCAGGTTCTGAAGGTCCAAAGCCTTGACTGGTGTCCAATTGGATCCCTTGTTGAAAAGGGGCCGGTGCACTCTGTGGGTACCCCGGGTTGTAAGGAGCTGTAGGGCTGAAGGACGGGGCCGGTGACGGAGCGCCCATTGCTGACACATCACTCACCCGCTTGGCTTTGCGAGGCCCGCCCGCACCCACTACAAAAATATTAAGTAAAATTTTTACAATAGCAATACAATAGACTTATTTGATCCAAGGAATCATAGGTCGCTTCACCATTAAAACTGATATTGACTAGCTTGAACACTTGACTATCACTGCATTGAACATATTGTGGAACTTCAATAGTAGGTAGCGGGTAGTTGATAGTGAAGGTGATAAATCTTGTAAAAGGAAGCTTATTTTTAAACAGTTGTACCAAATGAAAACGAATTGTTCACATGACTGTAACAGGTACCTACATCTTACTTTTGCAAACTCACCGTTTCTTGAAGCGTTGAAGTTCATGTTTCTGTCTTTAATTAGGTCAGTAATAATGCACCGGCATGCTAAAAGTTATAATAAAATTTATTTTTCGTTTTAGACGATCCAGAAACACATCACCAATCAACGATTTATTGACATTTGACAATTGACATATGAGTTGTGACAATGGACATTGAGGACATTAGTAATTATTTTGATTTGACGCTTGACAGTTGAAAATGAAAGTAAACCACAGGTTATAAACTGCAAAAAGTCTTAGCTAAAGTATTCTTGGTCTTAGCATAAAAGTAGTCATCTGCCGCGAAATAAAGTTGATGTTTTCCTCCTCGCAAATAATTTTAACCAATATAATTTGCGTTTTAAAAACATACATAAATCTTCCATGAAGGTGGTAGAGAGCAATTAATGTGGAAAGAGAATTTATATCATTGAAGCTGTGAAAAGATATTTTTTGGAACTATTGTAAAACCTTTAAAATGAAAAGACAGATCTACGAAACAATATGTTATCTCACAGTGTTCTTCTTCTTCTTCTTTTCTTGCTTTATGGCTTTCTGTAGTGCCAAAACAGCACAGTTATCTCATGTTTATCTCGCTAATAAAAAATAAAATCTCTGTAAGTAAAACGGAGGTAAAACCTGAGGGTAATTGGGGTAAAACTTAAGTAGGTACCTACTGTGAAAAACTCTGAGGTGAAAACGTATAAAATGATAGTTGACATTGACATTATGTAATTGACATTTAATTATTTTTTTATACTGTGAGATAATTTTGACAAATGACAATTTCTAGTTTTCAAAATAAATTTTTACAGCAAGATTTGTGTTGTTTTCAATTTCTTAGGTTTACAATCATATAAAATTCTCTCTTTGAGATTGTTGCGAATTGTGCGACTCGATCTAAACTTCTATAACGTCCACCGAAGAAAATAAGAGTTGGAACTACTGATCCTCGATTTGCAGATGATCATTATCTAGGAACGCAATAACTTCGCAGTTCGCAAAGCTTGTGTTGAGATGGCTCTAACAAACGTGCTGCTGCTGAGTCAGATCGCCGGCTACGTGATCGGGCTCATCCTCTCGCTATGCATCATCGTGCCGATGGCCATGCACCAGGATGAGTTCAGGTAACAATCACAGATTACTGTAACAAAAATGGCTCTTCTTGGCGGGGACACTACTGCGTCCCCAGATCAACCTAAAGAGGACTGAGACTGGACGCAAAAATAAAAGGTTTTAAAGTTTAAGACTTGTCTTATGTGTGGCACTGTCCTTTTCAAATTGATGAAAACAATTTTTACCAAGCTTTAAAAAAGTATAATATACATGGTTTTTTCATTCCATTCTGTCTGAGCCTGTATTGTCAACTGATTATGATGTATGCGATATCATTACAATCCTAAAGCCGCATTTACACAATGGCGTATGCTGGCCCACTGCAGGCCACGCACAACTGTAGGCCACGATCACTTGGTCTTCATACAATGGCGCATGACTCATTGCTGCCCGGTGAGGCACTTGCGATGGACGTGGAAGTAGTTTAAGGCGAAATCAACGACTCTGCGCGCGAAATTCAAAATTTTCGTGGTTTTTTGCAATTTGTATGCTAGTTACAAGCAGAGATTTTTATATAAATAAACACGTGAAGACGACTGGAATTCCCGCAATTTGACTGCCATGAGCCTACTATGTCTTATTAGCTTAAAAATTGCGAAAACCACAAAAAAATTGAATTTCGCGGGCACACCCGTGGCATGCTCCTTACGTACATGACTAAGTAATTTTTTATCATTTTTAGGCAAACCATCAACAATCTGCTGAGCGAAATGCTTGCAGAACCATCAGGAGAATTCGATAATTCCAATTTATCAATAATTTAATAATTATTAATTTGAATTTAGTAATTTAATTTTGTTGGAAGTAGTCGCAACAAAAGAATACACTGTTCAGCGGTCGGTGGCAAACTGAGCAATGGGCCATTGTGTGAACACTACAGACCACGCAACGCCACGATTCCTTTGAAGTGTGCGCCAAAAACCGACAACTTCCCGATCGCGCGCCATCGTCGACCATTATCCGCCATTGCATACCATTTCCCCGTGTACATAATGGCGATGGCCTGCAGTGGGCCAGCATACGCCATTGTGTAAACGCTACTTAAGCTTACTCAAAGCATGGCAGTAAAATGTAAGAAATTTTTAATTGGTATTGTAGCTCATAATTCAAAATATTTGAACCTACCTTAGGTGCCCTGATGATCCCATGTAAATAAAAACTGCTGTGGGTGATGAGAGAGTGAGTTATGACTTCTCTTGTTATTATAAAGTAAAAGCCTAACACGTTGTATATGTTATATGCTTCAAAGTTAGGCTTAACTGTATTAACAATTGATTAAAACACCTAACTAATAGGTTATTATGCAGTTATTATGCAGAAGAAGATCATTCATGGGCTCAAATGATATTTTGAAAAAGTATACTTAGTTATTTACATAAATATAGTAGTACAGTGGTAAACTTTTTAAAACAAGCAGTAAGTGCAAACTTGCTTTCTCAACTCGGCTATACAGTTTTACTTGTTCATAAGAGCCTTGAAAGATTTTCAATGCCATTACAGTGGTCACTGCCTGCTGTTCTCCAAGGGTGTGTGGCAGGAGGAGGACGGACAGCTGCTGGTGTCGTGGGCCTCCAGCACCTACTGCAACTACGTCATTGCAGTGGGTGTGCTCATGTTCGTTCTCTGCCTCGTGCAGATATACAGGTAAGGAACCGGTTTTATCTGTCACATCTCTTTCTACAGTCACTAACGCTTAGAAAACTATATAATGCATGGAGCACTTGATTGTTAATCATGTGATAATAAGGCTGCTATCCCACTGGGCGTTACGCGAGTGTCGGCGTTTCTTCAATGTCTGTTTCTTAACGTCATTAGAGACTTTCTCCAGATGTCGCTGCAAACATTTGAAGAAACGCTAACGCTCGCATAACGCCCAGTGGGATATCGGCCTAGTAATAAATGTCATTGCTATACATTTTTCATTTTTGAAGTATAGAGATTGCAGAAAGTGTGAAAACCTGAAATTAGTACACTCTGTCAACAGGCTATCAATGTTTATGTACCGCGGCATAGACAGCTCTTTCCTGTCGGCTTTCATCGAAGCGGTGGGGTGTGCGATACTCTGCGCGCTCGCCGTGTCGGCCGCCTCGCTCGTGACGTTCGGCTTCATTACGTGGTGCCAGAACATCGTGGAGCGCTTCCCAAGGTAACACTGGAGAGGCAATACCAATAGCTGCATCAAAGTTTTTCAATTGTCGCCATTAAAGCAGTATTTGATATAAAACCTACAATGTTTGGACAAAAAGCAGGGTATGTTGTCTTCCCAATGCAACATTGAAGACTACCATTTCGACTAGGGAAGTCAACATCTCATAAGTATGTCCCAGTGTCGAGACAAAATGTGTGTGAAGTGTTGTGGTGATGGCACTGCTTGTTTGGGAACTTGGCTTTCAGGCGGACGGGTGGTGCTTGTAACTGCACGTTAGACCATATAGATTCTTTTCAGGAAACAGATGATAGCAAAATAATTTAATCTGCTTGCTTTTACTGTCAGAACTATTACAGAGTAGTTTGAGAGCATTGAGCTAACAAAATATACATATTATATTTGAAAGAAACTTTAACTAGTAATTTTAGAGTATTGTTTAATTTATCTTTTTTAGCTGTGAAGATGCAACAGGCCAAGATATAGACAAGAAAGACAAGATTTCCACTCATGGATTCTACATTGAGCTCGGCACTGCTCAGGTGGGTACACACTCTACAATCTGATACATCAAGCATTTACATTTTTGACAAAACGGCACATCATTATACTCCGTCCATTTGTTTATTTCCTATTTGACACCTGAGACAGATACAGCAAAAGTGAGGGACCAGAGAGAGACCACTTCACGTTTGTCTCTCTCAGCTATCGCTATATCTGTTTCATGTGTCAAAATATAGAAAATAAACAAATGGACAGAGTATAGCAAGGAGGTATATGAGTAGATGTAAGGACTTCAACATTTTGACGTGACAACGTCTTATAAATCGATAAAGCCGGCTGCATGCACAAAAAAACATGACTCATCCGGCGTTACCTCGCTCTGAGGCGTTCCATGTAAGGCTTGAAGTGCAAGCGAGAGTTGTCACGTTCAACTATCGTCAGTAAACCGACTTTACAGACAACCAATTTTTTTTTTTTCAGTTTGGCGCATGGGGCGCGTTTGCGACGTGGGTGGGGCTGGCGGTGTTCGCGGTGCTGAAGGTGTGCCGCTACCACCAGCTGCAGAACATCCAGGTGTCCATGTACCGCGAGCGACAGCGCCTCGTGCGCGAGGGAGGCTCCACGCCGCCGCTGCTGGCGCGCCAGGACTGAGCACATGTGACTTGCTCATGGCTCAGGAAGCAAGGACATCAAGGAGACAGTTGTGCGGAGCGCCTCACTGGAATTTAGTGTTCTCAGAGTGCCGTTTCCTTTCGAAGGTTGCCAACCATAGTGGCAATTTCTTTCTTAGTGTAGCCATAGACCATCTATTATATCGTCGTATGAAATGTATAACTGTCATACCAATCACCGCCCGCACACGGTCAGTTCTATCTGTTCCAATCGGTAGGGTCATGCCGATTTGACGATAGAATGGGTGGTCTACTCTAAAGTTACCATTAGATACCGCCGCTCAGGGCTAGCAGCGAAAATCACTTTTGTCTATGGTTCGTTTTTGTCATTGCTGCGAACGATTACTTAAGTGAAACGGAAGTAAAATTTTGTGGTGAACCTTCAATGGATAAAAATACTTAAAATAAAAAAGGTTCTGCAACCACCTCCTACCACCGGCTCTTGCATAATAATTCATTTAAGAAGCTCATACTTTTGCGTGTTGCACATCTCATGCCCAAAATAGTCCAGCTTCCATTGTTTTCTGGCTTTGAGCCCCCTGTTCTCTGGAGTATGGTCCTGCTCCAGACGTGGTTTGTCCAAAAAACAAACTTTATCTTGATTAGTGATCAGGAGGCCCTTCACAATTACATGTTAAATTTCTTCACAAATTGACAGATATATCATAGTGTCATAACTAACTATGTCTAGGTTTAAGCATAAACTAAGAAAACGGTATCATATAGTATATGTATAGCTATAAAATCCGTTGGTTTATAAGAATCTTAAAAAAAAGAAAATTTGAAAAAGATTACCTTAGATATTATATTCTAACATCTAATATTTAAGATTTTCTTTAAACAGACTACAACAGATGAAAATATGCCATGCATATTGAGAAATTTCATGATGAAGATGACGAAAATATTAAAAAGAAAAAGAATAGATTTGAGGCTAAGCATTTAGAGCACGCGATTGTGTTTGTGCTCTGGAGTTCAAAAAGTTAAATAAATTGATGAAGTAAACTGGTTATTTACAAAATATTTATTGTTCACCAGTCACCACACATTGTAATTATTATGTTAGTTTTCAATTATTGTGATAATTTTAGATTTAGGAAGTTTGTAATTTGTACAAATCGATGTATTTATCTTTTTCCTTCATAAAGAGAACGGCTATCACATACTGCAAAAATCCTGCTGCCATCAAGCTTGGAATCCACTGAACTAGATTTTGTGGACAGTTTTTGTGGATCTAGTTAGTTGCACAGGAATAGCCCAATGCCACTGAATGCTAATGACCATAGCTCGTTGAACCGACGGACGTTGTGGACAAAGTGCTAAAATAGTGACCCCGCATGGGAAGTGCACTGTTGACTGACCTCCGATCAGTCTTCAGATAGACTGACGATATAAAGCCTCCCCCACACAGGCGCGTTTTTATCGCGCGATAATATCTTGCGATATCTGTTTTCAGTACATTTTGTATTAGGATGGTCATGTAGTTACACACTGCTGCGATAATAACTGCTGCGTCCGTCTGCGCGTTATTATCACTCGATAAAAACGCAGCTGTGTGCAAGGAATCGGGACGCATTATCGCAATAACGCTTGCGATATTATCGCGCGATAATAACGCGCCTGTGTGGGAGGCTTTAAGAGAGTCGCGGGTAGTCGCTGGATCCAAGTGGCGCAGGACCGTGCATGTTGGAAATCATTACCTTTGTCCTGCGGTAAACATCCGTTAAGAAACCACAGACTTGCAACGAACGAACTGACCGCGAGCGGGATGTCAAATGCCAATATAATATTTCCACACGCGAGTGACAGACACGTAAACGAGTAAACATGTTAATAATGCACTATGTACTTGTATTGCTGGAACAGTGTAGTGTGAAAGGCACTATTATGGTATTCCATGGTAGTGGGAAGCTCATGGCATTCATTTCAGATCCAAAGATCTCTCTCTCACAGATACACTTGTCACAGCGGCAGCACGCAATTTTTTACCATAGCTCCGCTCTTTTCGTTAAGGGGATTGATTGAATTTATTTTTGTCTTTCTCACTCTCACGGAGATTTGGTAGGTGCGACATGCAGCGTCGCGGAAGAATATAGCAGAAAAACGACGTTTTACCTAATTACTCAAAAACTAAGCTGGTTATCAAAAATCCCTTCTAAGCGTTTTAGGATATTATTATTACCGATACATTAAAACTAAAATTACAATTACATCCATTGTAGTTTCCGATAAAATATAGAAAAACTGAGATTTTGGAGCAACTTTTGGGAGAACTTTCTATCGAGAAAATGTTATCCAATCGTGTTTCTGCTTCTTAGCGATTTTAGATTAAAGACCCAAAATACATGACGTGTAAATTTGAAAGTAATTTTCTTTATAGTTTTTGCATAAAACTTCATTCAAAATCACCTAAATACGGCTTGTAGGCCGTTAATATAGGGTCAGTAGGAACAAAAACCTATACTTACCCTACTGCATTAACGGTTGTTTCATACTATAACCTGCCAAGTTCTGTGTTATATGGATCTCGTACTGATTTTACTGATATTAAGAGCTTTATTTTGTTTTTCATTTACATATATTTTTTATTAATTACACCTAACCTAACGTTTACGCATATTAAATTAAAACAAAGTTGCGAAAAATAAATGTATAAAATAAATTATTTAACTTTGTTTTATTAATGTATCACCAAAAATAAGAATATTACATCTATATCACCAACAATGATGAATTATTGTTTACAACCTTTCCATCATCTTTGTCCAGTTTATGGTTGTGTTCCGCTTTTATCTCGGAATTTTACGCGATATCGTCTACTTTTGGCCTCTTTACTATATATATAGCTACTCGTGCTGATTGGCCACTCACTGATTGATCACCTCTCCTGAACAATTTTGTATGAAAATTTTTTTTTTTCACGGATGGGGTCGTATAGAAGAAAAAAATTCATTTGGAGGAAAAATACGGAGAGAGCTGATGATTGAGGATTTCGAAGACTGGTGAAGAGCACGGCCAGGGTATAGAAGATAGGTGGGGGGTGCTCGACCAAATGTCATTTGAAACGTCATCCAATTGGCAGTGAGCTGAAAAAAATTTTAAAATGGCGGATTCAAAATGGCCGCCAAACAAATTTCGCCAATATCTCGAAGAGTATAAAAGATGGAAGAACGGTTTCTTGACAAGAGTTGATCAGGATAAAGAGGTCTATTGGATGGATAGAAAAAAAAAATCAAAATGGCGGAAATTATTTTTTCATAGAAAATGTTTGGGGAATATTGAGATTAAAGTTTTAAGGCAAATAAGGGCGAAGACAGCCCGCGGGCCACATGTGGCCCGCGCCCCACGCGCCCTACTAGTTAATATATATATAGCTATTCGTGCTGATTCACTCATTGATCACCTCTCCTGAACAATTTTGTATGAAAAATTTTTTTTCCAAGTATAATGTTGTATAGAGGGCAAAAATTCATGAAGAGGAAAAATACGGAGAGAGCTGATGATTGAGGATTTCGGAGACGGGTGAAGAGCACGGCCAGGGTATCAAAGATAGGTGGGGGGTGCTCGACCAAATGTCATTTGAAACGTCATCCAATTGGCAGTGAGCTGAAAAAAATTTCAAAATGGCGGATTCAAAATGGCCGCCATTCGAATATCGTCGACATCTCGGAAGGTATAAAAGATGGAAGAACGCTTTCTTGACAAGAGTTGATCAGGATCCGAAGGTCTATAAGATGGATAGAAAAAAAATTCAAAATGGCGGACTTTATTTTTTTCATAGAAAATGTATGGGGAATTTTGAAGAGACGAAAAGTTGAAAACTTTGCAAGTGCATGATGTGGTTCTACAGAGAACTTGAATATGGAATGTGATGATGATTGAGGGTTTCTAAGACGGTCGAGGAGCACGGGCAAGGTATTATAGTTAGGTGGGGACTGCGCAAACAAAAAATACTCGGAACCTCATGCAATTGGCAGTGAGCTGAAATAAATCCAAAATGGCGGATTCAAGATTGCCGCCATACTAATGTCGTGTTGTTCTATCTCGGAAAGTATAAAAGATAAGAGAGTGGTTTCTTAGCAAAAGGTAATCAGGACCCGAAGGTGTTTTTGATGGGTAGAAAAAAATCAAAATGGCGGAATTTATTTTTCATAGAAAATATACATTTCGAATATAATTATAAGAAAAATGTGAAAAGAGATGATGATCTAGGATTAGGTTGATGATTGAGGAGCACGGTCATGGTTTTAAAGATAGTTAAGGACTGTTTGAACAAAAAATACGCTGAACCTCATCCGATGAGGTTCAGCGTATTTTTTTGTTCGAACAGTAGTTAACTATCTTTAAAACCATGACCGTGCTACTAGGTAATTTTTTCAGCCCACTGCCAATCGGATTCCAATTGTGAGATGACGGCGATACTTTTATGGGCGGGAAGACCGCACGCGGGCCACATGTGGCCCGCGCACTCACGCGCCCTACTAGTTACATATATGCCTCCATTGAGGTTTCTGACAATGATTAGTATGAAACATTTGAATCTAACGAGAGTAGCCTTTGAATCTATTCTTCATGGATGTTGTTCGTCTTTCTTCGCAAGATCGCCATCTCAGAACCTTGGGCCCCAACGTCCGTTTCAAAATAAAGCCCATTACTACCTACTTCAGTACCTACTTCATTCCAAATCTTCAATTGCTTCTATACCTTTGACATGGGTTCTCATGTGATTGGTCAATTGGTTCTTCAGGCGAAACGCTTTGCCACAGTCACACACGTGGGCTTTCTCTCCCGTATGCACCGAAACGTGAACCACTAACTCCCCTCGTCTTCTGAACTTAGATCCGCAGTAAATGCAACTGAATCTATAGTCTTTCCTATGTGTCTGTCTGTGCATTCGTAACGCCGCGCCAGATTTCGACGCTTTCCCGCAAATGTCGCACACGTATTCCCTGTCTTCCGAATGAGTGTTTATGTGTTCTTTCAGATGGCCGTTTCGTGAAAAGGACTTGTTGCATATATTGCATACAGTGTGAGGCCGGTAGTCGGTGTGCAAAGCTTTCCGATGCCTAGCTAAGTTTCCGCTATCATTGAAACCTAATCCGCAGACGTGGCAACTGTATCTCTTGACAGTCATATGAGATTGGAAATGCCGCCTCCAAGATGCCATTGCCACGTTCTTCTGGCATATGTGGCATGCGGCGTATTTCTTTCCGTCCTTAATCAGGGTTTTCCGAGGCTTCTGATCGCTTTGGTTAACTTCTGATGATGCGTCGTTTTCGGCTTTCACGCTTAACAATGCTTGACTGGAAATAAAATTTAGAAAACATCATTTTTAAGGTACCTATTTTATTTAAGTAGCACTGAGCATCGTATTTTACAAGCTTTTAGTGTAGTCTGTCCCGATGTTTGTTTATTTGTCTGTAATCAAATCTTGGAAGTTATGATCCACTTCCCGATTACCAATAGAGCTGAACTTTTGCGTGCAAGTGTAAATCGGATGACAATTAATTTTTATATGAATTATTACGAATTTATGACATGGAGCTGATCTGATGATGGAACCGGAAGGTGACCACAGGAACCTCGGTAGTTAAACAACACAACCTCATCTAATTTGGACTCGTTTGATCCGTTTTGACGAGGTCTGACGCTGAGAAGAATACCTATGGTATAGGTTTAATTGGGTCACGTTATACTTAATTACCTACCTATAACCTACTACCATTTTTATTTCATCTCCAACATCCAAAACAAATCGGTCACGTTAGATATGAAATGTTAATGCAAGTGTGCCCATTCATGTATGGGATAGGATATCTTGCGTCTCGAAATTCCAAGTCCTAATTTTATAGTCTGTGGTCCCGGTAATATATTGGCGTAAAAACTCTGACGGTAGCCATTAGTGATTTTCAGGAAGTTTTATAGGAATGTAATTAAACGCTTTTCGGAAATATTTAACATTTTTATTACTTTACTATATATATAGCTACTCGTGCTGATTCACTCACTGACTGATTGATCACCTCTCCTGAACAATTTTGTATGAAAAATTTTTTTTTCAATGACCATTTCGTATATATAAGGGAAAAATTCATTCGGAGGAAAAATACGGAGAGAGCTGATGATTGAGGATTTCGAAGACGGGTGAAGAGCACAGCCAAGGGTATTGCAGATAGGTGGGGGGTGCTCGACCAAATGTCATTTGAAACGTCATCCAATTGGCAGTGAGCTGACAAAAATTTCAAAATGGCGGATTCAAAATGGCCGCCAAAAGAATTTCGCCGATATCTCGGAAAGTATAAAAGATGGAAGAACGGTTTCTTGACAAGAAGTGATCAGGTTCCGAAGGTCTATTCGATGGATAGAAAAAAAAATTCAAAATGGCGGAATTTATTTTTCCCATAGAAAAATGTATGGCGAATTTTGAAGGGATTTTTTATGGGCGGGAAGACAGCACGCGGGCCACATGTGGCCCGCGCCCCCACGCACCCTACTAGTTTTTTATAAAACAAACTATCCTTCATATTGTCCTACATGATTGTAAACGTGGGGTACTTGCGTTACATCCCTTGCCTCGTTCTGGTGTAGCCGTTTAAAATGGTGCCGTAACGCCCTGCGTTGTTTGAACGCGGCCCCGCACGCCGAGCACTCGTGAGGAGTAGAGTCCGTGTGGACCGAGGCGTGGCTGTTCAATTCGTGCTTCTGTCTGAACCCTTTGCCGCAGTGCCCGCAAACGTGCGGACGCTGCCCCGTGTGCTTCAGCCGGTGCCTCGTCAAACCAGATCGAATCCTGAACTTGGCTCCGCACTCCGTGCAGACGTGCGGGAAGCTATCGCTGTGAGTCTTCAAATGCACGTGCAAGGAGCCGCTTTGCGTGAACCGTTTCCCGCAATGAGGACACACGAACGGTCTCTCCCCAGTATGAATTCTCATGTGCTGTTTCAAGTTCTGCGAATTGGCGAAATTCTTGAAACAAGCCATGCACGTGTAGTAGCGCTGCTTTTCATGCGTTTCTGTCACGTGTCTCTGCAATCCGTTCGGCGTGCGAAATTGCTTCCCGCAAATATGGCAGACACACGGACGTTCGCCAGTGTGTATCCTCTTGTGGAATATGTATGTGTGTGTGGAACTGAGTTGTTTCCCGCAAACTCTGCAAGTATAATACACCTTTCCGTTAATTTTCGTTTGCACTTGACTTAATTCTGTTCGAGTTTGTTCGTCCATTTTGTCTTTCCTCATGTTAAAATCTGTTAGGTCATCGAAGCTGTGTAAGTCTGCTCTAGCAGTATCGTCGTTTGCTTCATCAGAATCGCTCGAGTCTGAAAAATCTGAACAGGCTATTTCGTCGTCGTGATTGGCGACGAAGTGGTTTCGGAAATTCACGAGAGCATTGTAAAAATCTTGGTATAAATCAGATTTCGTTTTGGCAATGGCCGCCAAAGGTTTGTCGTCTTCATCCGAAACGACTTCAGTACTTGTGTTTTTTGACCATGTTTCTTTGTCTGTATCATAATGATGATCATCATCATGGTCCAGAAAGTAATCCTCAAAGCTGTCACGGGGAGTCCTGCAACAAACAACCCCGTTAGTCATTTTCTTTTCACTTTTCAAACTACGTGTTTATTATCTTGGAATGCATGTAAAATTGCTTTGGGTTTTATAAAAATCTGCTCTGCTTGATGAACGTTCTTCATAATTTAGCTGTTTCAAAATATTATTTCTGTTCAACTCGTTTGTTACATTTCTTCTCGTGTGTTCGTAAATGGTAATTCAAATGCGTTTTTTTCCTGAACTTTTTTGGGCATACATGGCAAGCATATTTCCTAACATCAAAGTGCATGTCCATATGTCGGTCTAGTGTGTTTTTCGATCGGTAGCTTTTCCCGCAGTGGCTACATAGAAAAGGTTTTGCTCCTGTGTGAATTCTCGCATGTACGGTTCTAGAAGCACGCGTGGGAAACGCTTCACCGCAGAAAGAACATAGAAATTGTAGGATTCCCTCATGATATATTTTGTGATGATACTTCAAACTCTCCTGGCTTTTGTATGTCTTATTGCATTTGTCACAATTAAAGGGTTTCGTTTCAAAATGACTGTGCATGTGAACGCGGAGATTGTACTTATTTGAGATTATTTTATTGCATATCGGGCAAGCAACTGGGATATAATATTTCTGACGATTTCCAACATGTAATACTTCCTTTCTCTCAAAATCAATACTTTCTGGATGGCCTTCTCTGACGTGTGTTTCTAATTCTTCAAAATTACTTGTTGTTATCCCACAAGTTTTACAAGTATTTTCCTCCAGTGTTTTAGTAACATGTCTATCTTGTAAATGTTCCACAAAAGATGATTTATTTTCATACAATTGATCACAACACTTCATTCCATTAGTAATAGATATTTCAATATGCCTGTTTAAATGATAAATCAATCGACCGGGCGACGAGAAGACACTTTCGCAAAATGGGCAACAGTAGTTTTGAAGTTTTACTGCTTTGACGTTAGCAACTGATTCATCATCTTCCTCAACCGAATCAGTATTACCATCTCTGTCTGCAACAAGTGTCTCTTCAAAAGTAATATTATCTTTTACAAATTCTTCTATGGATTGCTTGTTTTGTAAGAGTGGTTTATGTGTTGATTTCAAATGAAGAGTCAACTCTTCAACTGACTTGGAGGCTGGATGGTCAGGGCACATTTGACAGACATATTCTAAATCTGCGTTTGCTTCTTCTTTGCTCAGCTCATTGAAGTAGTCCATCAAAACTTCTCTCACTAGGTCATTAAAGTGATACCGACCTTTCCTGAAATTATGGATTTTAAGGTATTTTTTGTGCCAAAATGTTTTTAATATTTGCTGTGTTCACAAAAGTATATACTTACTTAGTTTTCATGGATGATTCCGTAGTTTCTGCTGTAGCTACTTGTTTACTTTCATCCTGCAGGCAAACAGATTAAAATAAATTAAAAAAAAGTCAATACATATATTATGCTTGTTATAAGTGGCTATTGCGTTGCACGAAACAAATTCAAAATTTTAAGTGGTACTTAAACTAATTTAATCGCAATCAATGTCAAAAAATGAATGAAATTTTGACATTTCTCGCGATTAAATTAGTTTAAGTTATCTGGGAGATATTTTTATTTCTTAGTAATTCCATTTTTTCGCCAGTACAAAGTGAGCGTCTTCAGTCTTCAGTTGTCAGGTGTCAGCTGTTGTCAACAATGTATCTGTCAGTGTCGGAATTGATGTAATGGATTCTAACCTCTAAAAAATTACTTGGTTTTTCTCTTGTTTTCCAATCCTTCCTCTTGTATTTAGGTTGTGACCACTATGTACTCCGATTTCGCGTAAATCCAATATGTGGATTTGTGGTATGCCGTGCGTTATGGTGAGTTCGAAACACTTTTTTCGAATTAAAATTACGAGAGTTCACGTTACGCAGCTAACTGTCCGACCGCCGGAAACGGTTATTTATTTATTTTTATTAGCACTTAATTTTTAAATTTATTTTGTGCAACTCGGGGTATGTCAGTTATATTCAAGTTACATATTCAAAAATTCTAACGGCCGCACTCAGAGACGTCACTTAACTTTGATTATCATTAAGCTCCTATGATTCCGTTGACAAATGTATGGAATTTAATGTTTATTTAGTTAAGTGACGTCTCTGAGTGCGGCCGTTAGTAGTTTTTTATAGTTTTTTGCCAAAAACAGAAAATAGTATAACTTTATAATATGATATCTCTGCTATCTTAAAAGAGTTAAACAGAGGATAAAAGTTACCACAAACTGACATAGCCAACATCTTGAGGTTATCTCATTGTTTGATTAATGGGTAAGTGAGTGAGTACTCACTGGATACAGCAGCCTCATCACACACAGTTTCTGCTGCAGCATGACCTCCGCCTGAACAGAGCACTTCACTAGTTCATCCCATGCTATGAGGATGCTGCGACACTGCTCACAGATGCCTTGAGGCAGACCGTCATCTTTTGACACCTGGAATTTAAAAAATAAATTAAATGGTGTAAAGGGTCTTTTTTAAGCGATTTTTAGTGACCAACAGTTTAAACCTACAAAGACAATCACTTTCTAATTTAAACGTCATGTATTTTAAGTCTTCAATCTAAATTCGCTTTGAAGCAGAAACACAATTAGATAAAATTTCCTAATCGAAAGATCACCCAGAAGTTGCTCCAAAATCTCCATTTTTCTAACTTACAGAGGAAACTACAATGGATGTAATTGTAATTTATCATATGTGTGTAATTTATAATATTATGTTTGTAATATGTCAGTAATAATAACATCCAAAAACGCTCAGAAACAAATTTTTGATTAGGCTCAGTTTTTTAGTAGTTAGGTAAAACATGGTTTTTATGTCATATTCACAAGAGTGAGGTGTTTATAAGAGTGAGGTAGACAAAATGAAATCAGTATACTCTCTTAAGTTAAGAACTGTGTATCTACAGGTTTAATAATGTCACAGTTGGGGGTTTTTATAATAACTATACCTTTATTGGTAGATATTTGTTAATTTTCTCAGCTAGATCATCACTTTGGCCGTGTCCATCAAATATCGGACAAACTTGGTCAGTAGTACTACTGGCACAAATGCGGCAAACGCTTGTAAAGTCTTCCAATCCTAAAAGAGAAATAGGAAATTCTGTCCAAACACATAAATAAAAAAAATATTAAGTCAAGTGCGAGTCAGGCTCGCTCACTGAGGTTTCCGTACTATTAAGACTTATTCAATTAAAACACATTCCCACCAAATTTGAGCAAAAAATCAGGTTTGTTGTATGGGAGCCCCCCTTGAATTTTTTTTTTATATTTTAATTTAGCAATTAATTTTTCAAGTGAGTATAAAACTAAATATGCCATAAATATTTGAAGCTTCTACATGTTACGGTTTCAAATATTGAGCAAAAACAAGCAAAAAAATCACGTTTGTTGCATGGGAGCTCGCCTATAAATTTTATTATTTTTTTCAGTATTGTTGTTATAGCGGCAACAGAAATACATCTGTGAAAATTTCAAGTGTCAGTACCTATCACGGTTCAAGACTGCCAAGCCTGGTGACAGACGGACAGCGAAGGCTTAGTAATAGGGTCCCGTTTTTACCCTTTGGGTACTGAACCCTAAAAATGACTACTGACTACCGCAGCTCAAACCCTTGGCCGAATCTGGCTATTTGGCATAAGTACGGACGTAGCAATTATGTCGCAGGTATAGGTCAAGCGAGCCCCGAAAGCCCCCAAGTTATACAGATTCTGGATGAAGCGGTTTTCAGCAACTCTGTCGACTTTGAGGATCTGCCAATACCGAATTTCCTGGTGCACATCGGTTTCGATTCCAGCAACTTGAGTTTTAAACATCCATGGGTCTTACGCGTTACTTCTTAATAAGCTGCGTTATATAACGCAGCAATTTTTATATTGTATTAAATGTTAATATTCCCACCTTGATGTTCGTTCAGGTTACAAATTAAGCCTTTACTTTCGTCCATGTTTTTGTGTTTGACGTTGTGACCATTACTGCCATCGGAGAAATTCATGACAACCGCGTGAATATAATTATTCGTATGTCCTGTAAATATACATATAATAATTAATAAAGAATAACAGAAATCATCAATACTTATGTACATATAATATTTTAGTCAATTATTTTGTTTTGTTTCTCGTCACAGACCATGTCACATACCATTGGCATGCAGACCACCATTCATAGACAACCACAGCAGTCATGACTCATGATTCACCTAATCAATGTGATTCACAGACACAGATCACTTTTTTTCTCTGTTTGGACACAGATCAATCACTAAAGTCCATAGATTATAAGTCAGATAAAATACCAAAGATTAAGATAGTACCTACTGCACAACAATGGCCACAAATCTTTAATCACTGACTGTCGATTAATAAATAAATTGGTAATTACAGTAGCTCCTCAAAAAGATATTTGACCTCAAGGAAGTACGTATTCTATAAAAGCTGTTCCTATTAATAAGAATAAAATAATTACTCCAAATAATAGTAATGTTCTAAGCATAGAGATAACAAAACTAGAGAGACGCCCCATCCATTAATTCTAGCCTAGCCTTGTGTGACATGCGGCGCCATTATGAGCGCCAGAGGCGCCAAGACTTGCCAAATGTTCGTCTACTGAGTAACGTACACGTTGGTGACGTCATCTTATGCGCCACTTGACAGATTTTTTTACATGGTATATGGCCCACGAAATTAAAATTTTACATGGTAAACTAGGTGGAATACAAACGAGCGGGCGGGTCACCTGATGGAAACTGGAAAGCGATCACCGCCGCCCATGGACATTTGCAGCGCCAGCGGAACTGCAAATGCGTGGCCGGCTCTTAACAAATTTGTTTATCCGCCCCTTGAGTAACTCCATTCACCAATTTCGAGATATTTAACATAATTGAGGGGTCATTTGGAAAAACAGCCAATGTCAAAAAAAACTGAAAACGAGATTGTGATGTCTATGGTTTGCTTGATATGTTCCTCACAAAATCCAAATTAATGTTTTCGACAAAACAGCCTTTGTCAGAAGATATTCAAGGAAACAAAGTCAATGGTATACGGAAAAACAACCAATGTCCAATACGTTTTTGGAAGAACTGCCAATGTCAGTTGACATTGGTTTTTTTTCTGGCAATAACCGCAGTGTTAGCATGACATGTTAGCGAAGGATGTGAATAGTTTTAACTTTATGAACCTAAGTTTAATGTTATTATTGAAAATACAAGTGTTTTACTATGAAAAATCTAATTATTTATTCCCATTCCATTGATTTCATTGGAAAAATAACCAATGTCAAATGTATTGTAAACAGTTTGTTAAGCCTCCTGTAAAATTTACTAAAATTGACAAAGGTCGTTTTTCCAAACATCCCCTCAATTATATCGAGTTTCCCATTGATAAGAACATAGAATAAAACATCAAGTTTTAGTGAATCATATTTATTCATTATATAGGAATGAAAGGGGTGAAATGTGGCTGCAGTTCTGCACTGAGAACTCCCTAACAATCATGAACACCTGTTTTAAACATCACCCGAGGAGACTGTATACATGGGTGATGCCAGGAGATAGAGCACGTAACCAGATAGACTACATCGCTATTGCAAAAAGATGGAGATCATGTATTAGTAACACGAAAACTTATCCTGGAGCTGATTGTGGGAGTGATCACAAATTGCTAGTGGCAGACATGGCACTGAAATTAAAGAAGTGCTCGCGTGCAACCCATAAACCACAGAAAAGACCTGACCGAAGGGAGTTGATGGCGTTTAGACAATGCGTGGACACGAAAACATCAAACATTGCCATTGACTGCAATATTGACGTGGACCATAATTGGAACAGAATGAAGGAGATGATACTCTCATCACGGAAGGAGAGCCAGAGGGTGATGGTGGATGCTCCCAAGAAGGAATGGATTACAGAGGAAACCTGGAATGCCATTAAAGAACGAAAGAAACTACTAAAAGGCAAGGCGGACTCTGGTGATGTAAGATATCAGGTCCTATCAGCGACTGTTCAGCGCTTGTGTCGCAGGGACTATAATGACTATCTTAATTCCATCTGTCAGGATATTGAAGACCATGCTCAGAATTTTCAGACAAGAGATCTTTTTCTGAAAATAAAGAGAATTACAAGAGAGCTCAAGCCAAGAACCTGGGCTATTGAAAATGATGAGGGTACGCTGCTGACCGAAGTCGATCAAGTTACAGAAAGGTGGAGATCATACTGTGAGGGTCTGTACGCTCACCAAACATCGTATGTCATGGATGCACCAGATCAAGTATCAGAAGACCTACTAGACGAACCCGAGATTCTCGAATCGGAAATAAGGGGCGCAATAAGAAAGTTGAAAACCAATAAAGCTGCCGGAGTTGACAAAATTTTTGCAGAAGAGCTCCAGCACCTAGGAGATCGAGGTGTTAAGCTGATGCTGGATCTGTGCAACCTTATATGGAAAACCGGGATATGGCCCACAGACTGGAAAAAGTCCCTGGTGATCCCGATCCACAAAAAGGGATCAACAAGAACATGTGGAAACTATCGTACGGTAGCGCTTATATCTCATGCTAGCAAAATAATGCTGTATGTAATTAATAGTAGACTCAAGTCCTTTTTACAGTGGCAAATACCAAATGAACAAGCGGGATTTGTCAAAGGGCGAGGCACGAGGGAACAAATTGTGAATGTGAGGCAGATGATAGAGAAGAGCCGAGAGTTCAATGTTCCGATGTTCATGTGCTTCATTGATTACTCAAAAACATTTGATTGCGTACGATGGGATTGTCTGTGGAACATATTACGTGAAATGGGCGTTCCTCAGCACCTCATTAAGTTGATCAGGAGTCTGTACTCGGAAGGTGAATCCGTGGTCCGAATCAATGACGTCATCTCTGATCCTTTTAGACCACATAAAGGCGTAAGGCAAGGATGCATCCTCTCTCCTATTCTCTTTAATATTTATGGGGAATACATCATGAGAAGGACCCTGGAAGCATGGGAGGGAGGAATTTCTATCGGAGGCGTGAAGATCAGCAACTTGCGTTATGCCGATGACACAACGCTCTTTGCATCATCGGAAAATGAGCTTGCACAACTGTTCCGGAGACTGGAGGCCGAGAGTGAGCTGGTTGGGCTTAGCATAAACCGGTCGAAGACAAAAGTTATGGTAGTCGACAGAACGGGCCAACTGACCAGGTCAGGAGATCTCTCAGACCTCGAGTTTGTGGAGGAGTTTGTCTATCTCGGGTCATTAATATCAAACAAGGGAGGAAGTGAACAGGACATCAGAAGACGCATCCAAATATCGAAGGGTGCAATGACAAAGCTTGTAAAAATCTGGCAGAGCAGAAAGGTTTCCAACAATACCAAGAAGAGACTGGTCAAAACCTTAGTCTTCTCAATCTTCCTCTATGGCTCCGAGGCATGGACGATCAGGGCAGCTGATAGAAAAAGAATAGATGCCTTTGAGATGTGGTGTTGGAGGAGGATGCTTCGCATTCCGTGGACAGCCAAAAGAACGAACATTTCGATCCTCAAACAACTACACGTTAGCACCAGGCTCTCGACAATCTGTTACCAGAAAGTTCTTAGTTATTTCGGTCAAATTGCCCGCCGCCTTCCAGATAATCTGGAGAAACTTATAGTTGTGGGCAAAGTGGAGGGGAAACGACCACGCGGCCGATCACCTAGCCGCTGGTCTGACCAGGTGAAATCACTCACAGGCCTTCCTTTCGCAACAGCCATCAGAAAAGCCGAAGATCGAAACGTGTGGAGAGACATAGTGAAGAACATATTGAAGGAACTGCAGTGCGGACACGACCTTCAGTAATGAAGACGACGACCAAGGAGGAGGATTTATTCATTATTTCGTAGTAAGGCACTGCTGCCTTACTACTTAGTATTTATGTGTTTTGAGCTGTATTCCTAATGGCAGCGGCTGCTCGGCCCACCGCTGCGACGATCGTGGGCGTCACCATCATCGTCTTGTTCTTGTACGTGTGGATTACTTGCTGGAAAATGGAAAACAAAACACAACTATTTTATGATTTGACGTGGAACAAGTTTACTATGTAAGGTGTTAGCACGGTGTTAGGCAGCTTCTTTTAAAATAACTGCCACATTAAATGTTTGGACTTGGGCCTGGGTTCTATAACTACCTACCGAAACGTTAAAAATAGGAACCTAGTGGAACGACTTCATCTATTCGTTTCTCTATCCGACGGCTAGATGCACTTCTTTTATAGATTCCCAATGACATTGGGCCTCTATTTTTAGTAGCACTATAAAAACATTATATTAAAATAAAAAATTATATTAATTATAAAAATTAAAATTACATCAATTAAAAATTATATCAATTATAAATTGTATTTAAATTTAGTGGCAATAAAAAAAATAGTTTTTCCGTAGACAATACCTATTGTTAGGAAAATTGGCGATCCTTATGTGAACAGCGATTGCAAAAAAAAATTACCTGCCCTAGGGAGTAGTCTCAAACTCTCAACGATAAGGATACGGCCTTCCTTCCCATTCTTGCAAAAAACTTACCAAAACCAACTTGATAACAAAGACCGCAAACGTGAGGAACGATATGGTCATCAGAGTACTCTCGGAGGAGGGGAACTCCACGTGGCCTCGCGACTGCGCCTGCGTGGAGCGGGCGCGCCGGGACCCTTGCCGCTGCTCGTCGTCCGGCCACGCTTGGTCTATTTGATCCTCTGTGAGACAAACACAGTCTGTGAGCTAGAGTCCTCGCCAGCAGAGATGTCCCGCGGCAAAAACGTGAACTAATAAAAACAGCTGTTTTCGAGTAACGGCAATATTCTCTGAGGGCCCTCTGTCCTGTCGTGGCGAGTCGACAAAAAACTGCGTTAGTCCATTGGTTTGTCCCTTGCCCCACATCATGCCGACGGGGTTAGAACCTTTGATTTTTCGGAGTGATGTCTGTGGAAACTAACAGTCACTCACTTAGCGGTGAAGAAAATATCATGAGAAAGGTGTGTATAGCTTACCAACCCGCACTTGCCAGCATGGTGGATTACTGCCGAACCCCTCTTGAGTAGTGACCTATGCCCATCTGTGCGGGGAATTAATAACGAGTTGGTGAGGCGATAAAATGAAATGTTCGGCTCTCTAAAGATGCAAAGTTAAAGTTTATGGTCGTGGTTGATTGAGTGTGCATTCCTTTCAAATAATGTAAGAGTAACGACATCTCACCGACCTAAACGTAAAAGAATATGCAGTATTTGTTGTGGGCTTCTTCCCGATGGCAAGGCGCGTTTGCGAATTCGCGTAAACATAATTTTAAGTCATGAAGTTATTTATCATCGTTATAGAGATATTGAGAAATGACTCCTGTAAGTTAGGCCTATATGAAGTAAAGTATATTTTGATTTACCATAACTATTTTATCTTATAATCCGTAGGTGTAGATCACTGTCGCTCGGATGGGTAGATACTTAAATTACTTACCTATACTCGCTAATATTGTCGCCTTCAAACTTTCCAAGTAATAGATCTTGCTTTTAAAACTCCTGTGTGTGTTCTTGTAAATTGTATCCGTGACCAGTTTTATTAGCTTCCACATGCCTTTCACTGGATTTCCTTTAGTTACGTTGACGCCTTTTGGTACAAAGTCTTCTATTTTAGGAATTTTTTCTTCATTGTCTAACGTCGCTGTGTTTTCCATTCTGTTAAAATCAGCTACTTTATCATCATTTGCTCTATCAAGAGTAGTCTCTTTAGAGATTTTATCATCATAATCACTCTTATCTCTATAATCAGGTCGATTAATAACTTTGTTTCTGACGTTAAAATAGCCTTCTAATGGATGTGTACTTGTTTCATGAAACTTATAATTTGTAGCCTCAGAAAATTCTTCATTAGTAGAACTTTGCTTTTTGTGTACATCATCTCCATTGTAATCGTTACTCTGAATGAGTTTTATTTTGGAATTTTCCTTAGTTCTTTTTTCTGAATTTTTTGCAAGACCTAATTTGCGCTCGTCTTCATGAGAAATCTTATGAGAATTTGGTTTTCTTATTGGATGAAATTGGCCATTTTCATTAAAGTCGACTTCTTCAATTTCTTTAAGAGGTTTATTTATAAGTATTCTCTCATTAACATCATCTTCTTTTATTTTTTCACCAAATCTACGATCAAAATCGTTCGTTAGAGTTGGTATTTTCTTAATAATTTTAGAGTTTGTATTTTTAACACGATTAATGTCAGTTGTTGTAGTCCAGATAGTATGTTCAGTGACTTTATTAAGATTGTCTAAATCATCATCTTCTTCATTCACGTACTTCTGTATATTTGGCTTGTCTGGAACAAATGTGTACTCCGCTAGCGTTACATCTGTATGATCATTAAAGTTCTCATTGAATCTATTATTTTCTTGCTTTCTTCTGACAGAATTGGTTTTAACACTGGGATGCTGAACTCGCCTGATGTTTCCAACATTGGGTACTTTGTCTATCACACCTCTGTGCCACTGTTTTTCAGTAATTGAATTATTTATGTATATCCTGTTATGTTTTGTTGTGTACTCGACGTTTGGTAGATGAATCTTGTGCATTGGTTCTTTTCTGTAGTGGTTTTGGGATATTTCGACCCATTCGCAACCGACTTGAGAAAAAAGCAGTAGTACAATAATCATGACTGACGCGGTGAAATGTTGGGGCGAGTTTGGTTTCAAGAGCGCACGTCTCACTCGACTGTGAACTGTTGTGTGACGGAGTTCAGGGTGCGTGGACTCAGTAATGAGTCGCAGACGGCAGGGTTGTATCGTGTGCGTATTGCCAGTAGAAACCTTTTACCAGTTACCCAATATAGTATAGGTACCTATACCTAGTACTTCCCCGCGGGATTTGTAAAAACAAAAAATTCACGCGGGTTTAGCCGCGGGCGTCTGCTAGTAAAATATAAAAATACAAAGTGCCTGTTCTGGGAATCAAACCCGGAAGCTCCTGCCCAAATGGAGGGCTCACCAGCAACAAATTTATACCTTTAGTAGTCATGTTGGTTGGTATTGATAGTTTTTAAGTTGATTTTTGAGAGGGGACACTTTCTATCTACAGGAAATACCATTGACCTAGAAATTATCTCATAGAGGAAAGCTCTATTAGGCGACTATCCTGAGGCTGCAGGGCAATCCTCCACCACCTATAGCCCAATCAACCTCGGGGTAATTAGGTATGTCAGTGTGAATCGCGATAGAACGCCGGTTCTGTACTATAATTGGGATTCCCGAGGCAACTTCTTGACTCTCTATACTAGTTGTTTTCTCTAAAACTGTCCCGAAACTGTGTGTTGTATGTTGTGAAGCGGGCCCTTAGGCTAAATTATACTTAGTTGAAAAGCTGCATTAGGTACTTATAACTATTAACTAGAATCTATTTTCTACTTTCTTATCCATCTCAGCAACCCTAGTGGTATAGTCAGCTTCCATCAAGTCATCAAGTCGTCGAACCGTGAACCGTCTTGCTCCGAGTCGCGATAAACTGTTTGACAGTTACTTGTCAGCTTAGTGACGGTTATCTGATTACCCACGAACAGAAAACGTCACGAAATATATGTAGATTGCTTTAGAAAACTTCCTTGAAAGTAATTATAGGAGCTAGCAACGTTTTCGAGAAAGAATTTTAGAAGAGCTGATTTTGTGATATGTCGTCCTTCTTGCACTTTCGGTTAGAGTCTGGGCTATCTGGCTGGCGGAAGCCGTTGCGTTCATTACTGCGCATCCTATGTGCAGCTTACGCGTCCACAATGTTTATACCAATGTTGTCGGGGCTACTAATTGCCCTTAAAATTGATTTCTCGACCATTTACCGATCGTTTCTACTTTAAATTCTCCATACTCCATTCACAAATCATTTTCAAATAAAAGACAATTTCAAAATTGAATACGGGATTTATTGTGGAATTAAAGTTATAAATGAATAACAATAATCCGTAAAAATAATTCATATCCATATATAATAATATACAACGTAACATATATATTATTATAATTAATTATAATAACCTGTCAAATATTACATTCATCTCAGTGCCAAATATTTCCGAGCTGCCTTCAAATAACACAAATTAATATTAGTGCCTTTTCTTGTTACGTTTATAATATTAATTAACCTAAATTACATTATTAAATATATGTCGTAAAATTAGGCAGCTTTTAACATAAATTACTCAAATACATTCTACCAATTGATAGATATATGTATAACTTTATAGTATGCTTATGTTACAAAAATCGATAAAACATAATCTCTCATTGTTATATCACCTTTTTTGTGGATCCAGATTTTCAAAATAGTAAATGTCCTACACATACAGAAAATAAAATAACGCCAATTTTTGTGTAAAACCTAGATCCCCTAGTCCACAGTCAAAATAGATTCGTTCATTTAATTCAAACACGACAATTGAGTTGGTCCAATCACGACTTGTTCATAATTACAACACTAACCGCTGCCCACAGATCCGTTCCTTAAACCTAATGATAAATACATTTAAGTAACGAATCGGAGGAAAGCTGTGACGCTAAAACACAGCTGGAAAGTGTTAAATGCTAGGCCACGCTACAGTTTCACATTTTAAGATGATATTTCTTATTTTTTTTTATGATCGAGCAAAGTATAGCTTTAAGCATTTCTTCTTACTTTAGTCACTCGATAATATTAGGTGCTTACATATGAAATTGGCGTTTTGTCGTACTGGCCACTTTGATCTCAAATATCTCTTCTTTGGTTAGAAATTCCAATTTCAAATTTATACAGCTATTTACTCATGCTTTTGTGTTTTGAAAATCGTAATTCATTTGTTTCTTTCTCTTTTGGTTTTTTTTTTGCGCCACTCTGTTTACAAAATGGAAAACTTGAAATATCGCGTTATTTACGAGTACGAGTTCCATCGTGGCACCAGTGCTGCAGAAACGGCTCGAAGGATTAATGATGTGTACGGCGAGGGTGTCGCAAAAGAAAACACAGTGCGTTTTTGGTTCCAACGTTTTCGTTCTGGAAATTTCGACCTGCAGTACAAGTAGGGTTGCCAGATCGATTCTTCCTGTTATCGGGATCAATAACCGATTTTTCGGGATTTTAGGGCTTTGGTCGGGAGAAATAAAAAAATAAGTTAGTTATATTAATTATACATAATATATTAAGTAAACAAACATATTTTTTTTCATTGCACTGTAGATATAAGAAAAAAAACATAGTAGGTATTTGTGACACATAAGATAAGAACCAAATGAGCATGTTTATTGTTTTCGTTCTTGCCCAAGTATTTGTCATTTTTTTTTACCGCGTTTAACAACTTTTGAGCTTTATCGCTATTCAAAAAGGTCTTAAAATTTAAACAATTTTCGTCAAAATTCAAACGAATTATTAATTCCGCCTATATTAAATCCATGCTCATTCGGTTCCTTTCTTTTGAGTATAAATTTTTTTAATATAATAGAACGCGTTTTTAGTATACATATTAAGTATGTATACTAAAAACGCGTTCGCAGTAAGCGTTACTTACTGGAATTGAAAATATAAAACATACAATTTTGGTTAAATTTTTAACTTCAACGCAGTTTCATTGCAATGTTTTTTCGCTCTGCGCCAAGCGCCCAAGTGGTTTGCACATTTGTGAACTTAAAATTATCGAACTTGTTTTTCGGGAGATTATTTGTTTTGTCGGGAGTCGGGAGGACATACAAAAACTCGGGAGAATCCCGCCAATTCCCGACCGTCTGGCAACCAATTATCGAACTTGTTTTTCGGGAGATTATTTGTTTTGTCGGGAGTCGGGAGGACATACAAAAACTCGGGAGAATCCCGCCAATTCCCGACCGTCTGGCAACCCTAATGTACTCCCCGTGGACGGCCGGAGACCAAAGTTGACAATGAAGAATTGAAGGTTATTGTGGAAGCGGATCCATCGCAAACCACGTCCGAGCTAGCTGCAGGCTGCGGTGTTAGTGATAAAACTGTTTTAGTTCACTTGAAGCAAATTGGGAAGGTGAAAAAGCTTGAAAGGTGGGCACCTCATGAATTGAGTGCAGCAAACCGACTAACGCGCGTAGACTGCTGTGTTACATGACTCAACCGGCACAGTAATGAAGGGATTTTAAATCGAATCATTACCTGTGATGCAAAATGGATCCTGTATGATAATCGGAAACGCTCATCGCAATGGTTGAACCCTGGCGAACCAGCCAAATCCTGCCCCAAACGAAAATTGACTCAAAAAAAATTACTTGTGAGCGTTTGGTGGACTAGCGCCGGCGTCGTTCACTACAGCTTTCTTAAATCTGGCCAGATGATTACGGCGGATATCTATTGTCAGCAACTGCAATCCATGATGGGAAAGCTAGCTGCTAAACAACCGAGGCTGGTCAATCGTTCTAGGCCACTGCTGCTTCAGGACAACGCTAGACCACACACTGCACAACAGACGGCTACCAAATTAGAGGAGCTTCAATTGGAAAGCCTAAGACATCCACCTTACTCCCCGGACCTTGCTCCAACAGATTACCATTTTTTTCGAAATTTGGATAACTTCTTACAAGGGAAAAAATTTAACTCCGATGAGGCAGTCCAAAGCGCTTTCAAAGATTTTATTGATTCCCGTCCGAATGGCTTTTTTAGTAAAGGGATCAATGAACTACCTATAAGGTGGCAAAAGTGCATAGATAGCAATGGTATATACTTTGATTAAATATATATATTATATTTAAAAAAAATCGACTTTATGTTCCTCCCATACAAAACGCCAATTTCATATGTAAGGACCTAATATATTTTTTTCGATGAGAAAATCATTGATCTTCATGATTTAAAATGGTTGGAAAAGACGAGATATTGATAGAAACAGGAAAAAGACCCCGTTAACTTCTATTAATATTTTGATGGTAGATCGTTCGGTATCTCTGTCATCATTATTCCATAAAGTACTCCTAACACTAACACAGTGCATAATGTAACGTGGCCTTTGAGAAATAAAGGCAGTTGCTACAAGTAATAACTAGTTGCACAGAAGGAATAGGAAACACTTAAAGCTGCACGAGAAACGGAGCATTTTATTGGCTTAACTAGCAAGGTATAAACAAATGAGTTATAAACCATTATGTAAGCTTTTTGAATGAAATCTAACAATGATATTTTTTTAGTCTGATGGTAATTTATTTAAGTCATTAGTCATAATTTATAGCATTGGAGAAATTAAATAAATAAACGTGTCCATTGGCTGAGTAGGCAGTTATTGTAGCGGTAACTGCTAACTCAGCCAATTACGCGTTTGATTATTTTTTCGTTATACTACTTTTGTCATTATTTAATGATAAATAAATTTATAGAACATGCAGGTATTCTACATTAGTTAGGCAAATGGTGCACAGGAAAAGTAGGAAAAACAGTAGAAGTTTTAGTAAAAATGCTTCTGTTTTTCACAGCCTTCATACTATTTCACTGATTTAAAGAGTTGTATTTCAATTACAATTACTCTCACGTTATGAATGATAATTAAATTGCTAAATAATCTATATTATTATACATAGTTACTTACTAGCTTATAATATTAAATTATTATTAAACATATGATAGACAAATACTTACCTATTTATTTATACTTATTTAGTTATGTAATTATAAATTAGGGTTCTATTTTGGTATGGAACCCTAATTAAAAGTGGTCTTAAAAATAAAATAGTAATAAAATGATACGTAGTTTGTTTATACATTATTGTAAAAGAATTTTAATGCATAAAGTAAATAAATTCAAGGAGATCACAGAAAACGGTAGTTTGCATTGTAAAAAAATCACAGTTAAAAAATTAAAGTTGATTAAATACATAAATATAATAAAAAACTTGTCAAGTGCGAGTCGGACTCGCGCACTGAGGGTTCCGTACTACAACCGGAGGAATAAAACCATAAAAACTACTTTTCTTATCGAACCGCAAAACTAACTTTGTTTTTAGAGGTTTTATTGTAAATATAAAAAAACTACTTATTAGATCTCGTTCAAACCAATTTTCGGTGGAAGTTTGCATGTTAATGTACATCATATATTTTTTTTAGTTTTATCATACTCTTATTTTAGAAGTTACAGGGGGGGGGACACACATTTTACCCCTTTGGAAGTGTCTCTCGCGCAAGCTATTCATTTTAGAAAAAAATGATATTAGAAACCTTAGTATCATTTTTGAAGACCTATCCATAGATACCCCACACATATGGTTTGATGAAAAAAAAATTTTTGATTTTCAGTTCTAAGTATGGGGCACCCCCAAAATTTATTACTTTTTTTTTAAGTTTTTGTGAAAACCTTAATGCGGTTCACAGAATACATCTACTTACCAAGTTTCAACAGTATAGCTCTTATAGTTTCGGAAAAAAGTGGCTGTGACATACGGACGGACAGACGGACAGACGGACAGACAGACATGACGAATTTATAAGGGTTCCGTTTTTTGCCATTCGGCTACGGAACCCTAAAAAGTGCGCAAAATTAACAGCTTTCAATACATGCTTTATACTTTTTAATATAATATGTCAAAATCACTTGTTGTCCAAGATGGTAAAAATCTTAATATGTAATTCTTCTATGTTGTAAAATAGTCATATTGTACAATAAAATGTTGGCACTGTTATAAATGGAAGTTAGTAAAAGTGATATAATATGGAAGATTCTTTTTAATCACAAAACCATACTACATTGGCTCTATGGTACACTAACACCGGTATATTACATGATATAATTTCCATAATATAATTGGCTCATGTATCTTGGCTCTTTTGGAGAGTACTGTGACTAATATTTTTTTATATTATACGTTAACCTACTTAGGCCGTCGATTGAGACAAGGGTCTCTTTAACAATTCTAATCGCAATAGAGATGAAGGCAAGTATATTATTAAAATATTTTGCCAGAGTAAAAGTAGAAATCGTTAAATAAGCTGTTCTAGATTTATTTAAGAAACTATTAAACTGTTTAATTGCAAAATTATTAGTATGTATATCTAAATATGCCGCAAATAGTAATTCGACCTCGAAGACAAAATCTATTTTTATTTATAACTATTTGTGGCGATAATATATTCTATTGGAAACTTGATTTTTGGCTATTTTTAGACACCATTGTGAATAAATTTGGCCTTTGTGCGTAATTGGAATTTAACAAACAAATTGTTAAAATGAAAGTATATTTTAAAGTTGAATGAAATTATTATAATTACAAAGTTTTAAGTTAGAAATTAGTGTGCAAACTCAACACTGCCCTGATATTATATTGAACCCCTAAAGTGACAATATTTACTAGCAACAGATGGCCACTGCAGGATAGGCCTTGTTAAACTAGCGAACCAGTGGTCCAAGATAATCTTTCTAAAAATTAATAGTTATATTTATACTTGAAAACTATAAAATTCAATTTTTGTTTAGATAGTGTTCAACCATTACACATTCAGAGCCAATATATCCATTTTCAATATAACTTTGACAGTATCAACTTACCACACTTAAAATATTGTCAAAAATATACACATACTTCTGCTACCTAAATATAGAAATTCATACTATTCCTTAAAAAATGCAATAAGCTGCAAAAATGCAATTAAAAAATAAATTCCTACTATAAAAATAAATTAAGATCTTACGTCGCAGAGGGAATGCTGCAAAGTAAAAAAAAAAACATAAAAAAAACTAAAAATCATTAGTTACTTTTGTAGCTTAAAGTTATTTTCAAATATTGTGATGTGTTGTTATTTTTTTTTTTTAAACTATTAATGTATCATTTAAAACAACGTAAATAAGATTAGAGTGCGTTCATATATTATTACCATGCATTATTATCAGCTACTGACGTAGCTACTATATTTATAGTATTTAAATTTCACCCTTGTCAAGTTGTAAATTCACCAATAAATAATATTAATGTTAAAATCTCAGCAAATAAATATAATATATCATCATACTGTAATTCATTACTTATGAATTACAGTATGATGTTTTATGAAGACACAACATTCAAAAAATTTCCTTATTTTCCTTCTTCATTATGAAATCCCAGTGTGTCAGATGTCGAAATTCAGCCAAGTTTATTTTCTGTCAATGTAAGCAGAATCTGGTACAGTCCGCGAGGCGTAAGCTGAGCTTTGCATTTGTTTGAGTGTACATAGATAGTGTAGGTGTAACATTGGCCTAAAGCGCGGCGCGTCCCTTGCTTTTGTATAAACCGGTTTTTACTGCTTATTGACAATCGGCCTGAGGCGCGGTGCTTCCATCGCACTCTACTTTGAGTGATCACTCACATAAATGCAAAGCTCAGCTTACGCCTCGCGGACTGTATAGTGGCAGTTACTGTACCAGTTATAGGGCAACTGCTAACTCAGCCAATTTTTTACGCTTGTCAATGCGACAAGAACCGCGAAAGTTGGCTTAGTTGGCAGTTACCGTAGAAACTAGTATAATGCAACCGATAACTTAGCTACTATTTTCATTCGTTTATTTTCTCTTTGACACATGAAATCACATGAAACAGATATAGCAATAGCGAGGGACCAGATAGAGAAAGGTAAAGCGGTCTCTTTCTGATCCCTCGCTATTGCTATGTCTGTTTCATGTGTCAAAGAGAAAATAAACGAATGGAAAGAGATAATCTCGTGTGTTTATCTATTACAATGCAATATTGTCATTTGACAAAACGGAATTTAGTAATAATTAAATTTAAGGAACGTCAGACCATATACATATAACATTGTGCGTGGAGTCTCTCGTGAGTGTCGCTGCGGGTCGCGGGGTGCCGGTGCGGGCGGCGTTATCGCACGCGCACGAGCAGCTTTTTCCAGCGCGTGCGCACGCAGCTGACGGGCGGCGAGTGCGGAGCGCCGCCACCCACAGGCGGGTCTCTGTCAGAAAGGAAAACAGCATTTTAACGGCGTAGACGGTGTATTTAAGCTTATTACATTAAGCTACTAGGTACTTTCACATTTAAACGTCGTGTATTTTGGGTCTTTAATTTAAAATCGCTGTGAAGCAGAAACACGATTAGATAGAAAGTTTTCCCGAAAGTTGTTCCAAAATCCCAATTTTTCTAATTTTTATCAGAAACTACATTATAAGTTTTGATGTGTCGGTAATAATAATATCCAAAGTCGCTCAGAAACTGATTTTTTATAACTGGCTTAATTTTTTAGTTATTAGTTAAAACATCGTATTTTCGTTACGTTATATCTCTTTACTTTTGTGGCTCCCTTTTCTCTTTGATCAATATTGATAGACAAAGACGTGCGCGTGCTGTATAGGCGGGTCAATGAGTCGGCCCATCTTCACAAGCGGAGTCTTCTAAGAGACTTTCTATATAGTAGAGCTTGGGGTAGGCAGAAAAGGTAAGGCCCACTCACAGGCGGAGTCTTCTAAGAGACTTTCTATATAGTAGAGCTTGGGGTAGGCAGAAAAGGTAAGGCCCACTCACAGGCGGAGTCTTCTAAGAGACTTTCTATATAGTAGAGCTTGGGGTAGGCAGAAAAGGTAAGGCCCACTCACAGGCGGAGTCTTCCAAGAGACTTTCTATATAGTAGAGCTTGGGGTAGGCAGAAAAGGTAAGGCCCACTCACAGGCGGAGTCTTCTTAGAGACTTTCTATATAGTAGAGCTTGGGGCAGAGAAGGTAAGGCAAAGGTTTTTCCTAGGATTGAAGTATCCAGAAGCGCAACCCGCACGATATGAATTCCTATGGTGGACACTGGATACTCACGGTCAGTGGGGGGTCGAGTCAGCGGTGGGGGCGGCGGGGGAGGCGGGGGAGGCGAGGCGCGCGTCGTCGCTGGGGTGCGTCAAGTAGCGCACGCCCACCCGCCGCTCGAGCGTGCGCAGGTCGCTCCACGCCTCCCGCGTCTGCAGCCACGCGTGCGCGAGGCACTTGTCCACCGACAGTCGCTTGCGCTGCTTCACTTGCAGCAGGTTGTTGATGAGGTCGATAGCTGGCGAACAACAAAAACATCTAGCTTTATAAACATAACTTTAAACACGAATAAAAATGGAGTTAAGTTGAGGTCTGTATTAACTTTCTTAATAGCTCGTTTAATTTTACTCCCTTGGGTTCTAAAACTCGATTCTCCCTTACCGTGTCGAGCGCGCCACGTATGCGCTTCGAAGTCTTCAGGCCAAAGTGTCGCGAGCGCCACGCTCGGGTAGTTATCTTGCCATCGGCCGAGTGATGCTCGATGGTTTTGTTTTATTTTTAAAAATGTGTTGTGGTAGCTTTGGAGTGTACGACCATTGAATGAAATGACGTTTAGAATGTTGGTACAAGTATCAGAACTATTTCACAATCAATAATTTTTGGTACGTTAGTCATGCGCGCGGCGTAGCAGAATGGCGGGCGCGCAGTTTGTTGTTTTTTGGCGCTACTAAGAAATGAAATTAATAAAAAAAAACAGCGCTTTTCGGCAGAACAATATAGCATCAAAATCAGCAGTATCACCCCAAAGGATATCCCAAAGTAAGCCCTCGAGTTCGTTGGACTGAAGACATGTCGCGGGTGGCGGGCAGTGGCGGGATGAGGAAGGCTAAGGACAGGGTGTGGTGGCGCTCATGGGAAGGTCTATATGGGCTATGTCCATTGGACGTCCGCAGGTTGATATTAGGTATGATAAAGATGATGCATCGACCAGACCCAACTCTCACCTTCGGCGGAGATCTCTCGCCAGGGCGCGGGCGGGTACATGAAGGCGGCGTTCTGGATCTGCTCGTTGATGTCCTCGTCCTCGTTGAAGGGGAAGGTGCCCGACAGCGACACGTACACGATGACGCCCACCGACCACATGTCCAGCGAGCGGTTGTAGCCCTTGTTGCGCAGCACCTCGGGCGCTGGGGGGGACATAGCGTTGTGACAAATTCAGTCTGAAGTTTCTTAACTTAAAATAATCCTAAAGAGTAAATGAACCACGAAAAGTTAAAAGCTATGCAACCAAGTAGTAATAACAAAAGTTTCATCAGTTTTAACGCTTGGCCGCCATGTTGTTTGATTCGGGACGTTAGTAAATACTAGGACTGGAAGGGAAAGTTAAGTTTTTCGAGTATAGTTAAGCTGGGATCCTGGCGAAGCCGAAGTCGCACAGCTTCACCTGCGGGAACGTCTCGTGTCACTGACCCAAGTACGCCGGCGTGCCCACCACCGACCGCCGGAAGGACTTCTCGCCGATGATCCTGGCGAAGCCGAAGTCGCACAGCTTCACCTGCGGGAACGTCTCGTGTCACTGACCCTAGTACGCCGGCGTGCCCACCACCGACCGCCGGAAGGACTTCTCGCCGATGATCCTGGCGAAGCCGAAGTCGCACAGCTTCACCTGCGGGAACGTCTCGTGTCACTGACCCAAGTACGCCGGCGTGCCCACCACCGACCGCCGGAAGGACTTCTCGCCGATGATCCTGGCGAAGCCGAAGTCGCACAGCTTCACCTGCGGGAACGTCTCGTGTCACTGACCCAAGTACGCCGGCGTGCCCACCACCGACCGCCGGAAGGACTTCTCGCCGATGATCCTGGCGAAGCCGAAGTCGCACAGCTTCACCTGCGGGAACGTCTCGTGTCACTGACCCAAGTACGCCGGCGTGCCCACCACCGACCGCCGGAAGGACTTCTCGCCGATGATCCTGGCGAAGCCGAAGTCGCACAGCTTCACCTGCGGGAACGTCTCGTGTCACTGACCCAAGTACGCCGGCGTGCCCACCACCGACCGCCGGAAGGACTTCTCGCCGATGATCCTGGCGAAGCCGAAGTCGCACAGTGTTTACGCGAGAGTAGCTCACGCGCACGACGTTCGCTCTCTCTCTAACCCGCGGAAGCCCTCGTCCGCGCGTCTCGCTCACGCTTTGGTTACGGCGAGTTTTTTGTATCGAATCGTGCGCTCCCGCTCCAACTCGCGGAAACGCCAATCTTCCTATCCCGCTCGCGCATCGGTCGCCGAGATTTTTTGTTTGCATTGAATAGTGCGCTCCCTCGCTAACCCGCAGAGGCGCTTATCGGCGTGTCCCGCCCACGCCTCGGTTACGAGAGTTTTTTTTTTGTGCCTGCAATGACGCGGCGATAACGGGGCGCGCACAGTACGAATCGGAGTCAGCTAGCAACAGCCGTGCGTGCGGCTGGGTTTTTTGCGGCGCCCTTTTGCCCCGGCGGTTTGTACCCCAAGAAACGTGCGTTTTGGGACCGCGTCAATTCTTATAGACAGTTTTTTGTGGGGGCGCGACCTTTTGTGCGTATTCGTGAACTCATCTTGTGGAGCGAGTCTGCTGTCGACCGACAAACTTAGCGGTTCCCCGCGCGTGGCTGACGTAATTTTGATCACGTGTCGTCTTTGAAACGCGTAGTCGCGAGACGTAAATTATTACGTTTGAGTAGCCACGTTTATATTTGCGCGGGTGTGTAGTCATGGAATATTTGCGCAACGGGACGTCCGTTTTTTGAGGCGCCTGAGTTGTTTTTTCGCGCCGCGGTTTTGTTTGCCCAGACCTGATTGTTTTGGGACCGCCTCGCCCTGCACTGTGATATCGCTGGGTTTTTGGACATTGCACGCGTGTTTGTGACATTGTGTAGTTGTTGTGCCGGCCTTTGTGAGTTCGCTACGCTCGCCGGATCTACCTAGTAACACGCGTGCCCAGCTGCGTTTAGCGGCGATAAAGTTCGCGGTAGTTAAGTAATTGTGGACCGCGCTGTCATTGACCGCTGACCTTGTGTGTCGTGAACCACGTACTTTATTTTATTCGCTTGAGTGTTTGTGGGAGTTGAAGCCAGCCTGAACGTTCGACATATTTTGACCGTCGCGTTCATTGTTGCGGGTTGCGACCCACTGTGCTGCTGCATTGAGCACTCCACTCATAGGAGGCGAACGAACGATTGGAGCTGTGTTCGTGTTTGACGTGTCTGGGAGCTGATTGGTGCAGAGGCCCTACGGTTGCAAGCCCCACACACACACCTACACACACATTTACACTTTCACGTCTCATACGGTCCCACATCCACTACAGGGGGCGTCGCATCGAGTGTCGTCGCATGCATCAACCAGGTTAGTGGCCTTCTATTTTCCTTGTCTATGTCGAAGGCTGTCGCTGCCCGAGTTGACGATTGCCGTAGTAGTGCTAGTAAAAGCCGCCTGTTATTTCCACTGATCGGCTAGTGAGACTCGGATATTACTATCCGACTCGGATTGGATACCGTCATCCGTACTGATCACTTGTAGTCTCACTAGTCGGTCCCCCCTCGACCTGTCCGGGCTCGTTCCTCTATGGGCCCGGGAACTCAGCCCTCGTCTGGACAGGCAAGGGGCCGTAACATTTGGTAGCAGAGCGTGGTTTCGCGCCTTTTGGTTAAGCGGCTTTTACACGTTCGGCGCGTCGATATCGATATTTGTTGCGCGTATTTAATTCGTCGCGTATCTCTGTCGGTCACACGTTTGTAGGCGCGGTACGCCACGTGTCGGACCGATACGCCGCGTTAACGGCCACAGATTATTGTACCGCTACACCACGCGTTTTTGTAGCAACGCCGCGTTATTTACCGCGTGCCGCGCGTTTGTTAACCGCGACCTTGATTAGCGTTCTGCACGTGTTGGTGTTTGCATCTGTGCTTGTTCTACTTCCTTGTAATTATTCTCGCGCAGTCTCGCCATGCCTTCGCATAAGCCTCCGGTGCGCCGTATGCAGGATGAGCTGCGGTGGGCAGCTAGCGCGCATGCGCTTATTACTCGTCCAGACAGGACGGCTAGCTTGCTCCACCGCCTTGAGCAGCTCCCAGCCAGACGAGCCCATTTTGAAGAGGCCTATTCGGAATTCCTTGCTACAGTGGAGGACGACGAGGCGCGAGAATCGGCCCAGAAGGACTACGAGCAGTTCTTCGAGTTCACAGACGATGTGCTCGAGGCTGGGGCCAAAATGAAGCGCGAGGCTCGACAGAGCATGCTGTGCGAGTCGCCTCGCCCGCAGCCGCAGCCCGCCCTATTGGGTCGGCTGCCTACTTTGGACCTTCCACACTTTGGTGGGCGGCTTCAAGACTGGATGGGGTTCATCTCCATCTTCGACAGTCTAGTCCATACCCGCCGCGACCTATCCCCAGGCCAAAAAATGGCCTATTTGCGGACCTCCCTTCAAGGGGAGGCACTTGGGGTAGTCTGCCATTTGAAGTTGTCTGACGCCAGCTACTCCACGGCCAGAGAACTCCTCGAGAGGCGCTACGCCAATGTGCGCCGCCTTGCTGACGCGCACATGATGGAGTTAATATCCCTCCCGGTTTTGAAAGACCTAGCACGTCTCCGGGAGGTGATCATTGACCCAGTCGTGGTTGCTTGCAACGCCCTTCGACAACTCGACTTACCGGTGGATCAGTGGTCCTTCTGGCTTCTTCACCTGGTTCTGTCCCGCCTGCCTCTCGATCTGCGGATCCGATTTGAAGAGAGGTACGGCGGGGACGGGGCTAATTATATACCCCCGTTCAGTGACCTCTTAAAGTTCCTTGAGGAACAGAGCCGCCAGGTGGAGAATGCCGTGGCCTCGGGAACACCGGCAAAGGAGCCGGCGCGACCGACGCCACCTTCTAAACCCACGACTTCCACCAGGGGTTCCAAGCAGCCAGAATTAGCGCAGGAGACTGGACGCCGCCCAATTCTAAACTTTAGTGGTCTTGCTGCGACCGAGGTGACCCCCTGTCACTATTGCCGTGCTTCCACGCACACGACGACCTACTGCCCTAAATTCTTGGAGAGACCGCCCAAGTCCCGTAGGGCCATCGCTAGGGAGCGCCGTTGGTGCTACTCTTGCTTAGGTCGGCACTTACAACGAAATTGCCAGCACCAACGGCCTTGTCCCCATTGTCAGGGCAACCACCTTCCTATTCTTTGCCTCGACCGCAATGGCGTCGGTAGGCAGGAGGTGGTTGAGCGGACACCCGGCAGGAGTGGAGTCTCCTCACCGGTCACAGGCCCAGCCGATAGAAGGCGTGGTGACACTGTTAGTGCGGCCCCTGGTTTTGATAGGGCTTCACCCCCCCCTCGGGCGGGGGTGCAGCCCTCCAGGGGCGGGGGCGTTCCGCCCTCTGTCAACCCTGAGGGAGGTTTTGCCGTCGCTCAGCCTGATCCAAGGAGATACTCCCCTCCTCTGGCTGAATACCCCAGGTTGCAGCGACACCTTCCTCGATGGCCTGGACACCCTCTTCCGCACTACGTCGCCCCGCGGCTGTCGTACATGGCCAGACCCCCTCAGACCGGGAGAGACGCTTGGGTGTACCCTGGGGGAACCCCACCTCTTGGTGTGGTCGAAGTTCCCCAAGAAGGCCCTTACGAGCGCCCAAGGCTAGAGGAGTTGCCCGAAAGGGGCAACTCCCGTTGACTTGCTGCTGCCTTGGCTCCCACCACCGCCACCTCACCTGACAATTTGAACGACCATAAGCCGGTCTGCCAGACTGTACTTTTACCAACGGCTTTGGTCAGGGTGTACAACCCGAAGGGTGAGTGGCTTATGGTACGCGCGCTGCTAGATCGGATCACAGCGCTGGATTGCGTCGTTGTGGTGGGTGAGCGCTTCGGGGCAAGTCTCATTGCACCTTGTCCTAGCTAAGTGCAAGGTTGCATCTATCAGGTCTCGTCTAACAATTCCTAAGTTGAACTTGTGGAGCCGAACTATTGACCCGGTTACTCAACCACGTCCACGCTTCTTGGAAGTCTCTGGTAAACATGGTGGACGTTTTTGCGTGGTCGGACAGTGAGATTGTCCTGTGTTGGCTTCGGACTTCGGTCCATAATCTTGGCTTTTTTAAATACTCATGCGGGTTGCAATACCCTCTCAGCCATTTTGCAGCGTGAGTTTGGATTTTGGCAGGCCGACGAACCATTCGAAGCGTGATCTTCAACTGTATTGCTTGCTATCGTTTGGAGGCATCCATTGCACAGCTTGTGATGGGTGACCTGCCTGCGGACCGCGAAAAGGCTGCTCGACCTTTCGCCGGTGTTGGAACCAATTGCCGGTCCTTTCTTAGTGAAGAGCTCTAACCTTAAGAATGCTCGGTCTTTTGAGGCCTACTTGTGCGTCTTTGTTTGCCTTGCAACCAAGGCAGTCCACTTGGGACTTGTCAGTGCCCTCAGCACGGAGGCGTTCGTGGCCACTCTGGGCCGCCTCGTGAGCCGTCGCGGCCTACCCGATTTGGTTCGGACAGACTGCTGGACTAATTATAAGGGAACCAATCGTTATTTGAAGGAGGTCGTCTTCATTGTTGAGAGCAAGCACTGTGTAGGCACCGCCATGTCTAGAATGGGAGATCTTGTTATGCTTAAAGAATCTAATCTACTCCCACTATTTTGCGTCGTGGACGCATGGTTAATCTGTTATTTGGATCGGATGGCGTTCCGCGGGTGGCCGAGGTTTTGTAGGGGACTCCGTATTGCAACGTGCCGTGGCCACGTTGTCCCAACGGCCTATTGATTAGCGAATCTACATTCTTAGATTCGGAGCGGGGGATTGTTTACGCGAGAGTAGCTCACGCGCACGACGTTCGCTCTCTCTCTAACCCGCGGAAGCCCTCATCCGCGCGTCTCGCTCACGCTTTGGTTACGGCGAGTTTTTGGTATCGAATCGTGCGCTCCCGCTCCAACTCGCGGAAACGCCAATCTTCCTATCCCGCTCGCGCATCGGTCGCCGAGATTTTTTGTTTGCATTGAATAGTGCGCTCCCTCGCTAACCCGCAGAGGCGCTTATCGGCGTGTCCCGCCCACGCCTCGGTTACGAGAGTTTTTTTTTTGTGCCTGCAATGACGCGGCGATAACGGGGCGCGCACAGTACGAATCGGAGTCAGCTAGCAACAGCCGTGCGTGCGGCTGGGTTTTTTGCGGCGCCCTTTTGCCCCGGCGGTTTGTACCCCAAGAAACGTGCGTTTTGGGACCGCGTCAATTCTTATAGACAGTTTTTTGTGGGGGCGCGACCTATTGTGCGTATTCGTGAACTCATCTTGTGGAGCGAGTCTGCTGTCGACCGACAAACTTAGCGGTTCCCCGCGCGTGGCTGACGTAATTTTGATCACGTGTCGTCTTTGAAACGCGTAGTCGCGAGACGTAAATTATTACGTTTGAGTAGCCACGTTTATATTTGCGCGGGTGTGTAGTCATGGAATATTTGCGCAACGGGACGTCCGTTTTTTGAGGCGCCTGAGTTGTTTTTTCGCGCCGCGGTTTTGTTTGCCCAGACCTGATTGTTTTGGGACCGCCTCGCCCTGCACTGTGATATCGCTGGGTTTTTGGACATTGCACGCGTGTTTGTGACATTGTGTAGTTGTTGTGCCGGCCTTTGTGAGTTCGCTACGCTCGCCGGATCTACCTAGTAACACGCGTGCCCAGCTGCGTTTAGCGGCGATAAAGTTCGCGGTAGTTAAGTAATTGTGGACCGCGCTGTCATTGACCGCTGACCTTGTGTGTCGTGAACCACGTACTTTATTTTATTCGCTTGAGTGTTTGTGGGAGTTGAAGCCAGCCTGAACGTTCGACATATTTTGACCGTCGCGTTCATTGTTGCGGGTTGCGACCCACTGTGCTGCTGCATTGAGCACTCCACTCATAGGAGGCGAACGAACGATTGGAGCTGTGTTCGTGTTTGACGTGTCTGGGAGCTGATTGGTGCAGAGGCCCTACGGTTGCAAGCCCCACACACACACCTACACACACATTTACACTTTCACGTCTCATACGGTCCCACATCCACTACAGGGGGCGTCGCATCGAGTGTCGTCGCATGCATCAACCAGGTTAGTGGCCTTCTATTTTCCTTGTCTATGTCGAAGGCTGTCGCTGCCCGAGTTGACGATTGCCGTAGTAGTGCTAGTAAAAGCCGCCTGTTATTTCCACTGATCGGCTAGTGAGACTCGGATATTACTATCCGACTCGGATTGGATACCGTCATCCGTACTGATCACTTGTAGTCTCACTAGTCGGTCCCCCCTCGACCTGTCCGGGCTCGTTCCTCTATGGGCCCGGGAACTCAGCCCTCGTCTGGACAGGCAAGGGGCCGTAACACACAGCTTCACCTGCGGGAACGTCTCGTGTCACTGACCCAAGTACGCCGGCGTGCCCACCACCGACCGCCGGAAGGACTTCTCGCCGATGATCCTGGCGAAGCCGAAGTCGCACAGCTTCACCTGCGGGAACGTCTCGTGTCACTGACCCAAGTACGCCGGCGTGCCCACCACCGACCGCCGGAAGGACTTCTCGCCGATGATCCTGGCGAAGCCGAAGTCGCACAGCTTCACCTGCGGGAACGTCTCGTGTCACTGACCCAAGTACGCCGGCGTGCCCACCACCGACCGCCGGAAGGACTTCTCGCCGATGATCCTGGCGAAGCCGAAGTCGCACAGCTTCACCTGCGGGAACGTCTCGTGTCACTGACCCAAGTACGCCGGCGTGCCCACCACCGACCGCCGGAAGGACTTCTCGCCGATGATCCTGGCGAAGCCGAAGTCGCACAGCTTCACCTGCGGGAACGTCTCGTGTCACTGACCCAAGTACGCCGGCGTGCCCACCACCGACCGCCGGAAGGACTTCTCGCCGATGATCCTGGCGAAGCCGAAGTCGCACAGCTTCACCTGCGGGAACGTCTCGTGTCACTGACCCAAGTACGCCGGCGTGCCCACCACCGACCGCCGGAAGGACTTCTCGCCGATGATCCTGGCGAAGCCGAAGTCGCACAGCTTCACCTGCGGGAACGTCTCGTGTCACTGACCCAAGTACGCCGGCGTGCCCACCACCGACCGCCGGAAGGACTTCTCGCCGATGATCCTGGCGAAGCCGAAGTCGCACAGCTTCACCTGCGGGAACGTCTCGTGTCACTGACCCAAGTACGCCGGCGTGCCCACCACCGACCGCCGGAAGGACTTCTCGCCGATGATCCTGGCGAAGCCGAAGTCGCACAGCTTCACCTGCGGGAACGTCTCGTGTCACTGACCCAAGTACGCCGGCGTGCCCACCACCGACCGCCGGAAGGACTTCTCGCCGATGATCCTGGCGAAGCCGAAGTCGCACAGCTTCACCTGCGGGAACGTCTCGTGTCACTGACCCAAGTACGCCGGCGTGCCCACCACCGACCGCCGGAAGGACTTCTCGCCGATGATCCTGGCGAAGCCGAAGTCGCACAGCTTCACCTGCGGGAACGTCTCGTGTCACTGACCCTAGTACGCCGGCGTGCCCACCACCGACCGCCGGAAGGACTTCTCGCCGATGATCCTGGCGAAGCCGAAGTCGCACAGCTTCACCTGCGGGAACGTCTCGTGTCACTGACCCAAGTACGCCGGCGTGCCCACCACCGACCGCCGGAAGGACTTCTCGCCGATGATCCTGGCGAAGCCGAAGTCGCACAGCTTCACCTGCGGGAACGTCTCGTGTCACTGACCCAAGTACGCCGGCGTGCCCACCACCGACCGCCGGAAGGACTTCTCGCCGATGATCCTGGCGAAGCCGAAGTCGCACAGCTTCACCTGCGGGAACGTCTCGTGTCACTGACCCAAGTACGCCGGCGTGCCCACCACCGACCGCCGGAAGGACTTCTCGCCGATGATCCTGGCGAAGCCGAAGTCGCACAGCTTCACCTGCGGGAACGTCTCGTGTCACTGACCCAAGTACGCCGGCGTGCCCACCACCGACCGCCGGAAGGACTTCTCGCCGATGATCCTGGCGAAGCCGAAGTCGCACAGCTTCACCTGCGGGAACGTCTCGTGTCACTGACCCAAGTACGCCGGCGTGCCCACCACCGACCGCCGGAAGGACTTCTCGCCGATGATCCTGGCGAAGCCGAAGTCGCACAGCTTCACCTGCGGGAACGTCTCGTGTCACTGACCCAAGTACGCCGGCGTGCCCACCACCGACCGCCGGAAGGACTTCTCGCCGATGATCCTGGCGAAGCCGAAGTCGCACAGCTTCACCTGCGGGAACGTCTCGTGTCACTGACCCAAGTACGCCGGCGTGCCCACCACCGACCGCCGGAAGGACTTCTCGCCGATGATCCTGGCGAAGCCGAAGTCGCACAGCTTCACCTGCGGGAACGTCTCGTGTCACTGACCCAAGTACGCCGGCGTGCCCACCACCGACCGCCGGAAGGACTTCTCGCCGATGATCCTGGCGAAGCCGAAGTCGCACAGCTTCACCTGCGGGAACGTCTCGTGTCACTGACCCAAGTACGCCGGCGTGCCCACCACCGACCGCCGGAAGGACTTCTCGCCGATGATCCTGGCGAAGCCGAAGTCGCACAGCTTCACCTGCGGGAACGTCTCGTGTCACTGACCCAAGTACGCCGGCGTGCCCACCACCGACCGCCGGAAGGACTTCTCGCCGATGATCCTGGCGAAGCCGAAGTCGCACAGCTTCACCTGCGGGAACGTCTCGTGTCACTGACCCAAGTACGCCGGCGTGCCCACCACCGACCGCCGGAAGGACTTCTCGCCGATGATCCTGGCGAAGCCGAAGTCGCACAGCTTCACCTGCGGGAACGTCTCGTGTCACTGACCCAAGTACGCCGGCGTGCCCACCACCGACCGCCGGAAGGACTTCTCGCCGATGATCCTGGCGAAGCCGAAGTCGCACAGCTTCACCTGCGGGAACGTCTCGTGTCACTGACCCAAGTACGCCGGCGTGCCCACCACCGACCGCCGGAAGGACTTCTCGCCGATGATCCTGGCGAAGCCGAAGTCGCACAGCTTCACCTGCGGGAACGTCTCGTGTCACTGACCCAAGTACGCCGGCGTGCCCACCACCGACCGCCGGAAGGACTTCTCGCCGATGATCCTGGCGAAGCCGAAGTCGCACAGCTTCACCTGCGGGAACGTCTCGTGTCACTGACCCAAGTACGCCGGCGTGCCCACCACCGACCGCCGGAAGGACTTCTCGCCGATGATCCTGGCGAAGCCGAAGTCGCACAGCTTCACCTGCGGGAACGTCTCGTGTCACTGACCCAAGTACGCCGGCGTGCCCACCACCGACCGCCGGAAGGACTTCTCGCCGATGATCCTGGCGAAGCCGAAGTCGCACAGCTTCACCTGCGGGAACGTCTCGTGTCACTGACCCAAGTACGCCGGCGTGCCCACCACCGACCGCCGGAAGGACTTCTCGCCGATGATCCTGGCGAAGCCGAAGTCGCACAGCTTCACCTGCGGGAACGTCTCGTGTCACTGACCCAAGTACGCCGGCGTGCCCACCACCGACCGCCGGAAGGACTTCTCGCCGATGATCCTGGCGAAGCCGAAGTCGCACAGCTTCACCTGCGGGAACGTCTCGTGTCACTGACCCAAGTACGCCGGCGTGCCCACCACCGACCGCCGGAAGGACTTCTCGCCGATGATCCTGGCGAAGCCGAAGTCGCACAGCTTCACCTGCGGGAACGTCTCGTGTCACTGACCCAAGTACGCCGGCGTGCCCACCACCGACCGCCGGAAGGACTTCTCGCCGATGATCCTGGCGAAGCCGAAGTCGCACAGCTTCACCTGCGGGAACGTCTCGTGTCACTGACCCAAGTACGCCGGCGTGCCCACCACCGACCGCCGGAAGGACTTCTCGCCGATGATCCTGGCGAAGCCGAAGTCGCACAGCTTCACCTGCGGGAACGTCTCGTGTCACTGACCCAAGTACGCCGGCGTGCCCACCACCGACCGCCGGAAGGACTTCTCGCCGATGATCCTGGCGAAGCCGAAGTCGCACAGCTTCACCTGCGGGAACGTCTCGTGTCACTGACCCAAGTACGCCGGCGTGCCCACCACCGACCGCCGGAAGGACTTCTCGCCGATGATCCTGGCGAAGCCGAAGTCGCACAGCTTCACCTGCGGGAACGTCTCGTGTCACTGACCCAAGTACGCCGGCGTGCCCACCACCGACCGCCGGAAGGACTTCTCGCCGATGATCCTGGCGAAGCCGAAGTCGCACAGCTTCACCTGCGGGAACGTCTCGTGTCACTGACCCAAGTACGCCGGCGTGCCCACCACCGACCGCCGGAAGGACTTCTCGCCGATGATCCTGGCGAAGCCGAAGTCGCACAGCTTCACCTGCGGGAACGTCTCGTGTCACTGACCCAAGTACGCCGGCGTGCCCACCACCGACCGCCGGAAGGACTTCTCGCCGATGATCCTGGCGAAGCCGAAGTCGCACAGCTTCACCTGCGGGAACGTCTCGTGTCACTGACCCAAGTACGCCGGCGTGCCCACCACCGACCGCCGGAAGGACTTCTCGCCGATGATCCTGGCGAAGCCGAAGTCGCACAGCTTCACCTGCGGGAACGTCTCGTGTCACTGACCCAAGTACGCCGGCGTGCCCACCACCGACCGCCGGAAGGACTTCTCGCCGATGATCCTGGCGAAGCCGAAGTCGCACAGCTTCACCTGCGGGAACGTCTCGTGTCACTGACCCAAGTACGCCGGCGTGCCCACCACCGACCGCCGGAAGGACTTCTCGCCGATGATCCTGGCGAAGCCGAAGTCGCACAGCTTCACCTGCGGGAACGTCTCGTGTCACTGACCCAAGTACGCCGGCGTGCCCACCACCGACCGCCGGAAGGACTTCTCGCCGATGATCCTGGCGAAGCCGAAGTCGCACAGCTTCACCTGCGGGAACGTCTCGTGTCACTGACCCAAGTACGCCGGCGTGCCCACCACCGACCGCCGGAAGGACTTCTCGCCGATGATCCTGGCGAAGCCGAAGTCGCACAGCTTCACCTGCGGGAACGTCTCGTGTCACTGACCCAAGTACGCCGGCGTGCCCACCACCGACCGCCGGAAGGACTTCTCGCCGATGATCCTGGCGAAGCCGAAGTCGCACAGCTTCACCTGCGGGAACATCTCGTCGGTGGACAGCAACACGTTTTCTGGCTTGAGGTCGCAGTGCACGATGTTCTTTTCGTGTAAATGCTTCAGTGCTACTAAAATCTGTAACAAGAAAAAAATGATAAGCATATGGATTTTACAAAAACTACCAAATAGGTTCCTTACCTGCAAGGGATACCAACATGAAGCTCAGATGTAGCGGAGTTTTCAACCAACGCAAGCGTAATGTGGTTCTTCAACTACACTGTACGAAGTCATCACCTACCTAGTCGGCTTGCTAAAATTCTAAAGCGAGTTATACTTGCCTGTATAAGGGAGCCTACAGTATCTTCTCACGCATAACGGGCGAAGATTTAAGGCCTAAAAAGGCTCAGAAAAGATAAAGAAAGCAGTCCACTCGCCTGGGCCACAATGAACTTGGTGATCCTCTCGGTGAGGCGGCCCTTCTCGTGCGAGAGGATCATCTCGAGCATGTCGCCCTTCAGCTTCTCCATGACCACGAAGATGCGCTCGGGCGTCTCGAACATGCGCTCCAGGTTGACGACGCCCGGGTGCGACAGGTTCTGCAGGATCGCCACCTCGTTCTTCAGCTGCGCCTCTTGCTTGGTGGGGAACCGGAGCTTGTCTATCACCTGTAAGCCGTTATGAAAATAATGTCAAGGAAAAGACCACATTCATCTTAAGTAAACTTTCTAGCAAAGAAACGCTATGTTTGTAGCGTTTTGTAACGTCCATTTTTTTTGGTTCATCGTAACTTGGTAATTTATCCTTGATTTATAAATAGCACCTCTCACATCTCGACAGACGTGGAGGAAACTGCGGCGGCGGGAGTTTACAAGCTTAATTCATAGAGCAACGAAAGGAAAAAGTGTGCGGCATCCTGGAGAAATCTTGTATCCCTTGTAGAAGGATCAAGCTGGCATCCGTCTTGGAAAAAGAGCCGAGAACAAGTATCGGATGGGTACTCTCTCACGATTCGGCTCAAGAAGCCGCAAGAACAGTTGGGTTCGGAATGTAGATACGGTCCAGCGGGACTATAGACAAAGTCACAAGCGTTTGGCGTTAACGCTAGTCGACAAAAATGTATGGACAAAACAAATTACTGTAGAAAAACCACGATAACGACTTGTGACTATGTCTAGCCCCGCTGGACTTGCTTTCTCCAGGATTTGCAAGTTAACTCGATTGCCTCAGTCCACCACCAAAACTTGAAAATCCTGGAGAAATCTGATTTGCGTGAAACACAAATTAGTCTTATTCGAAGGCGCCGTGTGGCCGAGAGTAGATCTACCTCGGATCTATGAGCTAGTAAAGTAATACCAGTATAGGGAGGAGTGGAGGAGTACCTTGATGGCGACGGGTCTGTCGGTGGCGCGGTGCATGCCCCCGTACACGATGCCGAACTGGCCGGAGCCCAGCACCTCGTCGGGGTGGATCTGGTACAGCTGCGCCATCTCCGCCGCGCGCTCGCCGCCGCCCGCCGCGCCGCGCGCGCCGCCACCGCCCGCGCCGCTCGGGCTGGCCTCGGCTGTGGAATCGGAAAATAAAAAGTTCAGATAGCCTGCGCAAAGTACACAAATATTCTGGTCAGAATATCTTCAACATGAGAATCACGTCGGGGTCACCACTTTGCCGAAGATGGCGGCAAGAGAAAAATTTCCTTCGAAGCATGCCTGGGGGCCGCTTGTGGTCCGAGTGTCATCCTTCTGAACTAGGATTTATAGACAGCGCGTTGAAAACTTCAGTCATGAATGAATAGACTAGTGACGGCATCTATGAGGCCACTGTTCGTACCGGAGTGCGTGTGCGGCATGAGCGCGTGGCGCAGCGCCGTCTCCCAGGAGCGCGCGAGGTACGCGCCCACGCCCGAGTCGGGCGGCGGCAGCGGCGCGGAGCCGCCCTGCCACGCGGGGTCCACGCCCACCAGAGACCACTAGAGATGCGTACCGGAGTGCGTGTGCGGCATGAGCGCGTGGCGCAGCGCCGTCTCCCAGGAGCGCGCGAGGTACGCGCCCACGCCCGAGTCGGGCGGCGGCAGCGGCGCGGAGCCGCCCTGCCACGCGGGGTCCACGCCCACCAGAGACCACTAGAGATGCGTACCGGAGTGCGTGTGCGGCATGAGCGCGTGGCGCAGCGCCGTCTCCCAGGAGCGCGCGAGGTACGCGCCCACGCCCGAGTCGGGCGGCGGCAGCGGCGCGGAGCCGCCCTGCCACGCGGGGTCCACGCCCACCAGAGACCACTAGAGATGCGTACCGGAGTGCGTGTGCGGCATGAGCGCGTGGCGCAGCGCCGTCTCCCAGGAGCGCGCGAGGTACGCGCCCACGCCCGAGTCGGGCGGCGGCAGCGGCGCGGAGCCGCCCTGCCACGCGGGGTCCACGCCCACCAGAGACCACTAGAGATGCGTACCGGAGTGCGTGTGCGGCATGAGCGCGTGGCGCAGCGCCGTCTCCCAGGAGCGCGCGAGGTACGCGCCCACGCCCGAGTCGGGCGGCGGCAGCGGCGCGGAGCCGCCCTGCCACGCGGGGTCCACGCCCACCAGAGACCACTAGAGATGCGTACCGGAGTGCGTGTGCGGCATGAGCGCGTGGCGCAGCGCCGTCTCCCAGGAGCGCGCGAGGTACGCGCCCACGCCCGAGTCGGGCGGCGGCAGCGGCGCGGAGCCGCCCTGCCACGCGGGGTCCACGCCCACCAGAGACCACTAGAGATGCGTACCGGAGTGCGTGTGCGGCATGAGCGCGTGGCGCAGCGCCGTCTCCCAGGAGCGCGCGAGGTACGCGCCCACGCCCGAGTCGGGCGGCGGCAGCGGCGCGGAGCCGCCCTGCCACGCGGGGTCCACGCCCACCAGAGACCACTAGAGATGCGTACCGGAGTGCGTGTGCGGCATGAGCGCGTGGCGCAGCGCCGTCTCCCAGGAGCGCGCGAGGTACGCGCCCACGCCCGAGTCGGGCGGCGGCAGCGGCGCGGAGCCGCCCTGCCACGCGGGGTCCACGCCCACCAGAGACCACTAGAGATGCGTACCGGAGTGCGTGTGCGGCATGAGCGCGTGGCGCAGCGCCGTCTCCCAGGAGCGCGCGAGGTACGCGCCCACGCCCGAGTCGGGCGGCGGCAGCGGCGCGGAGCCGCCCTGCCACGCGGGGTCCACGCCCACCAGAGACCACTAGAGATGCGTACCGGAGTGCGTGTGCGGCATGAGCGCGTGGCGCAGCGCCGTCTCCCAGGAGCGCGCGAGGTACGCGCCCACGCCCGAGTCGGGCGGCGGCAGCGGCGCGGAGCCGCCCTGCCACGCGGGGTCCACGCCCACCAGAGACCACTAGAGATGCGTACCGGAGTGCGTGTGCGGCATGAGCGCGTGGCGCAGCGCCGTCTCCCAGGAGCGCGCGAGGTACGCGCCCACGCCCGAGTCGGGCGGCGGCAGCGGCGCGGAGCCGCCCTGCCACGCGGGGTCCACGCCCACCAGAGACCACTAGAGATGCGTACCGGAGTGCGTGTGCGGCATGAGCGCGTGGCGCAGCGCCGTCTCCCAGGAGCGCGCGAGGTACGCGCCCACGCCCGAGTCGGGCGGCGGCAGCGGCGCGGAGCCGCCCTGCCACGCGGGGTCCACGCCCACCAGAGACCACTAGAGATGCGTACCGGAGTGCGTGTGCGGCATGAGCGCGTGGCGCAGCGCCGTCTCCCAGGAGCGCGCGAGGTACGCGCCCACGCCCGAGTCGGGCGGCGGCAGCGGCGCGGAGCCGCCCTGCCACGCGGGGTCCACGCCCACCAGGTAGTCCACGTTGGCGGTGCGCAGCTCGAAGCAGTGCATCACGTCTGCGAATATAAACACGGACGGAATGGAGTACGGCGGGAAGTCGTTACCTTCTTCGAGTGACCGAACGAGGGTGTGGTTCTCGAAAATATAAAATTGTACATCGGCCAACCATTGCCATCACATAGCAACGCAGCTACCACTAGCCGATTTGCGCCTTGACTGCATAATTGGCGCAAGAACTAAAACCATCAGCTGCATAGATGTAAGCGATCGTCGCTGATATAAGTAATTTTACAGACTCAAGGGGCAGGTAATAAAAAGTCCCACGGCATACCATCGAAAGAACATTTGGCAAATGTTTTTGTTTTCAAAATTTGTACTGGATTTGACGTTTCAAGATCATAAAGAAAGTTCATAAGATAGAATAAACGCTAAAAAGACAAGATTGTCTAAAGTAAAATACATTTCGCATAGACCAAACGAACGGCCAATTAATATTAATTTAAATACGAATCACAATTTCAGTCCTAAGTGTGTAAAACACAAATCAAAAAAAGATAATTAATCAGTAAGATATTGAAAAAATAAAACACTTATGAGAAAAGAAGTACCCGACTGCGGTTGTCTGGCGGTGTCCACGGCGAGGATTTCATTCAACGGGATCTCCTTGTAATACTTTGTGCCCTGCTCCGATGTGAACAGCGTGATGGACTTGCTGTCCAGCCGCCAGTAGTGGCGCTTGATCTGAAAACATACATTTATTCATTGATATTCACAAAAAATAAACAAAGATTATGCACCACTGAACTGTGGCAATCGAATTGCAGTACACTTTTTTGGAAAACACAGTTTGAAGTGTCGGGTCTACTCTCAAAAACTGCATGCCTGGAATGTCATCGCATCGTTCACTCTAAAATACTATCGAGAATAATCGATAAATAATAATTCGTCTCGTCAATCTTTAGTATATAAAAATCACAAATTTTCATTAATTCAAGATTGAATTTAAGACGACAATAATAAGTCCGATTTATCGATTTTCCGCTTTAGTTTATATCGGACTGTATAGGTGAGTGTCCGAAAGAATTCAGCCCACCAAATTCAATCAAATTACGCTCTGCTACCAGAAACTATAGAGTAATAAATTAAAACCACGCTCTGCTACCAGAAACCATAGGGTAATAAATTCAAACCACGCTCTGCTACCAGAAACCATGGCGTAATAAATTAAAACTACGCTCTGCTACCACGTGGTTTGCATTATATCACAAGGTTTACGTTATACACACTCACGGTTTTATCCTTGTTGGTGAAGTGCACTAGCCAGCCCTCCTTGAGCCACTGTCCGTCGCGCTTCTTGGTGTGCTTCACCGACTGCACGATGCGCATCAGCGGGATGTTGGCGCTGGGCGACGACGACGAGCTGCAACACTCACACATCAGACCTCACTGCGGCGGGAGACGGGCAGTGTAGGACGGGCTTGGTGGTGTGCCCGCGGGAGACCAGCCACAGAAATTGAGTGTACATACGCAACAGTACGTTTGTGTTTTTAGGCGACGTATCAGAGTGGGATGGTGAAAGGGATGACAATGAGTTATCCCACCACGCCACCACGGGTACGTATAAAGTGTATCTAGAATTTACGTTCACTTAAAAATCATCATCTACTGGGGCGTCCAGGCATTTTCTTTTAAATTGGAGAGTTATTTATACATTATGCCACATATAATTTAACATTTGTCGTGTGGCTTATTTTAAAAACAATATCGGCGTGCACGTGAACACTAGACGCGTTGTCAGAAGTGTTGACGTGAGCAGTTAAGGAATGGAGCCCCCCACACAGTTCAAATAAAATTGAAAAAATATAGCAGTTTAAGACGTTTAAAGACAAACTAAAAGTGACACAAAAGAAGCTTATAGTTAAAGGCAAATAAATTTATGTTATGTGCTTCAGGAAGTAACGTTATATTCAAGCAGTTAGGTTAGGTTAGGTTCAAAGACAATATTTAGAAAAAAAACCGATTTTTTACTACCCCAATAGTCAAAGTCTTAAAGAATTAGATAAGAGTCCACCACCAAGCCCCACAAGACACGATTCAACAAGGCAGGTCACCTGCTGGGCCTGCTGGCCGCACGCTCCGGCATCACATCGCGCTGCGGTTCCTCGTCCTCCTCAGTCGCTCGGAGCGACGACTGAAATGTTTGTTATGAGACGTCACATTAACATTCAATAGCCATAAGCCAACCACTAATGGACATGTCAGGAACACAGCTAAAATAAAAGTTTCAATCAACAATAACACGCTGTAATTTAGCCGTCAAAATTACAGAATTTGCGCCATATTGTAACGTGGGGTCACCTATGTATAGTTCCGATTCGACAACATTTAGGAACACCGTTCCAGCTTCCGTGTTCCCAGCCGAGTACAATCTGGTGCCTTCAAGAGAAGATTGAATAGGCATTTTAGAGGCAAGCGCTCCATCCTAGACCTCATCATTTCTGTTCATCAGACATGATTATAATCAAGCGCAAGCCTATCAATTATACAAAAAACATGGACTCAGTAAGTTTGAAGGATTAAGGTTTCAAGATCAACGGTGTTACAGCACTTTGTAGGTCCGGGCCTGCTTCAAAAGATTCTTTCATCGGTCTGCCAATTTTTTTTAAATCTATAGCTTTTGCACTCTGCTTCATAACAGTACTTTAATGATTAAGGATCAGCTCTATTTAAACGAACCGACTTAAAAATATGGATAAATTGTTTTGGACAGAAATCGATTCTATACAAACTGCTTGCAGGTTCGCCTATTACTAAAACTAGCGGTGGAGATGTACGCTGGCGTTACTGTGGAAAAACTTTTTTTAGAAACTTCCGGGTCCCACAATAGCATTTACCCACGCTCTGCTACCAATAACCCCAGGTTGACAAAGTTCTGTCTACACACCTCATGGATATCGTGATGGTTGTGATTGTGGTTGTGGTTGCGGTGCTCATGCTCGTGGTCAGCGTCGTCCGAGTCGTCGTCTAGTGGCGCTCGTGGGTCTGATATTTCGCTGCTCGTGCTACAACTGTCCTGATTCTCACCTGAAACATGGTTTTATTGTTGCAAATATTAGCTTTAGAGGCAAAAATGTACTCCAGTATCGAGTAAAGGGTATTGGTTTTTCAAAATAAGCCAGATAGTAGCCAGTTCCTACCGTGGTGGTCGCGTATCTCGGCGCCGCAGTCCTTGGGCACGAGCGGCAGGCACTTCCTGTGCGCGTTGTAGTGGCAGTCGCCGCACTGCAGGCCCTGCTTGAACAGCCCACGCAGCAGCTTCTTGCAGAGCCGGCACACCGTGGGCCGCGTGTACGTGTGCACCTGGAACGTGTGTGGGATGCCCAGCGACGCGGTCCACGCACTGCCCGACCGCTTCGCTATGGCGCCCACCTGAGAATGATCGGAGATAACGGATCACAATTTGTTTGAATTTATGGTTTTTTAGTCCGATCTGATGTGCCACCGTAATGTAAGATACTCCGCCGCGATGCATGCTAGGCGATTCACGTACTTAGCAGGACAGATTAATTTGTTTTGCTATAATTCGCAACTTGAAAAGATTCTGTATGGTAAAATATGCAGGAACACCACACACAATTCAGACAGTTCAATCTGTCTACACGACTTTACTATATTATAATTGGTCAAGTGTGAGTCGGCACATTTAGGGCTCTGTACCATCAAGACCAATCCAACAAAACACTTCAAATTAAAGAAAATCACGTTTGTTGCATGGGAGCCCACATAAATATTTCTTTTATTTTAATTTATCTATTTATTTTTAAAGCGAATATATAACTAAATATTCTGTGAATATTTTAGGCGTCTATACCCAAACGTGAACGGTTTTTAAAATCTTGATTACCCAAAAACTACTACACATCAAGGGTATGTCTGTAATTAATAGTTGCCTATCTTTATTTTATTTAAGAGCACTGGATGATGGGTACCATGGGATTTTATAAAAATAAAACTCAAAATTCTCTTCATAATTCATTTATTAATAAAATAAACAAATGTTACATGTTTTCCAATGCTACCCACCACCCAGTTTTAGTAAATTATAAAAGCTTGTATAAATAGCTTGTAAAAACTGTATAAAATATTGTATAGGTAATATTCAATAATACCTACAAAAATATTCCATTAAAATATATTTTTCACATAAACATAAAATAGAAAATATAGTTCGGTATATTTTATGCATTTGTCTTTTTAGATTACATTAAAATAATTATTTTAAATTTTTGTATACGCATTATTAATACTATAAGTTTGTATAAGTTACAGTACAAATCAAAAAACTTGTTAAAATGCTTACAGAATTAATGAAAAGGGAATGTTTAACAAAAAGATCAGATCGAAATTAAGATTCTTAGTTTTCAAGTTTAATACTAATCGTCTTATAATACTGCTGAAACTTAATAACAATAGTTTCACAAATGTGGACCTTCGAGGTTGTATCTTATTTATATATTATTATTATATGTTATTTTAGAGAGAAGCGTAGAATTCAAAAGCTTTGTCAATAAATTCGTATTGCACGCTCTGATAGGATCTAGGTATGTACCTAACTTAGCTTTTGCCGACTCAGTTGCAGAGTGCTGGCTTAGGTTTTAGTAATGAAACGCCGATTTTCTGTGATATCTTTCCACAATGCGTAACGTAAGAGTAAGAAGGACAAAAATTAAATTCGTCTTAACAAATCTTTAGGTCTTTTGCACTTTATGATGTCGTTATTAGTCGCTATTTAACAGCAATATTTTGCATTTTCTGCACCTCTAACGGTAAGTCGCGGCAGGTTGTCTAGCTCTAAACGAAGCGTGGAGGGAGATAGTTGCGCGTCTTCAATCAGCGCGTGCGAACGATACGGACATCCGCCCCGCGACCCCCTTGCCCCCATGATACCTTATTTTCGATTTTTGCGCAATAAATAGTCCACTGCATACTGGCAGGTCAGGTTCACTTATCACGTGATCGAATAAACAACAGTTAGCCGTCTCGACGTACTAATTTCAGAAGACCGCCGCGCGCCGGATAGGTTGCACACGTTAGTCCTTGTACGGACTATTTCACGCGCTGCGTGTGCCCGATTTCGAGGCAACCTTAGTACGTCGAAAGAGATAAAGTTACGCGATAGAAAGAGACCACAACTTTAGATGCATAGCGGAGGCGGAGCCAGGCGCTACTGCGAACTGTACCTTCTGTACCTTTAGGTATTAGTATGTATTCCGTGATACTGGCCTTTAACTCCTTACCGTGACCAGTATGCGGTAGCCCTAATGGTGACCGCTCGTAAACGTAACGGTAACGTACCTGCCGCGACTTGTACAGTCGCGGAATGAGAAGGTTCGTCACTTTAGTGTCGATTTTCCCTTGCACTAATACTGCAAGAATCCATACTGTCAACATACTAAAACAATCGACTAGTGCAAACGAATCACCGAAAATTGACGAACCTTTTCATTCCGCTACTGTGTGCTGATTCCGAGTTTTTTAAAATATGCTTACTTACTAGATCGTGAGAGAGTTAACGCCGATTTGTATGGGATTGAAGTGGATGTCACTACAACAATACTATACAAATTCGCGTTTACGCTCTCACTGTCGAATAAGTGAAAAACTCGGAATCTGCACACTGTACCTATGTGGTGTTCTGTGGCTAGGGGTTGCTGGTGCTGCCGCCGCCGGTGACGAGGTGCGCGAGCCGCCTTACCAGCGAGTCGTCGTGCGCGCTGCCCTGGCTGGTGGTGGACGCGCGCGACGGGCTGCGTGGAGCCGCTGACTGCCTGCGGCTCGGGCCCGCCGTACCTCCCGCCCCGCCCGCCATCCCCGCCGGCGCCGTGCAGTTGGACGGCACCTTCACCGCGCAGCGCTTGTGATAGTTGAGACCGCATCCTGGAAATTATATTCTTTTTTAATACATTTGCTCAAAAAGTTGACATTTCCATGTGTGTTTAGCGTGCGCAAAGTTATTCTTTTCCGCACAAGTGCTTTTGTGTTTTCCTCCTACGCGGCACCGGAGCGGGCGTACCAGGAGCGCATGAACACGAACACGGCATGCAAACACGGAGCAGGCAAAAACGTAAAACCAAATTTTTTTTTCGCAAATGTATTAAAAAACGTCGTTCAATGCACGTGCGGAATTGACATTTTTACTCGTCCTTTTAGTTGACCCCTTTATATGTGGCGCATCTCGCTACATACCTTCGCACTTGAGCCCCTGCCGCACCAGGCCGAAGAGCATTTCTCCGCAGAAGTCGCAGAAGGTGGGCGCCTTGTAGGAGTGCACGGCCAGCGCGTGCGGTCGCGGTGCGGGCTGCTCTGCGTTGTCACATAGTAGGGCTGCCGACAAAACATATCAGAAAGTCAGTACAATAACTTTTACTGGAGATAAGACTGTTCTATCTTCTAGCGGCGTTTGTCTGCGTAGGTACCACCGCAGTTCAAACAGTAATGTGTTGCTGCTGGGTTTCCGTTTGAAGGGCACTATACGCCGACGTGATTACTGGCCAAAATGAGACCTAACAGCTGATGTCTCAGGATGATAAACGTAGTGCTGTGAGTCGTATTAGGTATATATGATACCCTAATTTTCATCTTTTTGAGTGATGATAAGACCTCCTTGTCAACTCATAGGCTTTCATTATAGGCTAGCTCGATGGTCCGTTCTGTAGACAGCTGTTCACGCGGTGTCATTATGAGTCAGTAGATAGAAAACTTACATTATGAATTATTCTATAGACAGAAATGTAGACAAGTGATAAACTTTCTACCTATCGAATAAGTAAAAATATGTCAATAAATTAGGAGTGAGCATTACTCAACGACATAGCTAAAACTATTAGCAAGCTGAAGTAGCAGTGGGCAGGTCACGCTTGTCATAGGGGCGATGGCCGTCGGAGCCGGTAAGTCCTGAAGTGGAGACCGCGTACAAGTAAGCGTATTGTGGGGCGACCTCCAGCCCGTTGGACCGACGATATAAAGCGGATAAGGTGTGGTGCCACGCGCTTTAGAATACCATGTTCAAGAGCGGACGTCCGCAGGCTGGTGACGATGATGGTGAGCATTACTCACGGTTGGCGGTGAGCACGATCTCGACGAGCGTCTCGTCGGTGACGTCTGTGGCGGAGTTGATGAGCTGCAGCACGTTGGGCGAGCAGTAGTCGTGGCGGAAAAGCAGGATGCGGTCTGACAGCCTGTTTAGTCCGTTGTCGGGGATCTGAGGACAGGGGAGACCATGTTATCTGACTGAAACTGAGTGACTGATGGACTATGACTGACATCAACACATAATCCAAACCGCTGGGTTTAGAGACTAATTTCAAACACAGATTCCTTATGAGGCCCTAACACAGATTTTTCAAAACTCGCCCCTAACTAAGGAGGTGAAGCGGGGGTCCACAGTTTGTATCGAGAAATTCTTCTTCACGTCGCAACTATTGAACTGATTTGCCTGAAATTTGGAACGGAGGTAGATTATATCCTGGATTAACACATAGGTTAATTTTTATCCCGAAAAAATCCATAGTTCCCACGGGATTTGTGGAAAACTGAGTGAACAAAACTGGTCGGTTCCACGGTTAGATCTCGTACCTTCTCGTGCACGAACTTGACGGCCAGCTCCTTGAGGTGCGCGAGCGTGAGGCGGTGCGCGGGCGCAGACACCGCGTCGCGCAGCACGCCCAGCTGGAACAGGAACGTCACCTCGTCCTCCATCCTCAGCGCCCGCTACCGCCGCGCCCGCTCACCTGCGGGAACACAAAAACAACGTCTTGAAACGCCGCAGAACTCACAGTAGGGTCTGTCAATCGACAGGCGAATGTAACCGGCTGTCCATAGATGGCGCTGGCTAAGTAAGAAAAAAGATAGAAATAAAAAAACTTTATTTCACAATAAAATGCCACATGTAACAAAACCATACACCTTACGTATACTAAAACGATGCCCGGAGGTTCCCCCACTCGGGCAACAAAAACCAATAATTGCCCAAGTGACGGAAGCACCAGACACCGCCTGTCACATGTGGCACAACCCGGATAAAAGCTATGTGGATGGAGGAATTCGATTCGTTTCTACGATGCGAGTCGACTCGAAATTCATACAAAAACTCGTACTAGCCCCTCACTACAGGTTTTTGTACAATTCTAGTCGACTCGCTTCGAATAAACGGATTTCGCTATACATCTACAGCCAGCGCCCAAAGAAGGCAATCGCAGAAAACTTAGTCCTCGAATTTTTTTTTTATTGAAGATAGGCTTGCGCTTGACGACAATCATGCCTGATGGAAAGCAATGATGAGGTCTAGGATGGAGCGCGCTTGCCTAGAAAATGCCTATTCACTCTTCTCTTGAAGGCACCTAGATTGTACTTGGCTGGAAACACGGAGGCTGGAAGGGCGTTCCACACCTTAGCGGTTCGTATCAGAAACGTGGAGGAAAAACGTTTCGTGCGAGTTTCTCGATGTTTCAATGAAACTTTCTGAGGATGACGAGCGCAGTGCAGTGAGTCGTTTTTTGAAACTATAGTATACGTAGGCTAGCGCTTGACTGTGATCACACCTGATGGAATGTGATGATACAGTCTAAGTGGAGAGCGCTCGCTTAGGAAATGCCTATATTAACTCTTATGATGAGGAAGGTGGCAGGAAGAGTCCTAACCAGGTGGTGGTAGGTACCACCAGAGTGTCTGTTAATTTTACTGTGAATTAGTAATGTAAAAGTTTTATTGTACAATTTTCAATAAAAAAGCAAAGTACTGTAAATGTGGCGTACTACATTAAACATCGATAGTAGGAAATATAAACTAGTACAGTTTACCCTTTGGTCAAAATTGGGCCATACTAGAGTATAGTTTTAGTAAGCTCCTTGTAATTCTTGCCAAATCTCACATTTCTCAGAACGCGCATATTATGCTAAAAACGGATACAAAATTATCTCTTTACTTTTGTAAGACGTATTTTTTTCTAGTATGGAACGTATAATGGGTATTTTTGGGTTATAACAAAAAACCGTATTTCAGACATTTAATGCAAATGATTTAGGTTCTTGTTGAATTACCAAGATTTTCCTTGTCTTAAGGCTTACACGTGTCCTCTGTCACCTTTTTTGTGTGTACAGTACATTACAAACAAAGGCTGCACATAACGTCTTATTATATCACAGAACTATTTAAAGTAGCAGGTGTTAAAAGTTATGTAAACACAGACCAAATCAATATTTACGAAAACTGCAGTTTATATAAACATTTGGCTTTTTTGCTTGCAAAAAATATTAAGATTATCGAGCACATTTTAAATAAATAAAAATATGAAGTAACCGTCTTAGTTATTTCGATAGCTATATTTTTTGAAGATTTATGCGATGAACTACATTCGGAAGACAGCAAGGGATACAGAAAGTCAAAAGGGCGATGGGCATTTTAAATGTGCCCTGGAGATAAACGTGAACTCACATCATGTTAAACATAGACGTGTCTAATCCAAAGCTGTCCAACGTCCAATTGTATGATCTGTGCTGAGTTTGACAAAGCTATTAGATTTAGGTGCCTACACACTTTGATTTGATGAAAGGATATTTTTTTTAATTCAGTATTATAGGTTTATACGTTGAACCACAATGGAAAATGACGATGTGGTCGAAGATGAAGCGCGCTTAAAGGCACCCAGGTTGTAGGATTCATGCCAGGAGTACAAAAACGTGCGGAACAAGGCACAAGGGAGTGGAAAACCTATCACGAAAGAAAACTTGGTGCCACTAATGCTTAGCAGCAAAAAGGGATGGGACAAGGGGGCTAACATGCTACGTACAATCATGGAAAGGAGAGTAAAGGATGAAATGGACAGGCAAAGAGCAAACCAAGAGTAGCACTGCCAGACAGCCCTCTTGCTGAAGTAATGCTTCGTGCGGTTCCAGGAAGGGTGGCAAGAGAACGTAGGAGGTTTTTAGTCCGTAGGTCGCTGGGTATACCGCCTCCCTCAGCGAAGTCGGGCATGTCATATGGCATCCATGAAATTTTCCTCCTACAGGGAAAAAAATAAAATAAAAAAAAGGTTGTAGGATTCAGAAAACAGATTTCGAGAGAGCATTTTAAAGCCTAGCCAAGCGTATACGAAATGAAGATGGGAATCATTTTGTGCGCATTGGTGGTATATCGACGACATAGAGATGAAAGCCATACCCGGTTGCGGTGCGGTGGAAAAAACAGGAACTCATGGTGTCACTAGGATGTCTTCCCAGGGGGCCAGGGGGGAGCACCTTAACGGTTGAAGCAAGTTTTCATAAACGTTTAGGTACTTCAGTTTATTTTTGTGAAGGTGAACATACTTAATCGCGTGCAGGTTAAATGACTATTGCGTCTTAACTCTTAATTCAATAAATAGTTAACAAAAATAATAAAGATAAAAATTACAATAGGTACGTACCTACTACGTATTATTGGACCGATTTCACGAAAATAGCAAAACCTTTTGTAAACAGTAGGAATACCAAATTGCTAGCAAAAGTCAGGAAGGAGTCTGCCAGAAGAGCCCTAACATCTTGACAGGGAATACGGCGTGGACAAGGCAATCAAACTGCAATTTCATCAGATGGACGTAAGCGAAGATGCTGGTTAAGACGTTATCTTACTTGTCTTGAAGGGATAAATAATCTCACGTCATCATCATCATCATCTCAGCCTGCGGACTTCCACTGTTAAACATAGGCCTTCCCAAGCCCGCGCCACCACACCCTGTCCTCCGCCTTCCTCATCCAGCCACTTCCCGCCACCCGCTTTATATCGTCGGTCCGGCGGGCTGGAGGTCGCCCCACACTACGCTTACTCGTACGCGGTCTCCACTCCAGGACTTTCCGGCTCCAACGGCCATCGCCCCTGCGACAAGCATGACCTGCCCATTGCCACTTCAGCTTGCTAATGGTTTTGGGCTTTGGCTATGTCGGTGACTTTGGTTCTCCTGCGGATCTCCTCATTTCTGATTCTATCACGCAGGGAAACCCCTAACATAGCCCTCTCCATAGCACGCTGAGCGACCTTGAATTTTTGGATCAGGCCGCTTGTTAGTTTCCACGTTTCAGCGCCATAGGTGAATAATCTCACGTAATTGTTACAAATCATCGCACCGGAATGCTATAGGTACATGCCTATGTGGCGGTTCGTCTTTGCCGGTACCACTTTAAAATAATAAAAACGTGCTCCATGGCCAGCGGAGCTTTCCCGTCTCAAGCTTGTTACAGGACTTGCTACTGTCTTCTGTGCAGGGCCCTTAACCCAACAGCAGAGCAAAAGTTTCTTGAGGTGTTGGTCAAAGCTGTTCGCTATAAGTCATAAGACCGGTCCCGAAACATTAACTCATTGACTATCGCGACCGTAACAATAGAGTCCACATTCCACATGACAGTGATCTTATGAGCAAGATTATTAACAAGCTTTTATTCAACAGCGCAGCGTAGGACGACCTCCTGCCCGCTGGACCGATGACCTAAAGAAGGTCGCTGGTAGCGGGTGGATGAGGAAGGCGGAGGACCGTGTGTGGTGGCGCGCTCTCGGAAGGGCCTAAGTCCAGCAGTGGATGTCAATAGGCTGATTAAGTTTTATTTAACTTGCAATATTGTTTGTTCGAGTAGAATCTTGCAACTCAATTTTGAAGCAGATATCTTCAACAGATTGCGCTGAAATGTTTGAACGTTTAGTTTGGATGACAGCATGGTTATGTCATTTTCAATTCAACATGGTGGTACTTAGACTTAGTTTTTATTGTACTCTGCACTACAATATGGGTATCAAATAAAGGGTTTTGCTGCGAAGAATACCGATTTACGCATAACAGCTTGTTTTTAAAAATACTTTTTTAATGATACCTTATTCCTTTCCGCTTATCCCGAGATTGTCATAATATGCAACAATGACATCAACTATCAATAAATCCGTTATTAGTATGTACCATTATTAGTTTCTATTAAGCCAGCACGCGGCGCCGTTATCGCGAGCAAGTAACAAACAGATTGTAAGATCGAAGTCATAGCTCATCAGTCATCAGTCGTAATCGATGCATGCCGGGTGCGCTTGCACTCCACACACGTTGCAAACAGGGTTGCCATACTTCACGCGAGATCAGCCCCGATTGTGAAGCAAAAGTGTGGTGATCGTATAATCGACACCAAATAAAATAAAACACGAATTCCAATTAAGTAAATCATCGTTACATTGCAAACAACAACAACAAAAACAACATCCGGGAAGAGAGTTCTGCCTAAGAACTCAACATACGTATCCAAGAAGAGAGTTCTGCCTAAGAACTCAACATACGTATCCAAGAAGAGAGTTCTGCCTAAGAACTCAACATACGTATTCAAGAAGAGAGTTCTGCCTAAGAACTTAACATACGTATCCGAGAAGAAAGTTCTATCGAAGAACTCAACATACGTATCCGAGAAGAGAGTTCTGCCTAAGAACTCAACAAACGTATTCGGAAGAGAGTTCTGCCTAAGTACTCAACATACGTCCTTATCCGTGAAGAGAGTTCTGTCTAAGGACTCAACATACGTATCCGAGAAGAGAGTTCTGTATTAGAACTCAACATACGTATCCGAATTTTTATCTCTGTGGGATATGACTCACGTAGCTCAGTGGCAAGAGCACCCAGCCACGATAGCTAGGGGATGCGGATTCAAATCGAGACTGGAGTAAAAAAATTTACACGTAATTGAATTTGTCAGGAAAATCTGTCCTCTTGTGGCAACCCCAGTATTGCACAATGCAGCTGTCTCCAAAACAAGCGAGGCGGTAGGGATTATCGGCGGTTCAGCTAATATTAAAAACAAATAACAATAAGAGAAGGTAAACTGGTAAACTATAACTTACAAACAATCCGTAGGTATCTTGCAAGTTTACAATCAGAATTAGATCAACTATATAATTTTTATTTCTTAAGTTAAGGGATAGGTACTAATCCAAATGGCTTCTTAGTTCAGGGGGCGGCGTTAGACTTTAAGAGTTAAAACAGTTATCACTATGTATAATCGAAATTTACCGACCCGTAAGTGAAATAAATCATTTGATTCTTGAAAGAGAACCGGCCAAGTGCGAGCGGTCGGATTTGCGCAATAGGGTCGATACCACAAAGCCAATCTCCTAATCTCTCATAGAGTTAAATATACATGGTATCAGTTCCATAATTCATACATAAATACAAAGGTACATAGCTCGTAGGACCGATAGACGTTGGGGGACCCAAGGTGCTGGAATGAAGGCCACGCACCGGAAAGCGCAGTGTCGGCAGACCCAAGGTGGACGGACGACATAAAGAAAGTCGCGGGGAGTCGCTGGTGCCAGGCGGCACAAGATCGTGGTGTTTAGTGGTCATTTCAGGAGGCATTTCCCAGCAATGGATGTCCATCAGCTGGAATGACGACGACGACGATCAGTTCCATCTCATTCCAAGAAAGAGGGCTGCAAGTGGCGCACCGGAGGACAGACAGACATCGAAATGAGCCATGAGGGATTCCGCATTCTAGAACATACCTACACGCACATAAACAAATATTTACACGAGTACTTTCTGAAATATGCGGATGACAGGGATTATCCGTGGTTTATTCTTATCAATACTTCAATGCAAACATACCAGAGGTAGGTACGTGTCTGTCTGTGACGCGCAACTTAGATAAATGTGAAAGTGACCTCTCCTCCAAATCACAAGGACAAACTTTTACTGATTATTTTGTTGAATAATTGAACTTTATTGTTTGACTACTTCTTAACCGACTTCAAAAAAAAGGAGGAGGTTCTCAATTCGTCCGAATCTTTTTTTTATGTATGTTCCCCGATAACTCGAAGATGCGTAGACCAATTTAGAAAATTCTTTTTTGTTTGAAATGGTATACTTCACAGATGGTCCCATAGTCATCAAGTCAGGATCTGATGATGAGATCCTGGAGAAATCGAGGGAACTCCTCAAAATTTATAAGCACACTTGAGGTGATTTCAATATTGTTTGGAAGAGTAATTTTTTCTAGGTTGTCTTATGATCATCAGGTTGGGATCTGATGATGGGATCTTGGTAAAATCGAGGGAACTCTTCAAATTTTGCTAGTATGCTTGAACGATTTGGGTATTTTTTATAGTTACTATGGCATTTGCTTGCATCAAGTAATGACTGTATTCATCAAGTCAGGAACTGATGATGGGATCTTGGAGAAATTAAGGGAACTCTTCAGATTTTAGAAGCATATACTTCAAGCAATTTGGGCATTTTTTCCAATGCTTTGCGCATTAGTTGTTTACCACTAAAAAGTAAAAAATAAAATGGAAAATTCTTTCCAAAAAACCAACTTCAAATGCCACTACAAAGAGTGAAAGAATTTTTAATGTACACCAATTCGAAGTCGGGCGATCAATGTCTATAGTTCTGTCGTTTCTTCGCACATCAAGTTATATAATACGAAGGACTATTAGTGATTGAACGAAACATTGCCCGACTTCGAATTGGTGTACATTAAAAATTATTTCACTCCTTGTAGTGGCATTTGAAGTTGGTTTTTTGGAAAGAATTTTCCATTTTTTAATGTGAATACTTAGTTCTGATTTACGCTGCGCATCCAAAAATTGATTTCTTTTTTGTATGAGTACTATACTTACACTATAAATTACAATCAATGCAATTAAATTCGGAAGAAGAATGACATTCATTTCTAGTTGTCTACTACAGCGTTCGTCGCTGAGGTCTGCTAGTGCTAAGACACCAAGGTCGGGACTACGTATGTGAATTAGATATGACACTTCTTTTGAATTTTGATATTAAATATTACTTTATTATAAACTAGAATAAAAATAAAAACGTACTAACACTGAAAGAAATATTAAAATCCAACGAAGATTTACAAAGTTACAGGCCTTTTAATTTTGGAGTGGGAGCATCTTCTATCCCTTTCTCGCAAATCAAAAATTTGTATGAAGCCGCACGTAGCTTCTATGGCATGCGTGAGGTGTGACGTCATAATTTAAAGTCGCTATCTCTGTCTAATCAGAAATAAATGATTTAATTATTTTTTTCAGTGAACGCCATTATTTTAATTATAGTTTATAATAATGTTGGAGTCAAATGCCCAAGAAGCAACAGATATAGTACACCGACAGATTAGCGCGGCGCGACGGATAACCGACACTTGGGGGATTTCGGCGGATCCTGTTTCGACTTTCGACCAACGAGACTTGAGCGACAATAGAGACTTTGTAATTAATGTACTCGAGGCGGTTTTGCTACATCTGCAGAAGGAAAAACTTACATATACTCCGGTGTTACTTTTATTAATAAGGGGCCTTTGAATAATTTGTCGTAGGAAGCTAAACCCTATAAGATAAGGGTTTTACTTGTATTGGTCCACATAAAAATCCGCGCTGTTTTTGTATTTTTAGAAAAATCGTCACAGCTGATTTTAGGCACAGTCACGTAACTATCTATTCCTTCTCTTTAATCGCTTACGCTGTAGAAAACTGTATAACTTATAATGTATAGTAATGGACAACGTATCTACGTATCTTTAAAAAAAACGATTATCACCGTTTCTCATGGTTTTTAAGCGATTTTAGAAAGAGGATAAATTTTCGTAGGTATATAATTTTCCTCGGTCTACAGGCCTACCCCCTTTATTTAATGTAGTCTGAGGCTGAGGCCTACCCTATCATGGAAAAGAATCCAACGATACTCCCGCTACTATACAATGCGTGTTGAGAGGCAAAATTAGGATTGCGAAAACATTGCAAGTATGTTATAAGATCTTCACAGATATCTCGCGGAGATCGCGAACCCTCGCGCGTCACGAGCAGCGATGACGTCGCCATCGCCGATAACTGATAGCCGCGAGTCAATAACCTGACGTGTGTATGTGTGTCACATGTGCCACTACTCCACGAGTGACCAGTTGACCACCTCCAACCCGCTAAACACCTAATAGCTGACGAGTGACTCCTCTATCTTGATCGACTGCTCTTGTCACTCTTAGGGATATTTTGTGGGGCGCGACGGGGACGCATATACGTTATGCCAATTTTACAAGAAACTACGTTTTACCTTTTTAAAGCGAAAGAAAAAAGGCGAAATGGAATTTCAGAAAATTTCATTTCCACTGCCTTGTATTCAGTTCAGTAATCATGTAAAGTTACAATATGTTCTGACATTCGGTACGTATATTTAGTTTTAAAGCCCTACGTTTTTTCAATAAGATTTGGAATCGACTTTGGTATATATCAAGAGTCAACTTATATCAAGGTTTTTATGGAATCATGTACGTATGATCGTTAGTAACAATGCTCAACTATACCTTATAATATAAATTAATGCTCCAGTATTTCCTGAATGACCGAGGATCTTGCTAAGCAAGCTGAGGTAGTAGATATAGAAGTCTTCTTCTCACACACTTACTCATCGAGCAGATTTCTGATCAGAATGTTAGTGTGGCCACAACCTAACACGATAGTCTGTTTCGAGTTGACAGGATTTGCGAAAAACTAAATAAACTTTCTTCTAGGTAAGCGCGTTCCATCTTCGACCACATCATCACTTTTCATCAGGTGAGATTGTTTTCGTAAGCCTATATCGATTAAAAAAAATATGTTCGCGGGTTAATTTTGCCGAACCACCTTAAGCTTATGCCATGCATGATACAATCGATAGTATCAAGGCGTAAGTTTCGTAGTATTCCGCGATTATTGTAAATATTTTTCTAACACACCGATAAGCTATTATTCCTGTTTATATTTTTTTAATTGTCTACGTACTATGATATTTTTTATTGATACAAAGAAGTAGGTATAATAGTGGGCATCAATGTGGCTGATACGAGTCGAGCGACCCCATTTTACACGCGCGATGATCGAGTATCGACCTTATCGACAAATAGGACACAATTTGAAATATTCCGAGATTTTATAAGGGTTATCTGTCAAAGATCACTATAATAATGGAGCTGTAGAAAATAGTTAATTGTTTAAATTCGATTTTAAAGAATTGTCCATAGTGGTTGCTACTTGCTACTTTACACCCTCTCTAACTTTGGACCTGGAGTCTGATTGCGTAAGAAAAACGTATTCATCGTTATCGTAATCGTTTGCAAATTCTGCCCCCCGATTGGCTGACGTAAATCAGGGAACCAATCAGCGGGCCGAATTTCTAAATGCGTTTATCGTACGCATAAATTTTAAATATTTAAAAAAAAACTGAAAACTGAAACTTTTTCATACACTATGGAAAAATAATAATATGCTTATTTCTATTTAATTTTCTTACAGGGTGATTCGTTATCAAGTACTCTTAATATGTTCAATTTTATTTCAACTTTTCGTTACACTTTCTATATTTATTTTAATTATTTATATTTATTTCGGGTAAAAAAGGGTTGAGGCGGTATCGCGGACCTTACATTATGTGTCGAAAATTGACTACACGCATTCATGATTGTGATAAAATGGTTATTCCGAGGCTGCCGCAACAAACAATTGTTTACACGTTTGACGTTACACGTGTCCCCAACGATAACCAGCCAAGGATACTCGATCACTAGAACAGGCATTAGATCATACGCATCTTATAAATGTTGTTGACTTTTCAGAACTCGGGGTCGTGGGTCGCAACCGCTGCTGTGCAAAGAGAATTTATTTTGGACAGAACTTACTTCAGATTAAAACATGTAATATTTTCGGAAACGAGGGACACTATAATTTTATTTGTTTACTAGCTGACCCGGCAAACGTTGTTTTACCATTCAGGGGATTTATTGAATTTATTTTTGTCTTTCTCACTCTCACAGATACGTTGGTAGGTGCGACATGCAGCGTCGCGGAAGAATATAACCGAAAAACGACCTTTTACCTAATTACTCAAAAACTAAGCCAGTTTTCAAAAATCGGTTTCTAAGCGTTTTTAGATATTGTTATTACCGATACATTAAAACAAAAATTACAATTACATCCATTGTAGTTTCCGATAAAAACTCGAAAAACTGAGATTTTGGAGCAAGTTTTGGGAGAACTTTCTATCGAGAAAATTTTATCCAATCGTGTTTCTGCTTCTTAGCGATTTTAGATTAAAGATCCAAAATACATGACGTGTAAATTTTAAAGTAATTGTCTTTATAGTTTTTGCATAAAACTTCATTCACAATCACTAAATTCGGCTTCTACACCGTTAAGAAGTTTCGCTGGAGTTCGTTCAAAAACACGGTGACACAAGAATTTTATATATTAGAAAAATAATATGAATGCAATGCTGTTTACTCCGAAGAAGCTGACTTTGTCACTGATAGCAGAAAGTGCGCGTGCAAAATGTCAGCGTTATTTGATGACACCACGTCACATCACACGTGTCATACAGGGAGGCAGCTTGTTGTTTTATGTCATGGCGTCAAAAAGAAAATAAGAAAATCCTTTCTTAACGGATAGTTACGTCATAATCGCTATAGACTGCCTTCAATATGTTTTCACAATAGAACTATTTTCGGAACGGAGGACGGTGTACATATTTATGGCTAAGTATACTAAACTTATACCACATCGCCTTAGGGTGAGGGGAAGTTTGTAAGTTTGTTTTTACCAACATCGAAATACGAAATCGTGGGCAGAAGCCGATAAATGAGAACTCATTTATCGGCTTCTGCCCACGATTTCGTCTGCTTACACTTCTATAAAAGAAACTAACTATAATAGAATATCCTTCCGACTAAGCGGAGAGGTCAGAGATTTGAATTTCTGCCTCTAAAGAGGTCAGAGATTTCAATTTCTGCCTCTAAAGCCTACTTCCAACAAGCGCTCGACGAGCTTTGAGGGCGATGGAAGAGATCTGCGCTGAGTATAGTGGCCCTAAATACAGGTTGAGATGACGCAGCCTGTGTTACAAGGTATATATTGTTATGCGTGGTGGTCAGGACTCAGGACTCACGGCCTTATTCTTTGATTCTTTAGGTATTGAACGGTGTTATTAGTTTGGATGCAGATGGTATAGATGTACTACCCATTCGCAAACGCTTTGCCATGAGTATTTTACTCCTCCCAATTCAGACGATTACGTTCTCTCCGATACTCGCTAGACTACGCCAAGCAAGTCGAGTCCGTTATTATATCGTCCAGCCCCAGAATGAGGAGAGTGAGCAAATAGGGACAAGGAGAGAGAGGAAACAACTTGTAGAGAGTCATGAAGGCACTCCGGAAACACACCAAGAGCAAGTAACGAATGCGCGCCCCCCCGAAATCCGGCCCCCATAACCACGAGGTTGATTGTGTGGTGGAGGATTGTTCCTACATCAAAACATTTATTTATATAAATAAATAATTAAAGTTTTCACAAACCTTTTCCAGTTGGGGGATTCGAACCCACGACCTCCGACGCAGACGGCAGGAACGCCATTCGGTCTAAAAATTGGTTGTCTGTAAAGTCGGTTTACTGACGATAGTTGAACGTGACAACTCTCGCTTGCACTTCAAGCCTTACATGGAACGCCTCAGAGCGAGGTAACGCGAGCGAGGTACGTGAGGTAACGCCGGATGAGTCATGTTTTTTTGTGCGTGCAGCCAGCTCTATCGATTTATAAGACGTTGTCACGTCAAAAATATTGTCAATTTCAATGAACTCACTATAAATAAAGAAGGCTTTAATAATATTATGTTTGTGTTGTTTTGTCCAGTGGTTTGTTTTGGGCGCCAATGACATTGGGCTTGCGCCGTTAGTTTAGGCCACGTGTAAGTAACTGATTCAAAACAACCTATTCCATGTACCTACCTGTATTAATCAAGTTTTGGCTTTGTTATCATAAATAGAATCTATTTATCACTACAGTAGTGTTATTATCTCGCTGCAGACTCGTTCATAAATCATTCGAGTGTTTCGCTTTTCTTTGTTGAGTTGTGCATTACTGCAGAACAACAAAAGCAATAAATGAATGAAATAAATTTTATGAAGACCTTTTGTAACCAAGTTCGCAATAAAGAATTTTAAATTTGAAATATAAAAATGTAAGAGATACAGCCTGGTGACAAACGGACGGACTGCAAAGTCTAATAGGGTTTCGTTTTAAAACTTTGGGTACCAAACCCCTAAAAACGGTCAAACCCTTTCGGAGGAGTATGGTTACAGACACTGTGTCATGATAATTCTATATATCCGAACAAGATTATAATTTAAGTAGGTACTTGAACGGAAATTATGGATATCCGTGGATATGATACCTGCTTTTATCCATAGGATATCTAGAGATAAAGACTAGGTATAGAATAAGCTTTTAGATTGCCGACCTCACTGTGGTTTATAAGCAGGAGATCTCAGGTTCGATTGCCAGCTTAGGGCATACTAAGACTTTTTCAAATTGGCTAAAAGGTCAGGACTGGTGAAATAAAGACATTGATCGATTGATTGATTGATTGGCTTGGCAAGAGTCTTCGGCCTTGGCAGGTTACTCTAGACTCAAGCTATAAGGAACCCCTTGTAAGTTAGTGCGATAAAATACTTGTTAGGACCAAATATCCAACACGTGTTTCTATTTTCGGGTCAACAAATTATAACTTTGTTGATTGCTCTCGGCTAAATGAAAGCTCTGTTATAATTAAATAATATTTGCTTCATTTTCGCAGCCTTCGGGCTTAGATTGGATTACTCAAAGTGGGGTTTGCGAACCCGTTTCGGCGTTCGAGGATAGAGGGTTCGCGACAAGAACGTACTTGTACTGGGGTATGGGTGACTGACAAACGCGTGCGTTTGGTATTTTGTGAAAATTAAATTACAAAAATTGGGGTAGGGTTGGACTTTTCTGAAGAATACTTTACAACCCATGGACTCTCATACCTACCTAAAAATATACGTAAAAAAAACCGTGAAAATCGGTTGAGTGGTTTCGAAGGCGACCCCCCAAAACATGACAACACGAATCATGTTTTGGGGGTGAGAGGATTAGGGGTTCGCTGTCGCGTGGCAACTTAAATAGGGGTGTATTTAAGGCTAAAAGTTTGAGAAAGCCTGGCTTAGACTAATTAATTCTTACACGTGTCTCGGATTGAAAACAGCAATGTTATGTCCTGTTGGTACCTACTACCTATTGTACCTAATTGTACCTAATTAATTAGGCGCTATAGAAGTTAAATGTTACACAGCATACACCTATTTTATAAATGCTATAGGAAACCAAAACAGTAAGTTTAGGTTTTATTGGAACCTGTTAATTTTTTTTTTCAGTCGCGAATCTGTCGCACTATTGTTTGTTGTCAAAATAGGCGAAGATAAAGCGTGGGGCCCGCCCACACCACAGGCCCGCCAACCCGCACTTGGCTAAACGAGCCCTGTGGGTTTGGGGTATCCTTCTCATTGTTAAAGACCACTGCCCAGCTCTGAGACATAATAACCGGACAAGTGCGAGTCGGACTCGCGCACTGAGGGTTCCGTACCTACTACTACAGTAGGAATAAAACCATAAAAACCACTTTTCTTGAACCGCATAACCAACTTATTCAACATTAAACAACTTCACCGCGAGTTAAATACGTGCAACGCCATCTGCCGTCATCAAAGTTAAACAAAATATTAGACTTGTTGAATATCAATTCAACACGTATTAAAAAAAACTACTCACTACATCTCGTTCAAACCAATTTTCGGTGGAAGTTTGCATGGTAATGTACATCATATATTTTTTTTAGTTTTATCATACTCTTATTTTAGAAGTTACAGGGGGGGGACACACATTTTACCACTTTGGAAGTGTCTCTCGCGCAAGCTATTCATTTTAGAAAAAAATGATATTAGAAACCTTAGTATCATTTTTTAAGACCTATCCATAGATACCCCACACATATGGGTTTGATGAAAAAAAAATTTTTGAGTTTCAGTTCTAAGTATAGGGCACCCCCAAAATTTATTACTTAATGCGGTTCACAGAATACATCTACTTACCAAGTTTCAACAGTATAGCTCTTATAGTTTCGGAAAAAAGTGGCTGTGATATACGGACGAACAGACGGACAGACGGACAGACAGACATGACGAATTTATAAGGGTTCCGTTTTTTGCCATTCGGCTACGGAACCCTAAAAAGGGTTTGATGATGATGAAATTATTTCAACTAAATATACTCGAGAGTAATATTAGTAATATCTTAGTAATTCAGAGGCGGTGGTCCGAAAATGTTATCTCTTAACTACTTGTACCCGAAATTGCGCAGATCTGTCTTGTGAGTACCTAAAGTTCCCAACTTCCCATTAGATTAATTTAGTACTTGTATTGATGTTATAGATATAGTTCAATCCACGGACGCGCTCCCTTTTTTCACGGCTGCCCAAAGGAGTGTAATGTTTTAGGCTTCATGCTTTCTTTAAATCGTTGGGTTCATGTAACTATTTCTGAGATTTTTTTTCCACCATAACTTCTGAACGACTAAAGAGATTTGGACATAAATGGGGTATTGTTAGATTCCATTTTTTTTATTGAAGATAGGCTTGCGCTTGACGACAATCATGCCTGATGGAAAGCAATGATTAGGTCTAGGTTGGAGCGCGCTTGCCTAGAAAATGCCTATTCACTCTTCTCTTGAAGGCACCCAGATTGTATTTGGCTGGAAACACGGAGGCTGGAAGGGCGTTCGGCGAGTCTGTTGGACGTCAACCACTTAGGGATGCCTCCGCTCTCGGCGACTTGCAGTCCTATGGTAGAAAGGTGAACAAGGTTACAAGGTTCCTGAGCACAATCACCAAAGTATATCCTGTAAAAACCGCTATACAGGCAACATTGCGAGCAGTTTTGCGCGTTAGCGATTCCTTGCCGATTATTCTGCGAGCGCGGCGATCAACCGAGTCAATAATAAACAATAACCAATCAATCCTTACATCATTCCGAGTAACAGGCATATTTAAGAAAAAAACCATTTTACCACGGGGTAGTCGTGTTTTTTAATTGTGTACTTGTTTCACAATCGCTTATGTTTCATGCAATTCGTAAAGGAGTTGGGAAGGAGTGGAGCACGTCTTCGGGAATTGACCCTTTATCAGGCCAGTCTCACTTATCACGTGACCGTCCCGGCTTCAAGTAGAGTTCCGGACTACCATATTTGGTTGCGTTGGTTATTTACGTCGTAAGAGATAAAGTTAGGCGATAGAAAGAGACCACAACATTGCGTTTGTTGCGTGTAGATTTTGAGGGCGGGGCCAGGCGCTATTGCGAACTGAATTGCACTTTTTGTGTCAGCGCTAGAGTCGCTATTTCTTAAAATTTTTGTGCGGAGTGAACCTTCTGGTACTATTTAGTGTTCTGTGCCTATACCGAGTAATGCGCCAATCGCGCTAAATCACTCGGCATAAGTGTAACTGCCAACTGGTAATATAAAACTGCTATATCTTTACGGCAGAGTATCCGACGATGTGGGTACTTGTGTACCCATTCAGGTGGACGTCGAATAGTCCAACCGTAGGCATCTGGCGAGGTTAGAACTTAACTAAAACTCATCCATATTATCTCTGCTGTAACTAGATTGCATTTCTCGGTTGCTGATAGCCTCCGCGGGCGAAGTCGTTTGGGGCCCCACGATCACGCGATAGTATAGGCTCCCAGGGGTCACAGAACGTCCGCGGAGTAAACAAGCTAGTCATTCCGAACCTGCACGTGTCAAACGTTGTTATTGGAGCCGCAACAGCCGTGACCTAGACAAAGCAGTGACGACAGCGCCGGCCGGCGCTGGCAAAACAATCGAAGTTTTCCACGCGTCGCGGGCAGCCCTACGCACTTGCAGGGGGTTATTCACAGTTGAAAGCCGCTCAGAGTCAGAGCCGCTCGATTGAGATACATTGCTGTTTCTGTGTGTAGAGCAAGAAAAACATTTCATTGAAACTTTCAATGGATATACATGCACGTGGCGATTGAATCAAGTTGCGGAATAGGGGTCGAAATCGAGTTCACATTACATGCGTTCCACGTTTTAGCGGATAGGTATTTAAAATATTATTCAACGAAAGCCCAGTGATTCAGAATAGCCGGGGGTCGGGGGTTCGAATCCTCGTTGATCTGACATAGTAGTCAATAGAGGCAGATAGTTCCGAAGTCAGTCTCGCGCGCCCGAGTTTCCAAGCTGTGATATCCGATTAGAAGGACGATCTACGTCTGCAGCCTGCCAATACAGTAGGGCCAGGCTAGAGCTTCTATCACTTACTCAAATCAACATTATAGTTCTCAAAAGTGTGTAAAAGGCAGCGATAACGAACGTCAAGATGTGGCCATCCGAACGATTTACGTAAACCTTTTTCGTACCAACAATCATTAGCGCCATCTGTCAAAATTCTATAGGTGGCTGCTGAGCGAACTACAGCGTGGCCTTACTGTTGGTGGCAAAGCACTTTTGGCACCGACAAACAGGCAACATTTTTTCGCTCCGTCCGCCCTGTCCAGGGTACATGTCTCGTGAAAAAGGGCTATTCTGTACTTGGCCAATGTCGTGGGATTCAGCCTAAACCCTTCTCAAGAAGACATCAAAAATATCCAAATGACATTAGTGAGAACGATTACTCCAAGCGATGATAAAGATAGCTAATAATATTTTTCCGGATATCAGGTAACACAGTCCCCGGGTCACAGCTCTATGTTCCCCCGATAACCCCAAACACCGGCTATATATCCAATTAAGTACGCTTTAGTTACTTTGTATGTAGCTTACATTCTTCGAATATATTTCCGATTGGGGTAAACAGTTAATTAAATTACTGCTAATCTTATCTATCTGCTCGTGGAGGAGCGAACCGGTAAGGGCAGTACTTTCCCCGGGGTTAATTCTCTGGCCTTTATACGAGCATGTCTATAGAGCTGCCCCGAACTACACGTAAGACCTCATTTTCTATACCCGGAACTAAAACACCATGCTACCTCCTAAAACGTGAATAACTCTGCAATTGGTTAGAACTATCTTAAACGGCCATGCTCAAAAAGACGGTAAAACCCAGAATGCAAACCGACGTTATATTCGTAGGCTATTATGGTAACTTTCTTCACCTGCGCGATTACAGGATGACAGAAGGCGCTAAAATAGCCCGCTATCACTTTACTGCAGCTTTATCGCGGATATAATTATGAAAATTAAAGTGACCCCTGCGCCCGCGCAGATTGCCGTATCGCGCCGCCCCGCACCCCGCACCCCGCACCCCGCGCGACCTGCTCCACTTACTGATGAGAAGATCGCTGCTGCAATCTTTAAGGTTCTGTGAGAAAGTAACATAAAAAGTTGAATACTTATGCAGCAACAAGACGCGGCAGTGTGGGGCACTCCTTATACCATCATCCACCCATGGTCAGCCTCTTTTGTGTTGGGAATCACAAAAGACGTTCCCCACTTTCAATCAACAATCCATCGATCAACCTCAATCACCCGTTCGGTTCTTGTCCTTTCGCTTCTAGCTCCTTCTCCCCATCCTCGCCCCATTTACCTATCTCTCTCCCCATTCTTTTTTTTTTTTTTAATAAAAATTGCTTTATTTGAATCTTAGGAAAAGGTACAGAAACAAATGGGAAACGATGATCCTGCAGAAGTATAAACTGTGTTGCAGTGATCATCGCCCAAATTTTTGAAATTCTGGAATTGGACAATACAGAGAGGGCAGACGACATGCGTCATCGCGGTTCATAGCGCACGTACCACATACCAGCAACCATCGGTCTACAGACATGATGCTGCGCCTCTTATGCCACGCGCGGGTGAACTTTTCGAAGCGGGGTAGCTTTTCGAAGTTTATTGCCAAGCTCTTCTTAGATCTAGGCAGTTAACAGTTAGATGCAAACCTGACGAGGTCTTCAGGCAAGGAGTACTTCCTAAGACGCGGTGGATGTAAACAAGGCGTTGAGACTAGTTCACTAGCCTAGAAATAAAGCTAGTTCTGAATTACACGAAGCCAAAGTTACTTGTACGCTAGCTTAATAGAAAGAAAGAAGAAAGAAAGAAAGAAAAATAAATTTATTCAAATAAACAGAAATAGGCACAGCACAGACGTAGAAACTAAAAGATTTAAAATAAAGCTAAAAGAAATAAGAAAAAAACAAAAATTAAACATAAAAAATTAACATTAAACCCTATTCCTATAGATTTGAAACGGTGGCGTCTCAGCATGAAGGCTCAGGCTAAGGCCTGAGCGCTGGTTTTCAGACGCCACCAAAACTATAAAATGCATAAATAATATATACAAAATTTTAAACAAATATAATATATAAGAACATATTATATATTATAAGTATAGATTTTAATATTATAATTATAAAGTATATATAATAATATATATAAATACAATAACATACTATATATATACAATAACATACAGAGGCTAACGTATGGAAAAAGATTAAGGCAAAATAACAATACAAAACAGTAGAATCGAGCCTAGCTTATAAAACCACCGGTATTGTCCTTCTGGTCAACTAGTAATTTATTTTTAAGTTTAATTTTAAAAGATGCGACTGACCTCAAATCCCTCAGAGGGGGCGGTATATTGTTCCAACATTTAGTTGCAAGATACCGGAAACTACCACGAAAAGCTGCAGATTTTCCGCGTGGGTAGGTTAACCGAAGACGTGATTCTCTATTATAGAAATTTGCCATGTGCCAACAGAGTTTATCATACAGATAATCTGGAGTCCTGGTTTTGATAACCCCAAAGAGCAAAGTGGAGAAATGCAAATTGATACGTGATTTCATGTTAAGGATGCCAGCATCATTTAGATATGGAGATATATGAGTGCGAGGCGGTATATTCAGACAAAATCTAGCACACGCATTCTGTACCCTTTGTATGAGTCGCAAGGACCGCTGCAGCAGACACGGACCATACACACGATAATAACTCGTTAGCACATCCTAAAGTAGCTACTTGAATCTCGGGCACATGCGGGTGTAGGTATTTAGTTTTATCCCAGGGCTGTAAAGAGCCAGGCCAGCGGATTGCCGATGTTCTTTGGCACATTTGTCTTCGGACCCCTAAAAAGCTTTGTTCGGTATCGCGCACTATCACTGGACCCTGAACTTGGACCCGGCTCGCACTTGGCGCGTCTTATTCCGTATGGCGACAAGCGATACTGGGGTCGGGGGTCGCGCTGCACCGATTGTGCAGCGCGTTTCGCCAATCATTGGCTGTTTACTGAGTTCGGCTTTTTGTGTCATCTGCCAATTGATACACCGTGTCAACTGCCAATTATGTTGTTATTTATTTTGCTAACCGACTCCGAGGAAAGGAGGACGAGGCATTATTGTTACGTCACAACACAACCACCACTACTCTCAGGCCTCACCATCAACTGATGGGGCTCCAAAATCGGAGCTAAATGCAGGTTTTCTTTATAGACAGAGAATGACAGTCATATCCCTCCGTCAGGAGAAACAGAAGGCTACTGTGGGGCTTGCGCCCACTAAAATCTTTCTATCCCCACGACGCACCTTGACAGGAGTACGGGATTGATAATTGATAAGTCTCCCTTCCGCCAGACGGCGCGAAAATAGTTTTATTGTCGACACGTGTCACGCTAAACTCAAAACAAACAACTCGCCTCGAGTCTCGGTCGACTGTTGTTTGTTATAATATTACGCTTGTTCTTGCGAATTTTTATCGACGTGGCTGTTACTACTTGTTAGTTACTTCAACAGCAATTTTTGACGACCTCCCTGGCGCAGTAGCAGCGCGCTCGGATTCGAGTGGGAGGTCGCGGCTTCGATTCTCGCCACGGGCCACTTTGGAATTTTATGATTTCTATATTGGCTCAGATCTGGTCTGGTGGGAGGCTTCGGCCATGGCTAACTGGCTACCAATCTACCAGCAAAGACGTACCGCCAAGCGATTTACCGTTCCGGTACGAGGCTTGTAGAAACTGTTGGGATAAAATTTACTTACCCTTCAAAGTTAGTACCTACGATAACATTTTAGGCTGCATCATCACTCATCATCATTTACGGCCAACAATGGTCGTCGTTTGAGGGATATAGTTTGTGATCCACGCTATGGGGACTTCCTGGCCCAAAAATTTTTACTTTTGGTCCAGGAACAGCCAGAAGCGGATTTTTTTTTATATTTTATAAAAAAGACAAAAGAAACTTTAAAAAAGGTTAGGTATAGTATTTCGAAGGTTGTTAATGGTCCGCTCGGTGGTCTAGAGCCTGGAAACCAGTCTGCTAATCCAACGAGATGTCATTTTAAGTTTTATTATATTTTATTGCCATTTTAGTTTCGATTTATGTAGCAGCAATAGAAATATTATTTGTGCAAATTTCAACTGTCCAACTATCACGGTTCAAGAGATACGGCCTGGTGACAAACGGACGGACGGCGAAGTCAGTAATGGCTTCTCGTTTTACCCTTATTGCCGATTTTTTAATCGCCAGCTAATCGTTAACTAACGAATAAGTATGACGTTTTGAGAGATTTTGTATGCATAAGCGCTGATTTTTCAATCGCCTACTACAACTATCTGAGGAATAAATTTGAGATATATGCTATATATATAGGGCATGCAGAACCGGTTTTTAGTAATTTTGAATTCCCGGTTCTGCACCGAGCTCAGAGCCGGGTACCCGGGATTTCCCGGTTCTTGGTAAAAAAGTTTTAAAATTTTAATTAAAAGCATTATTTTTAATATTCGTACAAAAGTGGCTATTAAGATTTGTAGTAAACATGAAATAGAAAATTATTTCCAAAAAACCGACTTCAAATGCCACTACAAAGAGTGAAATAATTTTTAATGTATACCAATTTGACGTCAGGCGATTGTTTATCATATTATCGTATTTTCTTCGCACATGGAGTAGATATTAGGAAGGACTATGATTGTACGAAACATTCAAGTGTTCTTATAAAATTTGAAGAGTTCCCTCGATTTCTCCAGGATCCCAACATCAGATCCTGACTTGATGACTATGAAACCATCTGGAAAGCATACTCTTTCAAACAAAAAAATAATTTTCGATAAAATACGTAATAAGTGGATTTTTTTAAAGAACCGGGAGAACCGGGAAGTCATATTCAGAACCGGTTCTTTTAACACCTTAAAAATCCCGGGATTTCCCGAGATTTTAAGAACCGGGAAATCCCGGGTGCATGCCCTAATGCTATACAAAATCTGTCAAAACGTTATATTTATTCCCTAGTTAACGTTCATCCGGGGCTTGAAAAATCATAAGTCATAACAGGATTTCAATTGTCGTTTGTCAAAGCCATAATCAAAGGATATTAGTTCACGCACTATGTACGTAATAATTTGTTGGTTCTAACTTTGGTTTAAATTGACGTAGTAAATGATAATACCTACTTACCTTTTAAAAATAGTTCGCAAACCAGTTATTAAATAACATAATGATATCAAGGCACTACCAAAATAATTGACTCCTTTTTTACTGCCTACTACAAGGTGTAGAATACGTAGTTCAGATGTGAAAATAAATATGTTTTTACCTAGCAGGTGTGTGGCTACTAATGGTACTTACAATAGCCTGTTGTACTGTAACTCTTACTAAAATAAAGGTTTTTTAGATATTCTGTGTCTTATGTTCTTTGTTACAATATTGTTTATTTGTTTGTGAATCAACACATGGTAACAAATTAGAGATAAAAAGAAGCATTAATATCGTTACACGCGTATACAATGTCTTATACCAAGAATACAGTGAGATAAAAGTAATGACACCTAAGTTTAAATATTTTGTCTGTCCGTCATTTCCTGAAAAGGCGTGATATGACAGTCCTACATTGTTACGACTTACGACACGTGGCAATTATTTTATCAATCACCAGCTTTTTCAAGGTTTTGAACCCCTCTCTCGGGATAAGAAGTACTCTATTGCTACTTTCGTGTAGCTATCATCATATAAATACGATAAATATATTGACGTTTTACAAGTGCCTGTACGTCAGGCCTATGTGGAATAAAGATATTTTGACTTTGACTTTGTATGCAAATTATGAATGTGTAATTTTGCGAGTTAAGTATAGGTAAGTAATAAATAAAAATACTTACTGTCGAGCTATTAATATTTAGCTAGGTGTAGATTACATTTTTCAGCGATCCTAGCTCATATATAACGGAAAATCGGCTTTTGTTGTCAGTGTTCTAGCGGTTGTGATAGATAATCAACATTTTAAGGTTTATTTTGACCCTGTTTAAAATCTTCATTCTGTCTGGTGAGTTTTGTTAAACATTATTAGTTTGTAAACCTGTCATGACTGTCAGTATATGTATTAAAATGAAACAGGTGCATCTACTTAACTACTATCAATTAGTTAAACCTTTTATGCGGAATAATATTGGATCAGTTTAAAATATCTCTTTATACAAACGATCGCTATACTTTGACAATCTTTCTATTGATTAATTACTTGTTTCAAACACCGTTTACAGAAAGACGTTTTTTAATGTTACTTCTAAAAATGTTTCTTAGCTCTATAGCTAACACTAATAAAATACGTATAATAAGTAGTCTTTAAGAGCCTTTCTGAAGTGGTGATAACAGAAAACAAAACCAGACTGAGTTTTTTGTGGGCTTCTATGCAGTGCAGGGCGTGTTCGAACCCTCGTAAACTTAAGTTTTAAGTCGACTTATAGTTATCGCCATACATATGCGACAAAAATCATATTGACGTTTTACGAGAGCCTGTACGATAGGCCTATGTGAAATAAAGATAGAATGGAATTGGAATGATAGAAATATGATACCATCTCCTCACGAGATATCTTAAAAATATGTTATAATTTTTCATAATCTATAAGAAATCTTGTATTATAACAATTACATTTTTAAAAAGAGCAAGTTTTTTTTTTATTTATTTAAATCAAAGAAAATACATGCACAAGTCAAAATTACAAAATCTCGCCAAACTATGATTAGTTTATTGGCGAGGAGGCGCTCTTTACATATAGTTCTAGTGCGTCTAAGTTAAGTAAGTGCCGAGTTTCTTGCCAGTTCTTCTCGGTGCAAACCTGCTTTCCGAACCTGGCGGTAGAGTTTTGACTTTTCATAAGAGCCTGTTATTTAGGCCTATGTGAAAATAAATATTTTCATTTTCATTTTCATTTTCAAAGAATAGAATTTGAATTACGACGTGTTGATAAGCAAGGTATCTCAAAGCCTCTCAGAGGCGCGCGTCGCGTAGGCACAAAGGCGCAGCGTGGACTTTTGATTCGTTACTTTGGAAGTTTGGTGGTTATTTATGAAGGTGTAAGCGCGGGTTTCTGTCAGTCGTCACTCACTCGGTGACAGCGACGTGTGTGCACCATGTCGCGCTTTTTTCATACCCTAGCGGTCTTAGCGATCCTCGCTGCGTACGGTGAGTTGGCGGCCTTTCAGTTTTTACCAAAATGACGGTGAAAAAAAAAATATTTCTCACAAAAAAAAATTGTGTGAATCGCGATGGTTTACTCTTACTGAATTTCTAGTGATTAAGTTGTTAGTATAAATGATAGAACACGAGTAAGTTTTAATAAAATTTTTCGAACTTGTATTCGCCACAAAACGGGTAAGTGATGTTAAATTTTTTACTTCCTAAAAACTGTAGACCTCGTTTAAATATCTGTAAAACAGGTACTTGTATGTATTATTTATTTAAGTTTTACTCTTTAAAGCGTATTTTTATTTTTTTACCTTTATTATATGTTTTTTTAATTAATGTATTTTTTTTTCTCTATACAAGTTAGTACTTGACTGCGATTTCACCGGATGGTAAGTGATGATGCAGCCTAAGACATTTACTAAAAAAAAAAATTTTAGAGTTCAAATATTAAACCTAAATAACGGTTTCCAATGATTTCACTAATTGAATAAAAAAATTGAGGTCAGTATTTAGGGGCAGATTTTTTATAAAACGTTCCTAGTACACCTCAAGCAATATTCCCTCTTAATTCTAAAACTCCCTCAACATTTCAAGTTGTCTTTCAGTCAATCGTGCCTTAGGATAAGTCTAGATTTAGTCAAAATGCATAACGTTGCAGACACAATAAAAGGATCCATTCGGGTAACAGGTTCGAGGCGGCTAAAATTAAGTTGCTAAAAGATTAAAACAAAAACGAATGCTCTGCCAAATGCAGTCGGATGCTAATTAAGTATTTAAGATGTTAGCGTTTTTAGGGTGTTCGACTACCTGAGATGAGAAACACACAGATAAGATTCAACCAATTTAGCAAATCTCATAAAATTTTAGGATTTTAAGAAATTTCAATAAAATACAGCTTATTTAGCTACATTTTAAAGATTTCTTAAATAAAAAGTTAAACAAAACAAATAAATAGCTTCCTTCAGTTAATTATTGCACAGTTCAAATCAATACGGTGCATGTGCAACGCGGGAGCGAGGGATTTCGACTTATTTATATTGTTTACTGTATTGTTACTTTTGACAGAAAATTCTCAAACTGTAAAAAATCTCAGGATATTTCAATGGAAATCAGGACTTTTCATGTTTCCACCTGGTAACCCTAATTGTGCATAAAGTTATTTTTTTAATAATAAAATGGCAAATTCTTTCAAAAAAACGAAATTCGCGTGTGAAAGGGGACTAGACTAGAATTTTTTGTTGAAACAAAACAATAATGTGTCGGTAATAAAAAACGCTTAGAAACAGATTTTCGATAACAGGCTTAGTTTTTGATTAATTAGGTAAAAGGTCGTTTTCCGTTATATTCTTCGGCGACGCTGCATGTCTTTTTTTTTTTTTAAATCTAGACCCCCCGCGACCATGGGAGACTGTTTTTACATTATTTGTTAAACACATTCATTCCAGTTCTATCTCTTATTCTTCTCGCACTTTCATCCTGCATACCATGACCCTGCATGTCGCACCTACCTACGTATCCGTGAGAGTGGGAAAGACAAAAATAAATTCAATAAATCCCCTTAAAGGCACGTTCGTATCCACGGGTAGGATGCTAGGTGAACCTCTATAGATTCTAGATCTTGTTATCACCATAGCGACGGCGCGCCTCGGAGTCTGCGAGGGTGACCACGTGTCATCTGTTATCACAACAGTTCTATCTTTAGCCACGATCCGGTTATCTGTTGCTCCCGACGTGTTTATTTGTGCTGCAAATTAATGCAATTAGCGATGCAGCCATTCAGTACTCGCCCGGCTAGAGAGGAAACCATGAGTCTGGCTGGTCTACATCTCTGTCAAAATTCAAATGGTTAAGACTTAGGTCTCACTCGTCAAATAAACTCGTTTGCCAAACGCATCACGACAGTGACATCTCCCGAATGTGTTGCTTTTCGGGAAAGATGGCACTACATTTTGATTATGGGAACATGCAAAAAATTAGTTAATTATATTTGCCTTTTTTGTACAAATAAAGCAAAAACGCACATAGCAAATACGCGTTTTCTTCCGCTTGAAAGTTAAGGCTTATTTTTATCATAACGTGAAGTTCATCAAACAAAATACGAGATTCGTACATCTCAGTTCCGTGATCCACTCCTGTTCGCCGAGCACTCAGTAACCATCAGTGCAACTGATTGCAGATGTCACTCGCGAGACGTAACGTCAATCCTCAGCGTCAATCGCGGTGTTTTGACACATTTATTTACATGACAGCACACTGCAATGGAAAATTCCTTGGAATGAACTATATTGTCACAGATACGACTTTCTTAAATCGATACTTAATTATAATATACATTTATTAATTAACAAAAATCCGACTTCAACTCTCATCAAACTACTGTTGATTATATCCTTTCCAATTTAAAATTTATAACTTATTTTTTTTTTATGTATAGTATAGCTTTATTGCACACACATAGAGAAAAACACATACAGATAGAGAAGCAAAATACAACAGAACACAGTGAGCGCAAAGGCGGCCTTATTGCTACTTATATGGTTTTCTCAGGGATGTCATTATCAGAACCTGGACTAAATGGGACCACACGGGAGGCGTCAGCTTTCTTATAAAAAAAACAATCATCAAAATCGATTCGACCAGTCAAAAGTTATGAGGTAAAAAAACAAAAAAACATACGGTCGAATTGAGAACCTCCTCCTTTTTTGAAGTTTTCAAAATTGCGAAAACAAAATAAAAATCCCGACCAAGTGCTAGTCAGATCTATGTAGTCAGCACTTATCTACCTAAATCCGATAGCCACAGGGAAGTAGTCAAAATTCCACCAATGACTGTCATGATAGTGATAACTATAAACAAACGGACCTCGACGCGTGTAACTTATCATCAGTAGGTATAACCACGATTATAATCGCAACCGTTATTTATTTATTATATCTAACTATAGTACGGATTTTTTCCTCCACGCCCAAAGATAATTTATTTTATTAATGATCTTTGTCCACCCCTGACACGCGTTGTTAATAATGGCTTTAGAGATGACGATAAAGGCGTCATTACTAGGGTTGTCAACATTATATAAGAAAACCGATTTTATTAAGCTTAGAAAATTTTTATATGTAAGTACTGATAAAATAATTTTTTTTCATGTCAGCACAAAGTTTTCGATTTCACGGTTAATTTATGTACATTGCGTGTATTTTTTATTCCACCGTAACTACAAGTTCTAAACGTCATAGCAGTGAATCCCAAACACGTGGGCTGCATCTATGACTCGTAGCACGTCTACAAATTTACGGCATGCTACGAAGCGCTACGCTGAGTCTAATAAAGTTATCAGGGCCCCAAGTCTGCTAATTTAACATAAGCTACGATTCAACTGTAATGCAATTTTAATAGTTCCAAAATAACCTAGTCCACTAAACTTAAAATTGGATCTCAATTGAAACTTATTGAATTATAGTTGGGTCGTAATCCGTATTGCCATTAGAATAAAATGCGTTTCCCGAAATAAAATTATACGTCCAACTTATGACGAGTTGGCACAACCAACGTCAAATAAGCGTCAAATAAAATATATTTCATCTGTACATAACAGTGAAATTGACATTTGACATCTTCTCTTGCAGGGTCTGTTAACTTCTATAGACGAGATTTTGACCTTGCACACATACTTAAAAATCAATGTGTGCGTTAGTAAACAATACCATTATTAAAAATTAAAATTGTTTTCAGAAAGAACCTGGTCACACTGTTGTTCAGACCGCCATATATGCCTTAAAGGACTGGTATCCAGGGCCGTAAAATAAATTACAAAAAAATAGACCGCCATCGGCCATATTGTCAAAAATTCCGTCAGCGCCATTATAGTACCTAATTACAAACCTAGGTACTGCGTTGATCGAGTGTTCAAGTGTTTTGCTAAACTTTCCACATTTAATTGTAATGAATAGCAGCTATAAATTTTCACAATTTGTTTATGTGTCAATTAAGTTGGGAAAGGACGTGTGTTATTAGTGTTTAGTTGCGACCAGGACGTTTTTTTAGGTTAGTAGTGTTTAGGTACGACAGGACTGTTTTTATCACATAAGTTAATTCTTCAGTTCTTCTTGTGTATTTCTTGAAAAAAATCTATAGCATTTAATAAATAGCACTTTCTGCATATGCATTAAAAGATACTTAATACTTACTGAAAATAGAGAAATGCAATATGAGAGAAAAAAATCTCTTGAAAGAAAAATGAAATTTTTAAAAATGTATTTCTTGTTTCTCGTGTTTGTTAAACTCCTCTGAAACGGCTTTTCTGTGTTTTTTCGGTAGGTCTGAGATTGCTATTCTCTAGGATCTAATAAACTATTTTTTATATTCCTAAGGCCGATATCACACTATACTATACATCATCATCAGCATCCTATATCTATGACATAATATACTTGAAATAATATGATAGTGTAATGGCATAAATTCTCGATTATCAAATATCTAGGGTACTATTTGTCAACATGTTGTTAAGGGCCACAAGCTAGGAGATGCTCTCATACATTTTTCACTTGAATTAATCTTGAAAAATATACATTTGTTGTTAAATTTATTGATATTTACGATTTACTTAGGACTTTTTATACCCGCAGTTTAAATATCAGGCGAATATTTACTTTAGTTAAAGAATAATACGGCATTTAAAAAACGCCAAATTTACACATGTGTGCGTATCTAAGTACATACCTTCACCTTGTGTTACTAGCGACATCTATTATAACTACCTAAAACAACTACGTGTCTGACATATTATTTTTGAAGTTGGACAACGCCATCATGATAGATGGCGTTGTATAGATACATGATAAAAATACTTCGCTGGCGCGGCTGTTTACATCCGAATTACATGGTAGGTACCTACTCGAATTTGTTGAGTTCATAAAAATTCTATTTTTCGCAATTATTTAACTAATCCAACGAAGTAGGCTTATGGAATTCACTTTGCGAAAATAAGAGTAGGTAGGTACCTACTAAAATCTTCACAGTTTAATATTTTATGTAAAACTAGATGACCCGGCAAACGTTGTTTTGCCATATAATTCTTGACGTGACAACGTCTTATAAATCGATAGAGCCGGCTGCACGCACAAAAAAACATGACTCATCCGGCGTTACTGGCGTTACCTCGCTCGCGTTACCTCGCTCTGAGGCGTTCCATGTAAGGCTTGAAGTGCAAGCGAGAGTTGTCACGTTCAACTATCGTCAGTAAACCGACTTTACAGACAACCAATTTTTTTTTCTCACTTATAACAATCGGTCCAGCCGTTTCGGAGGAGTTTGGTAATAAAGAAAAGCGAGAAAATTTTATATATTAGAAGAAAAAGATGTTTAAGTACTTGAAAATGTCCAGTTTAGAAATGTAGTTCGAATATCAACCAATTTGTGAATTGCGAACTTCACGTCAAACTCGGCAAACTTTTTTATATAAACCTGTGAAGATGATATTGTTTTTTGACGTGACAACGTCTTATAAATCGAAAGAGCCGGTTGCACGCACGAAAAAACATGACTCATCCGGCGTTACCGGCGTTACCTCGCTCATGCGGCGTTACCTCGCGAGCGCGGAACGAGCGACAAAGAAGACGTTGTCACGTTCAACTATCGTCAGTAAACCGACTTTACAGGCAACCAATTTTTTCGCAAAATGGATGCCATGAGCCTAATTCATTGTACCTACTAGTTAAATATTTGCGAAAACAAAATAAAATTTGAATTTCGCGGGCCGACCTCCGTTTTTTTTACACACTACAAGTAAGTACGTGACTGTGATCTCATCTTATGGTAAGTGACGATGCAGCTGCAGATGTTATCGTACTACCTTGGAAGAGGTAAGCAACCCCTAGCGGTTTCTACACAGCACACACCGGAACGGTAAATCGCTTGGCGGTGCGTCTTTGCTGGTAGGGTGGTGACTAGCCACGGCCGAAGCCTCCCACCAGACCAGACCTGAGCCAAATAAGAAATTATAAAATTGAAAATTCCAAAGTGGCCCGTGGTGGGAATCGAACCCGCGACCTCCCATTCAATCCAGGCGCGCGTCACTGCGCTATAGTAGTGTTATTATCTCGCTGCAGACTCGGTCATAAATCATTCGAGTGTTTCGCTTTTGTTGTTCTTTGTTGAGTTGCGCATTACTGCAGAACAGCAAAAGCGAAACACTCGAATGATTTATGACCGAGTCTGCAGCGAGATAATAACATTACTATAGGAGGTCGTTGTGGCTATGAGTGTCGTTTCGGAGAGTGTAGGAGTTCGGGACCAGCAATAGGCTAATAGATAATTGCGAGACTTGCGAGACTCTTGCTGCAAGACCAAGACCAAGACCAAGACTCGGAGTGCAAGACCAAGACCAAGACCAAGACCACATATACTAGCGCAAGACCAAGACCAAGACTGGCTGAGTCTCGTCTTGTTCTTGCATTTGGGCAACACTTATATTTACCGCGGCAGTCTCCGAGTGCCACAGGTCTTTCTTTTTACTGATATTTTTATACCTAATCATTTTTCATTTTGTGCTAATAAAACAGTCGGGAAGGAGTTTGGCGAGCATATAAAAAGATGGAGTCGAGCATTATATCATTATATAATATTGACACCTCGGGGTAGAAAGGTCGTATAAACCATTTTACCGAAAATGAGTTATGAATGCAGTTTTATTCAAAATTTCCCGCTCTATCGATTTGTCTTTGTGACGCTTTCAAATTCGCAAAATAACGGGTTATACGACCCAGATGACTTCAAAGTTTGAACACAGTTTTTGTGGAATTTATGATGTAAGAACCAAAAAAACTATTATTGCTATAACTATTTGGAGTAATACCATATTAATTTAGAAGTTCAGGGTGTAAAAGACAGTAGATTTGAGCCAAGTATGGTGTAATACCTAAGTAACAAAATGCGCTTGGTTGTAAAAACCAATGATAATTACAATTTAGTTTTTACACCCTGAACTCAAATTGATCAACTGACGATAAAGTATCTACACCCATTCGGAATACATTCGTGAAGTGCAAATTGGCTTTTGCATCCCTAAACAAATAACTTGAAACGAAATTACGTTCGAAAAAATACATTTTAAGAAGATGTAGGTACATCGTCGGCGACTCGTCATACTAATTTTTTACGTTATTATAAAATAATATACTTTTTTTTACAATAATAACGGGCCTCCCATTCCATTTTTTATCAACGTCATAGATTAGAGTAATGCAGATAATAGTTAAAGAATTTAGTTTTAATTTTTGTTTTCTCAAGAGGTCAAGTGGTGTGGTTCAATGAGAACAGATAGTGAATTGACGCCGGTGACAATAGATGTTAAGAAGACGCGCCCCATTCATTCAAAATCGCTTATGTTTTATTCGATTCGCATGGAGTTTGACAGAGTGGGGCGCGTCATTGTAGATTGAAATATCTATACATGGTTTATACACCTTTTGCTTTCAATTGATTTTTTGTTTTGATGATATTAAGGGCTTATACGACGTAGTTTACTATTTCTCAAGGCTTCTACTTCCAAATCACTTTCTTCCTTTTTTATAATATTCAGATGAATAAATTCAAATAATTTAGTTGGAATCTACGGGGACCGTCACTAGAATCCTTCCAATCTCTTTCCCAGCACACTGACTCCTATTAGTAAAGGTTATTTTACATTAACCAACATAATAAAAAGGCAACCAACGTTGACCAACATTAACAACGTAATATAATCGTAAGAAAAAACAATTAATACAAAAATGTTTCGGAAACAACTTGAAGATAAAGGTGAAAGGTACAAAAACAGAGAAGAAGACTCAGAACTATAAAGAACTATGGGACAAAATCCTTGTGAGCTGAACAAAGGGGTCTTACAAAATTTAATAACAATCTATTTACAATTTCTACTGGATAAATACTGCCTTGTAAATTGTACTCAGAAATTTTTACTGTACAGTTAGTCGCATTTTAAAGAATGCAAGGCCAAAAATGACTCAAGGATAGGCAATATCCCTGCCAAATATTCTTCCGATGATAAAGAATACGTAAAGATGTTGATTGAAAAGCTACCTGCGCATTTCCTCAGGAACTCAAAAACGTTATATTTGTGTAGAATTTAAGAAACTTAAGAACCAGAAACAGTGTGAGAGTAATGAAAAATGACTCAAGGATAGGCAATGTCCCTGCCAAATATTCTTCCGATGATAAAGAATACGTAAAGATGTTGATTGAAAAGCTACCTGCGCACTTCCTCGGGAACTCAAAAACGTTATCATTTGTGTAGAATTTAAGAAACTTAAGAACTAGAAACAGTGTAAGAGTAATGGTAATGATGATCAGATGTAACGTGTTCGAGAATCGGTTTTTACATGATATTATTCAACAATGAATAGAATATCAGTTTTCCTAAGCCAAGGAAAGATATATTTCTTTTGTGTACAATGAGAATATGAATGAAATGAAACAGAAAACTAACATACTTATTTAGTTTCTAGTAACAATTCATCAGCTGATAACATATTGTTATCAGCTGATGAATTGTTACTAGAAACATCCCATCGACTCTCCAACAAACAAGACAGACAAACTCCCATCGACGTAGAGTTTTGTATTTGACAACAAGAAACAATTTACGAGAAAGGATTTCCCGAATTTTCTTCGTCTCGGGATTTTCGTCCCCAGCGATGTACCGTCCGAAAACACACTTTCATTTCAGAAAAATCCAACATATCAGGATTGTAAAGTTTTTAAAAACAAGTACAAATTAAGTATTCTGTATGTGAAGAGGTACTAGAAGAAACAATCAATCTTTATGAAGAATCTATAAAAAGGAAAAAGGGAAAAGGATGAGTACGAATTCACGATAACTGATAAATTCACAAAAATGGAAATAGCGAGCATTTGGTAAATTATTACTAAAGTTGAATGACCATCAGTTCCCTATTTCAACTGCAAAATACAATGATTTGATACGTTTATGTGATGAATAAATCATACTTAAACCATATCAAGATGAATTTTTGAATTTACCCTAATAAACGAAGACGAGGTGAAAATTAATATAGAAATAAAGTGCTGTCAAAGTTTTATATTTTTGTTAATTTCCAACATAAGAAGATGATGCTCTGATCAGCGTTAATGATAATAATTACTGATTAACGTTGTGTTTTACGCCTTCTTAAGTATTTTGTACTTTTTTTACTTTGGGCAAACGAAGAGATCCATAGCTACCCGTGTGCTAAATATAAAAACGGTTAGGAATAATGAACCTCAGAAGTCATCGATCGCGGAGAATCTTCTGCAACCAGGTACTACACTGGATTGAGCCCCATGGTTTTATCCACAGACCGTCACTTTATACCTAGGCTGGTTCTAGCTTCTAGAAATTCAAAAACACTGGAATTTCAATCGTGAAGACGGGTTTAAATTAGCCAATACGTGGAATACGATTGTAGAACTGTACAAACCGAAGCAAAGTCGCAATAAAGCAAGGGTGAAAAATGACGTTGTTAGTGTGTGTTTGCGTGACAACTCGCGTAATGAAGTCAAAAAGATCTAGGAGGAGGGTAAACCGATACGGTCTATGCAATTAGAACGAAATATTGGCAAAATATTATGTATTTACAAATAATCGTGGTATGTACTCGTAAAAATCGTTAAATTATGTCTTCAAACCACGAGGAAAGCCTTAAATCACTTTGTACTTTGCTTTAAGTAAATTGATAATGTAAAAAAATACTTAAATAGTAATTTTGATTTATTAACTGGTTAAAAATTGTAATAAGTTCATATGTAGGTACCTGTAGGTACTTAGGTTAAATGGATTTTATCACTCAAGTTTATATTAAGTTATGTAAATTAAAGTAAAGTTATCATAGTTACGACTCTCAACGTCCAGAAGGTACCTATTGATTTTACGACTCTCTCTATTTTATGTTAATGGTTTTTTAGCACAATAACAACGACTTATATCTAGTTACAACTCATTACAATGTCACAACTGAAATAATTAGGGGGTGTATGAACCAAGTTTCAAAAAATTATTGGTCGTAAATCCAAGCTAACTTCTAAACTAAGAGATTGAGAATAAAATAAGGTTATCCATTGCAAAAAACATATAGAATTAATAAAATATCGCTTAATAGGGTCAATATACCTATAAAAACAAAAAAGTTATTTGCCAAAAAGTTTTAAAAATTTTCTTTTTTGCTCGTCCTGAAAAGTAGGGTTTTGGTTTTTACGACCTTTCTACCCCGAGGTAGCAATATTATATACTAGCAGATACCCGCGGCTTCGCCCGCGTAAATTTTAGTTTTCCCTATTCTCACGGGAACCATCGATTTTCCGGAATAAAAAGTAACCTTTGTGTTAATTTATAGCGAAATCTATCTCCATTTTAACTTTCAGTCAAAAATTTCAATAGTTGCAGCGTGAATGAGTATTTCTCCCGCTGGAATAGTGAAAAACAAATATTCACGCGGGAGAAATAACCATTGATTTTAATCCAGAATATAATCTATCTCTATTCCAAATCAGTTCAGTAATATTACGGCATGAAGGCATATTATCTATCACTATTATTATGGAAACCATGAAATTTTCCGGGATGAAAATTTAGCCTATGTATTAATCCAGGATAAAATCTATCTCCTTTCCGAATTTCAGTCATATCAGTTCAGTAAGTGCAGCGTCAAGTAGTATTTTTCGCGCGTGAATATCAATTTTTCAGTTTTCCCGCGAAAACCATGGATTTTTCCGGGTAAGTAGAAAGTAGCCTTTTTATTAACCCAGGATATCATCTATCTCCATTCCAAATTTCAGCCAAATCGGTCTTGTACTTGCAGCGTGAAGATTTTTTTCCGCGTGAATTTCAGTTTTTAACTAATCCCACGGGAACCATGGATTTTCCCGGGATGAAAAGTAGCTTATGTGCTAATCCAAGATGCAATTTATCTCAATTCCAAATTTGAGCCAAATCGGTTCAGTAGTTTTGGCGTGAAGGAGTAGGTATTGAAGCATGGTAAAATACGAACTTTGGAGCCCCGTTTCACCCCTTTAGGGGGGAATTTTGAAAAATCCTTTCTTAGTGCACCCCTAGACCTCATAAGGAACCTGTGTGCCAAATTTGAAGTCTCTAGACCCAGCGGTTTGGGCTGTGCGTTGATATGTCAGTGAATGAGTGAATGAGTCAGTCAGTATCTTCTTTTATATATTTAGATTATGAGCCGAGTAAAGAAAGTAGCAAAATATGTGAGGTACAATATCAAGTATCTACCTAAAGAGGACCTAGTTAGATTATGGCACAGATAATATAATACTATACTAGATTATGGTAATATTTATGTGCTAAAATTGAACTACCGCACCACGTTATACGCGCACACGCGCGTTTTCTATTTTCAACTCTATTGCGTACGGGTAATGTTGTGTATTAGACTAAATATTTTTTGTACATATTGTAATACAGATTTTCGACTTTCGAGTGACGGTTAAAATTTATTGCCTATCCCGAGTCTGATGATAAACGTCGTAACTGTTATGTGTTTAGCAATCAAAATTAAGCCTTACCTACTTCACTTTAAGGTTTATAATAACCCGAAGTTTTTGCTAGTATAAACCTTTTTCTAAAAGAAATCCGTGTTGTGGGTAAATGCAACCATTTTTACGTTGATTTTTAGGGTTCCGTAGCCGAATGGCAAAAAACGGAACCCTTATAAATTCGTCATGTCTGTCTGTCCGTCTGTCCGTCTGTCCGTCCGTATGTCACAGCCACTTTTTTCCGAAACTATAAGAGCTATACTATTGAAACTTGGTAAGTAGATGTATTCTGTGAACCGCATTAAGGTTTTCACACAAATTTTTAAAAAAGTAATAAATTTTGGGGGTACTGTAATACTGTAATAATACTTAGAACTGAAACTCAAAAAATTTTTTTTCATCAAACCCATATGTGTGGGGTATCTATGGATAGGTCTTCAAAAATGATACTAAGGTTTCTTATATCATTTTTTTCTAAAATGAATAGCTTGCGCGAGAGACACTTCCAAAGTGGTAAAATGTGTGTCCCCCCCCCCCCCCTGTAACTTCTAAAATAAGAGTACAGTACGCGCGGCGAGAGTTTGGCTTTGACCTTCGGGTGGAGGGGATAACTGCGCATGGGTACCCATATTCTGATTGGTTGATACCCAATTTCTGATTTCTCTGATTGGTTGATACCCAATTTCTGATTTCTGCGCAATAACGGTCAAAGCCAAACTTTCGCCGCGCGTACTGTATGATAAAACTAAAAAAAATATATGATGTACATTACCATGCAAACTTCCACCGAAAATTGGTTTGAACGAGATCTAATAAGTAGTTTTTTGATATTTACAATAAAACCTCTAAAAACAAAGTTAGTTTTGCGGTTCGATAAGAAAAGTGGTTTTTATGGTTTTATTCCTCCGGTTGAAGTACGGAACCCTCAGTGCGCGAGTCCGACTCGCACTTGACAGGTTTTTTTTTCTTCAGCGGGTGTCAGATTGCTTGCGGGATAAATATATATATATGTATATATAAGTATACAATACTATATATACTTAATATACATAAACTAGCTGACCCGGCAAACGTTGAATTGCCATTAGGAATATAAAAAAAACATAACATCCTGCTCTCAGACCTACCGATCATACACTGCAAACTTCATAACAACCGGTCGAGCCGTTTCGGAGGAGTTTGGTAACAAAATTGGCGAGAGAATTTTAAATATTAGAGAATAATATTATACATATAATACCTATACTGAAAAACACCCAGACACCGGAAAATATTCCTCCTTATCACACAAACCTTTACCAATAGTGGGAATCGAGCCCACGACCGACTTACGTCGCAACGGCAGGTTCGCTACCGCTATGCGATTCGGTCGTCAAAATAATAGATATCAATATTATAGTATAAGTAGATAGGTATAAACATTTCAATCCACGACGACGCGCCCCACTCCGACAAACTTCATAGGAATCGAATGAAACATTAGCTATTTTCACAAAATGGGGCGCGTCTTCGTGGAGTAAAATGTCTATAGGTAGGTAATTACTTGTTAGATACTTAGTAACAAGGTAGTAGGTGCATAGAGTTACAGTAGTACTGTAATGATTTACCTACTCTATGAGCTCCTTGGTTCGATCCCTGGGTCGGGCAATAACTAGTTTTTTTTTTGTTTTTTATCAAGAAAATTTTAGTACCAGCTCGGAGTTGATTGATCTCTCTCCGAAAATCTGATATTGTGGACTATAAATGATATCTCTGAGTATTGATATACGCCATCTATGTCCTTTTTTACGCTAACAATTGGTAGAAAACGTAAGAACCACAGATCCTGGATTGAAACCATAGCGTCTATGTGTGGGTGCTCGTCGTGTCCCTACGCTGATAGAGATGACAGATTTTTATATTTGAACTAGATAACGAAATGGTTACGTTTTAGTTTAAAATAATGATGTGATAAAATAAAAGGCAACGTTGTACTTCCGCAAAACACATATTATTAAAAATAGTTCATTACGATTGGAGTAAATGATTAAAAACTGTAACTATCTTAAATAGCGCCATCTAGCGGCAATCCTTCCTCGGATAAACCGTTGCATTCACGTTAAAATAGGATCCTATTTGAGAACACGGACAACTATTGCTTGTTGAACGGGTTGCTTGTTTGACGATAAGGAGAGCAGTTTTTGTAAGAATGTAGTTATATTGTAGATTCTTCCATGCGTAAATAGGTTCTGTAACAGTTTTTATCATAAGATCAAAGTTCCTTGAGTAAGTTTAAATGATTCCCTTTTGATAGCCGCCGTGAGACCTAACATATTTTTTTTACTCCGGGTTTTGCTTCTTTTTTTCTTTTCATAAGTAAAAAAGTAAGAAACGGTAACAGTAGTAGCAGCAATAATTGCACTCTTTTGAGCTTCAATTGTAATTTATTTTGTTTGGAAACAGGTAATTCATAAGTAGGCCATTGCACCACAGACCTCAAACATTGCACTCAGATATGAGCAACTTGAACCCTATAGTGTAATACATTCATATAGTATCAAGTAGATCATATTTATAGGATGACGATCTGTGGTGCAAGATAAGATCCTATGTATAGTACAGTGTAATATCGGTCTAATAGTAAAACGTTTGCCAGGTAACTAGTTTTTATTAATAATAATAATACCTATGTGTGTTTGTGTAGTCAAGTGTTTGGCATCTATCTATCTTGTTATAAACTAAGGAATTAGTTGTGGGTACTGAACCTTCGGTACGCGAGTCTAACTCGCACTTGGCTAGTTTGTTTTAACTAATCACTTATTTGAATACAAATTGTATGTTTTTGATTAAAAATATATTTTATTTATACACATTTTGTTTTGTTTTGATAAAGCTCAAAGCTCATTTCCTATTTAAATACTATAGCTTACTGAGGAATCTGTATGTATATAGAGTACCACTCCAAGTTTATTATTTGTCAAATAAATATTGTTTTATGGGCAATTTTTTAGACGTCAATAATAATATTTTATCTTATGGAATAACTTTGACGTTTTAACAAGTTTTATACAGGAAAAATGTGAAAACGTAAAATTTATTCTTGAGATAAAATTTATTAGCTATTCGAAAACTGCCCGTAAGGTAACTTGGAGAAGTTGTATTCTGTGTACATACAGATTCCTCAGTAAGCTTGAGATACCTACATAAATCATTCATTTAAAAATCCCGCAATGTGAGATTTTAAAAATCCCGCCCAAATTAGTTTCTTGACAATCCGCTGTGGCGCTGCGTGTATAAGTGTGTAAACGGCGTGGTTGCATTTTTTTACTATGGAGATGGTGTTCTTCTCTCGTTAGAGAGTAGTATATTCCTTGTTCTCTTGTTTATGTCATTGAAATTTGATTGCGCCTTTATTTATTAAAGTTGTGATAAGTTAAAATGGTGCATAAAAGAGCAAATATCAGCGTTAATTGACTTCATGGAAAGTCATCCTCAGTTGGCGCTGGGGCAAAGAAGCCGATCCATGGAAGGGCGGATGGAGGGGAATCGGCGTTGGGCTGAGTGCGCCACTCTGCTCAACTCAGCTCAACAACGTCTCATCCTAAATTAAAACAAATCTTGGATGGAGGACTTCGGAAAGCTACGGGAGTTCGCGCACGCGTGGCATAAGAGGCGAAGCGGCTTGGAGTGACACTGAGAATTTATATGCTGCGGACAGCGACGGCGCGGCGAGTCCGTTATTTGTTTCGTCCTGCCCCAGAATGGGGAGAGTGAGCACATAGGGACAAGGAGCGAGAGCAAACAACTTGTAGGGAGTCAAGAAGGCGCCCCGGGAACACGCCAAGAGCAAGTACCGAACGGGCGCCCTCCCGCGTTTCGGCCCCCATAACCGAGAGGTTGATTGGGCCATGGGTGTTGGAGGGTTGTCCCTGCTTGAAATCTTGGATGAGAATTTCTCCGATTGCCTGGCAGTATATACAGATGCGTCTAAACTTTCTGTAAATGACTGTGTTGGTGCTGCATGTTGGATTCCTAAATTTAACATATCTTTACAGTGTAAATGTCCCCCGGAATCCTCAGTTTATACTGGGGAGTCCATTGCTATATTAGAAGCTGTCCGTTTTATTATTGAAGTCCATAACATTAGACAAAGTATCATACTGACTGACTCCTTAAGTTGCCTTCAAGCTCTTAAGTCAAACCCGTTCCGTAATAAAGCTCTTATTTTCGTCATTTTTCAAATTAGAGAAGTCCTCAATTCTTGTGAACAAAAAGGCTTATCTGTCACGTTGGCTTGGATCCCAGGACACACTGGAATAAATGGTAATGAGACTGCGGATACGTGTGCGAAACTTGCTACTGAAATGGGTACTTCAGAACATTTTAAGAACCTTCCCCAGGATATACGGTCCCTCGTGAAATCCCACCTCAATGACTCTTGGAAGGCGATGTGGAATGAGTCTAAATTAATTAAAGGCAAGTTTTACGGATCTATTCAACCAGATATCCCACTTCGCCCATGGTTCTTCTTATTCAGAGGTTCAGGTCGCTGGGTGACATCTACCATATGCCGTTTAAGAATTGGCCACGCCTGTACTACAGTCCACCTCAATCAATTAAGAATACGAGACCACTCTATATGTGAATGTGGACTAGAAGAGGGATCGGTCACACACATCCTATTCTCCTGTCCTAAACTTCTTCATAAACTCTACGATGTCCTTCCTCCTGATATCCCCCGTCCCATAAATGTTGAACTTTTCCTTATGTTAGTTTTTAGCCCTTATGTAAAATTTGTATGTAAATATATTTATTCTAACAAAATTAAACTGTAAATATATATTCCTATATATTTATCCGTAGATATTTATCAATAAAGTTTGTGTGCTGTGTTGTTTTAGGTATACTAACGTCTAACATCGTAACCCTGGCTATTGGAACTTTGAAGCTCGAAACATTTTAATATTTCAATCAAATCCCCATGGCTATTCCATCCCACGTGACATTGGCGAAGTGCTTAGTGCTGCTTTGGCACAAACAAAAGCCATAAACGAAAACAACAACAACAACAACAACAACGATAAACATTTTTCTGTATTCTGAGTACATAATATTATAATAGGACATTTATGTATGATTCTATCAACATAATAAATAAATAATTAATTAAATAAATCGTTTATTTTTCTTTATCAATTAGTCTTATATAACAATATTTTACATAAAAACAATGTTTATAGTACAGGTGCATATTTTAAGAACTTAATAAAATTACTTAGTAGCAAAATCAAGAACTGAAAATGAAAATCTTTATTTTTCACATAGGCCTATTTAGGCCTATGTGAAAAATAAAGATTTTCATTTTCAGTTCAATAAGCTCTTATGAAAAGTCAAAAGACTACCGCCAGGTTCAGAAAGCAGGTTTTCACCGACAAGAACTGGTAAGAAACTACACTTACTCTTTTCAAAAATGTCATTATATACAATTTTTCTTACATAATATGAAAAATTATTACACAATTGTTAAGATATCTCGTGAGGAGATGGAAATATCATTCCAAGAGTTGTCTTTGAAAAATTTCTCAATAGTAAAGTACACCCTGATTTATTAGATGTTTTTTGACAGCGATTTTAAACCTGTGTAAAGGTAAGTCCAAAACAGACAGAGATCATATTGTAGAAGCGTATACTCAACTCCACAATGGACTTCTGTTCCTTACCCAAATGGTGTGACACTACAACTTACTTGTGTCCCAATCATAATATACATTAAGTGTCACGTTGATTGACTCCTTAACTACCAAACCGATTTTTATTCAAATTTGCATGCTGTGTGCAGTTTGATGTAACTCAAAAGAAAGAATAGCTTAAATCCTCAATTTATCAATTTTTTATACCTATCCCTAATGGCAAAACAACGTTTGCCAAGTATACAAGTTTTTAATTTAAAATTATAATTATTATTCTTTTGAAATACAAAGGGTAAGCAATTTTAAATGATTATATCTAAAAACTGACTGTCCTAGCTAAAGTTTAAATTTTGGTCAGATGCCGTGTGTTTTTTCACCATGTATGCAGCAGAACTAAGTCTGTTTGACAAATACACAATATGAGGGCCCCATCAAAGTTTTGCATCTTTACATTATACCTAGGAATATGGTTGCATCTATGTACTAGATCTATAGTATAGCTACCACACAAAATAGTCAATCAATCAATCAATCAATCAAACTATCTAGTATAGCTATCACACAAAATAGTAGTTGTCAACTACTATTTTGTGTGATAGCTATACTATAGATCTACTAGTTGATAATGATCACCTAATAATATAGTACCTACTGGATAATGATTATTATACATAATTAGTGAAAATCACACTTTTTCTGTGGATATTTTATATATTTATTTGTTAATTATTTATGCTTCTATTGTTTTCCTTCAGCCTGTTGACGAGAGCCTGCTGCAGTGCTCTACCATCAAGTAAAGCCTGATTCCCTCGATGACGTTGTGATAGATTCCCATCTATAACATCTTCAAACTCGGTCCTCAAATTGTGTTCATCCTAAAATCGCAAAAAATAAATAAAATTTAAATATATCGCTACATTTCAATGCTTGGCCTAGTGTTGAGTTGTATTTGAGTCCTTTTGTTACTATGTTTGTACATTTTTGAGGTCAGCTTAGTTGTTCGATAGAATATCTCTATTTATATGCCAAAAAGCAAATAGTATGTATGTTGATTTTAACACATAAATAAATCATACTTTTACTTTATTTTCAAAAGTAATGTTTCAGGAAAAGGAAGGTACAGTCACATGCCTCAAATAATAGAAGTGCTGCGGTGTCCCCTCTGAGGTATTTAAGATAGGGTTCATCATTGTCCTCCTGAGTGGATAGCCACTGTCACCTGAAAATCCAGATAACATATCAAAGTAAATATTTGGATATCCTGTCCATAAGTATGAAATCACTTTCAATAGTTAACAGTAATACCTAATAAAAAACCATGTTCTGTATGCTCTGTCAAGTGCTGACAGAGTGGGTGATTCTACTACACACTGGAGTCGTGAGCGGACCCTGGGTTGCTGGCATCAACACATGGAATATTTAGGTCAGAGTCGCATATCTGAAAATTGAACAGAATTAGTAAAATATTATTTGGTAGCTTGGTATATCATGTTACCTAAATGAAAGATTAATTAAAATAATAAACATACAATCATAACATTCAGAGAATGGAATCCCTTTCTGTTGATGAAACGCTCTTCATGGCAGTTTGGCTTAATTATTGCTACATGTGTGCCATCTATGCAACCCAAGACTTGGTATACCAAATTTTTGATGGAACCTGTAAAAACATTTTTATTAATAAAGTACTTAGTGTCATAGCCTGCAACCTAAAATCAGGATAATAACATTTCTCACTTGGCTTTCCGGCATTCCGGCCATGAAGTTGGTTGGGCCATTTCACATAGTTATCGTATATTCGGTTGAGTGCCTCTGTTTCTTGCTTCACAGGTCTCTAAACAGTCTTCTGTGAGACATTGTGGAGGGCACTCTGCCCAACCAACGTATCGTAGGATCCCGATGCGTAGAATGCTAACGCTATCAGAATCTGCAACAGAAATGATGGCATTAGGCACGGTCTAACCATCATCATGAATTATTCATGATTAGTAGGTAATACAGCAAGAGTTTACCTTCATCTCCGGCGATATTCCGTCTCTTCGACATCGTCTGGGAACGAACGGTGTGAGCTCCTTAAGGCTGAACTAGACCCCTAACAGTTTCTTTTCTTAAAGGGGTCCCTCTATGCTGTTCCTCATTAGAGCGCGGGTTCGACGACGTTTTCACTCCAACCGCTTATTTCGTTGAATGTCAACCGCGTTAGCAAGCTGGAGAATGTTCCACCTTGCTCTAATCATCATTAGATTTGAAAAAACATCACTAATAATCCACATGCAATGATAGAAATTCACTGATTTAGCTATTACTGTTCGATTAGCTAATATTGCAGCTCGATTGTCATTTCGAACTGTCAAAATATTAACAGACTACGAAAATAATCGACAATTGAGATGTCATTAGGTAACAGACTAGCAAAAGTTCCATAGATTGTAAATTGTAGGTTAGTCGTGTAATTTTTACGCAATTGATAAACGATCGACCTAGCAGACTACCAAAATCGCTAAAATCGATAATAATTGTGTAATTATTGTACAATCGATATACAATTGTCATAGCAGACTTGGGGCCCAGGGCGTATTTCGAAAAATTCTAGCCACTACAAAGAGTTAAAAGTAGTTTCGTCTGTACACGATTTTGAAGACGAAGAGTTTTTCAAACCATCGGCGTCTTTCAGGTATTATAGATTTCTAATACAGGTATTATACATTTCTAAACTACAAAGTTATAGTCGGGCTTTATAGATGCGGAAAGAATCAAAGTCCTTACGGCTATTGTACACTCACTTACCGGAATGCGGATAGGTGTTCTCAAAAATGATATCTATGCCCGTATCGAGAGAGTTGCAAGTCCAGAGCTAGGCCTACATTTTATTCTTGAAATATGGCTTTGGGTGATAATATTTTTACCACCCAAACGTTTACCAAATTGTCAAACTTGGTATCATTAGATTCAGTACACCTTAGTCTAGGCTCGTACGTTTTATTTTTTGAGAATTTCAGTTCAATTAAATTAAAAAAAAATTAAAATACTCGAGCAAGTTTTTAGGTCAAAAATGTGGATATTTAGACTCAAATAACATTTAATATAAACAATATTTCTTAAAAAGTAAAACGTACGAGCGTAATTTATAGTATCTGCAACATAACTAAAAATTATGAAAATTGGACTACATTTACGGAAACGTTATCGCTTTTTGTACGAAAGCTTAGAGGTATACAACTATACAATCCTCTTAAAAAATATCTCGGAATAATCTTACCCCGTGTGCGAAGGAGCTTATGCCTACACGAGGCATGCGTATAATTGCGTATCTTTTTATCATTGAATGTCGGGATGGTGTATTTTTATCACAAACGGCTCAGGCCTTCGTAACCTTCTCAGACGCACCTGGCATTTCAGGGGATTTGGGCTCGTTTCGTAACGTAGGTAGTTAGGTAGTCGTAGGTCGAGGCTTTGGAGCCCACGCAATATATTTTATTTTCGTATTCAATTTGTATTAGTCTATATTAGCACACGTTGGAAATGACGGCCTTCGCTTTTTTTGGAAAGAAGGATGTTAGGCTTCCTTTGATTTTATGTAGGCGGGCAGGCACGAGGCGGTAAAATTACAATTTGAAGTTATTAACTGTTACATAAGTAAACTGTTACGTTAGTCTTAAGACTAATTTTATTTTTGTCCCTCTCACTCTTACTAATGCGTTGGTGGGTGCTACATGCAGCGTTGCGGAAGAATATAATAGAAAAATCAACGTTTTACCTAATTACTATAACAAACTAAGCCAGTTATCAAAAATCCGTTCTGACTCTCTGAGTGTTTTTGTACAACAATTACCTACTTAAAACAATATTTCAAAAAATGGAGATTTGTGAACAACTTTTGAGGGAACATTCTATCGAGAAAATTTTATCCAAAGTGTTTTTCTTCAGAAAAAATTTATAAATAAATACATGAGGTCTTTTTAGTTTTTGAACTGCTGCATAATCGTTTATGCCGTACCGTTAAGATTTTAATCTATTTATGATAACAATGTAACTTGTTCTGCAGGGCAAGCCGCGCCTCAGTCTTTACAAGAGGGCTCACCATGCGAGGTTCCGGCGCGCCTGGAGTCAGGCTGGGTGTGTGGCGTGAGGCGCGCCGCAGACAACCGGACGGAGTTCGCTAGTTTCCTGGGCGTGCCCTACGCTACCCAGCCTGTGGGATCTAGACGGTTCAGTGTGAGTAGACCCTGAACTAGGATTTTCTCGTGACTCCATCCGCGTGAATTCGGTTCCACACATTATTATATCGTTTTTTTTATAGCATCCCAATCTCGTTTCGTCCCAGACCCCTTTCTCAACCATTGCTCACCCTTTATCAAGATCTATAGCCTATAGTTATCGCAAGGCAATAAATAAATGATCTTTTTAACACATTTGCTCAAATAGTGGACTTTTCCATGTATGTTTAGCGTGCGCAAAGTTCTTCTTTTCCGCACTAGTACTTTTTGTTTTCCTTCTGCATGGAGGTTTAAATCAAAAAGGTTGTAACAGAATGTGTGTATTAAATGACTATTTTAAAGCGTAAACACTATTAATACTTGAATTAAAGGACGTAACTTTTTAAATTGTTAAATCTGAAATACAAATATAATTTTTCGAAAATTGTTATTTGTTTCAGAGTTACTTTTTGTAAAATAAAAGGACTTTCATAACTGCTGGATACTGACCCCAGGTCACAGAGTGCATCAGTTGACTATAGACAATTCTTGTCCTCTATTATATGCGAATTTTTGGTAAATTATATACCTTAAACTACTATTATAATATTTTTGGCCCCAACTTTATGTATTTTGCAAATGTGTTAAAAAATGTCATTCAATCCACTCGTCTCTATTGTTGACACGCGCCTACAGCTTGTGTCAACAATCCGAGACTCGTAAAGAAATGACATACTTTCCGCACTTATATTGAAATGTACTATTTTTACACTGTTCAAGTTAGTATTTAACTGCGATCTCGCCTGATGTAAGTGATGGTGTAGCCGAAGATGTTACAGTAGGAACTTGGAAGGGGTAAGTAAATTCAGCCCTAACGGTTTCTACATCGCGCCGGAACGCTAAATCGTTTGGCAATGCGTCTTTGCTGGTAGGTTGGTAACTGTAGCCACAGTCAAAGCCTTCCACCAAACACTAGGGACACATACTTATATGTCTATACTTGGACATATCCACCAGACACCAGGGACACATGTTTAGGCTTTTTTTTATACTATATAGGCTAGCGCTTGACTGTGATCACACCTGATGGAAAGTGATGATACAGTCTAAGGTGGAACGCGCTTGCCTAAAAGATGCTTATTCACTCTTGATTTCAAGGCACCCGGGTTGTAAGTGGCAGGAAAGACACTGCCTGGGAGGGTATTCCAGGCCATTGCAGGCCTTTGGTATATGTCTATATTTTGACATAATATAGACTACGTTAATATGTTTTAGAGTCAAGACGTCTCTGGTGTCTATGAATGCGTGTTGGAGTTAATATCATAGTCAGATGTGGAAAATCAATTGTCTTTGGTGCCAATCAGATCTCAACTGATGTTATAATTTATATGTATCGATATTTGATGTAAAAGCCGTTTATTCCCTACGCCGCCGCCGCTGTCCCCAGGAGTTGGAGCCGGTGCAGCCGTGGGAGGGCTGGCGCGACGCGTCGGCGGAGGGCCCGGCGTGCCCGCAGCACGACCAGTTCTACGGCGCGCTGCAGCACGACGCGCGCGTGAGCGAGGCGTGCATCCACGCCAACGTGCACGTGCCTCTGCACGCGCTGCCCGGGTACAACACCATTAGGTATTGTATTTTACACTAGCTACTGCGCTTGGCTCACTGGCTTCACCCGCGCGAACTTCGGTTTTAACAAACCTCCGTAGTCAACCTTAACGGTGTAGAAGCCGTATTTAAGCGATTTTGAATGAAGTTTTATGCAAAAACTATAAAGACAATTACTTTCAAATTTACACGTCATGTATTTTGGGTCTTTAATCGCTAAGAAGCAGAAACACGATTGGATAAAATTTTCTCGATAGAAAGTTCTCCCAAAAGTTGCTCCAAAAGCTCAGTTTGTCGAGTTTTTATCGGGCACTACATTGGATGTAATTGTAATTTTTGTTTTAAAGTGTCGGTAATAATAATATCCAAAAACGCTAAGAAACAGATTTTTGATAACAAGCTTAGTTTTTGAGTAATTAGGTAAAAGGTCGTTTTTCTGTTATATTCTTCCGCGACGCTGCATGTCGCACTTACCAACGTATCCGTGAGAGTGAGAAAGACAAAAACAAATTCAATAAATCCCCTTAACCAAAAAATAGTCGTAGGCATGGGTATCGCGGACTTTTCTTAGAATTTTTAAGGAAGAACAATTCCGTTATAAGGCACCGTTGCTTGACTTAACTTTAGCTTAACTTAGCTTAGACTCTCATGACTAAGACTTAGCTTTAACATGTTTTCAGAATAAGGATTAGACCTAAGTATTTTTTGCGTAACTTAGCCGTTTATGCAACGCACGCAACTGAAGCTCTCCAAAAGGAACAAATTTTTCCATTTTTACAACATTGTTCATTGCTGCTCCGCTCCTGTTGATCATAGCGTCATTTTTTACAGCCTATATTCTTCGTCGATAAATGGACTGTCTAACACAAAAGGAATTTTTCAATTCGGACCAGTCGTTCCTGAGTTATATGTGCGTTCAAACAAACAAACAAACAAACAAACAATCCTACAACACCAAATATCTAAGTGCGGGCTTGGCGGCAACTCTCAGACGCGGCGTGTAGATTCCCTAAAGATGTTTTTCTTCAACGTTACGTTAGTCACCTAAACTGGACTGTTTAATCGTTTTTATGTATAAAGAAAATATTTTGATCAGGCCAACAAGAGACCTGCAGCCTCCGTATGAGACCGGTTACGTTGAAATAGAAATGGAAGAAGAGGAAGAGCAGCCGGGTCTACCCATCCTGGTGTTCATTCACGGCGGAGGCTTCGCCTTCGGCTCGGGTAGCACGGGGCTCCACGGGTCTGAGTATCTGATGCGTCGAGACCTGATAGTCATCACGTTCAATTACAGGTAAATATTATTTTTCTATATACTTATAAAAGAAAGTCGTGTTATGAAAATGAAAATGAAAATGAAAATATTTATTTTTCACATAGGCCTAAATAACAGGCTCTTATGAAAAGTCAAAACTCTACCGCCAGGTTCGGAAAGCAGGTTTGCACCGAGAAGAACTGGCAAGAAACTCGGCACTTGCTCTTTTCAAAAATGTCATTGTTATAATACAAGATTTCTTATAGATTATGAAAAATTATAACATATTTTTAAGATATCTCGTGAGGAGATGGAAGCATATTTCTATCATTCCAAGAATCATTGTCGTTAAGAAATTCTTCAATGGTATAGTAACCATGATTAATTAAATGTTTCTTGACAGTGTCTTTAAACCTGTGCAAAGGTAAGTCCAAAACAGACTTCGGGATCATATTGTAGAAGCGTACACTCAACCCCACAAATGACCTCTGTACCTTACGCAAACGGTGTGGCACTATAACCAACTTATGTCCTCCATTTCTAATTGGACGATTACTTATATCTATCCGTTGTTTATAATTATTAATATTTTGACGAACAAATAGTAAGCAATTATAAATGTATTGAGATGCCACTGTAAGAATACCTATTTCTTTAAATTTTTGGCGAAGAGATTCGCGTGGCTTCATTTTGTATATGGCTCTAATTGCTCTCTTTTGTAATACAAATATGGTTTGAATATCAGCAGCTTTGCCCTACAATAGAATACCATAGGACATAACACTGTGGAAATAGGCATAATAAACAAGCTTGGCTGTATCAATGTCTGTAAATTGCCTAATTTTTCTCACAGCATAGGCAGCTGAACTAAGTTTACCTGCCAAAGTCTCAATATGAGCGCCCCATTGTAATTTATTGTCTAAGGTCACCCCCAGAAATACAGTAGAGTTTTCCATTTTCAAAATTACATTTCAGTTAGTTACACTATATTTTATACTTAACTATAAATACAATTTCAGTTAGTTACACTATATTTTATAACTCAAGAACGGCTTTACCGATATGGCTGAAAATTGGTGAGGAGGTAGCTTAGAGCCAGGAGACGGACATAGGATACTATTTATTCCGTTCGAGAGAAAAAAAATGTATATGGCAAAACAACGTTTGCCGGGTCAGCTAGTATTTTATATTTGTTTCTTACAATTATTTCTTTTGAGTATATAAAAAAATGTTATAATTTTTAAAATAAATTCGCATAAGTACCTGAACATTATCCAATAGGCAGTTTTGGACATACCTTTACATAGGTTCAAAGAATCTGTTAAAAATCATCTTCTAAGAAGGCTTACCATACAATAAATAATTTAATTACATGACAAAAGACCCTGCGCAATAAGTGTACTAATATTCCGTCTGCTCGCGAGATGTTAATCTTAATTTTATATGTAACTTATTATGTAAAACAAAATTGTAAATAATTATTTTTGAAAATGAGCAAGAGCAGAGTGGTTCTTCCTTTCTTTTTGATCATATTGACGTTTTCCAAGAGTCTGTACGTTACGCCTATGTGAAATAAAGATAGTCTTTGACTTTGATCTTTAAAATATGTTTAGTACATAATCAAAAGCAAAGATTATAGGCAAGTAATTCAAAGCACGTAATATATCTTTACGACGTGATTAGCTGACGTCGGTTGACGACATTTTTATCGGTTTAATTAATAAAAGACGCGCTTCCGCAAGTCGTAAAACTTAACAACTCAATAATGATCAATCTTTACCTTTTTTACAATAATTTAATATTCTTATGGTTCGATTCCTTCTGTAGTAGCTCGAGAAGCACGAGCCTAACTGTCACTTGACCGGTTTCTTTTTCTGTTTAAGTACGGATACGGGACCAAAAAAATAATTATAAAAAAATCGGGGATACAATTTGGTTCTCAGTTACATATCTTTTATCTCATTTTAACGATATTTATTTGTACAACCTTGTTAAAGGGTTAAAGAATGAAGGTGCAATGGTAAAAGTAGCCCAAAAAATTCAAATTATATTTAGTTTTTCGAAACTAATTAATGTTCGGAAGCAGGGATTAAAACATCGTAAGTTATTTATAACCGCGCAAATAAAAGCTCCTACATATTTTAACAAAAAAAAAATTGGTCAAGTGCGAGTCGGGCTAGCGCACTGAGGGTTCCGCACTATCAAGACCCATTCTAAATAGTAAATTAAACACACCCTGCCCACCAAGTTCAAATACGAGCAAAATATTATCAGTTTGTTGTATGGGAGCCTTAAATATTAAATTTATTCTATTTTTTAGTATTTGTTGGTATAATAGCGGCAACAGAAATACATCATCTGTGAAAATTTCAAGTCTGTAGCTTTCACGGTTCAAGAGATACAGCCTCGTGACAGACGGACGGACGGCGAAGTCTTAGTCCTAGGATCCCGTTTTTACCCTTTGGGTACGGAACCCCAAAAATGCCTATTTTCTCCCTATTAGCCTCCGAATTCTTCAGCTCGTTACAATTTACTCGTTTTTGAATTTGGTGGGCAAGAGTGTTTAGTTTACTTTAATGCTATTGAGAATAGGTCTTGATAGTAGGGAATCCTCAGTGCGCGAACCCGACTCGCACTTGACCAATTTTCATTACTTTTCACATAGGCCTAAATAATAGGCTCTTATGAAAAGTCAAAACTCTACCGCCAGGTTCGGAAAGAAGGTTTGCACCGAGAAGAACTGGCAAGAAACTCGGCACTTGCTCTTTTCAAAAATGTCATTGTTATAATACAAGATTTCTTGTAAAGTATGAAAAATTATAACATATTTTTAAGATATCTCGTGAGGAGATGGAAGCATATTTCTATCACCCCAAGAAATTATACATATAAGCTTTTCATGACATAAGCCATATAATATGTGTACTATTTGCAATTGGCATGTTATAATTTAATTTTATATGTACTATTTGCATATAAAACTATAATAAAATTGTTTTTTTAAATATTTTAACCATAAATGGATAAGAAGCGTTAATTACCACACGCGTTAATAATTCAATAAATCAATTTAATTATTTTATTTCGTGATAATTTTTTAACACGGCTGCCATCCGGTTGCCTAACTGCAGATAAGGCGATAACGATAAAAGGATCACGTAATATCGGTCAAGAGCAGGCGTGTTGGTAAACATTCCCAACTGTCGTCACTCGCCAGTCAAGGCTGCGGTACGTCACGCAGTTGTCAAGATGCGTTTATCAGCAACTGCCCCTAAAAAAGTTATTAAAAACCTGGCTAAGTGAGGTCGAAATTTGCGCACCGAAATTCAGTACATAAAGGAACGAAACCGAATTCACGTTTCAAGTTTTAATGGGAAAGAAATACGAGACCTCAGAATACAGTTATTCTGTATTCTGAGGACGAGACTATCAAGACGTTAACGGCCTACAAGCCGTATTTAGGTGATTTTGAATGAAGTTTTATGCAAAAACTATAAAGAAAATTACTTTCAAATTTACACGTCATATATTTTGGGTCTTTAATCTAAAATCGCTAAGAAGCAGAAACACGATTGGATAAAATTTTCTCGATAGAAAGTTCTCCCAAAAGTTGCACCAAAATCTCAGTTTTTCTATATTTTATCGGAAACTACAATGGATGTAATTGTAATTTTTGTTTTAATGTATCGGTAATAATAATATCCTAAAACGCTTAGAACGGATTTTTGATAACCAGCTTAGTTTTTGAGTAATCAGGTAAAACATCGTTTTTCTGCTATATTCTTCCGCGACGTTGCATGTCGCACCTACCAAATCTCCGTGAGAGTGAGAAAGACAAAAATAAATTCAATCAATCCCCTTAAGTGCACACTCGAGAATAAAACTATAAGTATTTATTGAGTGCAATTTTAGAATACCCAATACAATTATTATATTTTTAACTCTGTGAGCAACAATTGTTTTAACGGTTTAAAATCAGTAGATGGTAGATTCCCGGGGATATTTTGGAGCTTATTTGGATTTTTACGAGCTTGTTAAACAACTGGTAAAAACATAAAGCGCGAGTAGGTTACTGACACAAAATGACAATACCCGCAAATATTGAAGTGCTTAAAAATTTTCCATTTGACAATAAAGTTGCGCAAAAATTCAGTTATTCCTACAAAAAACATTCTCATTTGGCTAAAAACCTTGGTCATAACCTCGAGAGCAACAACCGCAGCAAAATAATACAGTATGCCAGTATGCTTCATACATTAACCATATGAATGGCCGTGCGTTACACCTATATACCTACCATGAGAAAAGTTACAAAAACTTGCAAAACCTGTAAATACTGAGTTACACTCATATTTAGTGCACGATGCTACGAGTATGTCCTTATTGCACTCTGTGGCATTCGCTTTACGTTTCATGCGATTTTTCAGGAGTGAGCAGTATAGCAATATTGTTTTTAAATGGTTGATGGAAGAAGTGGGGCTCGTCTTCGTGGATTGAACTGTCTAAACACATTTTGTACAGCTCCTTGATTCTGCAAAAATACGTATAGCAGCAACCAGCTTACATCTATGCAGCTGATTGGTTACTGCTTGCATCAATTACGAGTATGCAGTCAGGGAATTTTTTCGCCGATGATGACCGCGTTGCTATGGTTACCGGCGGTGATTAGCCGATGTTCAATTTCATATTTTCGAGAATGTTCATAAAAGGCATTGCTGTTGTTTGCAGACTGAACGTGTTCGGCTTCCTCTCTCTCAACTCCTCGAGCATCCCCGGCAACAACGGCCTCAGGGACGTGGTGACGCTGCTCAAGTGGGTGCAGACCAACGCGCGCGCCTTCGGCGGGGACCCCAATGACGTCACGCTGGGCGGTCAGAGCGCCGGGGCCAGCATGGCGCACCTGCTGTCCATGTCGCCCGCTGCTGAGGGACTGTTCCAAAGGTGAGTTAGCTGCGACAGTCAGTCATTTTTGGCTACGTCACACGTTTTAGTCCCCGACCTTCAAGAGCCTTCAAGAGTAAGGATATCTTAACAAGATATTCATTATTTCATGCTAGAGCTCATGCCTAATATTTTAGAATGTGATAAAGGGTCATCCAAACATGTCGAAATTTGATTTTAGATGCAGGATCTAAAATCAAATTTTATCCTTTTGATTTAAATTCTATCCAACGCCAATCGAAAGCGTCCAGAGAAAAATTTTAAATAGTTTCTGGTAGTATCAAGTTTCACTTCAATCTGGTGCAGCACAATTAGCATGTATGCATTCAGACATATTTATAGTAACTGCAAATATACAATTAACTACTACCGACGTTTGTCTGAAACAATGCAGTTCACGATTCATGCGCGTAACAAATCAGCGAACACATTCCAATACGAAACCGTGAAAGCCATTAAAGACCAAAACAAATCTCAAAGCATGCCATTTCTATTTCAGGGCGATACTCATGAGCGGCACGGGTATACGCAGCTTCTACACAGCATCGCCGATTTACGCGGAGCTGGTTGCTAACATGTTCCTGTCGAACCTCGGCGTGAATGCAACGGATCCCGAAAATATCCATCAACAACTGATCAAGATGCCTCTCCAAGACATTATGGAAGCTAATAGACAAGTCCAAGACACGTTCGGTTTGATAGCGTTCCTCCCAGTGGTTGAGTCGCCGTTCCCTGGATTTACAACGATATTGGACACTGACCCAGAGGTCCTTCTATCGAAGGGTTGTGGCAAACACATCCCACTTTTGATAGGCTCCACTGACAAAGAGTGCGAGTCGTTCCGTCCGAATTTCGTGAAAATAGACATCCTAAAGCGTATTAAAGAGAATCCAACATTGATTTTATCACCAGACTTGCTGTTCAAAATTCCTCCGAAGATCGCGTTGGACAAGGCCAAGAGTACTATCAAAAGATATTTCAATGGTGAGCCAAGCATGGACAAGTACATAAAAGCCTGTTCTGATACTTTTTACGTGTACCCAGCAATCAAGTTGGCGGAAAAGAGGGCGTTATTAAACGGCGCTCCAGTGTTCTCGTACCAGTATAGTTACAACGCAGATTTTAGTGCCATAAAGGAATCTAAAGGGTTGAAGTTTAAAGGCGCAGGACATGTGGAAGACATGACGTTTGTGTTTAGACCAAACGTAATGGAGAGTAACAAGGGTTTTTCACCGCCGAAGAGGAAGGATCAACTGATGGCCGACTGGATGACCAAATTCATCAAGAATTTTATATACTGCAAGTGAGTTACTCTGTATTTTTAGAGCTTACAAGATCATTCTTCTGGAACTAATTAAATACGCAAACATAAAAACTTCATACATACATTCACGATTTAACAGACAAAATTCAAATTTTCGAGAGAAAATTGAACCTTTGCTGGTATTATTTTTGGTTATTTGGTCTTGCTACTTTTTTGTGTTATTCTTATAATTGAAACTCTTTAACGATGAAGGAAACCATCGTGAGGAAATCGGCACGCTTGAGTTTAATTTTGCTTGATCCATAATATCCTCGAAAGAGGTGTGTGAAATCAGCCAATTTGCACTAATTGTGATGGGTGGGCATACTGCAATACAAATTGCTCCGTTTGAACTTATGAATTAGATACAGTAACAGATGGGAATAATGATCCTGCAGAGGTATGAACTGTGTCGTAGTGACCATCGCCCTCCTCATACAATATGACAATGTCTCAAGTGATTATGGTTTCTCTTTCCAGTGACCCCGTTTGCAACCAGTACGGCCTATCAAAATGGCCGGCCGTGGACAAGGACCAACTGCCGGTCCACTACCAAGACATCGCGATGCCCAGGTTCTTCCACTTCACCGAGATCTCCAGGGAACAGCGCGACATGGTGCAGTTCTTCGACAGCCTGCACAGCCAGACTGGTTGAATCTGAGACTGATATGTGTGATTTATGGACTTATCTTTGACATAGTTTCAGGTCGGTTCACAGCTGGTGAACCATCGAAATACTAGAGCATGGAAATACATCTTCCAATCAAAAAATACTTAATTAAAATCAATTTGATACGCTTTTACTGCGAGGTTGGTTAGCTGATCCACTGGGTGAATCGGCCAAACTTGTGAGACTTTTGGCGACTTTCTCGTGGATTACGTTTGACGTTTTAAAGTCAATTTGTGCAATGGTTTAGTACACAGAGCAAGGAATGACTTTTTATTGTGGTTTAGTATTTCGATATTCATTAGACAGATGCACCATTCTTGTACTGTTGTCTGTTGTAATGTTTTATAGACACTTATGGACAGTTTTCGAGCATAAAGACTCAAGTGTGTTTGTTTAGATTTTTGATCTAACTTAATCTAATTGTACGGCCTCTATCCGCAACGCACATATTATTTATGGTGTGATAGACCCTAAATTGAATTACTACAGCGTTAATTATAAACAATAATAATTAATAAATGGTAGCAGGCGTTATTTTGCCGAAATCAATAATTAGCAGGACAGATTAGTTTGTTCTCCGGGACATCCTCAGGAGATGTTGACTTCACAAACGTGCGTCAAAGAAAGTGTTGGAAGAAGTGTGTGTGTGGTGCTTCATGTGGGCGGTGTTCCTGCAAATTGGACCATACAGATTTTTCAAGTAGCGGATTATAGCAAAACAAATTACCTAATCTGGCCTGGTGTTAAGCAATGAAGCCCATGGACATTTGCAGCACCAGGGGAATTACAAAAGTCAAAGTCAAAAGTCAAAATATATTTATTTCACATAGGCCTTACTTACAAGGCACTTGTAAAAAGGCTTTGTTACTTGTCGCCTCTGCTGTGGTGGTTATTATTGTTTATAATTAAAGCATTCAGGGCTTTAACTGAATACAGTGAGTAAGAAATTCTTGTGATTGTGTGATTATTTATTGTATAGTTTTTTAGATAATTTTCAACGTCCACAAAAATTTGTTGAACTTTTCGAGAAAATGAATTATTCATTTCTTGTACATTCATCAATCTAAGTAGAATTATGTCTGAAGTTGACACGACAACGTGTATATATTTTGCAAAGAAATGCACGTTATAGAGTCAACATCTCCTTATGATTCGGCCGAGTCGGGGCAAAACGTACATTGAGATTGTTTTTGAAAGATACCAAATTACCAAATTTTATTCTTTGTAGTATATACTTTGAGGTGACCTACTCGAATTATTATTACACTATTACTCCATAATGAAATGTCAGAATGTTAAATAATTTAGATTACTATAACAGTAATCATTTATCGTTAAACAGAAATCGGTAATAAATTAATCTCGTATAACATCTCGATAAAGATGTAATTCAATGTATTACTAATTTTTAAGGAGTCATTCTTTAATAAATGTTAAGTACATATTAAGCTAATTGTAAGTTTTTAAATTATGTTGTGTTTTAAGGATTTTACAATGCGTACGTACTTACGTATTTTTTTCTTAATAAAGCTATTGTGTAAATGCTTCTTTCTTTTTATTTTAACAATTAATATTATAACAATAATCTGTTACATTTTGGGGAGGCAATTCGCTAATTGTATTAATATACGCAGTGGTTAGTACGTTAACATCTTCGACTGCATCAAGCGAAACTGCAGGCCAGAGCAAACTTTTCATTCTATGTAAGAAAAGCTGTACATACTTATTATGACATTTTTGAAAAGAGCAAGTGCCGTGTTTTTTGGCAGTCCTTCTCAGTGTAAACCTACTTCATTTTTATTTTGTCATCATCATTAACAACGACGCTACAGCTCCCTGCTACAAAAGATTCCTCCATTGTGCATTGCGTCAAATAAAACTTAAGGCAACTCCCCAATTCTGCATGGATTTTTGACGCTGACCATACCTCGTACCAGCAGCTGCAATTACCTATATCTGATTTCAATTACGTGATATTTTCATTGCAAAAACTGCAATGATATTCGCGGAAATGCCGCGATTGCTACATTCGGGAAAGTTTTAATAGGTAGGCGATAGCGTGGATAAGGCGTTTACAAAAATATTGAAACACGAAGCAGAGGGGCGATTCATAAAATTTTTTCACACAGTGATGTGAATCGAGAAATAAAATAAAAAATTATCACTGAACAAAATAACTTTACGTGTATTGGTTTACAGTGTAAAATTAAATGTATTTCAACTGAGGAAATTCAATCCTTCAACCTTAAGGCGACTATATCCCAGCACTTTAGGCATTTATCGCTCGCTCAGACCCCGCGCTACGATACCTACCGATCATTGCCGTAAGTCGCGCAGTTCTAATGAACTCCGTGACCCTATATCATAAATATTTGCGTCACAGTTGAACTGTTACAGTTGGACTATTTACATTATAATTCGCTTCACGAAATATATGTTGGAAGTTGCGTTTTTACCTATATTTTGAGTTTTTTATGGTAATCGATATCTCAACAGAGGTATATTTTATATAAATCAGTTATTGCTGTATGTTTGTCTCGCTAAAAGTCAAGAACGGCTGGACCGATTTAGCTGATTTTGTTTTTTAAATACTAGTCGTAGTCTAGGAATGATTTGAACGGTGAGTACCTATATAGCTGCTTGTGCTGATTCACTGACTAACTCACTGATTGATCCACCTGTCCTGAACAATTTTGTATAAAAAAATTTTTTTTTTCAAGTACTGTTTCGTATTTAAGGGAAAAATTCATTCAGAGGGAATACGGAGAGAGCTGATGATTGAGAATTTCGAAGACGGGTAAAGAGCACAGCCAAGAGTATTGCAGATAGGTGGGGGGTGCTAGACCAAATGTCATTTGAAACGTCATTCAGTTGGCAGTGAGCTGAAAAAAATTAAAAATGGCACGATTCAAAATGCCCGCCATATGAATTTCGTCGGTATCTCGGAAAGTATAAAAGATGGAAGAACGGTTTCTTGACAAGAAGTGATCAGGACTTGAAGGTCTATTCGATGGATAGAAAAAAATTAAAAATTGCGGAATTTATTTTTCCATAGAAAATGTCTAAGGAATATTGAAGAGACTATTGAAAAGTTGTGCAACATGTAGTACTTTGATGCGGTTTTTTGGAGGATTCTCACAGAAAACATATGAAATGAGATGATGATTCAGGGTTCTGAAGACTGTCGAGGCGATCAATCAGTCAGTCAGTGAATCAGCACAAGCAGCTATATATATATACTAGTTGGATGCGTGGAGGCGCGGGCCACATGTGGCCCGCGTGCTGTCTTCCCGCCCATAAAAAATCCCTTCAAAATTCCCCACACATTTTCTATGAAAAAAAATAATTCCGCCATTTTGAATTTTTTTTCCTATCCATCCAATACACCTTTGGCTCCTGATCGCTTCTTTCCAAGAAACCGTTCTTCCATCTGTTATACTTTCCGAGATATCGACAAAATTCGAACGGCGGCCATTTTGAATCCGCCATTTTGAAATTTTTTTCAGCTCACTGCCAATTGGGTGACTTTTCGAATGACATTTGGTCGAGCACCCCCCACCTATCTTTGATACCCTGGCTGTGCTCTTCACCTGTCTTCGAAATCCTCACTCATCATCTCTCTCCGTATTTTTTCTCCGAATGAATTTTTCCCTTATATACGAAATGGATATTAAAAAATTTTTTTTTCATACAAAATTGTTCAGGAGAGGTGATCAATGAGTGAGTCAGTCAGTGAATCAGCCCGAGTAACTATATATTATATATATATATATATATATATATATTAACTAGTAGGGCGCGTGGAGGCGCGGGCCACATGTGGCCCGCGTGCTCTCTTCCCCCTATTTGCCTTTCAACCTTTAGTCTCTTCAACATTCGTCATACATTTTCTATGAAAAAAATAAAGTCCGCCATTTTGAATTTTTTTTCTATCCATCGTATAGACCTTCGGATCATAATAAACTCTTGTCAAGAAACCGTTCTTCGATCTTTTATACTTTCCGAAATATCGACGAAATTCAAATGGCGGCCATTTTGAATCCGCCATTTTGATTTTTTTTGACGACGTTTGATGACGTTTCGAATGACATTTGGTCGAGCACCCCCCACCTATCTTCGATACCTTGGCCGTGCTCTTCACCCGCTTCCGAAATCCTCAATCATCAGCTCTCTCCATATTTTTGTTCTTAATGAATTTTTCCATTGTATATGACAGTATACGTCAAAAAATTTTTTTTCATACAAAATTGTTCAGGAGAGGTGATCAATGAGTCAGTGAATCAGCACGACCAGAGCTATATATATATTAACTAGTAGGGTGCGTGGGGCGCGGGCCACATGTGGCCCGCGTGCTGTCATCCCGCCTATAAAAGTATCATCGCCGACAGACTTTAATTTTCGCCATACATTTTTCTATGGAAAAAAAAAAAAAACCGCCATTTTGATTTTTTTTTCTATCCATCCAATAGACCTCCTTATCCTGATCATCTCTTGTCAAGAAACCACTCTTCCATCTTTTATACTTTCCGAGATATCGAAGAAATTCCAATGGCGGCCATTTTGAATCCGCCATTTTGAAATTTTTTTCAGCTCACTGCCAATTGGATGACGTTACAAATGACATTTGGTCGAGCACCCCCCACCTATCTGCAATACCCTTGGCTGTGCTCTTCATCTGTCTTCGAAATCCTCAATCATCAGCTCTCTCCATATTTTTGTTCTTAATGATTTTTTCCCTTCTATACGAAATAGTTATTGAAAAAAAAATTTTTCATACAAAATTGTTCAGGAGAGGTGATCAATGAGTCAGTCAGTCAGCACAAGCAGCTATATATATATAAATAGTTATAGTAATTGACTAGTAGGGCGCATGGGGGCGCGGGCCACATGTGGCCCGCGTGCTGTCTTCCCCCGCTATTTGCCTTACAACGTAAGTCTTAACATTCCCCATACATTTTTTATGAAAAAAAGAAATTCCGCCATTTTGAATTTTTTTCTGTCCTTTGAATAGACCTTTGGGTCCTGATCACTTCTTGTCAAGAAATCGTTCTTCCATCTTTTATACTCTTCGAGATATTGGCGAGATTCGTTTGGCGGCCATTTCGAATCCGCAATTTTGAAAATTTTTCAGCTCATTGCCAATTGGATGACGTTTCAAATGACATTTGGCTTGTACTTGACAGTATACGTCAAAAAATTTTGTTTCATACAAAATTGCTCAGGAGAGGTGATCAATGAGTCAGTGAATATATAAATGTACTAGTAGGCCGTGGGTTGTCTTCCAGCCTATAAAAGAATCATCGCTGACCTCTTAAATATTCCCATACTTATCTATGGAAAAAACAAATTCCGCCATTTTGAAATTTTTTTCTATCCATCAAATAGACCTTCGGGTCTTGATCACCTCTTGTCAAGAAACCGTTCTTCCATCTTTTATACTTTCCGAGATACCGACGAAATTCGTTTGGCGGCCATTTTGAATCCGCCATTTTGAAATTTTGAAAGGTCTCGGGTTCCGCGGGTTTGTGCTCCTTAATATTATTATATTTGTATTTTTCTAAAAACTTATTAGTAGGTTGGTGAGGTATTTCTATTTAGTAGGAACCAATCTAGGGGTTGGAAATTCAGAAATATCTCCCACGCAGTTTTTAAATTTCTATTGACTGCCATGTCCAAAATAAAGTCGAGAGGATATTATAATATCATGTATTCATGAGAAACTCAGTTTAGCCAAACAAAAAAAATCCCGTCTCCTTTACTGACTGTATATAGGTATAAACTGTGGTTACGCGTGATGGTATTTGCACGTGGTGGAATTTACTCTACCTACCTAATTTTCTTAGTTCGTATCAGGGGGGCTATTCACGTTACGTGTCGGCTACATTTCGTGATGTGATATGTTTAAAAAGGTGATTCTATTTCCGTACTTATGCAGACGATATTGAATTCAAAACATTTTTTGCGGACACTGAAAAATTAATTTTAATTCAATTAGCATAAAGCGTAAAATTGAATGTAGTTCAAAACGCCATATTGGTCGACTCGGTCGGTCGGAAATTACTTAAGCGCCTCTAAGTTGAGCATTGTATTTCCTATGATGAAATACATTCAATTTTACACTCTAAGCCAATTACTGTAAAGTTCATTTTTCAATGTTAATATTTTTTTCTTTTTCTTTTATCGAATCACTGAGTATGTGAAAACGTTACGAGAATGCCATAGCAGATTTTCTTTGGAGCTTTTGAGGGCTAGGTATTTTGAAAAACTCAAGAAACACTTACCATATTTTAATTTTATTACTAAATGTAGTAAGAGAATTTATTTACAAATAATTAAAAAATAAATAATTTTAGCGCGAAAGGAGCGTGAGTCGTGAAAACTTGCGCAGGTCCTTCTCGTATAGAGGCTCGTGAGCCACTGAAGTACATCGCTTATTCGATGCGTTAGATCATTTTATGACTTCTGTTAGGCGAAATTTTGCAGCAATTTTTTCATTTAAAATCTGTCTTTCCAATAAATAGGTAATACAATGAGCTTACTTTACGTATAATTTTTATGAAATTTGGTCTGAAGCTTTGGAAATGCCATTAGAAAAATGAACAAAAACGACCTGTTTTCAAAAATTTTTATGATCGAGGCAAGTTTAACTTATCGTGTTTTCATGAGTACATTAAAGAGATAAGGCATGTATCTTTAATATTTATTTTTAACAGTGAAAAAAAACTATTTTTTCATGATTTTGAATTGGTTTGAAAAGTGGCGTAGTCGCTAAAAACCGGGATAATGGGCCGTTAAGGCGCAAAGTAAATTTCACGATTCTCGACTATGTTGCATTTTGAAATTCAATTTTAATTTTACGCTCTATGACAATACATAGTCGTAAAACAAATTTTTCAGTGTTCGCAAAAAATTTTTTTGGTTTCAATATGCTTATGTACGTAAATGCCATTAACTTTTTTTAAACATCAATTCACGAAATGTAGCCGAATCGTCTATGCTTTAAGCTTTTCTAGTTCAATATTTCAGATCCATTATAGTTCCAACGTGTAGTAAAAAGTGACAGCACGCAATGTCCAAAAGCGCATCAGGCCATGAAACCTGTGCTTTGTATCTGGCTCCCAATCTACCGGCTAATATTATACCACTTCTATTATTTTACCTGATCACTGATCGCACTCGTAGCATAGAAGCTAGAACTAGCAACAGTGGACTGAAAAAGCTTTTAAAATAAAAATATAAGGAAGAACAGTAGAGCCTTTGGTATACTCTCAGCCCCAAGGCTCGGTCAAACTGTCGCAAAACTCATCATTACGTAACTGAAGTGAAACAGATACTTTACGATTACTACCTCATATTATCCTCTTTCTTTCTTAGAACTGCCCCCTGATTGTGTAACTTTTTACGATGAAATGGTATTCATTTGATGGCCGTCGGCATCAAAGTAAAATAAACCATAACAACATTGAATTAGAGCTCAATTTTGTGTATGCGTTCTTATACGTTTAGGTATGTACGATACGCTCCATAACGCTCCATGTTGAAATCGGTTGTAATGAATTTGTGACTTTAAACTGATACACTTAAGGAATATTTTACTTTGATGGTCAAGGAATACCATTTCATCGTAAAAAGTTACACAATCAGCCCCCTGGTATCTTAAAGAAAGCCCCCTTCAGAAATATAATAGCAAATACGTCGTAATCAGTTTTTAGTGTCAGCTTTTTGACCATAAAAATACACAGATATTTGAAATGTTGGTGATATTCTTGGTCGTTTTAGTGTGTAGAATCGAGAGCACTTTACAGAATATAGTTATCACAGCGCAGGGCAAAATACGAGGTGTGGCGAAGGATGGATACGTCGCCTACATCGGTATACCTTACGCATCTGTCAGTTCGGATCCTGGAGGCAGGTTTAAGGTAATTTTCAAACGTCCCATATTTAAGTATCATGTTCGTTTGTTGGTTTGTTTCTAAGCCACGAAAGCACAGTGTTAAACAGAATATATTTAAACTGCGACGTAGGAACAGACTTACTTGGACACTTGGACAGTTATAAGTAAGTTTTTATTCCCAGAAAACCAACCGTTCCCGATTTTATGACTAATTAGTAGTTTAGCGTACAGAATTGCAGCTCATCAACTAAAAAATTGGTCAAGTGCGAGTCGAGCTCGCGCACAGAGGGTACTGTACTATCAAGTCCAATTCTCAATAGTATTAATTAGTAGTACCTAATTAGTATTACCCCGGACGGGTATTTTCAAATTCAAAAACGGACAAAAAACGCGTATGTTGTATTGGAGCCCACATAAAAATTTATTTTATTCTGTTTAATAGTATTTGTTGTTATGGCGGCAAAAGAAATACATCATCTGTGAAATTTCCACTGTCTAACTGTCACGGTTAATGAGATACAGCATGGTGACAGACGGAGAAACGGTCGGCGAAGTCTTAGTAATAATGTCCGCTTGGGTACGGTGGTACTAAAAGCGAATTTCTTTTTTCCCGCTTCCTTCTTTGTCAGCGCGGGGGCATCGCGCCTGTGTGGTCAAACGTCAGGGAACCGCACGAGTCCCGCTGCACGCCACGCTCGGCGGCGCAGGAGTGCCTGCAGCTAGACGTGAACACGCCCGCGGGGTCAGGCCTGCCCGTACTGGCGTGGGTCACAGGCGGCAGCGGACACTACGACCCGACGAGGCTCGTGAAGGAACAAGTCATTGTGGTGATTGTACGACACAGGTAAACTCTAAACGCCAGAAACTTTACATTTTGTGAGAATCATGCCTAAAACGAGTACAAGTTGACTGACTTGACTGCGATCTCACCTGATGGTAAATGACGATGCAGCCGAAGATGTTTTCATACAAGCTTAGATGGAGTAACTAATGGTTTCTTCACAGCATACGCTTGCGTACGCGACGCTAAATCGCTTGGCAGCGTCTTTGCTAGTAGGTTGGTGACTAGCCTCAAGCTCAGCCGCCCATCGGACCAGTTCTGAGCTAAATGGCCCATGGCGGAAATAGAACCCGCGATCTCCTATTCGAATCCGTCAATACTAGCGGGAGGACTAAATTGATATGAATATTCGAAACTTTCAGATTAGGACCGCAAGGCTTTCTATGCTCAAGAGAAGATAGCATCCCCGGTAATGCCGGGGTAAAAGACGTCGTGCTAGCGCTGAGATGGATCCAAGACAACATCGTAGCATTCAACGGAAACCCCCATAAAGTGACCATAGCAGGGCAGGGTTTCGGAGCTGCTATGGCCGAATCTTTGACGTTAACACCCATGGCCCATGGACTCTTCCACGGGGTGATACTGCAGAGTGGAACTGTTTTAGCCCCATGGGCGTTTAACTTCGATGCTGAAGATCGAGCTAAGCTTTTGAGGATGAAGTTAAATGGAACAAAGATTTTAACACGAGTTTCCACTGAAGAACTTGGTAGTAAAGTCAATGAATTACTTCTACCCTATTTACCGTTTGGAATGTGTATCGAAAATTCGATTAAAAATGAGGAAACACTACTATCTGTATCACCGTTTGAAATGTTATCTAGAGGAGCAATAAAAGCAGTGCCTATGATGATCGGATTTACAAACAACGAAGGCTACATATTCGTATCAGCGCTTAAAGAAGCCAAGGTTATTAGGAGAATGTCTAAGGACATTACATTTTTGCTGCCTATGGAATTGCTGTCAAGTAAAAGGGATGTTGCTAAAATTATGAACGAGGTAGATGATATGTACTTTTCTGAAAATAAGACACTGGAAGCTGTGTTAGCGTACCATAGGTGAGCTAAATAGGCATAGTTATGAATGCGAATGGTTTTTAAGAGAATGGTTTTGTCTTAAAATTTGATACCAGTAGTCATTTAAAATAGCTTTCAAGTTCAAAAATTCATGTTAAGTGTTCAGCAGTCCCAAAACATCGCCAAAAGTTTGCTATTTAATTTGGTTCCCCCATCCCTTCTTTACAAACAACTGCAAGGTATCCTTAATGCTGAAGCCCCTACATAGTTTACGTACAAAAGACACGTATGAAGCGGTTTGATTCCTCATTCCTGATACGCACAGCAAAGGTCTAGAATTACCTCCCAGGCACTGTCTTTCCCATAACCTACAACCTGGGCACCTACAAATCAAGATTGAATAGACACTTTCTGGGCAAGCGCGCTCCACCTTTGACTGTATCATGGCTTCCCATCAGGTGTGATCACAGTCAAGCCATGTACGTACAAAGAATTTTGACCGTTGACAGTTATGAGCAAAAGCCTTTGAAAAAACTATGAACATTCAATCTCTTACTCATTTACGGACATTAAAATTAGGATGCGATCATTTTAATGTTTTGTTTTTCTCAGGGACGCATACTTCTTGAGCCACATCCACAGGAGCGCTCGGTTCCACGCTGAATGGCACCATCCCGTGTACTACTACCAATTCTCCTACACTGGCACTGCCGGTGTGGAGGAGGAACCGGGTATAGCCAAATCAGGAGCAGCTCATTCCGACGAACTGGCGTATTTATTCCCAGACAAGGGCCGAGACATGACTGGAGAAGATGGCGTCGTACAGGGAAACCTGGTGCGGCTTTGGACGAGATTCATCAAGAACTTGTAAGTTTTCCGCGATAGTTTTGTTGTTAATTGATTGTCTGTAGTAAATACAATAGATTTCAACCGTGAAAAGTAATTCCTTGGTCTGTGGTAGCAAACAAATTAATGATTCTAAAATACTAAGAAAGGAGAAAGAAATTTAAACGATTTTCGTTTATGTTCTATTTCCCTTGTACCATGAATAGATGGTATACAATTAACCTAATGATGTTGTCTCCAGGAATCCATCTCCAGACAACACCCAGGATTCCTGGCAGCCCCTTAACCCCCACGATCCTAAGGTGCTCGATATCAACACAAAGATGCAGATGGCAGAGTTTCCGTATAGGAAAGAGGCTCAGATGTGGGAGGACATGTACGAAAAATACTACTTTGACAGGAAGGTTAGAGGGAGTAGAACTTTTTAAGTTTTACATGTTTCATAATAATCTCATTTGTTTGAAGTACGTTCTCTTGAAACGAAGTATATGAAAGCCATTATTATTAATCGCTGTTACGAAATTTTGTAAATACATTTAGTAACTAACAAATATAAATCTTTCTTTAGAAAACTACTAAGATTGTTTTATTTTAACCTTATACCAACTGTAACTTACAAGGCGCTTACCTTACTCCATCACTCAAACTTTTTGACCTATATTTTTAGTTTTTCAAGAGTTTTTGTGGCAATTTATGTCATAGCGATGTGACGATATCACAAGATTTTTTTAAATTAGTTCGTGAAAAAGTCAGCTTACCTTTTCTATCTTGCGATAGTATAGCTGCAAGGTGATGGGGTCCACCTGGGAAAGACAAACATGATTATGAGTATCAAAAAATAATGAAATTAAATTGATTGAAAAATTTATAAATGTGTACTAGTTAACCCGTCAAACGTTGTTTTGTCATATAAATTATTTCTCACTAAATGAAAAATTGTATGCATTTATATTCTCACACCATGCAAATCAATTAAGCCGTTTTGGAGGAGTTATGTTACAAACACTGACACGAGAATTGTATATATAATATAGTTATTGTGAAATATAAATATTATAATATTGTAGTCAAAACAATTAATAAATTATATGCCGGAGGTAGGAGAACAGCGTTTGCCGAGGCAGCTGGAGTAACGGACGTACTGAACGATGTAAAAGAAGTTAAGTATGTACTTGCAAATGATTGAGAGATTAATATCGACAATCAACGTACCAATTTCTTTTCAAAATCAATAAAAATCATGTACTCTAGTGTACTACTGTATTATTTAGAACAACAACTATTTAATAATATTTTAGGTATACAACTCGCCAAAGCCAAAAAGGTGAACCTAAAAAGCTAGTACGTTATCAGTAGGGAGATAACAGTGATAACGTAGCTTATTGGCGATGGTGAATTAAGCTTATTAGATATTCGGGACTAAAAGTGAAAAAGACTTTAGGCATAGAGACTTTTTTTACATACTACATGGTAGCATTTGACTGTAATCATAAAATTGCAGTCAAAGTTACAGTAAGTAATTTAAGTGGTAGCACGTCATAAATTCCCTGTTCGTTACTACACAGCATCACACTGGTGCTTATTACTAATAACCAGCCACAGTCGACCTTTCCACTAGACAACAACACAGCCAATTCTTTAGAAATAGGTATAAAATCCTAAATTGGCCTGTCCGGGATTCGAATTCGGTATACAGCGACTATAACGAACTAGCTGGGAGTTTGTTAGAGCTGCTCTTACAGGTGTGAATAGGAATACCAATTGTTACAAAATCATTTTTTAGTTCTGCGCCTGAAGTTTAAACGCATGCAATTAACGCGATAAAATTGTTTGCTATGTTATGAACTATTTTAATGGGTCATCAACATGATTATCTATATTTTATCGAAAAAAGTATACTGTACATAAAATCACCTCATATTTCAATCCATCGAGCTATTGACACTTTAAGTAGAGCCAACATAAGTTGTAAACACGCATACATTTACTGCTAACCAATATCAATTAGTCCTGTAATTACTAATTAGTAGAAACCATCATCTTTAAAATTAAATTGGGGGCATTAAAATGTCAGCATTGAAGTGCATTACAGATAAGTGTGTGGTTTTATGCCACAGTATGATGAAAAGCAACAGAGAGCAGACGAGCTTGCAAAAATGAGACCGAACATTGCATTCAGGTTTCCAGATTGCAGTTTAGTTTCGAATTGCCAATACCGAGTGCCTACTTTTGGACTCAGTCTTAAGTCGAAAGAAACAATACTAATACTTTCGTGCAAAACTGTCATTTTGGTACTCGATTCTATATCAAGGCATTAATTTCGAGTGCGGTGAATCCATATGAATCCATTTTTCGCTCCAATTTCAGGTTATCCTTGTACATATTGTATTGAATTAATCGTACAATAGATAGCCAGACGTACATACGGTTGGACCTATAGTTTTGAGAATAAATTAATTAAAATCCCAATGTTGTTCATGTAAAATTTCGATATGTGGCAGGTCCTATATTTGACAATTATCGGACCTTGCATTAACGCTTTGATAAATAATAATTTATTTATTTTATTTATTTTATTTTTCATGTACCAGATAATTGTGTTACATAGTATGATAAATCGAGTATACATAGGAAATACTTATCTCTATGAGAGATTTCTTCCAGCATCCCTGACTGTGAGTAAGGCGTATTAATAAGTGGAATAGGTCTTACGGTACAAGAACTATAAAATGTGTACCAAAATCCTTAGTTAAGAAATATATATACAACAATATATTTAAAATAAACTACATAAATATCATAAAATAAATAGGTAGATAAAATATATATAATAGTAATATAATATAATAAATAAAAATATACATAATATAAGTACATAAAATATGAAAGAATATAATAAAGAAAATACTCTATATTGAGGACAGATAATACTGCTTCACTCTGTATTTAAATGAGTGTACGGAATGGCAGCATAATGTGCATAATGTAAATCTAGAAGGCATATCCATTAGAGGAGGTTCAACCATACAAAACGTTTTTAAAACTAACCAGGGCGATGTCCAAGGCTACGTAGACAACGATGGTATACTGCAGTTCTTTGACATACCGTATGGAAAGCTAAGTGAGGACTACCCTTTTCAGGTAAATCAAACGTAATTTTTGCTATGTGCATTAAATTAAAGTATGATAACTTGAGACATGAACTGGCGCTAGCCGCGCACTTTATGAAATGCGATTTAAGGTCGAAATTGCAATGAGTTGCAATATACTCAAGCCTCAAGTTAACACGCACGAGTTTTATATATTCTGCCTTCTAGGGAAAGGATAGTTCAATAAGTACTACTTAGCGAGAACCTTTTGCTACTGAAGCAATCAAAAACTTCACACGACCTATACGATCACGACTACTTACACATAACCAATCTTTCGGGTAACAGCCAGCAAGGGGTGAAAACTTAATTCCAAAAAGAAGCGGATATCGGTTAATTTTAAAATTTTTATGAAGGTAATTTTAGTATAACTATGGCATGTAGTGCATATTATCACAACTCATTTTTTTTAGGAAGCCAGTGAACCTGATTTGCGGACCACTTTGTTAGAAAACCAGAAACACGAGTCCCGATGCCCTCAAATGATCGAAGGTTCCGTGGTCGGTGGTCTTCGTTGCCTCACTTTAAGTGTCTTCAAAAAACACACAGCTACGGGAAATGCAGGACAGGCTGATGTATTGTTTCACATTCACGACAGTTTTTTCTGTAACGGCAGTGGGGATCCTCTAGTGTACATCCCGAAGCATCTTGTCCAACAGAATATAATTCTGGTTTTACCGAATTACAGACTCGGGGCATTGGGATTTCTGTGTTTACATAACGAAACAGCACCGGGGAACGCAGCTCTGAAAGATTTGACTCTCGCTTTGAACTGGACCGCGGAAAACATCCACAACATTGGTGGAAATGCTTCAAACATTGTAATAAGCGGCGCGGGAGCCGGTGGCGCTCTAGTGGAGTATTTACTCATATCCAACGCATCAAGACCGTACGTTTCCCGAGCAATCACAGAGAGCGGCTTCAGTCTTTCCCCCTGGGCGATAGATAGAAATCCTACAGCCACCGCGAGCTCCTTAGCCCAGTTGATCCAGGGTAAAATAGATTAAGAACAATTAGTAAAAGACTCTACCGCCATAAATTTTAGACCCTGCATTGAAAAGGAAGGTGGTTTTATGTCAGAAAGTCCTTGGAAAATATAACTGAAGCATCGAACACAAATGGCCTACATGACAGGTTTAACTAATCATGCCGCTTGGGACAAAGCTATTAATTACAACTTGACACAATTAAACAAAGATCTATCATTATTGTTGCCAAGTGATCTCGTATTCAGGAATGATGCTGAGAAGTTACGCATTGCGAGGGAAGTAAAAGCGTTTTACTTCGGAGGGAGAGACGTTATAACCAGAACTGATGTGAACCAGCTTTCTCAGTTGTTTACAGACAGTGCGTACCTTAACCCCGGGTTGAGAGGTGCTAGGGTATTGGCAAAGGGAGGAGCCCACGTGTACTTTTACGAGTACTCCTTCAATAACCCAGCTTTGCAGCAAGCATTCGACGCGTCTTCTCGCGGTGGTTCTTTAGCCTACGTGTTCAGCAGAAGCGATCCAGGCCAAGAAAATGCAGATCAATCTGTCATGAGAAAAGTAATGATGGATTTGTGGGTCAACTTTATTAAAAACGGGTAAGTTTTTTTGTATTCACGTCTAGGAGATTTGACAATCATACCACACCTTAAATTGGATAGAAATGATCAGTTTTGAATTGGGCGCACTGCGAGTAAGTAGACAAAAAAAGGAATGCACATATAGGTTAGTTCCTAGACCCCTTGGCTAAAAAATTATGTTTGTTCAAATAGGTTGACGTAAGGTTTTGAGCGTTCCTACACGTCCTGCACTGAGAAGAGTCCACATTAAAGTCAGGCGATTGTTCTTTAAATAAAACTAAATCTCTAATATTGTATTTTGTTTAGGATCCCTTCGTTAGAAGATTCGATAACTTGGAACAACCTGAGGGATGTAGGAGCGGCTGATGAGGAGTGGCTCTCAATAGGCTGTGAGGTCAAGGTGCAGAAGGGTGTACATCTCAGTCGTTTGAGGTTATGGCAGGAGATATAATATGACAACTACTTCATAGACAATGGCGGCTTCGGTCACAAACCAATGTTTCACATATATGTTTTAGCCAGCATTCTAAGCATTTTTGTAAGAACTGCAGTTTTCTAGATTTGAGATATAAAATTAATCACATATTCTAAAGTAGATGATATTGTTTAAGCCATGTACCTATTTATTGCTAGTAATCATGTTTAATTTAAGTGGTATATTGTAAATATTGTGAACTTATAAATGTAACTTAAATAATATTAATAAAGCATGATAATCATCGCATTTCATTATAGTTATCCCAATTAAACTTCAATGTCTAGACACACGTATTTGCATGATACTTGCTCCAATGTGCATTGGTCAGCTTTGGACCAAACTCGAATTGCAGATTGGACTGGAGATAACACCTTTTAAAGTATCGTGGAGTACTCAACTCTCGTTACTTCCTTCAGCGATAATAATCAAGTTATTTTTTTGTTGAGACAATCCCCGGTCCCAGTTGTAAAAAGTCAGAGAATGTCGAACTCTGAGTCCATAATGAGCTCTTGCATTTACAGTGCCACCAATTTATCTGTGAATTGCCGAAAAATCTAACAAGATGACATTGCGGCAGTTGGGGGCCCGACACGACTCATACGTGCTGCTAAGGAATTTCCATAAAGTCCAACAAACGAATGATTGACAGTACAAAAACGATGCTAACGACATCCTTTAATTGGCAGCCCTTACGACTAGGCTACTACACATACAAAACTAGATAATAACGACCATCATCATTGGAAATGACTGTTGCTTAACAACATACGGTACTTTGAAACATAATACGTATTGAAGGGGGAAGTTTACCTTAAATAATATGTACGTGATATTGTTTTGACAACTCTATTATCGATGCTTAATAGAGACAGTTCACCAGCTTACTACTGCTCGTATAACTTCTACGCAGAGAGGACTACGTTAAAGTGTCTTTATTTTATTTGAGAAAAGTTTCCTTGCAGAGTGAGTACCTACTTATTTAACTCAGATTTGATCTTGGCTCGAATTCGATAAATATTTAAAACTAACTCACCACCCTTGCTCGGCCCAAGTGATCCTGAAGGAGTTCCAAAAAATCTTTCCTCACCCATTATCTCCATTGCAAAAGTATCATCGTTTCACACTGACTAATTGATGATGTAAAAAGTCGGTTAATGAGTTTCGTTCGCCTTCGCTCGATAAATATTTCAAACGAGCTCACCCAACCTTGCTCGGCCCAGTTGATCCCGAAGGAATTTCGTACAATTGTTTCTTATCCCTTTTCTCCATTTTAAAAGGAACTTTATTACACTCTGACTGATGAGTCGGTAAATGAGTTTGTTTCACTTTACTTTAGCCAGGACTAAATTGTAGAAGTCCTGTTTGTATGAAAGTCAGGTACCTACCTACTATTTTATAGTTACTGGTTTAGATCTAATTCTCAATCTATAGATTTCATTCAGTTGTGACAAATATCCCAGAATGTCCATCACTTGGAGGCGCGTCTTCCTGCTGCACCTGTTGACGCAGTGTGCCGCCCCGCTTCAGACGCGGCATCGGGTCGTCACCACCGCCCAGGGCGCCGTGAGGGGCTACTACGCGCGCCGCCCGCCGCACTACGCCTACCGCGGCGTGCCCTACGCGCGCGCGCCCACTACGCGCAACAGGTTCAAGGTCAGCTCATTTTTAGGGTTCCGTACCAAAATTGTAAAAATGGAATCTTTAAGTTTAGACAGGCCAGTCTCCCCGGCTACAAGTACGGGTCCGGACCTCATGGTTGCCGCTCGCGGGCCGAGCGGCTACAAGTACGGGTCCGGACCTCATGGTTGCCACTCGCGGGCCGAGTTGCACGCGCTAGTTCTGTACGGTCTATTTTATACGCCGTCTGACTACGACAGCCCTAGTACGTCGTAAGAGATAAAGTTAGGCGATAGAAAGAGACCACAACATTGCGTTTGTTGCGTGTCGATTTTGAGGGCGGGGCCAGGCGCTATTGCGAACTGAATTGCACTTTTTGTGTCAGTGCTAGAGTCGCTATTTCTTTAAATAATCGTGCTGAGTGAACCTTCTGGTACTATTTAGTGTTCTGTGGTTTAAATGCGATTTCATCCGTCCGTCTGCCTGACACAAACGATTTTTTAGCAGCAGACGGTGTCCCGCGCTCGTCTGGTCAGTACGACGAGCCAGACGAGCGCGGGACGCGGTGGGATTTCATCGGCAAACCTTCTGAGAACGGCTAGTAAGTAAAGGCAATTAAATGTTTATACAAAATTAAACCACAAGTACTTATATGTGTTCAGGATGCATAAATCGGGAAGGTAAACAAAATTTCAATTTCACTTTGGCCTGATGGCAACGCGGTTACCTTTTAATTAATCTTGGAGACACTACTTTACAGAAAGTCAGTAAAACATTAAATAGGAGGTATTAAAAGTAAAACAGATATGGCCACGAAAGCTGTATTTTCCTTTTCCGTAATCAAGAGACACTGTGTAAGTATGTAATCATCGAAAGCAATTTCCTATAACGAGACCCCATGATTAGAGTGCCTATAAAATGTCCATCCGACGCGGGCTGGGGTGAAATTGAATCGCGGGTAAGTCGTGCGCAAATATTTGCTGTGACCACAGGTTGAACACAAAGAGCACGGCCATTTTCGTGTTTTGTCACGTCTCGGAGAATAAAGGAGTATCTAAATATTACAGAAATGTGGGATTCTCAAGCATGCAACTAATTGTTTTTTGACGTGACAACGTCTTATAATTCGATAGAGCCGGCTGCACGCACAAAAAAACATGACTCATTTGCCGTTACCTCGCTCTGAGGCGTTCCATGTAAGGCTTGAAGTGCAAGCGAGAGTTGTCACGTTCAACTATCGTCAGTAAACCGACTTTACAGACAACCAATTTTTTTTTTGAGTCATAGACAACTTAATAAATCGTACTTCGTGTTCAAAATTGCAGCATGCCTGAGAGATCTTCCAAAGCTCTGTGAAGCATGCATGTAGTAAAGGACATTTCTAAGCCCAATAGTGAATAGATCATCTTACTTTATTGCTTAAATCACTGTACTATTATTGTGAACCTGGAAAACTCCGTTTAGTATAACACCTGTTTTCCCTGGCGAAGACTCTTCTAGGCCAAAAGAGGATACCAATAACCTATTGTGATATTGCGGCCGGTGTTTTAATTAGATTCTTATTGTATAAGTTGTCGTCGTCTATTTATAGCAAACGCATCTACACAAAGCGTCAAGGTTCAATATGTTTATTCTAAACCAAACACAGTACACCGTTTGTCGTTCACAATTTAAACACGCCGCTCCCTAGGCACCCGAGCCGCCACGAGCTTGGAGCGGCATCTTCGAGGCAATCCACCGCATCAAGTGCCCCCAGCCCGATGGCTCCGGCGAGGAGAACTGCCTTGTGATCAACGTGTTCGCGCCGGAGCACGCCGCGTCGCAGCCCGTCATTGTGCACTTCCACCCAGGAGGGTTCCAACAGGGGTGCGTATTTCGTCGTAGTGTCAGCCGATCGACATCGTTAACCTTCCACGAGAGATCTCCGGCTACGATTCTAAACTCTTATTTCGTAATCGTCGTCGAGTCTTTTGCTGGATATGTATACAAGATATTTGTTTCCACTGCACTTAAACCCAAGGGGACTTAACGAGACCTAAGATGATGAAATGGCGGCCACGCACTGGGAAGCGCAGTGTCATATGTGACAACATAAAGAAAGTCGCAAGGATTCGCTGGCGCCAGGCAGCGCAAGATCGTGGTGTTTGGTGGTCATTTCAGGAGGCCTATGTTGATAGCAGTGGACGTCCATCGGCTGAAACCACAACGAAGACTTACGAAAACGATTCTGCCTTACTCTCATGACAGAAAGCCTTGAACTCCCCCAAACCTCCCGAATTGGACATATGAATTCTGAACTACTGGGCACACAGGCTTTAAGAACTCTATTTCAGGTGGGGTCTCCACAGTGGTGCTAGAAGATTGCTGGAGCAAGGTTTCGTGTTTGTGACATTCAACTACCGACTAGGAGTGCTCGGTTTCCTGTGCCTGGGCGTACCAGGCGCGTCCGGCAACGCTGGGCTGAAGGACCAAGTGGCAGCTTTGTACTGGGTGAACAGGAATATTGACAAGTTCGGAGGAAATCCTCTGGATGTCACTGCTTATGGAACTGGTATTTTAAGACATCTGTCTTTTAAAGAATTTGCATGAAATTATTTCATAACAACAAATTGTTGGTAAGCTTTGATGATGGGCCTACATGACAAGAAACATAATTTTTCCATCTTTGTTTATTTGACCTTCATAATGGTACATATCTCTAAGAGGGAATGGTACCCTTCATAACATGCAAGTCCAACTTACATTCAGCTAGTTTTATGAATTTTAATTTACTTACAGGATCTGGAGCAGCATCCATACAGCTCTTATTATTTTCTGGATTAACTGATAACCTTTTACACAAAGTGATATTAGAGTCTGGATCCGCTTTGTCTCCATCAGCTATTTCATATGAGCCAGTGGTTAATGCATTTAACTTTGCAAAGGATTTGGGTTACACACATGATTCCAAACCTGACATGTTACTAGACTTCTTCTACAAAATTCCATATGATGATATTGTGAATACATCAGAAAACTTCCGTCCATGTATAGAGCCAGAATCAACCGAGAGTTTATTAGATAAAGACCCAAGAGACTATTTAAGAAATGGCAAATACCAAAATGTGCCAATGATAACAATATACACAAACAGTGAAGAAGTCTCTGTAATCGCAGACAATCTTGATAGATTTAAAGTAATACCAGACAGTTTTGAACATCTATTACCTAACAATTTAATATTCAGTGATGAAGATACGAGGATTAAAGTTACTGGTGTTGTCAAAGAGTTTTATTTTGAAGAACTTGGATTAACTGAAAGTGTTCTAAAGAGTTATGTTGCATATGTAAATGATATATTCATGGAGTATCCAGTTATCAAATCAGCTGCATATCATGCTAAAAATCAGAATGCAGTATATTTGATGCAGTTTCTATATAAAGGAAGAAAAAGTGATAACAAACTCAATGATATTCCCGGTGCGGGATTTGGAGATGTCTTAAAGTATGTTGTTGGAAATGACCAGTTAGAAGATTACGATGAGATTATTGTGGAAAGGTTGATTACCATGTGGACAAATTACATTAAATTGGGGTGAGAATCTTGACCATAGTAAAATACTTACTAGTATTAACTTTTAAAAGCATTATTTATACCATGTTTAGTGACCTGCAGATTGAAAACTACAAAGTTCATTTTCAAACTGTGCTGGGCTAGGCTAAAGAAAACGAAATGTTTGCATGGCGAATATCCAGTCACAAAGAAAGTCCATGAAAGTCTTTGAAAATATAGAATGAAAGTTTCTCTTACTAGTCAACAGAACAGGAAAGCATGCAATTCCCCTTTTCCAAAATATGTCCAGCACATAATAGAAGTGAATCCAAAATTTACAAGTATTTTATAAGAGAATTCTTTGAGCAATTGTTCAAATATTCAGTTATAATAATGTGCAGCAATTCAGTTGACCCAAAATGGCATGCTGCATACCTCTATATCCTTGGACCTCACCTTATGCCTCCACTAACTAAGTTGACACCTAAAATGTGTTCTGTGTAGGATTCAACTTATACACCGTCTACTATACTGATGAAAGATAATCTCAATATAATAATTTTCTGAGACAGTGCTATGTCCTTGATATTTTAATAACATTTGCAGAGATCCAACCCCTCTAACCAGTCTCCTGATACCCGAGGTGTGGCAACCAGTGCAGCCCCACATAGTGGAAGGCAAGGTAGTTCTTCGCAACATCCCGTGCCTTAGGTTTGGGCAGAGTATGACCACGAATCTATTGTCCGGACAACAGCTTGTGTTCTGGGACCGCATTTATGACATGTTTTATATCAACTCATCTGATCAACCAGAGTAAACTTTAGTTCAGCATTCTTCTGTCAAAAGCCAGTTTTATTCAATATTGTGTGGAATATATAATTTTGGGATTGTCTGACAATGTTAGAAGCGAGATTGGATTAAGAAACAAAGAAGAAACTAGATGTTATCACTTAACTACAATAATTAATAGTAACTTAAAGATTCATGCTAATCATAATTAAAGTACATGAACTGTGAATGGACTTTGGTTCAGAACTTCTTTATTTATTCAACAAACATCAATATGTAGAATAAATAAATAAGATGACTTTAAGGGATGCCAGAGTGGTGACAATACAATATTGCTATTTATTAAAAATTCCTCAGAAGCCTTAATACTACTTGAAGCTAACCCTTTCCTTCCTTTCTGTTTCCGTGACCTGCCTTTGGCTAACAACACTTATACACCTTTTACAACTTTGGTAGAGTCCAGTTCAATATGGATCAGAAAGAGAAAAGAGAGCGACAAAAGTAGAGAGACATATCTCTATGCATGGTAGCCCTACAGGGGGATTTTTTTTTCTGTGATATAGACTATGTTTAACAGGGATAATGGAGCTTTCTTTTTGTGAATAAAGTTTAAGAATCAACACAGTCGTTTAAAGACTGAAAGGATAAACAAATGAAGTCAATCTGCAATATTTTACAGTTGCAGCTTTGATTAGGGACTATCTAAACGGTTGCATTACGCAAGTTATTAAAAAATTTGGAAACTAGCATTGTTTCTCTTGGCATCCCAACTCTTGAAATTTAGAGTCTGGAACACTATATTTCCTACACCTGCTGCAGCACTTGAAATGTTAGCTTTTTGTCATTGATAAACTACATTAGTGCAAAAACACATAAATAATTAAGAAACATTAGGTAGCAATTAAGCTGGGAGTGTGTGTGTGGGTTTTTTGACGTCTTGTGATAAATATGCAAACATCGCGTGTAGGTATTATGTCATGTTAGTCCAAAATTCGTCGTGTTCAACCCAAGCGGATCTTAGATCTTAACAGAATCTAACTAGAAATTTTATTGCTGCCTCAGCTGTTATACTATTAAAAGTGATAAAAGGAGAAGTTGAAAAGTAATTATAGAGTAATAAATCAGAAATACTGTAATAATTGACGTCCTCAAAAACAAATACCGTTACCTTTGCGATCGCGGCCCGGATCTCGGAGGCGAAGGCGAAACAACCAAAGATACACTCACGAAACTATCGCATAGTTCACAGGACACTTGTTAGGAAATTCTTCACCTATTCTTCATCAGATTTAATTAATAAAATCAACAAGTAAAGTTTATTGCGACAAAACATGCACCCGCCCGTCACATTTCACTCCAATGACATTTGTGACATTTGGTCAAACTGTGACGTTAGCGAGAGCCGAGTCGTTTAGAAACTTATGTCTCTATCAGTTCGCAAAATAATGAAAAATTATGAAATGTAAATTAGCTTGGCAAAAAAGAGTAGAAAAAAGTAGCTCTTTTGTCTATACTGATAGCAAGTCAAATATAGAGCCACAAACTTTTCTTGTCCAGTGGCCAAAACTAGAACTAGCGTCGCGGATACTTGAACAATACCAATAAAACCTCTCTCTATTCCAATTTCCAAGAGATCAGTGAATAAAACGCAGACAGCGAGACCGCCACTGGACAATAAAAGTAAGCAGCAATGAGCAAGGCAGAACGGAAATCAAGATTCGCAAACTTATTGCTGATGCCAGTTCATAAAACGGCAGCTTTTAAAGGAAGTTTCTAATTTGCGGCTACAAAGTGCTGGAACGATTTACCGCCACCACTTAAAAAGCTTCAGTCCATCGGGGCTTTTAAAAGGAAACTCAAAGACTACCTCTTATCGGAACAAAAGCTTGTACCATAGGAAAGTAGCTTATTAGCATGAAACTGAATTATCATTCCAGCACCTAAGTAGATAAAAGTATTTGCCAATATGTTACTTAAGTACCTTACGTGTGTGAATTGCATGACGTTAACAGTTATTTATTTATGTATTATATATACTCTAAAATAAGACCCTAATTTATTTTTGCCGTAGTGTTATTCTAACTTTGTTTATAGAAATTCTGTTAATGTTCGGAATGACGTGCACCTTGACGGTCTTGTCGGTGACCACTCACCTAGGCTCCACTGAAAAACAGCGCTGCAGCTTGCTGTAGCTTTATGCTGAGTGGTGACCTATGTTTGGTCACTTAGAATTATTATAAGTAGTTAAGTTTAAAGGTATTTTTTGCTATAAGTATTGTCTTTATTTTTTTAGTGTGTTAAATGTGTGTGACCAAATAAAAAGCTTTTCTTTCTTTCTTTCTTTCAATGTGGGGGCTAAAAACTCATGAGTCAAGAGACCTCTGCTCTACCATGGCTCTACCCTCCATTTGTCTATGATCATTATAACTTCCACTGATGTCAGTGAGTCGTATAGAAACAAAACAAGCAATAGTAGTACTGTTAAAAAAATTCACTGATCAGTGATAATCGATAATTATTGTTATCACATAGCGACATACAGACAACTTGCTGAGTTCTAAGGATCAAGCTTGAGATCCTTGTCGTCGCGTGAAGTGGCAACTCTGTGTTCGGTGTTATCTGTGGTGGAACATTTAGACTTTAGAGTCTGTGTTTGACAATTGACATTCATTAATTCAAATTCACGGCATCAGCTGTTACGATTCAAAATTTTTCACTATGTAACAAAAGTATTCGCAATTAAAACGCAATAAGAAGATTAAAATCGACAAGTGTGTCTCATTACCGCAACCCACTACATAAGCTGTTCCTACGAAGCCGGATCAATTCGAGCGACCTACGCGAGGGCTGCCGGTATCGAGATCGCAACGAAGAAAACGCAGAAAATCCTTCTCCCATCTACTTTCCGGTATTTATCATTTTTCACTCCGCCTCTAACCGACTATCGAAATGAGTTTGACTGATTCTAAATCTACTAGGTCTAAATCGCCGTATAGAATAACTTTAACGGATGACGAAAACGTAAATCAGTTGTTAAAAGACCTAGTAAAAAAGCGCGCAATAATCAAAGGTAGATTAACTAGGCTTACCACATACGTTAGCGGCTTTACATCCAACGAAGTTTTGCCCAGTCAGACTCAAATTGATTTGAAATTGCGAATCGAAGGAGCTAAAAGCCTCTATAATGAATTCAACAAACTTCAATCTCAAATAGAGGAGCTAATTTTAGACCAAGATTTAGAGGAACAATTTCAACAACGCGATATATTTGAGAATACCTATTATAGTACAGTGGCGAGGATTGAAGGTATGATTCAGAAGGATGAGGTCTCCGCTTGTTCTAGGCGTTGTCATAACGACTCAGTCAAGCTTCCAGTTCTCACAGTTCCCACTTATGACGGCTCCATAGAATCATGGTTAACCTTTAGGGACTCATTTCAGTCTTTAGTGCACGAATCTAGTCAACTTAGTAATATACAGAAGTTTCATTACCTCAGATCCTCGTTAAAGGGCAGCGCAGCCTTAGTTATTGAATCAGTTGAGTTCTCCGCTGACAATTACACGGTAGCATGGGAGTTACTACTAAATAGATACAATAACAACAGATTGCTAATACATAATCATATTAAAGCACTATTTACAACTCAGGCATTAATTAAGGAGTCCCCGGAGTTGTTAAGGAATTTAATTGACACTTATTTGAAAAATCTACGCGCTTTAAAGGTGTTAGGTGAACCCGTAGACAGTTGGGATTCAATATTAATTTATATTATTGTCTCTAAACTTGATAAGGTAACTGAACGCGCTTGGGAACAATACAGGAATACAAGTTTAAATAAATCAGAAGATTCCAAACCTTATTTGAAGGTGGATGTTTTGCTTACCTTTCTAAAGGACAGGGCTGATATGTTAGACACATTGCAGGCTAACAGCACAAAACCAAATGACTCTAAAAAACAACATACAAGTAATAATAACTCAAGGGTGCACTGCAATGTTTCTAGTACCAAGAGCAAGCCACATGTAAATCAGAGGTCTTGCTTACTTTGCAAAGCAAATCATCCATTATATTCCTGTAGTCAATTCCTCGGGTTAGATTTAAATGCTAGGTTAAAATTTGTCCGGGATAACAAATTATGCGAAAACTGTTTACGGCAAGGGGGGCATACCGCCACAGATTGCAGGTTTGGAACCTGCAGACGGTGTGACCTAAAGCATAATTCCTTGGTCTGTGACAAGGCCGCAGACTCAAGCAAGGTGGTAGCTTCTCCGTCAGTACCTAATAGTGAGAATAAGTCTCTGGTTATGCTCTCCACACGCACAATATCTGAGGTATCTGACTCACCTAACAAGCAACCAAGTGCACACACAGGCACACTATGCGCTCAATATCCATGTGTGCAGCAAGTTTTGTTATCAACTGCATTGGTTGAAGTTCGTGATACAAATAATAAATTCCACTTAGCCCGGGCTCTTCTAGATAGTGCTAGCCAGCGATGCCTGATCAATCAATCACTATGCGATAAACTCAACATTTCAATGATACAGTCCACTCAAGAAATTCATGGAGTTGGAAATTCAGTAACGCAGGCCACTCTAAC